>OY743224.1:61272632-61877644 GCA_963555765.1 Orthonevra nobilis
AAAAAAACAACCTACATGCATTATTTCTGTATGTATGTACTTTTTCTTACATGTTGGATGACATTGCTTGGTCCGAAGCCGATTTTACAAATGCTTTGATGTTTTGCGGTTTGAAAAATAGGAGGACATAGTTTTATTTGATGACTCCTATTAATACCTGCCAGGGATGCTCGGTTTAGCTTTTTCTGTTTTGAATGAAGCTTCGTTATCAGTGGGGTAGTAAAAATAAAAGAGTGCAGTATATAATCCAAGTTTGAAGGTTAGTAAGAGACTGGGAAAAGTTGCGGCAAGTGTTGATGCGATAAGAGTTATGTCAAACGTACACTAAATAAAATTGATAAGAGATGCATTCGGCTTGAATATATTAAGATACGTTTCAATCTGTTGGAGGCAAAGCTACTATGGAGGCTTTTTTATATCAGTACATACTTGCAGTTTCAAATATATTGATGTATGTAGGTATTGTTAAAATTGATAAGAAACATTGTTTTGATGGTTTTTTTTGTTGTGAAAATCGTTTTCTTCTGAAGTGGCGCGCCGATAAGCGATGTGATTGATTTTTTTTTTGTGAGGCACTTGCCCCAAAGGGAAGGGTGATCTTGATTACTAAAGGGTGGAATAATGTTTTTGACTTTGATTGATATTTAAACAAGAGTTGCAAGGATTTTGAGCATCTTATTCAATACCTTGAACAGACAATTTTAAGGTTTGATAGCAGATCCAGATGAAATAAATCAGATAGGGATGTATACTTTCATCCTGACCTGCTTACCGCCAAGACCGTCGTTTTGATGCTACTAAAAAAGGTAAAACAAATTAAAGCCTGTTAGTACTGTAAGGTTGGAGAATTTTTGTCTAGGTTCAGCTCTGGTTAATTTACGTTGGTAATAAGGTTGTGGAATTTAATAGTTGCCAACTCATATTGACCACTGCAGAATGGTTTACCTACGGGGAAAGAAGATGGTAGGTCCCTACATTTGAGGTTTCTTAAGCATTTTATTGTTAATTGGTTAATGCTCCAGCTTCCTTGCAATTGCGAGGATTTTACTGTGACCCATTTTAAAGAGGTATCTATTAATTCGTTTTTAATTTTTGTTATGATTTCTCATGCACAGTTCATCTAGTTTGGAACCAAATGTGGGCAGAATAAAAGGATTGGACATGAACCACTTGTGTCCCAATATGAATGTTTATTGTTGTTGTGGCGATACTGATGCTGCGCTGATTTTTGTTCTTCTAATCGCCAATATTTCCGGGAGTTGTTGCATAGTTTGTTGCAATTTAAAACAACACATGACGAGCCTCCAGGCTCAATATTGGGTGCCCTATTGTTCATTATGTAAAATTGCTGAAAAATACACGGTGTTCGTATATGTAGATGGCACGGGAGTAGTTTTATCAAATGAACTGGATATATTTGCGATGTGGGCACTTGAAAATTGACGGACAATGCACGCAAATTAAACAACAATCATGCACATAAAGCCAACAACGCAGAATGTCTACGAGCCAATAATACTACACTCCTTAATAACGACAGCGACACCTTCATCAAAGTTGTTAACAAATAAAATAAGCTTGGTGGCACAGGTTTTCGAACAACTGCAACGAAAATTCAGTAGAATCTTTTTTAAATGCCATATTGACGTTCCTGCAGACAAAAAACCTTAAATCAGTTGGCAAATTACTTGACTTGACAAAAGCATTTGACTAAGTGAACCATGAAATATTATTGCAAAAACTGTTCCATGCCGGTTTTAGAGGAAACGTTTTAAACTGATTTGAGTCATTCTTGGCCAAAAAAAAAACAAAAAGTAAATATTAATGGTGTTATAAGTGAGTAAGAACAGTGCTCGAATACTGGAGTTCCACAAGAATCAGTACTTGGACCAATACTTTTTCTTATTTACATAAATTCTATTTTTACCATATCTCTTAGAGGACATTTGATTGGCTATGCGGACAACCCTGCACTCTCATATGTTGGCAGTAATATTACTGATATTAAAAATCAAGTAATATGCGATTTGCTTCTGCTCGGTATTTGGCTTAACTACCACCAACTGGTATTAAGCATTAAGTCCAAGGTTGCGTGTTTTTCGCTGTCAAACTCTAGTTTGTTGATTGAAGACATTCGTTTCCATCACCGATGGTGTGATAATGTATCCTATTCCGTGATTGTTTTGTCATAGGATGTGTTAAAGAGTATATGTATCTAGCGGTTTTAATAGACAACAGATTAAGCAGGATGTCCCATATTGTTGCCGTCAAAAAGTTGCTTTACATCATGTAAGCTGCGTAAGCTGCTATTAAATATCTACTATGCACTGATTCATTCACGTCTGAAGTATGGTCTTGCATTTTAGTGTAGTGCATATGTTACGAACTAAATGCCCATTGTCACTGCTCAAAAGAAAATAAACAGATTGATTTACCGAAAAAAAAAATCGAACACTCCTTGCCTTGATTTCTCCCTCTTCGATATCTTTGCATATACAAGCTCTTTCTTTGGCAGAAGTGACCATATTAATTTCAAAAGAAATGAGGTTTACTTGCTAAGAAATAGGCAAAGGTGGGTCGCTCCAACAGTCAAGAAAGAACACAGTAGTCGTATTCTTGATTCCATTGCACCTTACATATCTACACAAGTTGAACGCGGTTACAGATTTTTTAAAGATCTCAAAATTTGGCTACTTTCTAGATACGTGGTGGAGACCCTCAATATAGGTACATACTACTGTGTCCAAAAAATAAGGTGACATATGAATTTAAACTGCGCGCGTCGAAGGATTTGGAAATTTTTCTTTCTTTTTAGGTTGGTAGTACTGTCAGTGACATCTATGTGAAATTTCATGTCAAAATATATTCATAGTGTTTGAGATACGCGTCGTTTTGTGAGCCGCTAAAAGTGAGTTTTTCGTTTTTTGCGATGTCCAAATTTATTGAGCAAAAAATTTGCATTAAATTTTGTTTGCGGAATAAATTTTCTGCTGCGGATACGTTGAGGATGGTGCAGAAAGCCTTTGATGATGAGGCTATGTCTAAAAAAAATGTTTAGAAGTGGTATAGTGATTTCCAAGCCGGCCGTGAACGTGTCGAAGACGAAGAGCGTTCTGGGCGACCATCAACCTCAACAGATGAAGCTCACGTCCAACAAATCAAAGATTTGGTGTTGAAAAACCATCGATTAACGATTAGAGACATTGCTGATGAAGTTGGCTTATCGAAAGGCTCAGTCAATACCATTTTGAAGGATGCTTTGGGCCTCAAGCGCGTCAAATCTCGACTGGTACCGAAAACATTGAATTTTTTGGAAAAAAGGCGTCGCGTTGAAGTGTGTGGAACAATTTTTTCCGACTACCAGGATGTCATGAAACGCATTATAACTGGCGATGAGACTTGGATCAATGCTTACGATCCCGAAACAACCGATCAATCGAGCGAATATCGTGCCAAAGGAGAGCCGAGACCAAAAAAACCGCGCCAAAGTCGCTCAAAAATCAAGGTCATGTTGACTGTTTTCTTCGATTATCGTGGTGTTGTGCTTTATGAATTCCTTCCAACCGGCCAAACAGTCAACAAGGAATATTATTTGAACGTTATGCGTCGTTTGCGTAACGCTATCCGCCTAAAAAGGCCGGAATTGTGAAAAGACAATTCTTGGTTTTTACACCACGATAATGCACCATCCCATACCGCACTCGTAATTCGTGATCATTTCGCCAAAAACTCAACCCATATCGTTCCGCAACCACCGTATTCACCTGATCTGGCGCCGTGCGACTTCTGGCTGTTCGAGAAGCTCAAAAGACCGCTCCGGGGACACCGTTTTGATACGATAGAGGAGATTCAAGCCGCAGCGAAGACGGAACTGAAGGCCATCCCTGAAAGTGACTACAACCAGTGTTTCAAAGATTGGAAAATCCGTTGGCATAAGTGCATTGCATCAGGAGGGGATTACTTTGAAGGGGATGAAATTAATTTGGAAGAATAAATAAAGAATTTTCAAAATAAATACAATGTCACCTTATTTTTTGGACACAGTAGTATACCTACTTTCTTAGGATAAATAAAATCAAAATTAATTTTCAAATTATAGTATAAGAATTTAAAATTATTAATGAATTTTATATTCCATTTAATTAAATAAATAAATAAATAAAAATAAAAAAATACATATTTAAAGATTGCAAAGCAACCAGATGTGCTAATTTTGAAAACATTACGGATTTCTACATCATTGAAGCGAAACTGAGGCCGACCTTGTGAATGCTCTATTTATGTACGTACATAGTTTGAGCTTTTAAATATATTTAAATATTTATATTTAAAAAATATATTTAAGTACTAAGAAAATCGGCAATCGGGGAGAAAAGTGATGGTTTTGCTGATACTCTTTATGATCTACAATCAAGATTAAGACCTGAAGTAAGAACCTTTTAATCCAATCGGAACAAACTAAGACGGATTTACATATGTATTTGTTTTTTAGAAATGATCTCCAAAACGATAACGCAGCAAATTTGCAAATTTATCTGTATTCTTTCGAAAGTAAAACAGAGTTAGCCGATTTTATTATTTATTCAACCTTAAGTGCTGACGTAAATCGGAATGTCCTGCACGTTTTCATAACATCGGACTGCTGAACGTAATGTCTCAAGTTCAATCTCGGAAAACAATATTGGTAATTTTTTTCCCGGCGCAGGGATTGACACTGCATGGAGTGTTAAATCGAAAAATGGTTCTTTGGTCATTCGTTACTCTAAAATTTATGACTTCCACCGATAAATTGAACGCACACGTACACATGGCTACGCTATGCATTGGCACCCAAAAAAGGTGTTGCGTCAAGAATTTCTTAAAATAAAAAAATAAAAAACAATTTTGTAAAATCGTGTCTTTACAATGAATTCAGCAAAGTGAGGTTGAATAATTCAACTTTTTTTGTAATAAGCCGTTTTGACACAAACATTCACTTATTTCAGTTCCAGCTTTAAGTTCATGTTTCTTGGCATCCGCGACTGCTTGAACCTTTAACCGGAGTTTTTCGGAATCGGAATCTTTCCTTTTTTCATAGCCTGGTTTTAGGGATTTGAATAATATTTTTGTCCATTCGCTTCTTTTCCAAACACACACCTCAGTGACAGAAAAGAGCCGAATATTCCGACTGAAAAATGTTCTTTCAAAGGATCTTCAAATCTGTCTTGTTGCTTCATAAAAACAGAACCGGCAAGAAATGCATGTTAAGTATTTTGCAGTATTTTTGTCTTTCGACCAAGAAGCTTCGTTTCTATCTGTTTTGAAGAACCGGAGTACCTTGGCTAGGATAAGTCTTCGTTGGATCAATACTTATGTATTGCTTGTGATCACTCCAACCACTGTGACCGCGCGGTGTGTTATTCCTTTCTTAGAAATCCAAGATATCGCGTATAGCGCTTTCTCTTGCCGAAGTTTGGTACAAGTCGGGATTAAATCGAGTTTCTTGGTTTTCAGCCTGGTATGACATGAACGTATGCGAATACTGAAAAGCTATAATAATGAAGTTCTTTCTAAGTAGATGAGCCTTCAAGAAGCGAGGACAAAAATGCAGAGAAGAAATCAACACACCTTGTGACGAGAAAAAACAAAGTGTCGGTTTCTAAACAGCCAGAAACATAAAAATTGTCACTATGATAGGTCATTATAATTTAGTTTATGATTATGATTTATGGTCCGAAAAAAGATTAAGGGAGAAGCAGAAAATCAAAGAGCGTTCACAATTGACCAATATTTTAAGTGCGGTGATTCATTGTTCGCGGCATTTTACATTCACTTCAATATACCTCGGGGGAGTGATGCGCCGAGCACAAAATTTATCTGGTCCTGGTAAAAATGCCAACGTTAAAGGGAAAATACACATTCCGAGCAAATTCATAAGCTTTTACAAACAGATACGGGTACGTTTTCGGAAAGCACATATAATTCGAAACATATTGACTAATGACTAACCAAATTCTAATATTGATGGCTATACCTATTGCTATTTGGCAACTCTAGGGAACACTATAAAATCACTTGCATTTTCCTAAATGTAAGTATAATTTCGTTTTGTGAGGTTTTTAGTCGTCTCTTATAAACCAGCCAGCAGTACTGTCTGCTGATGATTATTGTCGAATGATTGACGAGTCTTTGGTACCGCAACTCGCAACTGCAGCTGTTTCTAGGGCTCAGCAAAACAAAACTAAATTTCAACAAAACCTAAAGCCAGACTCTCAATTGAAATAGTAATTTTTCTAAATAATTTAATCACCTAGTTCGGAGACATCCCTCTGCGCCTAGATCAACGGAACATACATCGGTCGATTTTTTTCAGGTCCAACAAGAAAGTAGTGGCCGCGAAACATTGTTTAAAAATAAAGATAAAATGGAAAAACCGACATTTTCGAGGTTTATACTGTTAAAATAAAATATAAGCGTGTCGCTGTAATTTTTTGATTTAATGTTTTTCAGGAAAAAATTGTGGCGGACACCGTTTATGAGTTAACCCAAACATTTTTCATTTGGAAAAAAAAACTGTGTTATTTCAAAAAGCCTTCACACTCTGGCCCTTCCTGATTTTATGTTTAATCCTTTTTTTTCATTTTTGACGAAGCTCCTGGTTTCCCTCCTTCGAACATGACAGCGTCAGCGTCACGCTCCATAACAATCGAGATTGGTTCTTTAACTTGAAGCTTTCCTTGGGTCACCGAACTTCTGCTTTCATCTTTATCAAAGATGATGTCAATTACTCTAATATTTTACGCAACATTATTATTTTAAGACTCTTTTGATTCAATTGTTTTAGATTTAAAAGTCCTTAATGACATAACACGTGTGCAAACCTTAAGAATCAGAACGTGAGAAGGGAGACCAACTGGATTAGGGCAATTTTAAAACGCCACAGGATAGCAAACAGCATCATTAATATTTACGACGGAATATATGTCTCTTCGCATTCAAATGATTTCAACAAAATACAATATTGATAATTTGTTAGAACTAAAAAATCTCGTCCGTATAGTCATTCTATTGGCTTCGTTTTTAGACTAGCGGAATCTAGTTAAACTTTTGTAATAAGCTCTGTTTCGACTATAGTGACTAGGCATGGTATTATTCGTTTTTACAAACAAGCCAATAGTAACGTCGTGTCCTAAGAGAATTTTCATATTGGTCTTGGCGAACTTCTTTATATGAGGCCACAAATACAGTGTTTTCAAACATGACCGAAAGTCACGAGTTAAAAGCCAGCTAAAGGGGTGCCATAAGGTAGCCCTCATAGACCTTTACTTTTTATGTTTCTGCACTAGAAAGTAAATAGCTTAAATGAGTTAGAATTAATGAAAATGTTTTCAAACATGTGTTATCCAGGCATTATTTTCAACAATAAGTTGTTTCCCAATGATCTCATGTGCTACATTGGTAACGAAGCTTGATTTAATAAGTTATTTTAGATCCCTATAAATGATAGTTGTGGTGGTGTTTTTATTTTTGGTAAGTGCCTACACAAAGTAAACAAACCGAAGTGAGCGATACGAAAATTTGAATATGAAAGCAAAAACTTTTTAAAAAATTCTTTGTAAATTTGTTGCTTTGTAAAATAAATATCTATAAACGGTTCAGAATATTATGATGGCCTCCGTGAACTTAATGATAGTAAATTGTTTTTGTCACCAAACAGAAATTTTATTTAAAAAAAAATATTACTTGTTTATCTATCTATTTAATATAATTATTTAATTATTTACTTATTCACCTATATGTATATATTTATTTAATTTTTGAAAATTTGATGTAGGTTTTCTTTTTAGTGGCTTTTCCTTCAAAGCAATTATCCTGTGTATTTAAGCTTTATATAAACACTTATTATATATTTAGGCCATAGTAAAATATTTATCTATCTATCAGTACTTTCTTATTAAATTCAACCTATAGAATTGAAGTTGTTGCTAGTGTCCGAAATTTTTGACAGAAAGCGTAAGTGTACCATTACTCGGCCACAAAATTTCTGTGCATGGGCACTTTGATTCAAAATCCGGCCACGTTATTTCGTTATATAGTATAAAGATCAGAATTAAACGCTCTGATCCAGTAGAGTAAATGTCGCAAATATGGCACACCATATATAACTTTAGTAGTATACAATTAGTTTTTTAGCAGTCTAAGAAATGATTTACGTAGCGTAACAGAAAAATATTCACAATGTATTAATGGAACTTCAATTCGCAAATAAAATACAAATGCTGCTAATATGGACCACTTGGTTTCAAATATGGACCAGGGTGGTTTTTTTTTTCAAATATGGACATTTGAAAATATATTTTTCAAATATTCTGTGGTCCTAAGGCATGCAAAATTGCCTGAACATTCTTTATGAACCAACGTTGTGCATTCAACGCATTGTACCCGTGTCTGTAGAGAAATGATACCTTACCATTAGTTTTTCAAGGCGACTGAAGAAATTTTCGACGTTTTTGAAAATTCAGTTGCTCGAGCAGCAATACAATGAAAACGGGTTTAGTATTTTGTCTTTTAATGCAAGCTGATATGCCAGCGATCTAATGTCACTTCGAGTGAGTCCAAAGAGTTTTCTTTTCATTTGAAGAGTATATTCCACCAAAGACTTCTCGAGTTCTGGTGGAAAGGTGGGCTTCCTACCTAGTTTACCAAACACCATATGTTCTAAACATATGTTTATTAAACTCTGCTACCAAACGACGTAATGTGGTTTTAGGTACGTTGAACTCTTCCGAAGATTTTAAGAACCCCCTTGTTTTTTTCTCTTTATGCAGTGATCCAATGTTGACGCTGCTTTGTGGGTCTTCTAACACTTGAAGCCATAAAGAGATTCCTTAAAAAAAAACTAAAGCATACAACCTCATTTAAAACCGTATATAAAATATGGCCCAAGGGCGCACACTAAGTTTATTTCAAAAATTTTTATTTGATCTCCGAAAATTTAAATTCAATACTGCTTACATAAACTCACCCAAATATTACAATGAAAACGAATAAAAGCAGCCAAATGCAGTCACTTCCACCGCTGATCAGCTACTCTCTCCAAAGTACAATGAAGCAAAAACGGTTTGAATGTGTTTGATTTAAACTATTAGTTAAGTGCCTACTTTGTTTTAATCTGGGTTATATCTGAAGACATTGACTGCGATTTGCTTAACAAACACTTTGTTGTTCCATCATCTGCTCCCACCGATACTTCGATGGAAGATTCTCCTTTTTCGCCATCCGATGATGACGAAAACGTACATGCATTTAGTTTTGCTGCCAAACGCTATGAAGATGTGGTGGCATCAATACTATCAATTAAATCAAATAGCGAAGGTCTGGACGGATTAAATCCAAAATTTTCTGCTATTCTGCCTTATATAACTTACTGGTTTAATACAATTTTAACAACATAAATTTTTCCTACGGAACGGAAACAAGCAAAAATAATACCTGTCCCCAAAAAAAAAACACCCAAGTGTAACTGACTATAGACCAATTGCCATCGTTTGATACTTATCCAAAGTATTTGAAAAAACCATTTCGTCCCAAATCGATAAGTATCTGACTGAGAAAAAACTATTAACTCTTCACCAATCCGGGTTTCGAGCTAAGCGAAGCTGCAACACGACACTTCTGTTAGTAGTTGATAAATAAGGGAGGCTATGGACACAAAAAACTTTTCTTAGACTTTTCCAAAGCATTCGACACTGTTGATCATAGAATACTATGCAGAAAGCTCAGAAGAAATTTTAAATTTTCTCTGGAAGCATGCAATCTGATTTTTACGTACTTAAGCGGAAGGTGTCAGCGAGCGGTAACCGGCAACAAAATGTCAAGTTTCCTCCAGGTACTTAGTGGCGTGTCCCAGGGATCTATTCTCGGTGAAATCCTGTTCCTCCTATATGTCAACGAACTTTCGGAACTGATCAAAAACAGCTCTGTGCATATGTATGCCGACGATGTTCAACTCATCTTAAGTCGTCCCCTAAATATGATTGGTGAAGCTGCAAGGCTAATGAACGAGGATCTTCTAGCCATAAAAAAACTGGTCTGCAAGGAACAACCTCTGCTTAAATCCAACCAAATCTAGGGTACTTGTTATCTATAAAAAACAATTAGATTTGTCTTGCTTTCCCGATATTAAGCTTGGAGAAGACGCAATAGCAAAAACCCTAGGAATAATTTTTAACAGAACGTTGACCTGGAATACACACCTGAACGCCACAATTTGGAAAACCTATGGTGGACTCCGTGCACTTTGGCAAACGCAACGTTTTACTTGTGGTTTTATCAATGCTTTAATATGGTTGCGAAATATTCTGCAATCCTGATTCTGAGGGTCGAAGAAAAACTACGCTACGTTTACAATCTTAAACGATATGATCATGTTTGAGCGTACGCTCTAAAAATCAGCGGCTGCTCTATCAGGAATCTTATAAGCCATCGGTGTATATGTCTTCTCCAGCCATTTTATAAATGTTGTTAAAGACATTAATCTATTGCGATTTTTTTATGTTTTTGAATGTAGACAAACAATGCAAGCAATAATGTCATCTTCTTCTGTATCGCTCATTCGAACTTATTGGCACTTATTTCACATAATATTTTCAGTATTGTGCTTCAATTTCTTTGTTACGCTGATAAATATACCTCCAAGCCTTGTGAAGATATTGCACAAGCCAAAAAAGACTGTTGGGTACTTTTCTTTTCAAAAGAGTTAAAAAATAGTTGGAATTCTTCTTCAAAAAGATCATGATAAGGATTTATCTTAAATTATTTTTAAGGATTGGTTAACAGAATCTGGATTGGAGAATTATTTGTTCTGGTTCCATACTCCGCCAAAAAACTAAAGAGATCTATCTTCATGAAGATTAATAACTTTGATAAAAGAGAATTTGGTAAATATAGATGCTTTCTGTTTCTTGATTGCAGGACGGGTTTGACAGCTCTTACAATTTTCAAATTTGTCATTGATTTAATGGATAACTGAGGCTACAATTTTAAATCGGTTTTGCTTAACTGTATGTACACATTCTATTTTTGCACGGTGTAGCGAAACGTTTTTCTGCTGTTTGTGGCTTTAATTGCCTTTTCAAGATATAGTATGACTGCGCTTGGTCGAGTTGTTGCATTCGCGAAAGGTCTTATGCGTTTTGTTGTCCAGTTTATTGGTTTATTGTCTATAAAATAGTATAACTTAACTAAATATGTATATGTATATGACTAAATAGTAAGCAATTAGTTATGCGGCCGTCTTTAAAAAACCGGCCATAGTAATATTTTGACTGAAAGAAGTGGTCGGATTTTCAAACCTTTTTTTTCTGAAACGTGAAACGTGCTGGAACCAGACAGCGCGGCCGATTATCCTCAGCTCATCTTTTTTTCAGTATTGCCACGAAACAGAAATTCGAATTTCGAAAGTCTTGGCAAATCTTCGTAGAATTTTGAATATTCTTTTCAATTTCGAATTTATTATTAATTTACTTTGCTGTTGCTTAAAAATTTATTTGTTGGACACTTTTACAGATTCTTTTTCCCCTTCGTTTAAGAAAACTAATGTTCCGCTCATTCGAATGATAAAAAATCGAAACTTTAACCTTATTGATTGTTAGCTAAAAAAGTCGTTGTCTAGTTGTTTTGAAGAAATAAAATCAATAATCTTCCTAATAGATATTTCCGTCATTCGCTTTACCCAAGTCTTCCGCCACTAGTTGAATAGATGATAGTTCATTATTCAATTTGCTTATCATTATTTAATTCCAAAGAACAAAAACTCTACTCAGCCTCCACCTTATGTCAACCTTTTCTACTTATTGCTCTAATTTAACGAATTCCCCCCGTCATATGAACCAACCCACAGCTTGACATTGAACTTAAAGCGTTTAAAATCGCGTAAAATTTTACAACCTAATTGATTTTCCATGAGACTCTTCGTAACCCTTAAACAGTCACTAAATTTCCTGTGAAATGTGCCCGAGTCGCTTAACACGTTTCTAGGTCCATCACGTCCATATATCCCGCTCGGTCATCGGTCTTGTCGATTGTCCAATCCAAGGCTTTACAATGTGGTTTGTGTGCTAAATAGCCATTCCTATCCCTATCAGCACTTGACCACACATGAGCAATTTATCCAGACTTCCCTATAGCCGAACACCCCTCCTCACAAACACTCTCGCAATCAGTATATACGCCGAGTACATATGAACAACATTACGGCGAGTCCTGCCAGCTCTACACGTGTGCGTGGGGTTCGCCAGTGAATCGACTATCACTTGATACGAAACCATCAAGGGACGCGCACAAGAAACCTTAGCTTTATGGCAGACAGCGATTTCCGAATCAGCCAACTGCGAGGCACAAAGCTCGGAAATGGAAATCCAGGCATGGAGAAAAAGGTGCCAAAAAATTTTCCCAATACCTTATTTTTTATTGTACGAGTACAGTTGTCAAAAGGACACGGGGAAACACGACGTTGAGTGACTTCGGCGACGATGACGAAGGGAAAACTTTTTCCTGACACAGCAACTGGAATCGTTTGTTTTTTGCTTGCCTAAATAATCTGTTGATGTTTTTTTCTTCTTTTCAATTTATTTATTTATTTATTTGTGTGCGCTTGTCTATCGGTGTACGTGTACGTGTAAGAATGTCTGTGTTTGTATTGGATTCGATAAAAATCAACCCCGGTGCTTGATGGAGCATGGAACCGCTCCGCATCCACTAGCACGGGATCTCTGTTTCCATTGTTGACACACCTACTACAACCCACAGTCAGTCGAGTCGCCGCGCCGTGAAGTACCGTCGGACTCCCCAGCGAATATGATGGGGCAAATGTATCTATGCGATGCAATTCTATGAAATGTGATGCTGGTGCTGGTGTTTGTGGCGCGCTGATGATGATGACAACTTTAAACTGCGTGTAGGTGGAAGCTATGAACTCGGTGGGAAGAGATGTCGACATCCTGATAAAGTTATACTCTTTTTCTTTTGTATCCTTTTTTAGTTTATAGGGTGCATGAGCATTGTTTAACATTGAAAATATTAAAAATGTACATTAAAGGATTTAAATTCGATTTAAATTGTTAAAAAGTGAACGCAAAGTAGCCTTGCAACCAACTTTGGCAAAAAACGAGTGTCAGAAATCGTCTGACAACTTCCTTCCTATAATGCATTTTGAACCTTTGAATGATACCTTGGTCCAGTGGTTGTAGTTTCGAAGTAATTTTTATATTTTTCAGGTTAGGAATTTCTCCATGTGCAGTACAATTATCGAATTTTTTGTTTTTTTTTTTCTTCATCTCTTTATCCAGACTTTGAAGCCAATTTCAAAAAGCATCACTGGTCATCCAAGTCTTATGGTTGGACGTGTAATCTGTTGGCAAATTATTGACATTTTCAAAATATTGCCGTTTTTGATATTTTCCGATGATGATTGGCTTAAGTTTGTAGGTCCCAGTTCAATTTATTCCCAGCAGTACTGTTAAGCGAAGTTTGCTGTTTTTTCCGCCATTACATCGCTACGTTCTTATCTTTCAGAAAGGAAGATATATTTAAGTTGTAAGCTGGGCCTTATTTAAAATGGAGCTCATCGATTAACCGAGGACCTCAGACAGTTTTTACTTTGGGCAGTAAGAAATTCCTTAAATTTGAATCCACTGAAATCGAAATGTATAGTCATTCACAAAAACAAAATAGACACGAATTGTTTTCCAAAGACATACCTTGGAACTTCTGAAATCGAGTACGTTGACAAAGCAAAAAACTTAGGCATATGGTTTAACCGAACTCTCAGTTGGGATGATCATATTAAGACAATTTTAAGTAAAGTGTATGGTTGTTTAAGGAATTTGTCACTATCTCCATATTTCACTCCGCTCAATACAAGATTGATGCTGGCTAAGACATTATTTTTTCAGCTAATCACTTATGGGTCAGAAATATTTTGTAGTCCGAGCGCCGCAATGAAAAGAAAACTTTTGGTTGTCTTTAATAATATTATTCGGTATGATTATCAAATCAGAAGATTTGGCCACGTTTCCCCTTTTTGCAACAAAATTCTCGGCTGTATTTTATTATAATTTATTTGCATAAAATCATAATCAGTAGACAGATCTACATGAAAAGATTCATTTATTTCGGTCATCTAGCTCACCCTCCATTATTCAACCTGAATTTTCATGTCTTACTACTGAACGCCAATTTTTCATTCATGCCACCCGTCTCTGAAATGCACTGTCCCTCGACATAAGCAGACTGCACAATACTAATCGATTTAATAAAAATCCATTTCTTTATCCAGCTAGTAGGTAGAATAATAAAAGCAACATGAATTAAGCTTAATTATTAAAATTGCTACATGAAGTTGTTTAGCTTTTCAAAATACATCATTGTCTTGGTTTTTAATTAATTATGTATATATGATAATTACCTCACTTTTTTCAACTTAATTTGTTGAAATAATGTATCCTGATTACACTTTTGCATGTATAAAGATTGTTACAGTCTAATGTAAAAGATACACAGTTTTTATTAAATTTAAATAAATGTAAATGTATTCGCCGCCTCCTGACAATAAAGCAATAAAGCGTACATTCATCGCCTTTGAATGATAAGGTTTTGTCAGGTGAACATTTATAGAAAAGTCCAGTTTCATCGGCGTTAAAGATGTCTTCGGGATCGTATCCGGCGGCTACCACTTATACCACACATGTTTCAAAAAATTATATCGTTTCGTCCATATCCCAATTCTACTGCAAACTGCTGAGCCTTTTCTTGAAGGATAGGGCCTACAATTGTGACCTTTTTGTCTCGGCATTGTTCAAACCACTTAAACACATATTCCTTTACGTCTTTGAACTCGCACGATTTTTATTTTAAAATTGTAGCCAACTTGCGGGAAGCCCGAACTTATTAGCTATGTCTAATTTTTTCGTCATAGGATTTTCGTCAACATAATAAATGATTGCTCGCTTTTCTGTGACCGTTATAGAACACCTTTTAGCCATGATGATGTTATATTTTTAAATAAAACACAACAAAGTTTTCCCTTGACAAAATTCGTTCATTAGAGGTATTTATACATTTTCTTCATAGTGAAAATTCGTTCGAGGCTGTTAACATTGACTCTTATGGACATTTTAAGGGGATTACGAAGACTTTGTTTTATCGAGGAAGTCGTTATATTGAGGTACGTTATATTAAGGTTGCACTGTATAACACAATTATTGTTTCTTCTCTAAGAGACACAACATTTGTGCTTAACAAAGGCTTCTTATTTTGAACATCGAAGCATTTGAGGTTTTCGCTGGGGCTGAAGTTGTCGAGCACATTTGCACCCTCAAATCCAATGTTATCGGAAAAGATGGTGCCCCCATTCGATATATAAAAAATTATACTGCCACATATTCCGAGTTACCTTTCTCATGTTATAGATTTTTTGCATTAATTTTTCGTCCTTTCCGGATTGACCACCGACTTTTGGTCAATCAGCATTCTAACATGCTTGTCAAAGGTTTTGGAAATAAATCTTGTAGGTCAGATGTCGCTCAACATAAATCAGCAAAACCTGTTTTCAAAAGTTCAGTCTGGTTTTCGAGCACGTCATAGTTGTGCTAAAATTTTCAAAATTTTTGATGCCAAGACTTAAATGTAGCTCAGCTCAGTTCTTCACTTCAGTTTTTTTTGCAAGTTCAGTTCAGTACATTTATATAGCTAAAACGATCTAATAAGGTTTTGGCTCAGAAGATCATAGAATTTTATGTAAAAACCTTGGCCTGTACTTCGGGTCGGTGCGTTGGATTAAGGATTTTCTAACTCACAGAAGGCAAGGGGTTGCGCTTGGCCACAGTTATTTCCATTGGAAAATCTAAAAATTCTGGAACCAGTTCTTTTTTATTTATGATCTGTCTGATGTATGTTCATGTGTATCAATTCAATTTTACTCAAATGAGGCGCAGGTTTATTAGTAGATTTAATGAAGACTTGTCAAGAATCGCTAATTGGTCTTTGAATAATCGAGTTTCTTTGAATTTAACTTAATGTCAGCTGACCAATAAAAATTATGACATTGAAGAAATACCTCGAATTTTCTAAAATTCAAAGCAGCTTCAGTTGGCAGGATTGATTTTGTCAGATAAAAATATGGGCTCCGAATATATGATCAGATATCGTATTGCCATAAACTCGTCCTTGCTTGTACACTTAAAGTTTTCAGGAAAGTGCTGTATGCACAAAGCCATACAGATCTGTTCTCCCTCTTTTGTGTTTTACAATTTGCAGTTCGCTCAGTCTTCCAGAACATGCAATCAGATCAAATCCTTATCAAACTTTTTGTATTCCACGTGCCTTTTCTGCTAAGGATCGCTCTGCTAAGAGATATAAAAAAAAAAAAACAGGAGCCAGGATTTTAAGGAAGCTATCAACAGGTAGTCTTAGTTCAAGCATATCGTTCTTTTCCATTTGCTGTTTTTTTGTTTCCTTTTCCTGATCATTTTCATTTCTAAGTATTAAATTTTTTATTATTATTTATAATAATTTTTTTCATTTATATTATTAAGCTGCTTCGTGGGATTCGCTTAAGCTTAATGTTTCACCAGGAGGTCAGTGTTCCCTTTTTTCATAAACCTGGTGGTTTTGATTTGAAGGGAGAAGGCACTCTTAGTAGGAGTTGTCAAGTCCATTCGTTCGATGTGATCGAGTCAAAAGAGTCAAAGCTTGTAGAGTTCGCGGTTGTACCTTCTACGCTATTCGCCATTTCTGTAAACAGCACAGTCTATTTGACGGACAGTTTCTTTTTCAATGGTCAGTAAGATTTATTCTGCTGTTTTGCTTATCGGCTGATTTCGGCTCCTCTATTTAAATGAACTTGCAAGATGGGTATTGTGTTGAACATAATTTTGGTCCTTCGAGTTAACCAGTTTTAATCTTATTACAATTTATTGGCTTCCAGAAACGTCGGCGCTGTAAGGTTTTATGTACAGGAACTGATGTCTTTTGCAGTTGCGTAAGATTTCGTTTTAGTCAGCGATTTCTTATAAGCTTTTTATCCAATTCGTTGCTTTGTAATGACTTTTTATTCGTTTTTTATTTATTTACTTATTTTATAAAAATATTTTCTCATATATATTAATATTAGGAGTTTTAGGTAATAAGTTCCGAAACATGAGCTTATTTTCGGTACTTATTTTGTTCCTAGAAGTATGTTTATGTCTGTGCGTTTTTGAGAACAAATTAATCCTACCGAAGTCCTGAAAAGGTTTTCATTAAATTTGATTTTTTGGTTTAAAATAAATATATTTACATCAAAAAATTTATAATGCATACAAATTTAAGTTGTAAATTTTTTTTCAAAATAAAGGAAAAATATAAACTCATGTATAAATATGTTCACTGTTCTCCATAGTTTTCGGGACAGTACATTTTGTCAAAAAAACAAAAATCATGACTCTGTTTGTTTCAATTTTATGATGAAAATAAATTGTCAATAACTTTATTATTGCTTTGTTTATTTATGACAAACAAAAAATTGTATTTGACAAAACTAAGTTAACCCAATAAACAATATGTGTCCTTTTCGAGGGCCTAATAGCATGAAAGTTGTTGAAAACAACAGAAATTCAGTGTTCGTGGTGGTTAAAGCCTAAGCTGAACTTGTAAAAACCATAGAAAAGGGTAGAGTGTTGTCATTGATGTTAACAACATCTTAGCGAATCCAGCGATTAGATATCTTACGGTAATAATGTCACATGCAACGCAACTGAAAATAGCCTGCAAATTGTGAATGATTGCGAATACATTAAATTAATTCGACAGAGCTTAATATTAGTAAGATGATTCAATCGGGAGAATTAGATGCAGACTTATTCAATATTAGACTCCTTTTGCGGTTGTCGCCTGTTCCTTACCAGCAGTTTGTTTATTTACCAGAAATAACACTCCGGCCCCCACGAGCAGTCGACTTTTCATGAGCCAAATACTTTTCAAAGCAAACAAAATCTAGGCAGGAAGCTCACGCATGAAAGTTTGGACGCTTTATACAGAGCGATATGATGAACTAAAAAAGTCGGTGGACCAAATGTTTCAGTTCTCCACAGATATAACCTGCCTGTCCTACAAAAATTAATACGAATATACCTATTTTCTGGGAAGTTAATAAAAATGATGAGCCATAGCTTGACGACATTCCTTCTTCCGGCATTATTCATATGTGAAGAAATCATTCAATCCGATCTTCAGAGAAAATTGAGGGAATAACATCTTGACCTGAATCACATGTACACATGGAACAGCATTTCAGCACTCCCCGGAGGAAATGAGGCTGATTATAACTATAACACAATACAATGTGGAGCGAGCAATAAAATCGTTCAAATGTAATAAATCGGCAGAATCGGGCGGCAAGTCCAAGCTATGTTCTTAAGTTCTTTTCTGCTGAAGGAAATTGATCTTTACAACAGATGTCCCACAAAGTAGCCAAAACGTGTTAACTAATCAATAAACTTTCATAGAAGGTTCATCCGTAAAGACGGTCATAGATCAGGTTACAACAGTCACTTGAGTGGATACAAAAAAAAATAATAATGTGCCTTCAAAAATAAGCAGACTATTCCGTCTCAGCCTTTTCAGTGTTTAAACTCCTATTATAAAAAAATCCTCACAACGCACTATGGACCAGAAAACCCAAAAAACTGGCATAAACCACAAATTCAAATTTTCTCTCAGGGTCCACTAGTTTTACTTTCTAGTACTCAAATATCCCACTCTTAGCCACTTTCCACGAAAAATGCTTCAGTTCAGGGATAAATGCTCACTGATAGCAAGTGCCTTATTAGCAGAAAATTTGATGTGTTAAATTTTTTTCTTATTTACAAACTGATCAGATATGAGTTTTCCCATCATCTTGCAGTGATAATCGTATCTATGATACGCGGGAAGAAATTCGTTGTAACAGATAGAAAGTACAAGACTGAAAAAATTGTTGATGCCATTAATGGTCTGCTACAAGGCACAGTAACGGTATCTGTATGCATATGGCTCAAAAATTTGCGAAATTAAAAACGAACTCCAACTGAAGTTTGATACCCTTGAAAAATTCTATGAGGATTGGAAACTAAAAATAAACAATTCTAAATGCGAAACCATATTGTTCCGCACCGCAGTAGGACAGGTCAATTCAGAATCGCGACAAAAAGAAATTTGGTTAAAACATCTTCAAATGGCCTTCGAATCGAATCAAAAACTGTTGCGAGGTATTCAGGAGGTTATTTAAATAAATTCCTGTATTATAATGATCATGTAAGTATCCAATTGAAAAAAGCAAGGGCAGCATTTATGTCGCTGAAGAAAATTTTATATTCCAACTTTTTGAGATCAGATGTGAAGGTCATTTGCTACCAAGCTTTTGTGCGTCCAATTTTGAATAAGCCCGTCCTGTGTGGTGGAACATAATCCCATTTTATATGGAGAGGTACAGAATTTTTGAGAGGAAATGCCTGCGAGCATGCGCGGGAATGTATAGAAGCGCTCATTCCGACTTTCGGCATTAGGTCTCTAACAAAAGACCATTGGATGCTTCCGGCGTAATAAGAATTGGCAATGTCATTCTTGATATTGCGAGGAATGAATTCATATCGGGCTTAATTTATTGGACATATACCACCTGAAGCATTGCTTTATCAGGATGCATATGTATATCTTACAGACTCGAGAATGGCCTTTTCACATATCACCGAGGTATTTTGCCGAAATTCTGCTGGACTATAGTCCATGATTTCAAAATGCACTTTTTTCGCAAAATTGCAAATGACCTTTTCTTATATATTTATAATAAAGGATATCTCAAACTGAACACATATTTCAAATTTTAGCTCTGAGGAACTTTTAGTAACAAAAATATTGAGAGGTGAAATCCGAGGTATTTTGCCGAAATTCTGCTGGACTATAGTCCATGATTTCAAAATGCACTTTTTTCGCAAAATTGCAAATGACCTTTTCTGATATATTGATAATAAAGGGAATCCAAAACTGAACACATATTTCAAATTTTAGCTCTGAGGTCCTTTTAGTAACAAAAATATTGAGATGTGAAATCCGAGGTATTTTGCCGAAATTCTGCTGGACTATAGTCCATGATTTCAAAATGCACTTTTTTCGCAAAATTGCAAATGACCTTTTCTGATATATTGATAATAAAGGGAATCCAAAACTGAACACATATTTCAAATTTTAGCTCTGAGCTCCTTTCAATGACATAAATATTGAGATGTGAAATCCGAGGTATTTTGAGGAAATTCTGCTGGACTATAGCCCATGATTTCAAAATGCACTTTTTTCGCAGAATTGCAAATGACCTTTTCTGATATATTCATAATAAAGGGAATCCAAAACTGAACACATACTTCAAAGTTTAGCTCTGAGGTCCTTTTAGTAACAAAAATATTGAGATGTGAAATCCGAGGTATTTTGCCGAAATTCTGCTGGACTATAGTCCATGATTTCAAAATGCACTTTTTTCGCAAAATTGCAAATGACCTTTTCTGATATATTGATAATAAAGGGAATCCAAAACTGAACACATATTTCAAATTTTAGCTCTGAGCTCCTTTCAATGACATAAATATTGAGATGTGAAATCCGAGGTATTTTGCCGAAATTCTGCTGGACTATAGTCCATGATTTCAAAATGCACTTTTTTCGCAAAATTGCAAATGACCTTTTCTGATATATTGATAATAAAGGGAATCCAAAACTGAACACATATTTCAAATTTTAGCTCTGAGCTCCTTTCAATGACATAAATATTGAGATGTGAAATCCGAGGTATTTTGCCGAAATTCTGCTGGACTATAGTCCATGATTTCAAAATGCACTTTTTTCGCAAAATTGCAAATGACCTTTTCTGATATATTCATAATAAAGGGAATCCAAAACTGAACACATACTTCAAATTTTAGCTCTGAGGTCCTTTTAGTAACAAAAATATTGAGATGTGAAATCCGAGGTATTTTGCCGAAATTCTGCTGGACTATAGTCCATGATTTCAAAATGCACTTTTTTCTCAAAATTGCAAATGACCTTTTCTGATTTATTGATAATAAAGGGAATCTAAAACTGAACACATATTTCAAATTTTAGCTCTGAGGTCCTTTTAGTAACAAAAATATTGAGATGTGAAATCCGAGGTATTTTGCCGAAATTCTGCTGGACTATAGCCCATGATTTCAAAATGCACTTTTTTCGCAAAATTGCAAATGACCTTTTCTTATATATTTATAATAAAGGATATCTCAAACTGAACACATATTTCAAATTTTAGCTCTGAGGTCCTTTTAGTAACAAAAATATTGAGATGTGAAATAAGAGGTATTTTGCCGAAATTCTGCTGGACTATAGCCCATGATTTCAAAATGCACTTTTTTCGCAAAATTGCAAATGACCTTTTCTTATATATTTATAATAAAGTATATCTCAAACTGAACACATATTTCAAATTTTAGCTCTGAGGTCCTTTTAGTAACAAAAATATTGAGATGTGAAATCCGAGGTATTTTGCCGAAATTCTGCTGGACTATAGTCCATGATTTCAAAATGCACTTTTTTCGCAAAATTGCAAATGACCTTTTCTGATATATTGATAATAAAGGGAATCCAAAACTGAACACATATTTCAAATTTTAGCTCTGAGGTCCTTTTAGTAACAAAAATATTGAGATGTGAAATCAGAGGTATTTTGCCGAAATTTTGCTGGACTATAGCCCATGATTTCAAAATGCACTTTTTTCGCAAAATTGCAAATGACGTTTTCTTATATATTTATAATAAAGGATATCTCAAATTGAACACATATTTCAAATTTTAGCTCTGAGGTCCTTTTAGTAACAAAAATATTGAGATGTGAAATCCGAGGTATTTTGCCGAAATTCTGCTGGACTATAGCCCATGATTTCAAAATGCACTTTTTTCGCAAAATTGCAAATGACCTTTTCTTATATATTTATAATAAAGGATATCTCAAACTGAACACATATTTCAAATTTTAGCTCTGAGGTCCTTTTAGTAACAAAAATATTGAGATGTGAAATCCGAGGTATTTTGCCGAAATTCTGCTGGACTATAGTCCACGATTTCAAAATGCACTTTTTTCGCAAAATTGCAAATGACCTTTTCTTATATATTTATAATAAAGTATATCTCAAACTGAACACATATTTCAAATTTTGGCTCTGAGGTCCTTTTAGTAACAAAAATATTGAGATGTGAAATCCGAGGTATTTTGCCGAAATTCTGCTGGACTATAGTCCATGATTTCAAAATGCACTTTTTTCGCAAAATTGCAAATGACCTTTTCTGATATATTGATAATAAAAAGGAATCCAAAACTGAACACATATTTCAAATTTTAGCTCTGAGGTCCTTTTAGTAACAAAAACATTGAGATGTGAAATCAGAGGTATTTTGCCGAAATTCTGCTGGACTATAGCCCATGATTTCAAAATGCACTTTTTTCGCAAAATTGCAAATGACCTTTTCTTATATATTTATAATAAAGGATATCTCAAACTGAACACATATTTCAAATTTTAGCTCTGAGGTCCTTTTAGTAACAAAAATATTGAGATGTGAAATCCGAGGTATTTTGCCGAAATTCTGCTGGACTATAGCCCATGATTTCAAAATGCACTTTTTTCGCAAAATTGCAAATGACCTTTTCTTATATATTTATAATAAAGTATATCTCAAACTGAACACATATTTCAAATTTTAGCTCTGAGGTCCTTTTAGTAACAAAAATATTGAGATGTGAAATCCGAGGTATTTTGCCGAAATTCTGCTGGACTATAGTCCATGATTTCAAAATGCACTTTTTTCGCAAAATTGCAAATGACCTTTTCTGATATATTGATAATAAAGGGAATCCAAAACTGAACACATATTTCAAATTTTAGCTCTGAGGTCCTTTTAGTAACAAAAATATTGAGATGTGAAATCAGAGGTATTTTGCCGAAATTCTGCTGGACTATACCCCATGATTTCAAAATGCACTTTTTTCGCAAAATTGCAAATGACCTTTTCTTATATATTTATAATAAAGGATATCTCAAATTGAACACATATTTCAAATTTTAGCTCTGAGGTCCTTTTAGTAACAAAAATATTGAGATGTGAAATCCGAGGTATTTTGCCGAAATTCTGCTGGACTATAGTCCATGATTTCAAAATGCACTTTTTTCGCAAAATTGCAAATGACCTTTTCTGATATATTGATAATAAAAGGAATCCAAAACTGAACACATATTTCAAATTTTAGCTCTGAGGTCCTTTTAGTAACAAAAATATTGAGATGTGAAATCCGAGGTATGATCCCATGATTTCAAAATGCACTTTTTTCGCAAAATTGCAAATGACCTTTTCTTATATATTTATAATAAAGTATATCTCAAACTGAACACATATTTCAAATTTTAGCTCTGAGGTCCTTTTAGTAACAAAAATATTGAGATGTGAAATCCGAGGTATTTTGCCGAAATTCTGCTGGACTATAGTCCATGATTTCAAAATGCACTTTTTTCGCAAAATTGCAAATGACCTTTTCTGATATATTGATAATAAAGGGAATCCAAAACTGAACACATATTTCAAATTTTAGCTCTGAGGTCCTTTTAGTAACAAAAATATTGAGATGTGAAATCAGAGGTATTTTGCCGAAATTTTGCTGGACTATAGCCCATGATTTCAAAATGCACTTTTTTCGCAAAATTGCAAATGACCTTTTCTTATATATTTATAATAAAGGATATCTCAAATTGAACACATATTTCAAATTTTAGCTCTGAGGTCCTTTTAGTAACAAAAATATTGAGATGTGAAATCCGAGGTATTTTGCCGAAATTCTGCTGGACTATAGTCCATGATTTCAAAATGCACTTTTTTCTCAAAATTGCAAATGACCTTTTCTGATTTATTGATAATAAAGGGAATCTAAAACTGAACACATATTTCAAATTTTAGCTCTGAGCTCCTTTCAATGACATAAATATTGAGATGTGAAATCCGAGGTATTTTGCCGAAATTCTGCTGGACTATAGTCCATGATTTCAAAATGCACTTTTTTCGCAAAATTGCAAATGACCTTTTCTTATATATTTATAATAAAGGAAATCTCAAACTGAACACATATTTCAAATTTTAGCTCTGAGCTCCTTTCAATGACATAAATATTGAGATGTGAAATCCGAGGTATTTTGCCGAAATTCTGCTGGACTATAGTCTATGATTTCAAAATGCACTTTTTTCGCAAAATTGCAAATGACCTTTTCTTATATATTTATAATAAAGGAAATCTCAAACTGAAAACATATTTCAAATTTTAGCTCTGAGGTCCTTTTAGTAACAAAAATATTGAGATGTGAAGTCCGAGGTATTTTGCCGAAATTCTGCTGGACTATAGTCCATGATTTCAAAATGCACTTTTTTCGCAAAATTGCATATGACCTTTTCTTATATATTTATAATAAAGAATATCTTAAACTGAACACATATTTCAAATTTTAGCTCTGAGGTCCTTTTAGTAACAAAAATATTGAGATGTGAAATCCGAGGTATGATCCCATGATTTCAAAATGCACTTTTTTCGCAAAATTGCAAATGACCTTTTCTTATATATTTATAATAAAGTATATCTCAAACTGAACACATATTTCAAATTTTAGCTCTGAGGTCCTTTTAGTAACAAAAATATTGAGATGTGAAATCCGAGGTATTTTGCCGAAATTCTGCTGGACTATAGTCCATGATTTCAAAATGCACTTTTTTCGCAAAATTGCAAATGACCTTTTCTGATATATTGATAATAAAGGGAATCCAAAACTGAACACATATTTCAAATTTTAGCTCTGAGGTCCTTTTAGTAACAAAAATATTGAGATGTGAAATCAGAGGTATTTTGCCGAAATTTTGCTGGACTATAGCCCATGATTTCAAAATGCACTTTTTTCGCAAAATTGCAAATGACCTTTTCTTATATATTTATAATAAAGGATATCTCAAATTGAACACATATTTCAAATTTTAGCTCTGAGGTCCTTTTAGTAACAAAAATATTGAGATGTGAAATCCGAGGTATTTTGCCGAAATTCTGCTGGACTATAGTCCATGATTTCAAAATGCACTTTTTTCTCAAAATTGCAAATGACCTTTTCTGATTTATTGATAATAAAGGGAATCTAAAACTGAACACATATTTCAAATTTTAGCTCTGAGCTCCTTTCAATGACATAAATATTGAGATGTGAAATCCGAGGTATTTTGCCGAAATTCTGCTGGACTATAGTCCATGATTTCAAAATGCACTTTTTTCGCAAAATTGCAAATGACCTTTTCTTATATATTTATAATAAAGGAAATCTCAAACTGAACACATATTTCAAATTTTAGCTCTGAGCTCCTTTCAATGACATAAATATTGAGATGTGAAATCCGAGGTATTTTGCCGAAATTCTGCTGGACTATAGTCTATGATTTCAAAATGCACTTTTTTCGCAAAATTGCAAATGACCTTTTCTTATATATTTATAATAAAGGAAATCTCAAACTGAAAACATATTTCAAATTTTAGCTCTGAGGTCCTTTTAGTAACAAAAATATTGAGATGTGAAGTCCGAGGTATTTTGCCGAAATTCTGCTGGACTATAGTCCATGATTTCAAAATGCACTTTTTTCGCAAAATTGCATATGACCTTTTCTTATATATTTATAATAAAGAATATCTTAAACTGAACACATATTTCAAATTTTAGCTCTGAGGTCCTTTTAGTAACAAAAATATTGAGATGTGAAATCCGAGGTATGATCCCATGATTTCAAAATGCACTTTTTTCGCAAAATTGCAAATGACCTTTTCTTATATATTTATAATAAAGTATATCTCAAACTGAACACATATTTCAAATTTTAGCTCTGAGGTCCTTTTAGTAACAAAAATATTGAGATGTGAAATCCGAGGTATTTTGCCGAAATTCTGCTGGACTATAGTCCATGATTTCAAAATGCACTTTTTTCGCAAAATTGCAAATGACCTTTTCTGATATATTGATAATAAAGGGAATCCAAAACTGAACACATATTTCAAATTTTAGCTCTGAGGTCCTTTTAGTAACAAAAATATTGAGATGTGAAATCAGAGGTATTTTGCCGAAATTTTGCTGGACTATAGCCCATGATTTCAAAATGCACTTTTTTCGCAAAATTGCAAATGACCTTTTCTTATATATTTATAATAAAGGATATCTCAAATTGAACACATATTTCAAATTTTAGCTCTGAGGTCCTTTTAGTAACAAAAATATTGAGATGTGAAATCCGAGGTATTTTGCCGAAATTCTGCTGGACTATAGTCCATGATTTCAAAATGCACTTTTTTCTCAAAATTGCAAATGACCTTTTCTGATTTATTGATAATAAAGGGAATCTAAAACTGAACACATATTTCAAATTTTAGCTCTGAGCTCCTTTCAATGACATAAATATTGAGATGTGAAATCCGAGGTATTTTGCCGAAATTCTGCTGGACTATAGTCCATGATTTCAAAATGCACTTTTTTCGCAAAATTGCAAATGACCTTTTCTTATATATTTATAATAAAGGAAATCTCAAACTGAACACATATTTCAAATTTTAGCTCTGAGCTCCTTTCAATGACATAAATATTGAGATGTGAAATCCGAGGTATTTTGCCGAAATTCTGCTGGACTATAGTCTATGATTTCAAAATGCACTTTTTTCGCAAAATTGCAAATGACCTTTTCTTATATATTTATAATAAAGGAAATCTCAAACTGAAAACATATTTCAAATTTTAGCTCTGAGGTCCTTTTAGTAACAAAAATATTGAGATGTGAAGTCCGAGGTATTTTGCCGAAATTCTGCTGGACTATAGTCCATGATTTCAAAATGCACTTTTTTCGCAAAATTGCAAATGACCTTTTCTGATATATTGATAATAAAGGGAATCCAAAACTGAACACATATTTTAAATTTTAGCTCTGAGGTCCTTTTAGTAACAAAAATATTGAGATGTGAAATCCGAGGTATTTTGCCGAAATTCTGCTGGAATATAGTCTATGATTTCAAAATGCACTTTTTTCGCAAAATTGCAAATGACCTTTTCTTATATATTTATAATAAAGGAAATCCAAAACTGAACACATATTTCAAATTTTAGCTCTGAGCTCCTTTCAATGACATAAATATTGAGATGTGAAATCTGAGGTATTTTGCCGAAATTCTGCTGGACTATAGCCCATGATTTCAAAATGCACTTTTTTCGCAAAATTGCATATGACCTTTTCTTATATATTTATAATAAAGAATATCTTAAACTGAACACATATTTCAAATTTTAGCTCTGAGGTCCTTTTAGTAACAAAAATATTGAGATGTGAAGTCCGAGGTATTTTGCCGAAATTCTGCTGGACTATAGTCCATGATTTCAAAATGCACTTTTTTCGCAAAATTGCATATGACCTTTTCTTATATATTTATAATAAAGAATATCTTAAACTGAACACATATTTCAAATTTTAGCTCTGAGGTCCTTTTAGTAACAAAAATATTGAGATGTGAAATCCGAGGTATGATCCCATGATTTCAAAATGCACTTTTTTCGCAAAATTGCAAATGACCTTTTCTTATATATTTATAATAAAGGAAATCTCAAACTGAAAACATATTTCAAATTTTAGCTCTGAGGTCCTTTTAGTAACAAAAATATTGAGATGTGAAGTCCGAGGTATTTTGCCGAAATTCTGCTGGACTATAGTCCATGATTTCAAAATGCACTTTTTTCGCAAAATTGCATATGACCTTTTCTTATATATTTATAATAAAGAATATCTTAAACTGAACACATATTTCAAATTTTAGCTCTGAGGTCCTTTTAGTAACAAAAATATTGAGATGTGAAATCCGAGGTATGATCCCATGATTTCAAAATGCACTTTTTTCGCAAAATTGCAAATGACCTTTTCTTATATATTTATAATAAAGTATATCTCAAACTGAACACATATTTCAAATTTTAGCTCTGAGGTCCTTTTAGTAACAAAAATATTGAGATGTGAAATCCGAGGTATTTTGCCGAAATTCTGCTGGACTATAGTCCATGATTTCAAAATGCACTTTTTTCGCAAAATTGCAAATGACCTTTTCTGATATATTGATAATAAAGGGAATCCAAAACTGAACACATATTTCAAATTTTAGCTCTGAGGTCCTTTTAGTAACAAAAATATTGAGATGTGAAATCAGAGGTATTTTGCCGAAATTTTGCTGGACTATAGCCCATGATTTCAAAATGCACTTTTTTCGCAAAATTGCAAATGACCTTTTCTTATATATTTATAATAAAGGATATCTCAAATTGAACACATATTTCAAATTTTAGCTCTGAGGTCCTTTTAGTAACAAAAATATTGAGATGTGAAATCCGAGGTATTTTGCCGAAATTCTGCTGGACTATAGTCCATGATTTCAAAATGCACTTTTTTCTCAAAATTGCAAATGACCTTTTCTGATTTATTGATAATAAAGGGAATCTAAAACTGAACACATATTTCAAATTTTAGCTCTGAGCTCCTTTCAATGACATAAATATTGAGATGTGAAATCCGAGGTATTTTGCCGAAATTCTGCTGGACTATAGTCTATGATTTCAAAATGCACTTTTTTCGCAAAATTGCAAATGACCTTTTCTTATATATTTATAATAAAGTATATCTCAAACTGAACACATATTTCAAATTTTAGCTCTGAGGTCCTTTTAGTAACAAAAATATTGAGATGTGAAATCCGAGGTATTTTGCCGAAATTCTGCTGGACTATAGTCCATGATTTCAAAATGCACTTTTTTCTCAAAATTGCAAATGACCTTTTCTGATTTATTGATAATAAAGGGAATCTAAAACTGAACACATATTTCAAATTTTAGCTCTGAGCTCCTTTCAATGACATAAATATTGAGATGTGAAATCCGAGGTATTTTGCCGAAATTCTGCTGGACTATAGTCCATGATTTCAAAATGCACTTTTTTCGCAAAATTGCAAATGACCTTTTCTTATATATTTATAATAAAGGAAATCTCAAACTGAACACATATTTCAAATTTTAGCTCTGAGCTCCTTTCAATGACATAAATATTGAGATGTGAAATCCGAGGTATTTTGCCGAAATTCTGCTGGACTATAGTCTATGATTTCAAAATGCACTTTTTTCGCAAAATTGCAAATGACCTTTTCTTATATATTTATAATAAAGGAAATCTCAAACTGAAAACATATTTCAAATTTTAGCTCTGAGGTCCTTTTAGTAACAAAAATATTGAGATGTGAAGTCCGAGGTATTTTGCCGAAATTCTGCTGGACTATAGTCCATGATTTCAAAATGCACTTTTTTCGCAAAATTGCATATGACCTTTTCTTATATATTTATAATAAAGAATATCTTAAACTGAACACATATTTCAAATTTTAGCTCTGAGGTCCTTTTAGTAACAAAAATATTGAGATGTGAAATCCGAGGTATGATCCCATGATTTCAAAATGCACTTTTTTCGCAAAATTGCAAATGACCTTTTCTTATATATTTATAATAAAGTATATCTCAAACTGAACACATATTTCAAATTTTAGCTCTGAGGTCCTTTTAGTAACAAAAATATTGAGATGTGAAATCCGAGGTATTTTGCCGAAATTCTGCTGGACTATAGTCCATGATTTCAAAATGCACTTTTTTCGCAAAATTGCAAATGACCTTTTCTGATATATTGATAATAAAGGGAATCCAAAACTGAACACATATTTCAAATTTTAGCTCTGAGGTCCTTTTAGTAACAAAAATATTGAGATGTGAAATCAGAGGTATTTTGCCGAAATTTTGCTGGACTATAGCCCATGATTTCAAAATGCACTTTTTTCGCAAAATTGCAAATGACCTTTTCTTATATATTTATAATAAAGGATATCTCAAATTGAACACATATTTCAAATTTTAGCTCTGAGGTCCTTTTAGTAACAAAAATATTGAGATGTGAAATCCGAGGTATTTTGCCGAAATTCTGCTGGACTATAGTCCATGATTTCAAAATGCACTTTTTTCTCAAAATTGCAAATGACCTTTTCTGATTTATTGATAATAAAGGGAATCTAAAACTGAACACATATTTCAAATTTTAGCTCTGAGCTCCTTTCAATGACATAAATATTGAGATGTGAAATCCGAGGTATTTTGCCGAAATTCTGCTGGACTATAGTCCATGATTTCAAAATGCACTTTTTTCGCAAAATTGCAAATGACCTTTTCTTATATATTTATAATAAAGGAAATCTCAAACTGAACACATATTTCAAATTTTAGCTCTGAGCTCCTTTCAATGACATAAATATTGAGATGTGAAATCCGAGGTATTTTGCCGAAATTCTGCTGGACTATAGTCTATGATTTCAAAATGCACTTTTTTCGCAAAATTGCAAATGACCTTTTCTTATATATTTATAATAAAGGAAATCTCAAACTGAAAACATATTTCAAATTTTAGCTCTGAGGTCCTTTTAGTAACAAAAATATTGAGATGTGAAGTCCGAGGTATTTTGCCGAAATTCTGCTGGACTATAGTCCATGATTTCAAAATGCACTTTTTTCGCAAAATTGCATATGACCTTTTCTTATATATTTATAATAAAGAATATCTTAAACTGAACACATATTTCAAATTTTAGCTCTGAGGTCCTTTTAGTAACAAAAATATTGAGATGTGAAATCCGAGGTATGATCCCATGATTTCAAAATGCACTTTTTTCGCAAAATTGCAAATGACCTTTTCTTATATATTTATAATAAAGTATATCTCAAACTGAACACATATTTCAAATTTTAGCTCTGAGGTCCTTTTAGTAACAAAAATATTGAGATGTGAAATCCGAGGTATTTTGCCGAAATTCTGCTGGACTATAGTCCATGATTTCAAAATGCACTTTTTTCGCAAAATTGCAAATGACCTTTTCTGATATATTGATAATAAAGGGAATCCAAAACTGAACACATATTTCAAATTTTAGCTCTGAGGTCCTTTTAGTAACAAAAATATTGAGATGTGAAATCCGAGGTATTTTGCCGAAATTCTGCTGGACTATAGTCCATGATTTCAAAATGCACTTTTTTCTCAAAATTGCAAATGACCTTTTCTGATTTATTGATAATAAAGGGAATCTAAAACTGAACACATATTTCAAATTTTAGCTCTGAGCTCCTTTCAATGACATAAATATTGAGATGTGAAATCCGAGGTATTTTGCCGAAATTCTGCTGGACTATAGTCCATGATTTCAAAATGCACTTTTTTCGCAAAATTGCAAATGACCTTTTCTTATATATTTATAATAAAGGATATCTCAAATTGAACACATATTTCAAATTTTAGCTCTGAGGTCCTTTTAGTAACAAAAATATTGAGATGTGAAATCCGAGGTATTTTGCCGAAATTCTGCTGGACTATAGTCCATGATTTCAAAATGCACTTTTTTCTCAAAATTGCAAATGACCTTTTCTGATTTATTGATAATAAAGGGAATCTAAAACTGAACACATATTTCAAATTTTAGCTCTGAGCTCCTTTCAATGACATAAATATTGAGATGTGAAATCCGAGGTATTTTGCCGAAATTCTGCTGGACTATAGTCCATGATTTCAAAATGCACTTTTTTCGCAAAATTGCAAATGACCTTTTCTTATATATTTATAATAAAGGAAATCTCAAACTGAAAACATATTTCAAATTTTAGCTCTGAGGTCCTTTTAGTAACAAAAATATTGAGATGTGAAGTCCGAGGTATTTTGCCGAAATTCTGCTGGACTATAGTCCATGATTTCAAAATGCACTTTTTTCGCAAAATTGCAAATGACCTTTTCTGATATATTGATAATAAAGGGAATCCAAAACTGAACACATATTTTAAATTTTAGCTCTGAGGTCCTTTTAGTAACAAAAATATTGAGATGTGAAATCCGAGGTATTTTGCCGAAATTCTGCTGGAATATAGTCTATGATTTCAAAATGCACTTTTTTCGCAAAATTGCAAATGACCTTTTCTTATATATTTATAATAAAGGAAATCCAAAACTGAACACATATTTCAAATTTTAGCTCTGAGCTCCTTTCAATGACATAAATATTGAGATGTGAAATCTGAGGTATTTTGCCGAAATTCTGCTGGACTATAGCCCATGATTTCAAAATGCACTTTTTTCGCAAAATTGCATATGACCTTTTCTTATATATTTATAATAAAGAATATCTTAAACTGAACACATATTTCAAATTTTAGCTCTGAGGTCCTTTTAGTAACAAAAATATTGAGATGTGAAGTCCGAGGTATTTTGCCGAAATTCTGCTGGACTATAGTCCATGATTTCAAAATGCACTTTTTTCGCAAAATTGCATATGACCTTTTCTTATATATTTATAATAAAGAATATCTTAAACTGAACACATATTTCAAATTTTAGCTCTGAGGTCCTTTTAGTAACAAAAATATTGAGATGTGAAATCCGAGGTATGATCCCATGATTTCAAAATGCACTTTTTTCGCAAAATTGCAAATGACCTTTTCTTATATATTTATAATAAAGGAAATCTCAAACTGAAAACATATTTCAAATTTTAGCTCTGAGGTCCTTTTAGTAACAAAAATATTGAGATGTGAAGTCCGAGGTATTTTGCCGAAATTCTGCTGGACTATAGTCCATGATTTCAAAATGCACTTTTTTCGCAAAATTGCATATGACCTTTTCTTATATATTTATAATAAAGAATATCTTAAACTGAACACATATTTCAAATTTTAGCTCTGAGGTCCTTTTAGTAACAAAAATATTGAGATGTGAAATCCGAGGTATTTTGCCGAAATTCTGCTGGACTATAGTCCATGATTTCAAAATGCACTTTTTTCGCAAAATTGCAAATGACCTTTTCTGATATATTGATAATAAAGGGAATCCAAAACTGAACACATATTTCAAATTTTAGCTCTGAGGTCCTTTTAGTAACAAAAATATTGAGATGTGAAATCAGAGGTATTTTGCCGAAATTTTGCTGGACTATAGCCCATGATTTCAAAATGCACTTTTTTCGCAAAATTGCAAATGACCTTTTCTTATATATTTATAATAAAGGATATCTCAAATTGAACACATATTTCAAATTTTAGCTCTGAGGTCCTTTTAGTAACAAAAATATTGAGATGTGAAATCCGAGGTATTTTGCCGAAATTCTGCTGGACTATAGTCCATGATTTCAAAATGCACTTTTTTCTCAAAATTGCAAATGACCTTTTCTGATTTATTGATAATAAAGGGAATCTAAAACTGAACACATATTTCAAATTTTAGCTCTGAGCTCCTTTCAATGACATAAATATTGAGATGTGAAATCCGAGGTATTTTGCCGAAATTCTGCTGGACTATAGTCCATGATTTCAAAATGCACTTTTTTCGCAAAATTGCAAATGACCTTTTCTTATATATTTATAATAAAGGAAATCTCAAACTGAACACATATTTCAAATTTTAGCTCTGAGCTCCTTTCAATGACATAAATATTGAGATGTGAAATCCGAGGTATTTTGCCGAAATTCTGCTGGACTATAGTCTATGATTTCAAAATGCACTTTTTTCGCAAAATTGCAAATGACCTTTTCTTATATATTTATAATAAAGGAAATCTCAAACTGAAAACATATTTCAAATTTTAGCTCTGAGGTCCTTTTAGTAACAAAAATATTGAGATGTGAAGTCCGAGGTATTTTGCCGAAATTCTGCTGGACTATAGTCCATGATTTCAAAATGCACTTTTTTCGCAAAATTGCATATGACCTTTTCTTATATATTTATAATAAAGAATATCTTAAACTGAACACATATTTCAAATTTTAGCTCTGAGGTCCTTTTAGTAACAAAAATATTGAGATGTGAAATCCGAGGTATGATCCCATGATTTCAAAATGCACTTTTTTCGCAAAATTGCAAATGACCTTTTCTTATATATTTATAATAAAGTATATCTCAAACTGAACACATATTTCAAATTTTAGCTCTGAGGTCCTTTTAGTAACAAAAATATTGAGATGTGAAATCCGAGGTATTTTGCCGAAATTCTGCTGGACTATAGTCCATGATTTCAAAATGCACTTTTTTCGCAAAATTGCAAATGACCTTTTCTGATATATTGATAATAAAGGGAATCCAAAACTGAACACATATTTCAAATTTTAGCTCTGAGGTCCTTTTAGTAACAAAAATATTGAGATGTGAAATCAGAGGTATTTTGCCGAAATTTTGCTTGATATTTATAATAAAGGATATCTCAAATTGAACACATATTTCAAATTTTAGCTCTGAGGTCCTTTTAGTAACAAAAATATTGAGATGTGAAATCCGAGGTATTTTGCCGAAATTCTGCTGGACTATAGTCCATGATTTCAAAATGCACTTTTTTCTCAAAATTGCAAATGACCTTTTCTGATTTATTGATAATAAAGGGAATCTAAAACTGAACACATATTTCAAATTTTAGCTCTGAGCTCCTTTCAATGACATAAATATTGAGATGTGAAATCCGAGGTATTTTGCCGAAATTCTGCTGGACTATAGTCCATGATTTCAAAATGCACTTTTTTCGCAAAATTGCAAATGACCTTTTCTTATATATTTATAATAAAGGAAATCTCAAACTGAACACATATTTCAAATTTTAGCTCTGAGCTCCTTTCAATGACATAAATATTGAGATGTGAAATCCGAGGTATTTTGCCGAAATTCTGCTGGACTATAGTCTATGATTTCAAAATGCACTTTTTTCGCAAAATTGCAAATGACCTTTTCTTATATATTTATAATAAAGGAAATCTCAAACTGAAAACATATTTCAAATTTTAGCTCTGAGGTCCTTTTAGTAACAAAAATATTGAGATGTGAAGTCCGAGGTATTTTGCCGAAATTCTGCTGGACTATAGTCCATGATTTCAAAATGCACTTTTTTCGCAAAATTGCAAATGACCTTTTCTGATATATTGATAATAAAGGGAATCCAAAACTGAACACATATTTTAAATTTTAGCTCTGAGGTCCTTTTAGTAACAAAAATATTGAGATGTGAAATCCGAGGTATTTTGCCGAAATTCTGCTGGAATATAGTCTATGATTTCAAAATGCACTTTTTTCGCAAAATTGCAAATGACCTTTTCTTATATATTTATAATAAAGGAAATCCAAAACTGAACACATATTTCAAATTTTAGCTCTGAGCTCCTTTCAATGACATAAATATTGAGATGTGAAATCTGAGGTATTTTGCCGAAATTCTGCTGGACTATAGCCCATGATTTCAAAATGCACTTTTTTCGCAAAATTGCATATGACCTTTTCTTATATATTTATAATAAAGAATATCTTAAACTGAACACATATTTCAAATTTTAGCTCTGAGGTCCTTTTAGTAACAAAAATATTGAGATGTGAAGTCCGAGGTATTTTGCCGAAATTCTGCTGGACTATAGTCCATGATTTCAAAATGCACTTTTTTCGCAAAATTGCATATGACCTTTTCTTATATATTTATAATAAAGAATATCTTAAACTGAACACATATTTCAAATTTTAGCTCTGAGGTCCTTTTAGTAACAAAAATATTGAGATGTGAAATCCGAGGTATGATCCCATGATTTCAAAATGCACTTTTTTCGCAAAATTGCAAATGACCTTTTCTTATATATTTATAATAAAGGAAATCTCAAACTGAAAACATATTTCAAATTTTAGCTCTGAGGTCCTTTTAGTAACAAAAATATTGAGATGTGAAGTCCGAGGTATTTTGCCGAAATTCTGCTGGACTATAGTCCATGATTTCAAAATGCACTTTTTTCGCAAAATTGCATATGACCTTTTCTTATATATTTATAATAAAGAATATCTTAAACTGAACACATATTTCAAATTTTAGCTCTGAGGTCCTTTTAGTAACAAAAATATTGAGATGTGAAATCCGAGGTATGATCCCATGATTTCAAAATGCACTTTTTTCGCAAAATTGCAAATGACCTTTTCTTATATATTTATAATAAAGTATATCTCAAACTGAACACATATTTCAAATTTTAGCTCTGAGGTCCTTTTAGTAACAAAAATATTGAGATGTGAAATCCGAGGTATTTTGCCGAAATTCTGCTGGACTATAGTCCATGATTTCAAAATGCACTTTTTTCGCAAAATTGCAAATGACCTTTTCTGATATATTGATAATAAAGGGAATCCAAAACTGAACACATATTTCAAATTTTAGCTCTGAGGTCCTTTTAGTAACAAAAATATTGAGATGTGAAATCAGAGGTATTTTGCCGAAATTTTGCTGGACTATAGCCCATGATTTCAAAATGCACTTTTTTCGCAAAATTGCAAATGACCTTTTCTTATATATTTATAATAAAGGATATCTCAAATTGAACACATATTTCAAATTTTAGCTCTGAGGTCCTTTTAGTAACAAAAATATTGAGATGTGAAATCCGAGGTATTTTGCCGAAATTCTGCTGGACTATAGTCCATGATTTCAAAATGCACTTTTTTCTCAAAATTGCAAATGACCTTTTCTGATTTATTGATAATAAAGGGAATCTAAAACTGAACACATATTTCAAATTTTAGCTCTGAGCTCCTTTCAATGACATAAATATTGAGATGTGAAATCCGAGGTATTTTGCCGAAATTCTGCTGGACTATAGTCTATGATTTCAAAATGCACTTTTTTCGCAAAATTGCAAATGACCTTTTCTTATATATTTATAATAAAGGATATCTCAAATTGAACACATATTTCAAATTTTAGCTCTGAGGTCCTTTTAGTAACAAAAATATTGAGATGTGAAATCCGAGGTATTTTGCCGAAATTCTGCTGGACTATAGTCCATGATTTCAAAATGCACTTTTTTCTCAAAATTGCAAATGACCTTTTCTGATTTATTGATAATAAAGGGAATCTAAAACTGAACACATATTTCAAATTTTAGCTCTGAGCTCCTTTCAATGACATAAATATTGAGATGTGAAATCCGAGGTATTTTGCCGAAATTCTGCTGGACTATAGTCCATGATTTCAAAATGCACTTTTTTCGCAAAATTGCAAATGACCTTTTCTTATATATTTATAATAAAGTATATCTCAAACTGAACACATATTTCAAATTTTAGCTCTGAGGTCCTTTTAGTAACAAAAATATTGAGATGTGAAATCCGAGGTATTTTGCCGAAATTCTGCTGGACTATAGTCCATGATTTCAAAATGCACTTTTTTCGCAAAATTGCAAATGACCTTTTCTGATATATTGATAATAAAGGGAATCCAAAACTGAACACATATTTCAAATTTTAGCTCTGAGGTCCTTTTAGTAACAAAAATATTGAGATGTGAAATCAGAGGTATTTTGCCGAAATTTTGCTGGACTATAGCCCATGATTTCAAAATGCACTTTTTTCGCAAAATTGCAAATGACCTTTTCTTATATATTTATAATAAAGGATATCTCAAATTGAACACATATTTCAAATTTTAGCTCTGAGGTCCTTTTAGTAACAAAAATATTGAGATGTGAAATCCGAGGTATTTTGCCGAAATTCTGCTGGACTATAGTCCATGATTTCAAAATGCACTTTTTTCTCAAAATTGCAAATGACCTTTTCTGATTTATTGATAATAAAGGGAATCTAAAACTGAACACATATTTCAAATTTTAGCTCTGAGCTCCTTTCAATGACATAAATATTGAGATGTGAAATCCGAGGTATTTTGCCGAAATTCTGCTGGACTATAGTCTATGATTTCAAAATGCACTTTTTTCGCAAAATTGCAAATGACCTTTTCTTATATATTTATAATAAAGTATATCTCAAACTGAACACATATTACAAATTTTAGCTCTGAGGTCCTTTTAGTAACAAAAATATTGAGATGTGAAATCCGAGGTATTTTGCCGAAATTCTGCTGGACTATAGTCCATGATTTCAAAATGCACTTTTTTCGCAAAATTGCAAATGACCTTTTCTGATATATTGATAATAAAGGGAATCCAAAACTGAACACATATTTCAAATTTTAGCTCTGAGGTCCTTTTAGTAACAAAAATATTGAGATGTGAAATCAGAGGTATTTTGCCGAAATTTTGCTGGACTATAGCCCATGATTTCAAAATGCACTTTTTTCGCAAAATTGCAAATGACCTTTTCTTATATATTTATAATAAAGGATATCTCAAATTGAACACATATTTCAAATTTTAGCTCTGAGGTCCTTTTAGTAACAAAAATATTGAGATGTGAAATCCGAGGTATTTTGCCGAAATTCTGCTGGACTATAGTCCATGATTTCAAAATGCACTTTTTTCTCAAAATTGCAAATGACCTTTTCTGATTTATTGATAATAAAGGGAATCTAAAACTGAACACATATTTCAAATTTTAGCTCTGAGCTCCTTTCAATGACATAAATATTGAGATGTGAAATCCGAGGTATTTTGCCGAAATTCTGCTGGACTATAGTCTATGATTTCAAAATGCACTTTTTTCGCAAAATTGCAAATGACCTTTTCTTATATATTTATAATAAAGGATATCTCAAATTGAACACATATTTCAAATTTTAGCTCTGAGGTCCTTTTAGTAACAAAAATATTGAGATGTGAAATCCGAGGTATTTTGCCGAAATTCTGCTGGACTATAGTCCATGATTTCAAAATGCACTTTTTTCTCAAAATTGCAAATGACCTTTTCTGATTTATTGATAATAAAGGGAATCTAAAACTGAACACATATTTCAAATTTTAGCTCTGAGCTCCTTTCAATGACATAAATATTGAGATGTGAAATCCGAGGTATTTTGCCGAAATTCTGCTGGACTATAGTCTATGATTTCAAAATGCACTTTTTTCGCAAAATTGCAAATGACCTTTTCTTATATATTTATAATAAAGTATATCTCAAACTGAACACATATTTCAAATTTTAGCTCTGAGGTCCTTTTAGTAACAAAAATATTGAGATGTGAAATCCGAGGTATGATCCCATGATTTCAAAATGCACTTTTTTCGCAAAATTGCAAATGACCTTTTCTTATATATTTATAATAAAGTATATCTCAAACTGAACACATATTTCAAATTTTAGCTCTGAGGTCCTTTTAGTAACAAAAATATTGAGATGTGAAATCCGAGGTATTTTGCCGAAATTCTGCTGGACTATAGTCCATGATTTCAAAATGCACTTTTTTCGCAAAATTGCAAATGACCTTTTCTGATATATTGATAATAAAGGGAATCCAAAACTGAACACATATTTCAAATTTTAGCTCTGAGGTCCTTTTAGTAACAAAAATATTGAGATGTGAAATCAGAGGTATTTTGCCGAAATTTTGCTGGACTATAGCCCATGATTTCAAAATGCACTTTTTTCGCAAAATTGCAAATGACCTTTTCTTATATATTTATAATAAAGGATATCTCAAATTGAACACATATTTCAAATTTTAGCTCTGAGGTCCTTTTAGTAACAAAAATATTGAGATGTGAAATCCGAGGTATTTTGCCGAAATTCTGCTGGACTATAGTCCATGATTTCAAAATGCACTTTTTTCTCAAAATTGCAAATGACCTTTTCTGATTTATTGATAATAAAGGGAATCTAAAACTGAACACATATTTCAAATTTTAGCTCTGAGCTCCTTTCAATGACATAAATATTGAGATGTGAAATCCGAGGTATTTTGCCGAAATTCTGCTGGACTATAGTCCATGATTTCAAAATGCACTTTTTTCGCAAAATTGCAAATGACCTTTTCTTATATATTTATAATAAAGGAAATCTCAAACTGAACACATATTTCAAATTTTAGCTCTGAGCTCCTTTCAATGACATAAATATTGAGATGTGAAATCCGAGGTATTTTGCCGAAATTCTGCTGGACTATAGTCTATGATTTCAAAATGCACTTTTTTCGCAAAATTGCAAATGACCTTTTCTTATATATTTATAATAAAGGAAATCTCAAACTGAAAACATATTTCAAATTTTAGCTCTGAGGTCCTTTTAGTAACAAAAATATTGAGATGTGAAGTCCGAGGTATTTTGCCGAAATTCTGCTGGACTATAGTCCATGATTTCAAAATGCACTTTTTTCGCAAAATTGCAAATGACCTTTTCTGATATATTGATAATAAAGGGAATCCAAAACTGAACACATATTTTAAATTTTAGCTCTGAGGTCCTTTTAGTAACAAAAATATTGAGATGTGAAATCCGAGGTATTTTGCCGAAATTCTGCTGGAATATAGTCTATGATTTCAAAATGCACTTTTTTCGCAAAATTGCAAATGACCTTTTCTTATATATTTATAATAAAGGAAATCCAAAACTGAACACATATTTCAAATTTTAGCTCTGAGCTCCTTTCAATGACATAAATATTGAGATGTGAAATCTGAGGTATTTTGCCGAAATTCTGCTGGACTATAGCCCATGATTTCAAAATGCACTTTTTTCGCAAAATTGCATATGACCTTTTCTTATATATTTATAATAAAGAATATCTTAAACTGAACACATATTTCAAATTTTAGCTCTGAGGTCCTTTTAGTAACAAAAATATTGAGATGTGAAGTCCGAGGTATTTTGCCGAAATTCTGCTGGACTATAGTCCATGATTTCAAAATGCACTTTTTTCGCAAAATTGCATATGACCTTTTCTTATATATTTATAATAAAGAATATCTTAAACTGAACACATATTTCAAATTTTAGCTCTGAGGTCCTTTTAGTAACAAAAATATTGAGATGTGAAATCCGAGGTATGATCCCATGATTTCAAAATGCACTTTTTTCGCAAAATTGCAAATGACCTTTTCTTATATATTTATAATAAAGGAAATCTCAAACTGAAAACATATTTCAAATTTTAGCTCTGAGGTCCTTTTAGTAACAAAAATATTGAGATGTGAAGTCCGAGGTATTTTGCCGAAATTCTGCTGGACTATAGTCCATGATTTCAAAATGCACTTTTTTCGCAAAATTGCATATGACCTTTTCTTATATATTTATAATAAAGAATATCTTAAACTGAACACATATTTCAAATTTTAGCTCTGAGGTCCTTTTAGTAACAAAAATATTGAGATGTGAAATCCGAGGTATGATCCCATGATTTCAAAATGCACTTTTTTCGCAAAATTGCAAATGACCTTTTCTTATATATTTATAATAAAGTATATCTCAAACTGAACACATATTTCAAATTTTAGCTCTGAGGTCCTTTTAGTAACAAAAATATTGAGATGTGAAATCCGAGGTATTTTGCCGAAATTCTGCTGGACTATAGTCCATGATTTCAAAATGCACTTTTTTCTCAAAATTGCAAATGACCTTTTCTGATTTATTGATAATAAAGGGAATCTAAAACTGAACACATATTTCAAATTTTAGCTCTGAGCTCCTTTCAATGACATAAATATTGAGATGTGAAATCCGAGGTATTTTGCCGAAATTCTGCTGGACTATAGTCCATGATTTCAAAATGCACTTTTTTCGCAAAATTGCAAATGACCTTTTCTTATATATTTATAATAAAGGAAATCTCAAACTGAACACATATTTCAAATTTTAGCTCTGAGCTCCTTTCAATGACATAAATATTGAGATGTGAAATCCGAGGTATTTTGCCGAAATTCTGCTGGACTATAGTCTATGATTTCAAAATGCACTTTTTTCGCAAAATTGCAAATGACCTTTTCTTATATATTTATAATAAAGGAAATCTCAAACTGAAAACATATTTCAAATTTTAGCTCTGAGGTCCTTTTAGTAACAAAAATATTGAGATGTGAAGTCCGAGGTATTTTGCCGAAATTCTGCTGGACTATAGTCCATGATTTCAAAATGCACTTTTTTCGCAAAATTGCAAATGACCTTTTCTGATATATTGATAATAAAGGGAATCCAAAACTGAACACATATTTTAAATTTTAGCTCTGAGGTCCTTTTAGTAACAAAAATATTGAGATGTGAAATCCGAGGTATTTTGCCGAAATTCTGCTGGAATATAGTCTATGATTTCAAAATGCACTTTTTTCGCAAAATTGCAAATGACCTTTTCTTATATATTTATAATAAAGGAAATCCAAAACTGAACACATATTTCAAATTTTAGCTCTGAGCTCCTTTCAATGACATAAATATTGAGATGTGAAATCTGAGGTATTTTGCCGAAATTCTGCTGGACTATAGCCCATGATTTCAAAATGCACTTTTTTCGCAAAATTGCATATGACCTTTTCTTATATATTTATAATAAAGAATATCTTAAACTGAACACATATTTCAAATTTTAGCTCTGAGGTCCTTTTAGTAACAAAAATATTGAGATGTGAAGTCCGAGGTATTTTGCCGAAATTCTGCTGGACTATAGTCCATGATTTCAAAATGCACTTTTTTCGCAAAATTGCATATGACCTTTTCTTATATATTTATAATAAAGAATATCTTAAACTGAACACATATTTCAAATTTTAGCTCTGAGGTCCTTTTAGTAACAAAAATATTGAGATGTGAAATCCGAGGTATGATCCCATGATTTCAAAATGCACTTTTTTCGCAAAATTGCAAATGACCTTTTCTTATATATTTATAATAAAGGAAATCTCAAACTGAAAACATATTTCAAATTTTAGCTCTGAGGTCCTTTTAGTAACAAAAATATTGAGATGTGAAGTCCGAGGTATTTTGCCGAAATTCTGCTGGACTATAGTCCATGATTTCAAAATGCACTTTTTTCGCAAAATTGCATATGACCTTTTCTTATATATTTATAATAAAGAATATCTTAAACTGAACACATATTTCAAATTTTAGCTCTGAGGTCCTTTTAGTAACAAAAATATTGAGATGTGAAATCCGAGGTATGATCCCATGATTTCAAAATGCACTTTTTTCGCAAAATTGCAAATGACCTTTTCTTATATATTTATAATAAAGTATATCTCAAACTGAACACATATTTCAAATTTTAGCTCTGAGGTCCTTTTAGTAACAAAAATATTGAGATGTGAAATCCGAGGTATTTTGCCGAAATTCTGCTGGACTATAGTCCATGATTTCAAAATGCACTTTTTTCGCAAAATTGCAAATGACCTTTTCTGATATATTGATAATAAAGGGAATCCAAAACTGAACACATATTTCAAATTTTAGCTCTGAGGTCCTTTTAGTAACAAAAATATTGAGATGTGAAATCAGAGGTATTTTGCCGAAATTTTGCTGGACTATAGCCCATGATTTCAAAATGCACTTTTTTCGCAAAATTGCAAATGACCTTTTCTTATATATTTATAATAAAGGATATCTCAAATTGAACACATATTTCAAATTTTAGCTCTGAGGTCCTTTTAGTAACAAAAATATTGAGATGTGAAATCCGAGGTATTTTGCCGAAATTCTGCTGGACTATAGTCCATGATTTCAAAATGCACTTTTTTCTCAAAATTGCAAATGACCTTTTCTGATTTATTGATAATAAAGGGAATCTAAAACTGAACACATATTTCAAATTTTAGCTCTGAGCTCCTTTCAATGACATAAATATTGAGATGTGAAATCCGAGGTATTTTGCCGAAATTCTGCTGGACTATAGTCCATGATTTCAAAATGCACTTTTTTCGCAAAATTGCAAATGACCTTTTCTTATATATTTATAATAAAGGAAATCTCAAACTGAACACATATTTCAAATTTTAGCTCTGAGCTCCTTTCAATGACATAAATATTGAGATGTGAAATCCGAGGTATTTTGCCGAAATTCTGCTGGACTATAGTCTATGATTTCAAAATGCACTTTTTTCGCAAAATTGCAAATGACCTTTTCTTATATATTTATAATAAAGGAAATCTCAAACTGAAAACATATTTCAAATTTTAGCTCTGAGGTCCTTTTAGTAACAAAAATATTGAGATGTGAAGTCCGAGGTATTTTGCCGAAATTCTGCTGGACTATAGTCCATGATTTCAAAATGCACTTTTTTCGCAAAATTGCAAATGACCTTTTCTGATATATTGATAATAAAGGGAATCCAAAACTGAACACATATTTTAAATTTTAGCTCTGAGGTCCTTTTAGTAACAAAAATATTGAGATGTGAAATCCGAGGTATTTTGCCGAAATTCTGCTGGAATATAGTCTATGATTTCAAAATGCACTTTTTTCGCAAAATTGCAAATGACCTTTTCTTATATATTTATAATAAAGGAAATCCAAAACTGAACACATATTTCAAATTTTAGCTCTGAGCTCCTTTCAATGACATAAATATTGAGATGTGAAATCTGAGGTATTTTGCCGAAATTCTGCTGGACTATAGCCCATGATTTCAAAATGCACTTTTTTCGCAAAATTGCAAATGACCTTTTCTGATATATTGATAATAAAGGGAATCCAAAACTGAACAATAATTTCAAATTTTAGCTCTGAGCTCCTTTCAATGACATAAATATTGAGATGTGAAATCCGAGGTATTTTGCCGAAATTCTGCTGGACTATAGCCCATGATTTCAAAATGCACTTTTTTCGCAAAATTACAAATGACCTTTTCTGATATATTGATAATAAAGGGAATCCAAAACTGAACAATAATTTCAAATTTAAGCTCTGAGCTCCTTTCAATGACATAAATATTGAGATGTTAAATCCGAGGTATTTTGCCGAAATTCTGCTGGAATATAGTCATGATTTCAAAATGCACTTTTTTCGCAAAATTGCAAATGACCTTTTCTTATACATTTATAATAAAGGAAATCTCAAACTGAACACATATTTCAAATTTTAGCTCTGAGGTCCTTTTAGTAAAAAAAATATTGAGATGTGAAATCGGAGGTATTTTGCCGAAATTCTGTTGGACTATAGTCTATGATTTCAAAATGCACTTTTTTCGCAAAATTGCAAATGACCTTTTCTGATATATTGATAATAAAGGGAATCCAAAACTGAACAATAATTTCAAATTTTAGCTCTGAGCTCCTTTCAATGACATAAATATTGAGATGTGAAATCCGAGGTATTTTGCCGAAATTCTGCTGGACTATAGTCTATGATTTCAAAATGCACTTTTTTCGCAAAATTGCATATGACCTTTTCTTATATATTTATAATAAAGAATATCTTAAACTGAACACATATTTCAAATTTTAGCTCTGAGGTAATTTTAGTAACAAAAATATTGAGATGTGAAATCCGAGGTATTTTGCCGAAATTCTGCTGGACTATAGCCCATGATTTCAAAATGCACTTTTTTCGCAAAATTGCAAATGACCTTTTCTGATATATTGATAATAAAGGGAATCCAAAACTGAACAATAATTTCAAATTTTAGCTCTGAGGTCCTTTTAGTAACAAAAATATTGAGATGTGAAATCCGAGGTATTTTGCTGAAATTCTGCTGGACTATAGTCTATGATTTCAAAATGCACTTTTATCGCAAAATTGCAAATGACCTTTTCTTATATATTTATAATAAAGGATATCTCAAACTGAACACATATTTCAAATTTTAGCTCTGAGGTCCTTTTAGTAACAAAAATATTGAGATGTGAAATCCGAGGTATTTTGCCGAAATTCTGCTGGACTATAGCCCATGATTTCAAAATGCACTTTTTTCGCAAAATTGCATATGATCTTTTCTTATATATTTATAATAAAGATAATCTTAAACTGAACACATATTTCAAATTTTAGCTCTGAGGTCCTTTTAGTAACAAAAATATTGAGATGTGAAATCCGAGGTATTTTGCCGAAATTCTGCTGGACTATAGCCCATGATTTCAAAATGCACTTTTTTCGCAAAATTGCAAATGACCTTTTCTGATATATTGATAATAAAGGGAATCCAAAACTGAACACATATTTCAAATTTTAGCTTTGTGGTCCTTTTAGTAACAAAAATATTGAGATGTTAAATCCGAGGTATTTTGCCGAAATTCTGCTGGACTATAGCCCATGATTTCAAAATGCACTTTTTTCGCAAAATTACAAATGACCTTTTCTGATATATTGATAATAAAGGGAATCCAAAACTGAACAATAATTTCAAATTTTAGCTCTGAGCTCCTTTCAATGACATAAATATTGAGATGTGAAATCCGAGGTATTTTGCCGAAATTCTGCTGGACTATAGTCCATGATTTCAAAATGCACTTTTTTCGCAAAATTGCAAATGACCTTTTCTTATATATTTATAATAAAGGAAATCTCAAACTGAACACATATTTCAAATTTTAGCTCTGAGCTCCTTTCAATGACATAAATATTGAGATGTGAAATCTGAGGTATTTTGCCGAAATTCTGCTGGACTATAGCCCATGATTTCAAAATGCACTTTTTTCGCAAAATTGCAAATGACCTTTTCTGATATATTGATAATAAAGGGAATCCAAAACTGAACAATAATTTCAAATTTTAGCTCTGAGCTCCTTTCAATGACATAAATATTGAGATGTGAAATCCGAGGTATTTTGCCGAAATTCTGCTGGATTATAGTCCATGATTTCAAAATGCACTTTTTTCGCAAAATTGCAAATGACCTTTTCTTATATATTTATAATAAAGGAAATCTCAAACTGAACACATATTTCAAATTTTAGCTCTGAGCTCCTTTCAATGACATAAATATTGAGATGTGAAATCCGAGGTATTTTGCCGAAATTCTGCTGGACTATAGCCCATGATTTCAAAATGCACTTTTTTCGCAAAACTGCAAATGACCTTTTCTTATATATTTATAATAAAGTATATCTCAAACTGAACACATATTTCAAATTTTAGCTCTGAGGTCCTTTTAGTAACAAAAATATTGAGATGTGAAATCCGAGGTATTTTGCCGAAATTCTGCTGGACTATAGTCCATGATTTCAAAATGCACTTTTTTCGCAAAATTGCAAATGACCTTTTCTGATATATTGATAATAAAGGGAATCCAAAACTGAACACATATTTCAAATTTTAGCTCTGAGGTCCTTTTAGTAACAAAAATATTGAGATGTGAAATCAGAGGTATTTTGCCGAAATTTTGCTGGACTATAGCCCATGATTTCAAAATGCACTTTTTTCGCAAAATTGCAAATGACCTTTTCTTATATATTTATAATAAAGGATATCTCAAATTGAACACATATTTCAAATTTTAGCTCTGAGGTCCTTTTAGTAACAAAAATATTGAGATGTGAAATCCGAGGTATGATCCCATGATTTCAAAATGCACTTTTTTCGCAAAATTGCAAATGACCTTTTCTTATATATTTATAATAAAGTATATCTCAAATTGAACACATATTTCAAATTTTAGCTCTGAGGTCCTTTTAGTAACAAAAATATTGAGATGTGAAATCCGAGGTATTTTGCCGAAATTCTGCTGGACTATAGTCCATGATTTCAAAATGCACTTTTTTCGCAAAATTGCAAATGACCTTTTCTGATATATTGATAATAAAGGGAATCCAAAACTGAACACATATTTCAAATTTTAGCTCTGAGCTCCTTTCAATGACATAAATATTGAGATGTGAAATCCGAGGTATTTTGCCGAAATTCTGCTGGACTATAGTCCATGATTTCAAAATGCACTTTTTTCGCAAAATTGCAAATGACCTTTTCTGATATATTCATAATAAAGGGAATCCAAAACTGAACACATACTTCAAATTTTAGCTCTGAGGTCCTTTTAGTAACAAAAATATTGAGATGTGAAATCCGAGGTATTTTGCCGAAATTCTGCTGGACTATAGTCCATGATTTCAAAATGCACTTTTTTCTCAAAATTGCAAATGACCTTTTCTGATTTATTGATAATAAAGGGAATCTAAAACTGAACACATATTTCAAATTTTAGCTCTGAGGTCCTTTTAGTAACAAAAATATTGAGATGTGAAATCCGAGGTATTTTGCCGAAATTCTGCTGGACTATAGCCCATGATTTCAAAATGCACTTTTTTCGCAAAATTGCAAATGACCTTTTCTTATATATTTATAATAAAGTATATCTCAAACTGAACACATATTTCAAATTTTAGCTCTGAGGTCCTTTTAGTAACAAAAATATTGAGATGTGAAATCCGAGGTATTTTGCCGAAATTCTGCTGGACTATAGTCCATGATTTCAAAATGCACTTTTTTCGCAAAATTGCAAATGACCTTTTCTGATATATTGATAATAAAGGGAATCCAAAACTGAACACATATTTCAAATTTTAGCTCTGAGGTCCTTTTAGTAACAAAAATATTGAGATGTGAAATCAGAGGTATTTTGCCGAAATTTTGCTGGACTATAGCCCATGATTTCAAAATGCACTTTTTTCGCAAAATTGCAAATGACCTTTTCTTATATATTTATAATAAAGGATATCTCAAATTGAACACATATTTCAAATTTTAGCTCTGAGGTCCTTTTAGTAACAAAAATATTGAGATGTGAAATCCGAGGTATGATCCCATGATTTCAAAATGCACTTTTTTCGCAAAATTGCAAATGACCTTTTCTTATATATTTATAATAAAGTATATCTCAAATTGAACACATATTTCAAATTTTAGCTCTGAGGTCCTTTTAGTAACAAAAATATTGAGATGTGAAATCCGAGGTATTTTGCCGAAATTCTGCTGGACTATAGTCCATGATTTCAAAATGCACTTTTTTCGCAAAATTGCAAATGACCTTTTCTGATATATTGATAATAAAGGGAATCCAAAACTGAACACATATTTCAAATTTTAGCTCTGAGCTCCTTTCAATGACATAAATATTGAGATGTGAAATCCGAGGTATTTTGCCGAAATTCTGCTGGACTATAGTCCATGATTTCAAAATGCACTTTTTTCGCAAAATTGCAAATGACCTTTTCTGATATATTCATAATAAAGGGAATCCAAAACTGAACACATACTTCAAATTTTAGCTCTGAGGTCCTTTTAGTAACAAAAATATTGAGATGTGAAATCCGAGGTATTTTGCCGAAATTCTGCTGGACTATAGTCCATGATTTCAAAATGCACTTTTTTCTCAAAATTGCAAATGACCTTTTCTGATTTATTGATAATAAAGGGAATCTAAAACTGAACACATATTTCAAATTTTAGCTCTGAGGTCCTTTTAGTAACAAAAATATTGAGATGTGAAATCCGAGGTATTTTGCCGAAATTCTGCTGGACTATAGCCCATGATTTCAAAATGCACTTTTTTCGCAAAATTGCAAATGACCTTTTCTTATATATTTATAATAAAGGATATCTCAAATTGAACACATATTTCAAATTTTAGCTCTGAGGTCCTTTTAGTAACAAAAATATTGAGATGTGAAATCCGAGGTATTTTGCCGAAATTCTGCTGGACTATAGCCCATGATTTCAAAATGCACTTTTTTCGCAAAATTGCAAATGACCTTTTCTGATATATTGATAATAAAGGGAATCCAAAACTGAACACATATTTCAAATTTTAGCTCTGAGGTCCTTTTAGTAACAAAAATATTGAGATGTGAAATCAGAGGTATTTTGCCGAAATTTTGCTGGACTATAGCCCATGATTTCAAAATGCACTTTTTTCGCAAAATTGCAAATGACCTTTTCTTATATATTTATAATAAAGGATATCTCAAATTGAACACATATTTCAAATTTTAGCTCTGAGGTCCTTTTAGTAACAAAAATATTGAGATGTGAAATCCGAGGTATGATCCCATGATTTCAAAATGCACTTTTTTCGCAAAATTGCAAATGACCTTTTCTTATATATTTATAATAAAGTATATCTCAAATTGAACACATATTTCAAATTTTAGCTCTGAGGTCCTTTTAGTAACAAAAATATTGAGATGTGAAATCCGAGGTATTTTGCCGAAATTCTGCTGGACTATAGTCCATGATTTCAAAATGCACTTTTTTCGCAAAATTGCAAATGACCTTTTCTGATATATTGATAATAAAGGGAATCCAAAACTGAACACATATTTCAAATTTTAGCTCTGAGCTCCTTTCAATGACATAAATATTGAGATGTGAAATCTGAGGTATTTTGCCGAAATTCTGCTGGACTATAGTCCATGATTTCAAAATGCACTTTTTTCGCAAAATTGCAAATGACCTTTTCTGATATATTCATAATAAAGGGAATCCAAAACTGAACACATACTTCAAATTTTAGCTCTGAGGTCCTTTTAGTAACAAAAATATTGAGATGTGAAATCCGAGGTATTTTGCCGAAATTCTGCTGGACTATAGTCCATGATTTCAAAATGCACTTTTTTCTCAAAATTGCAAATGACCTTTTCTGATTTATTGATAATAAAGGGAATCTAAAACTGAACACATATTTCAAATTTTAGCTCTGAGGTCCTTTTAGTAACAAAAATATTGAGATGTGAAATCCGAGGTATTTTGCCGAAATTCTGCTGGACTATAGCCCATGATTTCAAAATGCACTTTTTTCGCAAAATTGCAAATGACCTTTTCTTATATATTTATAATAAAGTATATCTCAAACTGAACACATATTTCAAATTTTAGCTCTGAGGTCCTTTTAGTAACAAAAATATTGAGATGTGAAATCCGAGGTATTTTGCCGAAATTCTGCTGGACTATAGTCCATGATTTCAAAATGCACTTTTTTCGCAAAATTGCAAATGACCTTTTCTGATATATTGATAATAAAGGGAATCCAAAACTGAACACATATTTCAAATTTTAGCTCTGAGGTCCTTTTAGTAACAAAAATATTGATATGTGAAATCAGAGGTATTTTGCCGAAATTTTGCTGGACTATAGCCCATGATTTCAAAATGCACTTTTTTCGCAAAATTGCAAATGACCTTTTCTTATATATTTATAATAAAGGATATCTCAAATTGAACACATATTTCAAATTTTAGCTCTGAGGTCCTTTTAGTAACAAAAATATTGAGATGTGAAATCCGAGGTATGATCCCATGATTTCAAAATGCACTTTTTTCGCAAAATTGCAAATGACCTTTTCTTATATATTTATAATAAAGTATATCTCAAATTGAACACATATTTCAAATTTTAGCTCTGAGGTCCTTTTAGTAACAAAAATATTGAGATGTGAAATCCGAGGTATTTTGCCGAAATTCTGCTGGACTATAGTCCATGATTTCAAAATGCACTTTTTTCGCAAAATTGCAAATGACCTTTTCTGATATATTGATAATAAAGGGAATCCAAAACTGAACACATATTTCAAATTTTAGCTCTGAGCTCCTTTCAATGACATAAATATTGAGATGTGAAATCCGAGGTATTTTGCCGAAATTCTGCTGGACTATAGTCCATGATTTCAAAATGCACTTTTTTCGCAAAATTGCAAATGACCTTTTCTGATATATTCATAATAAAGGGAATCCAAAACTGAACACATACTTCAAATTTTAGCTCTGAGGTCCTTTTAGTAACAAAAATATTGAGATGTGAAATCCGAGGTATTTTGCCGAAATTCTGCTGGACTATAGTCCATGATTTCAAAATGCACTTTTTTCTCAAAATTGCAAATGACCTTTTCTGATTTATTGATAATAAAGGGAATCTAAAACTGAACACATATTTCAAATTTTAGCTCTGAGGTCCTTTTAGTAACAAAAATATTGAGATGTGAAATCCGAGGTATTTTGCCGAAATTCTGCTGGACTATAGCCCATGATTTCAAAATGCACTTTTTTCGCAAAATTGCAAATGACCTTTTCTTATATATTTATAATAAAGTATATCTCAAACTGAACACATATTTCAAATTTTAGCTCTGAGGTCCTTTTAGTAACAAAAATATTGAGATGTGAAATCCGAGGTATTTTGCCGAAATTCTGCTGGACTATAGTCCATGATTTCAAAATGCACTTTTTTCGCAAAATTGCAAATGACCTTTTCTGATATATTGATAATAAAGGGAATCCAAAACTGAACACATATTTCAAATTTTAGCTCTGAGGTCCTTTTAGTAACAAAAATATTGAGATGTGAAATCAGAGGTATTTTGCCGAAATTTTGCTGGACTATAGCCCATGATTTCAAAATGCACTTTTTTCGCAAAATTGCAAATGACCTTTTCTTATATATTTATAATAAAGGATATCTCAAATTGAACACATATTTCAAATTTTAGCTCTGAGGTCCTTTTAGTAACAAAAATATTGAGATGTGAAATCCGAGGTATTTTGCCGAAATTCTGCTGGACTATAGCCCATGATTTCAAAATGCACTTTTTTCGCAAAATTGCAAATGACCTTTTCTTATATATTTATAATAAAGGATATCTCAAACTGAACACATATTTCAAATTTTAGCTTGAGGTCCTTTTAGTAACAAAAATATTGAGATGTGAAATCCGAGGTATTTTGCCGAAATTCTGCTGGACTATAGCCCATGATTTCAAAATGCACTTTTTTCGCAAAATTGCAAATGACCTTTTCTTATATATTTATAATAAAGGATATCTCAAACTGAACACATATTTCAAATTTTAGCTCTGAGGTCCTTTTAGTAACAAAAATATTGAGATGTGAAATCCGAGGTATTTTGCCGAAATTCTGCTGGACTATAGTCCACGATTTCAAAATGCACTTTTTTCGCAAAATTGCAAATGACCTTTTCTTATATATTTATAATAAAGTATATCTCAAACTGAACACATATTTCAAATTTTAGCTCTGAGGTCCTTTTAGTAACAAAAATATTGAGATGTGAAATCCGAGGTATTTTGCCGAAATTCTGCTGGACTATAGTCCATGATTTCAAAATGCACTTTTTTCGCAAAATTGCAAATGACCTTTTCTGATATATTGATAATAAAAAGGAATCCAAAACTGAACACATATTTCAAATTTTAGCTCTGAGGTCCTTTTAGTAACAAAAACATTGAGATGTGAAATCAGAGGTATTTTGCCGAAATTCTGCTGGACTATAGCCCATGATTTCAAAATGCACTTTTTTCGCAAAATTGCAAATGACCTTTTCTTATATATTTATAATAAAGGATATCTCAAACTGAACACATATTTCAAATTTTAGCTCTGAGGTCCTTTTAGTAACAAAAATATTGAGATGTGAAATCCGAGGTATTTTGCCGAAATTCTGCTGGACTATAGCCCATGATTTCAAAATGCACTTTTTTCGCAAAATTGCAAATGACCTTTTCTTATATATTTATAATAAAGTATATCTCAAACTGAACACATATTTCAAATTTTAGCTCTGAGGTCCTTTTAGTAACAAAAATATTGAGATGTGAAATCCGAGGTATTTTGCCGAAATTCTGCTGGACTATAGTTCATGATTTCAAAATGCACTTTTTTCGCAAAATTGCAAATGACCTTTTCTGATATATTGATAATAAAGGGAATCCAAAACTGAACACATATTTCAAATTTTAGCTCTGAGGTCCTTTTAGTAACAAAAATATTGAGATGTGAAATCAGAGGTATTTTGCCGAAATTCTGCTGGACTATACCCCATGATTTCAAAATGCACTTTTTTCGCAAAATTGCAAATGACCTTTTCTTATATATTTATAATAAAGGATATCTCAAATTGAACACATATTTCAAATTTTAGCTCTGAGGTCCTTTTAGTAACAAAAATATTGAGATGTGAAATCCGAGGTATTTTGCCGAAATTCTGCTGGACTATAGTCCATGATTTCAAAATGCACTTTTTTCGCAAAATTGCAAATGACCTTTTCTGATATATTGATAATAAAAGGAATCCAAAACTGAACACATATTTCAAATTTTAGCTCTGAGGTCCTTTTAGTAACAAAAATATTGAGATGTGAAATCCGAGGTATGATCCCATGATTTCAAAATGCACTTTTTTCGCAAAATTGCAAATGACCTTTTCTTATATATTTATAATAAAGTATATCTCAAACTGAACACATATTTCAAATTTTAGCTCTGAGGTCCTTTTAGTAACAAAAATATTGAGATGTGAAATCCGAGGTATTTTGCCGAAATTCTGCTGGACTATAGTCCATGATTTCAAAATGCACTTTTTTCGCAAAATTGCAAATGACCTTTTCTGATATATTGATAATAAAGGGAATCCAAAACTGAACACATATTTCAAATTTTAGCTCTGAGGTCCTTTTAGTAACAAAAATATTGAGATGTGAAATCAGAGGTATTTTGCCGAAATTTTGCTGGACTATAGCCCATGATTTCAAAATGCACTTTTTTCGCAAAATTGCAAATGACCTTTTCTTATATATTTATAATAAAGGATATCTCAAATTGAACACATATTTCAAATTTTAGCTCTGAGGTCCTTTTAGTAACAAAAATATTGAGATGTGAAATCCGAGGTATGATCCCATGATTTCAAAATGCACTTTTTTCGCAAAATTGCAAATGACCTTTTCTTATATATTTATAATAAAGTATATCTCAAACTGAACACATATTTCAAATTTTAGCTCTGAGGTCCTTTTAGTAACAAAAATATTGAGATGTGAAATCCGAGGTATTTTGCCGATATTCTGCTGGACTATAGTCCATGATTTCAAAATGCACTTTTTTCGCAAAATTGCAAATGACCTTTTCTGATATATTGATAATAAAGGGAATCCAAAACTGAACACATATTTCAAATTTTAGCTCTGAGGTCCTTTTAGTAACAAAAATATTGAGATGTGAAATCAGAGGTATTTTGCCGAAATTTTGCTGGACTATAGCCCATGATTTCAAAATGCACTTTTTTCGCAAAATTGCAAATGACCTTTTCTTATATATTTATAATAAAGGATATCTCAAATTGAACACATATTTCAAATTTTAGCTCTGAGGTCCTTTTAGTAACAAAAATATTGAGATGTGAAATCCGAGGTATGATCCCATGATTTCAAAATGCACTTTTTTCGCAAAATTGCAAATGACCTTTTCTTATATATTTATAATAAAGGATATCTCAAACTGAACACATATTTCAAATTTTAGCTCTGAGGTCCTTTTAGTAACAAAAATATTGAGATGTGAAATCCGAGGTATTTTGCCGAAATTCTGCTGGACTATAGCCCATGATTTCAAAATGCACTTTTTTCGCAAAATTGCAAATGACCTTTTCTTATATATTTATAATAAAGGATATCTCAAACTGAACACATATTTCAAATTTTAGCTCTGAGGTCCTTTTAGTAACAAAAATATTGAGATGTGAAATCCGAGGTATTTTGCCGAAATTCTGCTGGACTATAGCCCATGATTTCAAAATGCACTTTTTTCGCAAAATTGCAAATGACCTTTTCTGATATATTGATAATAAAGGGAATCCAAAACTGAACACATATTTCAAATTTTAGCTCTGAGGTCCTTTTAGTAACAAAAATATTGAGATGTGAAATCAGAGGTATTTTGCCGAAATTTTGCTGGACTATAGCCCATGATTTCAAAATGCACTTTTTTCGCAAAATTGAAAATGACCTTTTCTTATATATTTATAATAAAGGATATCTCAAATTGAACACATATTTCAAATTTTAGCTCTGAGGTCCTTTTAGTAACAAAAATATTGAGATGTGAAATCCGAGGTATTTTGCCGAAATTCTGCTGGACTATAGCCCATGATTTCAAAATGCACTTTTTTCGCAAAATTGCAAATGACCTTTTCTTATATATTTATAATAAAGGATATCTCAAACTGAACACATATTTCAAATTTTAGCTCTGAGGTCCTTTTAGTAACAAAAATATTGAGATGTGAAATCCGAGGTATTTTGCCGAAATTCTGCTGGACTATAGCCCATGATTTCAAAATGCACTTTTTTCGCAAAATTGCAAATGACCTTTTCTTATATATTTATAATAAAGGATATCTCAAACTGAACACATATTTCAAATTTTAGCTCTGAGGTCCTTTTAGTAACAAAAATATTGAGATGTGAAATCCGAGGTATTTTGCCGAAATTCTGCTGGACTATAGTCCACGATTTCAAAATGCACTTTTTTCGCAAAATTGCAAATGACCTTTTCTGATATATTGATAATAAAAAGGAATCCAAAACTGAACACATATTTCAAATTTTAGCTCTGAGGTCCTTTTAGTAACAAAAATATTGAGATGTGAAATCAGAGGTATTTTGCCGAAATTCTGCTGGACTATAGCCCATGATTTCAAAATGCACTTTTTTCGCAAAATTGCAAAAGACCTTTTCTTATATATTTATAATAAAGGATATCTCAAACTGAACACATATTTCAAATTTTAGCTCTGAGGTCCTTTTAGTAACAAAAATATTGAGATGTGAAATCCGAGGTATTTTGCCGAAATTCTGCTGGACTATAGCCCATGATTTCAAAATGCACTTTTTTCGCAAAATTGCAAATGACCTTTTCTTATATGTTTATAATAAAGTATATCTCAAACTGAACACATATTTCAAATTTTAGCTCTGAGGTCCTTTTAGTTACAAAAATATTGAGATGTGAAATCCGAGGTATTTTGCCGAAATTCTGCTGGACTATAGTCCATGATTTCAAAATGCACTTTTTTCGCAAAATTGCAAATGACCTTTTCTGATATATTGATAATAAAGGGAATCCAAAACTGAACACATATTTCAAATTTTAGCTCTGAGGTCCTTTTAGTAACAAAGATATTGAGATGTGAAATCAGAGGTATTTTGCCGAAATTCTGCTGGACTATACCCCATGATTTCAAAATGCACTTTTTTCGCAAAATTGCAAATGACCTTTTCTTATATATTTATAATAAAGGATATCTCAAATTGAACACATATTTCAAATTTTAGCTCTGAGGTCCTTTTAGTAACAAAAATATTGAGATGTGAAATCCGAGGTATTTTGCCGAAATTCTGCTGGACTATAGTCCATGATTTCAAAATGCACTTTTTTCGCAAAATTGCAAATGACCTTTTCTTATATATTTATAATAAAGGATATCTCAATTTGAACACATATTTCAAATTTTAGCTCTGAGGTCCTTTTAGTAACAAAAATATTGAGATGTGAAATCCGAGGTATTTTGCCGAAATTCTGCTGGACTATAGTCCATGATTTCAAAATGCACTTTTTTCGCAAAATTGCAAATGACCTTTTCTGATATATTGATAATAAAGGGAATCCAAAACTGAACACATATTTCAAATTTTAGCTCTGAGGTCCTTTTAGTAACAAAAATATTGAGATGTGAAATCCGAGGTATTTTGCCGAAATTCTGCTGGACTATAGTCCATGATTTCAAAATGCACTTTTTTCGCAAAATTGCAAATGATTTTTTCTGATATATTGATAATAAAGGGAATCCAAAACTGAACATATATTTCAAATTTTAGCTCTGAGGTCCTTTTAGTAACAAAAATATTGAGATGTGAAATCCGAGGTATTTTGCCGAAATTCTGCTGGACTATAGCCCATGATTTCAAAATGCACTTTTTTCGCAAAATTGCAAATGACCTTTTCTTATATATTTATAATAAAGGATATCTCAAACTGAACACATATTTCAAATTTTAGCTCTGAGGTCCTTTTAGTAACAAAAATATTGAGATGTGAAATCCGAGGTATTTTGCCGAAATTCTGCTGGACTATAGCCCATGATTTCAAAATGCACTTTTTTCGCAAAATTGCAAATGACCTTTTCTGATATATTGATAATAAAGGGAATCCAAAACTGAACACATATTTCAAATTTTAGCTCTGAGGTCCTTTTAGTAACAAAAATATTGAGATGTGAAATCAGAGGTATTTTGCCGAAATTTTGCTGGACTATAGCCCATGATTTCAAAATGCACTTTTTTCGCAAAATTGAAAATGACCTTTTCTTATATATTTATAATAAAGGATATCTCAAATTGAACACATATTTCAAATTTTAGCTCTGAGGTCCTTTTAGTAACAAAAATATTGAGATGTGAAATCCGAGGTATTTTGCCGAAATTCTGCTGGACTATAGCCCATGATTTCAAAATGCACTTTTTTCGCAAAATTGCAAATGACCTTTTCTTATATATTTATAATAAAGGATATCTCAAACTGAACACATATTTCAAATTTTAGCTCTGAGGTCCTTTTAGTAACAAAAATATTGAGATGTGAAATCCGAGGTATTTTGCCGAAATTCTGCTGGACTATAGCCCATGATTTCAAAATGCACTTTTTTCGCAAAATTGCAAATGACCTTTTCTTATATATTTATAATAAAGGATATCTCAAACTGAACACATATTTCAAATTTTAGCTCTGAGGTCCTTTTAGTAACAAAAATATTGAGATGTGAAATCCGAGGTATTTTGCCGAAATTCTGCTGGACTATAGTCCACGATTTCAAAATGCACTTTTTTCGCAAAATTGCAAATGACCTTTTCTTATATATTTATAATAAAGTATATCTCAAACTGAACACATATTTCAAATTTTAGCTCTGAGGTCCTTTTAGTAACAAAAATATTGAGATGTGAAATCCGAGGTATTTTGCCGAAATTCTGCTGGACTATAGTCCATGATTTCAAAATGCACTTTTTTCGCAAAATTGCAAATGACCTTTTCTGATATATTGATAATAAAAAGGAATCCAAAACTGAACACATATTTCAAATTTTAGCTCTGAGGTCCTTTTAGTAACAAAAATATTGAGATGTGAAATCAGAGGTATTTTGCCGAAATTCTGCTGGACTATAGCCCATGATTTCAAAATGCACTTTTTTCGCAAAATTGCAAATGACCTTTTCTTATATATTTATAATAAAGTATATCTCAAACTGAACACATATTTCAAATTTTAGCTCTGAGGTCCTTTTAGTAACAAAAATATTGAGATGTGAAATCCGAGGTATTTTGCCGAAATTCTGCTGGACTATAGTCCATGATTTCAAAATGCACTTTTTTCGCAAAATTGCAAATGACCTTTTCTGATATATTGATAATAAAGGGAATCCAAAACTGAACACATATTTCAAATTTTAGCTCTGAGGTCCTTTTAGTAACAAAAATATTGAGATGTGAAATCAGAGGTATTTTGCCGAAATTCTGCTGGACTATACCCCATGATTTCAAAATGCACTTTTTTCGCAAAATTGCAAATGACCTTTTCTTATATATTTATAATAAAGGATATCTCAAATTGAACACATATTTCAAATTTTAGCTCTGAGGTCCTTTTAGTAACAAAAATATTGAGATGTGAAATCCGAGGTATTTTGCCGAAATTCTGCTGGACTATAGCCCATGATTTCAAAATGCACTTTTTTCGCAAAATTGCAAATGACCTTTTCTTATATATTTATAATAAAGGATATCTCAAACTGAACACATATTTCAAATTTTAGCTCTGAGGTCCTTTTAGTAACAAAAATATTGAGATGTGAAATCCGAGGTATTTTGCCGAAATTCTGCTGGACTATAGCCCATGATTTCAAAATGCACTTTTTTCGCAAAATTGCAAATGACCTTTTCTTATATATTTATAATAAAGGATATCTCAAACTGAACACATATTTCAAATTTTAGCTCTGAGGTCCTTTTAGTAACAAAAATATTGAGATGTGAAATCCGAGGTATTTTGCCGAAATTCTGCTGGACTATAGTCCACGATTTCAAAATGCACTTTTTTCGCAAAATTGCAAATGACCTTTTCTTATATATTTATAATAAAGTATATCTCAAACTGAACACATATTTCAAATTTTAGCTCTGAGGTCCTTTTAGTAACAAAAATATTGAGATGTGAAATCCGAGGTATTTTGCCGAAATTCTGCTGGACTATAGTCCATGATTTCAAAATGCACTTTTTTCGCAAAATTGCAAATGACCTTTTCTGATATATTGATAATAAAAAGGAATCCAAAACTGAACACATATTTCAAATTTTAGCTCTGAGGTCCTTTTAGTAACAAAAATATTGAGATGTGAAATCAGAGGTATTTTGCCGAAATTCTGCTGGACTATAGCCCATGATTTCAAAATGCACTTTTTTTGCAAAATTGCAAATGACCTTTTCTTATATATTTATAATAAAGTATATCTCAAACTGAACACATATTTCAAATTTTAGCTCTGAGGTCCTTTTAGTAACAAAAATATTGAGATGTGAAATCCGAGGTATTTTGCCGAAATTCTGCTGGACTATAGTCCATGATTTCAAAATGCACTTTTTTCGCAAAATTGCAAATGACCTTTTCTGATATATTGATAATAAAGGGAATCCAAAACTGAACACATATTTCAAATTTTAGCTCTGAGGTCCTTTTAGTAACAAAAATATTGAGATGTGAAATCAGAGGTATTTTGCCGAAATTCTGCTGGACTATAGTCCATGATTTCAAAATGCACTTTTTTCGCAAAATTGCAAATGACCTTTTCTTATATATTTATAATAAAGGATATCTCAATTTGAACACATATTTCAAATTTTAGCTCTGAGGTCCTTTTAGTAACAAAAATATTGAGATGTGAAATCCGAGGTATTTTGCCGAAATTCTGCTGGACTATAGTCCATGATTTCAAAATGCACTTTTTTCGCAAAATTGCAAATGACCTTTTCTGATATATTGATAATAAAGGGAATCCAAAACTGAACACATATTTCAAATTTTAGCTCTGAGGTCCTTTTAGTAACAAAAATATTGAGATGTGAAATCCGAGGTATTTTGCCGAAATTCTGCTGGACTATAGCCCATGATTTCAAAATGCACTTTTTTCGCAAAATTGCAAATGACCTTTTCTTATATATTTATAATAAAGGATATCTCAAATTGAACACATATTTCAAATTTTAGCTCTGAGGTCCTTTTAGTAACAAAAATATAGAGATGTGAAATCCGAGGTATTTTGCCGAAATTCTGCTGGACTATAGCCCATGATTTCAAAATGCACTTTTTTCGCAAAATTGCAAATGACCTTTTCTTATATATTTATAATAAAGGATATCTCAAACTGAACACATATTTAAAAATTTAGCTCTGAGGTCCTTTTAGTAACAAAAATATTGAGATGTGAAATCCGAGGTATTTTGCCGAAATTCTGCTGGACTATAGTCCATGATTTCAAAATGCACTTTTTTCGCAAAATTGCAAATGACCTTTTCTGATATATTGATAATAAAGGGAATCCAAAACTGAACACATATTTCAAATTTTAGCTCTGAGGTCCTTTTAGTAACAAAAATATTGAGATGTGAAATCAGAGGTATTTTGCCGAAATTCTGCTGGACTATAGCCCATGATTTCAAAATGCACTTTTTTCGCAAAATTGCAAATGACCTTTTCTTATATATTTATAATAAAGGATATCTCAAATTGAACACATATTTCAAATTTTAGCTCTGAGGTCCTTTTAGTAACAAAAATATTGAGATGTGAAATCCGAGGTATTTTGCCGAAATTCTGCTGGACTATAGCCCATGATTTCAAAATGCACTTTTTTCGCAAAATTGCAAATGACCTTTTCTTATATATTTATAATAAAGTATATCTCAAACTGAACACATATTTCAAATTTTAGCTCTGAGGTCCTTTTAGTAACAAAAATATTGAGATGTGAAATCCGAGGTATTTTGCCGAAATTCTGCTGGACTATAGTCCATGATTTCAAAATGCACTTTTTTCGCAAAATTGCAAATGACCTTTTCTGATATATTGATAAAAAAGGGAATCCAAAACTGAACACATATTTCAAATTTTAGCTCTGAGGTCCTTTTAGTAACAAAAATATTGAGATGTGAAATCAGAGGTATTTTGCCGAAATTTTGCTGGACTATAGCCCATGATTTCAAAATGCACTTTTTTCGCAAAATTGCAAATGACCTTTTCTTATATATTTATAATAAAGGATATCTCAAATTGAACACATATTTCAAATTTTAGCTCTGAGGTCCTTTTAGTAACAAAAATATTGAGATGTGAAATCCGAGGTATTTTGCCGAAATTCTGCTGGACTATAGCCCATGATTTCAAAATGCACTTTTTTCGCAAAATTGCAAATGACCTTTTCTTATATATTTATAATAAAGGATATCTCAAACTGAACACATATTTAAAATTTTAGCTCTGAGGTCCTTTTAGTAACAAAAATATTGAGATGTGAAATCCGAGGTATTTTGCCGAAATTCTGCTGGACTATAGCCCATGATTTCAAAATGCACTTTTTTCGCAAAATTGCAAATGACCTTTTCTTATATATTTATAATAAAGGATATCTCAAACTGAACACATATTTCAAATTTTAGCTCTGAGGTCCTTTTAGTAACAAAAATATTGAGATGTGAAATCCGAGGTATTTTGCCGAAATTCTGCTGGACTATAGTCCATGATTTCAAAATGCACTTTTTTCGCAAAATTGCAAATGACCTTTTCTGATATATTGATAATAAAAAGGAATCCAAAACTGAACACATATTTCAAATTTTAGCTCTGAGGTCCTTTTAGTAACAAAAATATTGAGATGTGAAATCAGAGGTATTTTGCCGAAATTCTGCTGGACTATAGCCCATGATTTCAAAATGCACTTTTTTCGCAAAATTGCAAATGACCTTTTCTTATATATTTATAATAAAGGATATCTCAAACTGAACACATATTTCAAATTTTAGCTCTGAGGTCCTTTTAGTAACAAAAATATTGAGATGTGAAATCCGAGGTATTTTGCCGAAATTCTGCTGGACTATAGCCCATGATTTCAAAATGCACTTTTTTCGCAAAATTGCAAATGACCTTTTCTTATATATTTATAATAAAGTATATCTCAAACTGAACACATATTTCAAATTTTAGCTCTGAGGTTCTTTTAGTAACAAAAATATTGAGATGTGAAATCCGAGGTATTTTGCCGAAATTCTGCTGGACTATAGTCCATGATTTCAAAATGCACTTTTTTCGCAAAATTGCAAATGACCTTTTCTGATATATTGATAATAAAGGGAATCCAAAACTGAACACATATTTCAAATTTTAGCTCTGAGGTCCTTTTAGTAACAAAAATATTGAGATGTGAAATCAGAGGTATTTTGCCGAAATTCTGCTGGACTATACCCCATGATTTCAAAATGCACTTTTTTCGCAAAATTGCAAATGACCTTTTCTTATATATTTATAATAAAGGATATCTCAAACTGAACACATATTTCAAATTTTAGCTCTGAGGTCCTTTTAGTAACAAAAATATTGAGATGTGAAATCCGAGGTATTTTGCCGAAATTCTGCTGGACTATAGTCCATGATTTCAAAATGCACTTTTTTCGCAAAATTGCAAATGACCTTTTCTTATATATTTATAATAAAGGATATCTCAATTTGAACACATATTTCAAATTTTAGCTCTGAGGTCCTTTTAGTAACAAAAATATTGAGATGTGAAATCCGAGGTATTTTGCCGAAATTCTGCTGGACTATAGTCCATGATTTCAAAATGCACTTTTTTGCAAGATTGCAAATGACCTTTTCTGATATATTGATAATAAAGGGAATCCAAAACTGAACACATATTTCAAATTTTAGCTCTGAGGTCCTTTTAGTAACAAAAATATTGAGATGTGAAATCCGAGGTATTTTGCCGAAATTCTGCTGGACTATAGTCCATGATTTCAAAATGCACTTTTTTCGCAAAATTGCAAATGACCTTTTCTTATATATTTATAAAAAAGGATATCTCAAACTGAACACATATTTCAAATTTTAGCTCTGAGGTCTTTTTAGTAACAAAAATATTGAGATGTGAAATCCGAGGTATTTTGCCGAAATTCTGCTGGACTATAGTCCATGATTTCAAAATGCACTTTTTTCGCAAAATTGCAAATGATTTTGTCTGATATATTGATAATAAAGGGAATCCAAAACTGAACACATATTTCAAATTTTAGCTCTGAGGTCCTTTTAGTAACAAAAATATTGAGATGTGAAATCCGAGGTATTTTGCCGAAATTCTGCTGGACTATAGCCCATGATTTCAAAATGCACTTTTTTCGCAAAATTGCAAATGACCTTTTTTTATATATTTATAATAAAGGATATCTCAAACTGAACACATATTTCAAATTTTAGCTCTGAGGTCCTTTTAGTAACAAAAATATTGAGATGTGAAATCCGAGGTATTTTGCCGAAATTCTGCTGGACTAAAGCCCATGATTTCAAAATGCACTTTTTTCGCAAAATTGCAAATGACCTTTTCTTATATATTTATAATTAAGGATATCTCAAACTGAACACATATTTCAAATTTTAGCTCTGAGGTCCTTTTAGAAACAAAAATATTGAGATGTGAAGTCCGAGGTATTTTGCCGAAATTCTGCTGGACTATAGTCCATGATTTCAAAATGCACTTTTTTCGCAAAATTGCAAATGACCTTTTCTTATATATTTATAATAAAGGATATCTCAATTTGAACACATATTTCAAATTTTAGCTGTGAGGTCCTTTTAGTAACAAAAATAATGAGATGTGAAATCCGAGGTATTTTGCCGAAATTCTGCTGGACTATAGTCCATGATTTCAAAATGCACTTTTTTCGCAAAATTGCAAATGACCTTTTCTGATATATTGATAATAAAGGGAATCCAAAACTGAACACATATTTCAAATTTTAGCTCTGAGGTCCTTTTAGTAACAAAAATATTGAGATGTGAAATCCGAGGTATTTTGCCGAAATTCTGCTGGACTATAGCCCATGATTTCAAAATGCACTTTTTTTCGCAAAATTGCAAATGACCTTTTCTTATATATTTATAATAAAGGATATCTCAAACTGAACACATATTTCAAATTTTAGCTCTGAGGTCCTTTTAGTAACAAAAATATTGAGATGTGAAATCCGAGGTATTTTGCCGAAATTCTGCTGGACTATAGTCCATGATTTCAAAATGCACTTTTTTCGCAAAATTGCAAATGATTTTTTCTGATATATTGATAATAAAGGGAATCCAAAACTGAACACATATTTCAAATTTTAGCTCTGAGGTCCTTTTAGTAACAAAAATATTGAGATGTGAAATCCGAATATTTTGCCGAAATTCTGCTGGACTATAGCCCATGATTTCAAAATGCACTTTTTTCGCAAAATTGCAAATGAGCTTTTCTTATATATTTATAATAAAGGATATCTCAAATTGAACACATATTTCAAATTTTAGCTCTGAGGTCGTTTTAGTAACAAAAATATTGAGATGTGAAATCCGAGGTATTTTTCCGAAATTCTGCTGGACTATAGCCCATGATTTCAAAATGCACTTTTTTCGCAAAATTGCAAATGACCTTTTCTTATATATTTATAATAAAGGATATCTCAAACTGAACACATATTTCAAATTTTAGCTCTGAGGTCCTTTTAGTAACCAAAATATTGAGATGTGAAATCCGAGGTATTGTGCCGAAATTCTGCTGGACTATAGTCCATGATTTCAAAATGCACTTTTTTCGCAAAATTGCAAATGACCTTTTCTGATATATTGATATAAAGGGAATCCAAAACTGAACACATATTTCAAATTTTAGCTCTGAGGTCCTTTTAGTAACAAAAATATTGAGATGTGAAATCCGAGGTATCTTGCCGAAATTCTGCGTGACTATAGCCCACGATTTCAAAATGCTCTTTTTTCGCAAAATTGCAAATGACCTTTTCTTATATATTTATAATAAAGGATATCTCAAACTGAACACATATTTCAAATTTTAGCTCTGAGGTCCTTTTAGTAACAAAAATATTGAGATGTGAAATCCGAGGTATTTTGCCGAAATTCTGCTGGACTATAGTCCATGGTTTCAAAATGCACTTTTTTCGCAAAATTGCAAATGACCTTTTCTGATATATTGATAATAAAGGGAATCCAAAACTGAACACATATTTCAAATTTTAGCTCTGAGGTCCTTTTAGTAACAAAAATATTGAGATGTGAAATCAGAGGTATTTTGCCGAAATTCTGCTGGACTATAGCCCATGATTTCAAAATGCACTTTTTTCGCAAAATTGCAAATGACCTTTTCTTATATATTTATAATAAAGGATATCTCAAACTGAACACATATTTCAAATTTTAGCTCTGAGGTCCTTTTAGTAACAAAAATATTGAGATGTGAAATCCGAGGCATTTTGCCGAAATTCTGCTGGACTATAGTCCATGATTTCAAAATGCACTTTTTTCGCAAAATTGCAAATGACCTTTTCTTATATATTTCTAATAAAGGATATCTCAAACTGAACACATATTTCAAATTTTAGCTCTGAGGTCCTTTTAGTAACAAAAATATTGAGATGTGAAATCCGAGGTATTTTGCCGAAATTCTGCTGGACTATAGTCCATGATTTCAAAATGCACTTTTTTCGCAAAATTGCAAATGACCTTTTCTGATATATTGATAATAAAGGGAATCCAAAACTGAACACCTATTTCAAATTTTAGCTCTGAGGTCCTTTTAGTAACAAAAATATTGAGATGTGAAATCCGAGGTATTTTGCAGAAATTCTGCTGGACTATAGCCCACGATTTCAAAATGCACTTTTTTCGCAAAATTGCAAATGACCTTTTCTTATATATTTATAATAAAGGATATCTCAAACTGAACACATATTTCAAATTTTAGCTCTGAGGTCCTTTTAGTAACAAAAATATTGAGTTGTGAAATCCGAGGTATTTTGCTGAAATTCTGCTGGACTATAGTCCATGATTTCAAAATGCACTTTTTTCGCAAAATTGCAAATGACCTTTTCTGATATATTGATAAGTAAGGGAATCCAAAACTGAACACATATTTCAAATTTTAGCTCTGAGCTCCTTTCAATGACATAAATATTGAGATGTGAAATCCGAGGTATTTTGGCGAAATTCTGCTGGACTATAGCCCATGATTTCAAAATGCACTCTTTTCGCAAAATTGCAAATGACCTTTTCTTATATATTTATAATAAAGGATGTCTCAAACTGAACACATATTTCAAATTTTAGCTCTGAGGTCCTTTTAGTAACAAAAATATTGAGATGTGAAATCCGAGGTATTTTGCCGAAATTCTGCTGGACTATAGCCCATGATTTCAAAATGCACTTTTTTCGCAAAATTGCAAATGACCTTTTCTTATATATTTATAATAAAGGATATCTCAAATTGAACACATATTTCAAATTTTAGCTCTGAGCTCCTTTCAATGACATAAATATTGAGATGTGAAATCCGAGGTATTTTGGCGAAATTCTGCTGGACTATAGCCCATGATTTCAAAATGCACTCTTTTCGCAAAATTGCAAATGACCTTTTCTTATATATTTATAATAAAGGATGTCTCAAACTGAACACATATTTCAAATTTTAGCTCTGAGGTCCTTTTAGTAACAAAAATATTGAGATGTGAAATCCGAGGTATTTTGCCGAAATTCTGCTGGACTATAGCCCATGATTTCAAAATGCACTTTTTTCGCAAAATTGCAAATGACCTTTTCTTATATATTTATAATAAAGGATATCTCAAATTGAACACATATTTCAAATTTTAGCTCTGAGCTCCTTTCAATGACATAAATATTGAGATGTGAAATCCGAGGTATTTTGGCGAAATTCTGCTGGACTATAGCCAATGATTTCAAAATGCACTCTTTTCGCAAAATTGCAAATGACCTTTTCTTATATATTTATAATAAAGGGAATCCAAAACTGAACACATATTTCAAATTTTAGCTCTGAGGTCCTTTTAGTAACAAAAATATTGAGATGTGAAATCCGAGGTATTTTGCCGAAATTCTGCTGGACTATAGTCCATGATTTCAAAATGCACTTTTTTCGCAAAATTGCAAATGACCTTTTCTGATATATTGATAAGTAAGGGAATCCAAAACTGAACACATATTTCAAATTTTAGCTCTGAGCTCCTTTCAATGACATAAATATTGAGATGTGAAATCCGAGGTATTTTGGCGAAATTCTGCTGGACTATAGCCCATGATTTCAAAATGCACTCTTTTCGCAAAATTGCAAATGACCTTTTCTTATATATTTATAATAAAGGATGTCTCAAACTGAACACATATTTCAAATTTTAGCTCTGAGGTCCTTTTAGTAACAAAAATATTGAGATGTGAAATCCGAGGTATTTTGCCGAAATTCTGCTGGACTATAGCCCATGATTTCAAAATGCACTTTTTTCGCAAAATTGCAAATGACCTTTTCTTATATATTTATAATAAAGGATATCTCAAATTGAACACATATTTCAAATTTTAGCTCTGAGCTCCTTTCAATGACATAAATATTGAGATGTGAAATCCGAGGTATTTTGGCGAAATTCTGCTGGACTATAGCCAATGATTTCAAAATGCACTCTTTTCGCAAAATTGCAAATGACCTTTTCTTATATATTTATAATAAAGGGAATCCAAAACTGAACACATATTTCAAATTTTAGCTCTGAGGTCCTTTTAGTAACAAAAATATTGAGATGTGAAATCCGAGGTATTTTGCCGAAATTCTGCTGGACTATAGTCCATGATTTCAAAATGCACTTTTTTCGCAAAATTGCAAATGACCTTTTCTGATATATTGATAAGTAAGGGAATCCAAAACTGAACACATATTTCAAATTTTAGCTCTGAGCTCCTTTCAATGACATAAATATTGAGATGTGAAATCCGAGGTATTTTGGCGAAATTCTGCTGGACTATAGCCCATGATTTCAAAATGCACTCTTTTCGCAAAATTGCAAATGACCTTTTCTTATATATTTATAATAAAGGATGTCTCAAACTGAACACATATTTCAAATTTTAGCTCTGAGGTCCTTTTAGTAACAAAAATATTGAGATGTGAAATCCGAGGTATTTTGCCGAAATTCTGCTGGACTATAGTCCATGATTTCAAAATGCACTTTTTTCGCAAAATTGCAAATGACCTTTTCTGATATATTGATAATAAAGGGAATCCAAAACTGAACACCTATTTCAAATTTTAGCTCTGAGGTCCTTTTAGTAACAAAAATATTGAGATGTGAAATCCGAGGTATTTTGCAGAAATTCTGCTGGACTATAGCCCACGATTTCAAAATGCACTTTTTTCGCAAAATTGCAAATGACCTTTTCTTATATATTTATAATAAAGGATATCTCAAACTGAACACATATTTCAAATTTTAGCTCTGAGGTCCTTTTAGTAACAAAAATATTGAGTTGTGAAATCCGAGGTATTTTGCTGAAATTCTGCTGGACTATAGTCCATGATTTCAAAATGCACTTTTTTCGCAAAATTGCAAATGACCTTTTCTGATATATTGATAAGTAAGGGAATCCAAAACTGAACACATATTTCAAATTTTAGCTCTGAGCTCCTTTCAATGACATAAATATTGAGATGTGAAATCCGAGGTATTTTGGCGAAATTCTGCTGGACTATAGCCCATGATTTCAAAATGCACTCTTTTCGCAAAATTGCAAATGACCTTTTCTTATATATTTATAATAAAGGATGTCTCAAACTGAACACATATTTCAAATTTTAGCTCTGAGGTCCTTTTAGTAACAAAAATATTGAGATGTGAAATCCGAGGTATTTTGCCGAAATTCTGCTGGACTATAGCCCATGATTTCAAAATGCACTTTTTTCGCAAAATTGCAAATGACCTTTTCTTATATATTTATAATAAAGGATATCTCAAATTGAACACATATTTCAAATTTTAGCTCTGAGCTCCTTTCAATGACATAAATATTGAGATGTGAAATCCGAGGTATTTTGGCGAAATTCTGCTGGACTATAGCCCATGATTTCAAAATGCACTCTTTTCGCAAAATTGCAAATGACCTTTTCTTATATATTTATAATAAAGGATGTCTCAAACTGAACACATATTTCAAATTTTAGCTCTGAGGTCCTTTTAGTAACAAAAATATTGAGATGTGAAATCCGAGGTATTTTGCCGAAATTCTGCTGGACTATAGCCCATGATTTCAAAATGCACTTTTTTCGCAAAATTGCAAATGACCTTTTCTTATATATTTATAATAAAGGATATCTCAAATTGAACACATATTTCAAATTTTAGCTCTGAGCTCCTTTCAATGACATAAATATTGAGATGTGAAATCCGAGGTATTTTGGCGAAATTCTGCTGGACTATAGCCAATGATTTCAAAATGCACTCTTTTCGCAAAATTGCAAATGACCTTTTCTTATATATTTATAATAAAGGGAATCCAAAACTGAACACATATTTCAAATTTTAGCTCTGAGGTCCTTTTAGTAACAAAAATATTGAGATGTGAAATCCGAGGTATTTTGCCGAAATTCTGCTGGACTATAGTCCATGATTTCAAAATGCACTTTTTTCGCAAAATTGCAAATGACCTTTTCTGATATATTGATAATAAAGGGAATCCAAAACTGAACACATATTTCAAATTTTAGCTCTGAGCTCCTTTCAATGACATAAATATTGAGATGTGAAATCGGAGGTATTTTGCCGAAATTCTGCTGGACTATAGCCCATGATTTCAAAATGCACTTTTTTCGCAAAATTGCAAATGACCTTTTCTTATACATTTATAATAAAGGATATCTCAAACTGAACACATATTTCAAATTTTAGCTCTGAGCTCCTTTCAATGACATAAATATTGAGATGTGAAATCCGAGGTATTTTGGCGAAATTCTGCTGGACTATAGCCCATGATTTCAAAATGCACTTTTTTCGCAAAATTGCAAATGACCTTTTCTGATATATTGATAATAAAGGGAATCCAAAACTGAACACATATTTCAAATTTTAGCTCTGAGCTCCTTTCAATGACATAAATATTGAGATGTGAAATCGGAGGTATTTTGCCGAAATTCTGCTGGACTATAGCCCATGATTTCAAAATGCACTCTTTTCGCAAAATTGCAAATGACCTTTTCTTATATATTTATAATAAAGGATGTCTCAAACTGAACACATATTTCAAATTTTAGCTCTGAGGTCCTTTTAGTAACAAAAATATTGAGATGTGAAATCCGAGGTATTTTGCCGAAATTCTGCTGGACTATAGCCCATGATTTCAAAATGCACTTTTTTCGCAAAATTGCAAATGACCTTTTCTTATATATTTATAATAAAGGATATCTCAAATTGAACACATATTTCAAATTTTAGCTCTGAGGTCCTTTTAGTAACAAAAATATTGAGATGTGATATCCGAGGTATTTTGCCGAAATTCTGCTGGACTATAGTCCATGATTTCAAAATGCACTTTTTTCGCAAAATTGCAAATGACCTTTTCTGATATATTGATAACAAAGGGAATCCGAAACTGAACACATATTTCAAATTTTAGCTCTGAGGTCCTTTTAGTAACAAAAATATTGAGATGTGAAATCCGAGGTATTTTGCCGAAATTCTGCTGGACTATAGTCCATGATTTCAAAATGCACTTTTTTCGCAAAATTGCAAATGACCTTTTCTGATATATTGATAATAAAGGGAATCCAAAACTGAACACATATTTCAAATTTTAGCTCTGAGCTCCTTTCAATGACATAAATATTGAGATGTGAAATCGGAGGTATTTTGCCGAAATTCTGCTGGACTATAGCCCATGATTTCAAAATGCACTTTTTTCGCAAAATTGCAAATGACCTTTTCTTATACATTTATAATAAAGGATATCTCAAACTGAACACATATTTCAAATTTTAGCTCTGAGCTCCTTTCAATGACATAAATATTGAGATGTGAAATCCGAGGTATTTTGGCGAAATTCTGCTGGACTATAGCCCATGATTTCAAAATGCACTTTTTTCGCAAAATTGCAAATGACCTTTTCTGATATATTGATAATAAAGGGAATCCAAAACTGAACACATATTTCAAATTTTAGCTCTGAGCTCCTTTCAATGACATAAATATTGAGATGTGAAATCGGAGGTATTTTGCCGAAATTCTGCTGGACTATAGCCCATGATTTCAAAATGCACTCTTTTCGCAAAATTGCAAATGACCTTTTCTTATATATTTATAATAAAGGATGTCTCAAACTGAACACATATTTCAAATTTTAGCTCTGAGGTCCTTTTAGTAACAAAAATATTGAGATGTGAAATCCGAGGTATTTTGCCGAAATTCTGCTGGACTATAGCCCATGATTTCAAAATGCACTTTTTTCGCAAAATTGCAAATGACCTTTTCTTATATATTTATAATAAAGGATATCTCAAATTGAACACATATTTCAAATTTTAGCTCTGAGGTCCTTTTAGTAACAAAAATATTGAGATGTGATATCCGAGGTATTTTGCCGAAATTCTGCTGGACTATAGTCCATGATTTCAAAATGCACTTTTTTCGCAAAATTGCAAATGACCTTTTCTGATATATTGATAATAAAGGGAATCCAAAACTGAACACATATTTCAAATTTTAGCTCTGAGCTCCTTTCAATGACATAAATATTGAGATGTGAAATCGGAGGTATTTTGCCGAAATTCTGCTGGACTATAGCCCATGATTTCAAAATGCACTCTTTTCGCAAAATTGCAAATGACCTTTTCTTATATATTTATAATAAAGGATGTCTCAAACTGAACACATATTTCAAATTTTAGCTCTGAGGTCCTTTTAGTAACAAAAATATTGAGATGTGAAATCCGAGGTATTTTGCCGAAATTCTGCTGGACTATAGCCCATGATTTCAAAATGCACTTTTTTCGCAAAATTGCAAATGACCTTTTCTTATATATTTATAATAAAGGATATCTCAAATTGAACACATATTTCAAATTTTAGCTCTGAGGTCCTTTTAGTAACAAAAATATTGAGATGTGATATCCGAGGTATTTTGCCGAAATTCTGCTGGACTATAGTCCATGATTTCAAAATGCACTTTTTTCGCAAAATTGCAAATGACCTTTTCTGATATATTGATAACAAAGGGAATCCGAAACTGAACACATATTTCAAATTTTAGCTCTGAGGTCCTTTTAGTAACAAAAATATTGAGATGTGATATCCGAGGTATTTTGCCGAAATTCTGCTGGATTATAGCCCATGATTTCAAAATGCACTTTTTTCGCAAAATTGCAAATGACCTTTTCTTATATATTTATAATAAAGGATATCTCAAATTGAGCACATATTTCAAATTTTAGCTCTGAGGTCCTTTCAGTAACAAAAATATTGAGATGTGAAATCCGAGGTATTTTGCCGAAATTCTGCTGGACTATAGTCCACGATTTCAAAATGCACTTTTTTCGCAAAATTGCAAATGACATTTTCTTATATATCTATAATAAAGGATATCTCAAACTGAACACATATTTCAAATTTTAGCTCTGAGGTCCTTTTAGTAACAAAAATATTGAGATGTGAATTCCGAGGTATTTTGCCGAAATTCTGCTGGACTATAGTCCATGATTTCAAAATGCACTTTTTTCGCAAAAATGCAAATGACCTCTTCTTATATATTTATAATAAAGGATATCTCAAACTGAACACATATTTCAAATTTTAGCTCTGAGGTCCTTTTAGTAACAAAAATATTGAGATGTGAAATCCGAGGTATTTTGCCGAAATTCTGCTGGACTATAGCCCATGATTTCAAAATGCACTTTTTTCGCAAAATTGCAAATGACCTTTTCTGATATATTGATAATAAAGGGAATCCAAAACTGAACACATATTTTAAATTTTAGCTCTGAGCTCCTTTCAATGACATAAATATTGAGATGTGAAATCCGAGGTATTTTGCCGAAATTCTGCTGGACTATAGCCCATGATTTCAAAATGCACTTTTTTCGCAAAATTGCAAATGACCTTTTCTTATATATTTATAATAAAGGATATCTCAAACTGAACACATATTTCAAATTTTAGCTCTGAGGTCCTTTTAGTAACAAAAATATTGAGATGTGAAATCCGAGGTATTTTGCCGAAATTCTGCTGGACTATAGCCCATGATTTCAAAATGCACTTTTTTCGCAAAATTGCAAATGACCTTTTCTTATATATTTATAATAAAGGATATCAGAAACTGAACACATATTTCAAATTTTAGCTCTGAGGTCCTTTTAGTAACAAAAATATTGAGATGTGAAATCCGAGGTATTTTGCCGAAATTCTGCTGGACTATAGCCCATGATTTCAAAATGCACTTTTTACGCAAAATTGCAAATGACCTTTTCTTATATATTTATAATAAAGGATATCTCAAACTGAACACATATTTCAAATTTTAGCTCTGAGGTCCTTTTAGTAACAAAAATATTGAGATGTGAAATCCGAGGTATTTTGGCGAAATTCTGCTGGACTATAGCCCATGATTTCAAAATGCACTTTTTTCGCAAAATTGCAAATGACCTTTTCTGATATATTGATAATAAAGGGAATCCAAAACTGAACACATATTTTAAATTTTAGCTCTGAGCTCCTTTCAATGACATAAATATTGAGATGTGAAATCCGAGGTATTTTGCCGAAATTCTGCTGGACTATAGCCCATGATTTCAAAATGCACTTTTTTCGCAAAATTGCAAATGACCTTTTCTTATATATTTATAATAAAGGATATCTCAAACTGAACACATATTTCAAATTTTAGCTCTGAGGTCCTTTTAGTAACAAAAATATTGAGATGTGAAATCCGAGGTATTTTGCCGAAATTCTGCTGGACTATAGCCCATGATTTCAAAATGCACTTTTTCGCAAAATTGCAAATGACCTTTTCTTATATATTTATAATAAAGGATATCTCAAACTGAACACATATTTCAAATTTTAGCTCTGAGCTCCTTTCAATGACATAAATATTGAGATGTGAAATCCGAGGTATTTTGCCGAAATTCTGCTGGACTATAGCCCATGATTTCAAAATGCACTTTTTTCGCAAAATTGCAAATGACCTTTTCTTATATATTTATAATAAAGGATATCTCAAACTGAACACTTATTTCAAATTTTAGCTCTGAGGTCCTTTTAGTAACAAAAATATTGAGATGTGAAATCCGAGGTATTTTGCCGAAATTCTGCTGGACTAAAGCCCATGATTTCAAAATGCACTTTTTTCGCAAAATTGCAAATGACCTTTTCTGATATATTGATAATAAAGGGAATCCAAAACTGAACACATAATTTAAATTTTAGCTCTGAGCTCCTTTCAATGACATAAATATTGAGATGTGAAATCCGAGGTATTTTGCCGAAATTCTGCTGGACTATAGCCCATGATTTCAAAATGCACTTTTTTTCGCAAAATTGCAAATGACATTTTCTTATATATTTATAATAAAGGATATCTCAAACTGAACACATATTTCAAATTTTAGCTCTGAGGTCCTTTTAGTAACAAAAATATTGAGATGTGAAATCCGAGGTATTTTGCCGAAATTCTGCTGGACTATAGCCCATGATTTCAAAATGCACTTTTTGCGCAAAATTGAAAATGACCTTTTCTTATATATTTATAATAAAGGATATCTCAAACTGAACACATATTTCAAATTTTAGCTCTGAGGTCCTTTTAGTAACAAAAATATTGAGATGTGAAATCCGAGGTATTTTGCCGAAATTCTGCTGGACTATAGCCCATGATTTCAAAATGCACTTTTTTCGCAAAATTGCAAATGACCTTTTCTTATATATTTATAATAAAGGATATCTCAAACTGAACACATATTTCAAATTTTAGCTCTGAGGTCCTTTTAGTAACAAAAATATTGAGATGTGAAATCCGAGGTATTTTGCCGAAATTCTGCTGGACTATAGCCCATGATTTCAAAATGCACTTTTTTCGCAAAATTGCAAATGACCTTTTCTTATATATTTATAACAAAGGATATCTCAAACTGAATACATATTTCAAATTTTAGCTCTGAGGTCCTTTTAGTAACAAAAATATTGAGCTGTGAAATCCGAGGTATTTTGCCGAAATTCTGCTGGACTATAGCCCATGATTTCAAAATGCACTTTTTTCGCAAAATTGCAAATGACCTTTTCTTATATATTTATAATAAAGGATATCTCAAACTGAACACATATTTCAAATTTTAGCTCTGAGCTCCTTTCAATGACATAAATATTGAGATGTGAAATCCGAGGTATTTTGCCGAAATTCTGCTGGACTATAGCCCATGATTTCAAAATGCACTTTTTTCGCAAAATTGCAAATGACCTTTTCTTATATATTTATAATAAAGGATATCTCAAACTGAACACATATTTCAAATTTTAGCTCTGAGGTCCTTTTAGTAACAAAAATATTGAGATGTGAAATCCGAGGTATTTTGCCGAAATTCTGCTGGACTATAGCCCATGATTTCAAAATGCACTTTTTTTCGCAAAATTGCAAATGACCTTTTCTTATATATTTATAATAAAGGATATCTCAAACTGAACACATATTTCAAATTTTAGCTCTGAGGTCCTTTTAGTAACAAAAATATTGAGATGTGAAATCCGAGGTATTTTGCCGAAATTCTGCTGGACTATAGCCCATGATTTCAAAATGCACTTTTTTCGCAAAATTGCAAATGACCTTTTCTGATATATTGATAATAAAGGGAATCCAAAACTGAACACATATTTTAAATTTTAGCTCTGAGCTCCTTTCAATGACATAAATATTGAGATGTGAAATCCGAGGTATTTTGCCGAAATTCTGCTGGACTATAGCCCATGATTTCAAAATGCACTTTTTTCGCAAAATTGCAAATGACCTTTTCTTATATATTTATAATAAAGGATATCTCAAACTGAACACATATTTCAAATTTTAGCTCTGAGGTCCTTTTAGTAACAAAAATACTGAGATGTGAAATCCGAGGTATTTTGCCGAAATTCTGCTGGACTATAGCCCATTATTTCAAAATGCACTTTTTTCGCAAAATTGCAAATGACCTTTTCTTATATATTTATAATAAAGGATATCTCAAACTGAACACATATTTCAAATTTTAGCTCTGAGGTCCTTTTAGTAACAAAAATATTGAGATGTGAAATCCGAGGTATTTTGCCGAAATTCTGCTGGACTATAGCCCATGATTTCAAAATGCACTTTTTTCGCAAAATTGCAAATGACCTTTTCTTATATATTTATAACAAAGGATATCTCAAACTGAATACATATTTCAAATTTTAGCTCTGAGGTCCTTTTAGTAACAAAAATATTGAGCTGTGAAATCCGAGGTATTTTGCCGAAATTCTGCTGGACTATAGCCCATGATTTCAAAATGCACTTTTTTCGCAAAATTGCAAATGACCTTTTCTTATATATTTATAATAAAGGATATCTCAAACTGAACACATATTTCAAATTTTAGCTCTGAGCTCCTTTCAATGACATAAATATTGAGATGTGAAATCCGAGGTATTTTGCCGAAATTCTGCTGGACTATAGCCCATGATTTCAAAATGCACTTTTTTCGCAAAATTGCAAATGACCTTTTCTTATATATTTATAATAAAGGATATCTCAAACTGAACACATATTTCAAATTTTAGCTCTGAGGTCCTTTTAGTAACAAAAATATTGAAATGTGAAATCCGAGGTATTTTGCCGAAATTCTGCTGGACTATAGCCCATGATTTCAAAATGCACTTTTTTTCGCAAAATTGCAAATGACCTTTTCTTATATATTTATAATAAAGGATATCTCAAACTGAACACATATTTCAAATTTTAGCTCTGAGGTCCTTTTAGTAACAAAAATATTGAGATGTGAAATCCGAGGTATTTTGCCGAAATTCTGCTGGACTATAGCCCATGATTTCAAAATGCACTTTTTTCGCAAAATTGCAAATGACCTTTTCTTATATATTTATAATAAAGGATATCTCAAACTGAACACATATTTCAAATTTTAGCTCTGAGGTCCTTTTAGTAACAAAAATACTGAGATGTGAAATCCGAGGTATTTTGCCGAAATTCTGCTGGACTATAGCCCATTATTTCAAAATGCACTTTTTTCGCAAAATTGCAAATGACCTTTTCTTATATATTTATAATAAAGGATATCTCAAACTGAACACATATTTCAAATTTTAGCTCTGAGGTCCTTTTAGTAACAAAAATATTGAGATGTGAAATCCGAGGTATTTTGCCGAAATTCTGCTGGACTATAGCCCATGATTTCAAAATGCACTTTTTTCGCAAAATTGCAAATGACCTTTTCTTATATATTTATAATAAAGGATATCTCAAACTGAACACATATTTCAAATTTTAGCTCTGAGCTCCTTTCAATGACATAAATATTGAGATGTGAAATCCGAGGTATTTTGCCGAAATTCTGCTGGACTATAGCCCATAATTTCAAAATGCACTTTTTTCGCAAAATTGCAAATGACCTTTTCTTATATATTTATAATAAAGGATATCTCAAACTGAACACATATTTCAAATTTTAGCTCTGAGGTCCTTTAAGTAACAAAAATATTGAGACGTGACTATAGCCCATGATTTCAAAATGCACTTTTTTCGCAAAATTGCAAATGACCTTTTCTGATATATTGATAATAAAGGGAATCCAAAACTGAACACATATTTTAAATTTTAGCTCTGAGCTCCTTTCAATGACATAAATATTGAGATGTGAAATCCGAGGTATTTTGCCGAAATTCTGCTGGACTATAGCCCATGATTTCAAAATGCACTTTTTTCGCAAAATTGCAAATGACCTTTTCTTATATATTTATAATAAAGGATATCTCAAACTGAACACATATTTCAAATTTTAGCTCTGAGGTCCTTTTAGTAACAAAAATATTGAGATGTGAAATCCGAGGTATTTTGCCGAAATTCTGCTGGACTATAGCCCATTATTTCAAAATGCACTTTTTTCGCAAAATTGCAAATGACCTTTTCTTATATATTTATAATAAAGGATATCTCAAACTGAACACATATTTCAAATTTTAGCTCTGAGGTCCTTTTAGTAACAAAAATATTGAGATGTGAAATCCGAGGTATTTTGCCGAAATTCTGCTGGACTATAGCCCATGATTTCAAAATGCACTTTTTTCGCAAAATTGCAAATGACCTTTTCTTATATATTTATAATAAAGGATATCTCAAACTGAACACATATTTCAAATTTTAGCTCTGAGCTCCTTTCAATGACATAAATATTGAGATGTGAAATCCGAGGTATTTTGCCGAAATTCTGCTGGACTATAGCCCATGATTTCAAAATGCACTTTTTTCGCAAAATTGCAAATGACCTTTTCTTATATATTTATAATAAAGGATATCTCAAACTGAACACATATTTCAAATTTTAGCTCTGAGGTCCTTTTAGTAACAAAAATATTGAGATGTGAAATCCGAGGTATTTTGCCGAAATTCTGCTGGACTATAGCCCATGATTTCAAAATGCACTTTTTTCGCAAAATTGCAAATGACCTTTTCTTATATATTTATAATAAAGGATATCTCAAACTGAACACATATTTCAAATTTTAGCTCTGAGGTCCTTTTAGTAACAAAAATATTGAGATGTGAAATCCGAGGTATTTTGCCGAAATTCTGCTGGACTATAGCCCATGATTTCAAAATGCACTTTTTTCGCAAAATTGCAAATGACCTTTTCTGATATATTGATAATAAAGGGAATCCAAAACTGAACACATATTTTAAATTTTAGCTCTGAGCTCCTTTCAATGACATAAATATTGAGATGTGAAATCCGAGGTATTTTGCCGAAATTCTGCTGGACTATAGCCCATGATTTCAAAATGCACTTTTTTTCGCAAAATTGCAAATGAACTTTTCTTATATATTTATAATAAAGGATATCTCAAACTGAACACATATTTCAAATTTTAGCTCTGAGCTCCTTTCAATGACATAAATATTGAGATGTGAAATCCGAGGTATTTTGCCGAAATTCTGCTGGACTATAGCCCATGATTTCAAAATGCACTTTTTTTCGCAAAATTGCAAATGAACTTTTCTTATATATTTATAATAAAGGATATCTCAAACTGAACACATATTTCAAATTTTAGCTCTGAGCTCCTTTCAATGACATAAATATTGAGATGTGAAATCCGAGGTATTTTGCCGAAATTCTGCTGGACTATAGCCCATGATTTCAAAATGCACTTTTTTCGCAAAATTGCAAATGACCTTTTCTTATATATTTATAATAAAGGATATCTCAAACTGAACATATATTTCAAATTTTAGCTCTGAGGTCCTTTTAGTAACAAAAATATTGAGATGTGAAATCCGAGGTATTTTGCCGAAATTCTGCTGGACTATAGCCCATGATTTCAAAATGCACTTTTTTCGCAAAATTGCAAATGAACTTTTCTTATATATTTATAATAAAGGATATCTCAAACTGAACACATATTTCAAATTTTAGCTCTGAGGTCCTTTTAGTAACAAAAATATTGAGATGTGAAATCCGAGGTATTTTGCCGAAATTCTGCTGGACTATAGCCCATTATTTCAAAATGCACTTTTTTCGCAAAATTGCAAATGACCTTTTCTTATATATTTATAATAAAGGATATCTCAAACTGAACACATATTTCAAATTTTAGCTCTGAGGTCCTTTAGTAACAAAAATATTGAGATGTGAAATCCGAGGTATTTTGCCGAAATTCTGCTGGACTATAGCCCATGATTTCAAAATGCACTTTTTCGCAAAATTGCAAATGACCTTTTCTTATATATTTATAATAAAGGATATCTCAAACCGAACATATATTTCAAATTTTAGCTCTGAGGTCCTTTTAGTAACAAAAATATTGAGATGTGAAATCCGAGGTATTTTGCCGAAATTCTGCTGGACTATAGCCCATGATTTCAAAATGCACTTTTTTCGCAAAATTGCAAATGAACTTTTCTTATATATTTATAATAAAGGATATCTCAAACTGAACACATATTTCAAATTTTAGCTCTGAGCTCCTTTCAATGACATAAATATTGAGATGTGAAATCCGAGGTATTTTGCCGAAATTCTGCTGGACTATAGCCCATGATTTCAAAATGCACTTTTTTCGCAAAATTGCAAATGACCTTTTCTTATATATTTATAATAAAGGATATCTCAAACTGAACACATATTTCAAATTTTAGCTCTGAGGTCCTTTTAGTAACAAAAATATTGAGATGTGAAATCCGAGGTATTTTGCCGAAATTCTGCTGGACTATAGCCCATTATTTCAAAATGCACTTTTTTCGCAAAATTGCAAATGACCTTTTCTTATATATTTATAATAAAGGATATCTCAAACTGAACACATATTTCAAATTTTAGCTCTGAGGTCCTTTTAGTAACAAAAATATTGAGATGTGAAATCCGAGGTATTTTGCCGAAATTCTGCTGGACTATAGCCCATGATTTCAAAATGCACTTTTTTCGCAAAATTGCAAATGACCTTTTCTTATATATTTATAATAAAGGATATCTCAAACTGAACATATATTTCAAATTTTAGCTCTGAGGTCCTTTTAGTAACAAAAATATTGAGATGTGAAATCCGAGGTATTTTGCCGAAATTCTGCTGGACTATAGCCCATGATTTCAAAATGCACTTTTTTCGCAAAATTGCAAATGACCTTTTCTTATATATTTATAATAAAGGATATCTCAAACTGAACACATATTTCAAATTTTAGCTCTGAGCTCCTTTCAATGACATAGATATTGAGATGTGAAATCCGAGGTATTTTGCCGAAATTCTGCTGGACTATAGCCCATGATTTCAAAATGCACTTTTTTTCGCAAAATTGCAAATGACCTTTTCTTATATATTTATAATAAAGGATATCTCAAACTGAACACATATTTCAAATTTTAGCTCTGAGCTCCTTTCAATGACATAAATATTGAGATGTGAAATCCGAGGTATTTTGCCGAAATTCTGCGGGACTATAGCCCATGATTTCAAAATGCACTTTTTTCGCAAAATTGCAAATGACCTTTTCTTATATATTTATAATAAAGGATATCTCAAACTGAACACATATTTCAAATTTTAGCTCTGAGGTCCTTTTAGTAACAAAAATATTGAGATGTGAAATCCGAGGTATTTTGCCGAAATTCTGCTGGACTATAGCCCATGATTTCAAAATGCACTTTTTTCGCAAAATTGCAAATGACCTTTTCTGATATATTGATAATAAAGGGAATCCAAAACTGAACACATATTTTAAATTTTAGCTCTGAGCTCCTTTCAATGACATAAATATTGAGATGTGAAATCCGAGGTATTTTGCCGAAATTCTGCTGGACTATAGCACATGATTTCAAAATGCACTTTTTTCGCAAAATTGCAAATGACCTTTTCTGATATATTGATAATAAAGGGAATCCAAAACTGAACACATATTTTAAATTTTAGCTCTGAGCTCCTTTCAATGACATAAATATTGAGATGTGAAATCCGAGGTATTTTGCCGAAATTCTGCTGGACTATAGCACATGATTTCAAAATGCACTTTTTTCGCAAAATTGCAAATGACCTTTTCTTATATATTTATAATAAAGAATATCTTAAACTGAACACATATTTCAAATTTTAGCTCTGAGCTCCTTTCAATGACATAAATATTGAGATGTGAAATCCGAGGTATTTTGCCGAAATTCTGCGGGACTATAGCCCATGATTTCAAAATGCACTTTTTTCGCAAAATTGCAAATGACCTTTTCTTATATATTTATAATAAAGGATATCTCAAACTGAACACATATTTCAAATTTTAGCTCTGAGGTCCTTTTAGTAACAAAAATATTGAGATGTGAAATCCGAGGTATTTTGCCGAAATTCTGCGGGACTATAGCCCATGATTTCAAAATGCACTTTTTTCGCAAAATTGCAAATGACCTTTTCTTATATATTTATAATAAAGGATATCTCAAACTGAACACATATTTCAAATTTTAGCTCTGAGGTCCTTTTAGTAACAAAAATATTGAGATGTGAAATCCGAGGTATTTTGCCGAAATTCTGCTGGACTATAGCCCATGATTTCAAAATGCACTTTTTTCGCAAAATTGCAAATGACCTTTTCTGATATATTGATAATAAAGGGAATCCAAAACTGAACACATATTTTAAATTTTAGCTCTGAGCTCCTTTCAATGACATAAATATTGAGATGTGAAATCCGAGGTATTTTGCCGAAATTCTGCTGGACTATAGCACATGATTTCAAAATGCACTTTTTTCGCAAAATTGCAAATGACCTTTTCTTATATATTTATAATAAAGAATATCTTAAACTGAACACATATTTCAAATTTTAGCTCTGAGGTCCTTTTTGTAACAAAAATATTGAGATGTGAAATCCGAGGTATTTTGCCGAAATTCTGCTGGACTATAGCCCATGATTTCAAAATGCACTTTTTTCGCAAAATTGCAAATGACCTTTTCTTATATATTTATAATAAAGGATATCTCAAACTGAACACATATTTCAAATTTTAGCTCTGAGCTCCTTTCAATGACATAAATATTGAGATGTGAAATCCGAGGTATTTTGCCGAAATTCTGCTGGACTATAGCCCATGATTTCAAAATGCACTTTTTTCGCAAAATTGCAAATGACCTTTTCTTATATATTTATAGTAAAGGATATCTCAAACTGAACACATATTTCAAATTTTAGCTCTGAGGTCCTTTTAGTAACAAAAATATTGAGATGTGAAATCCGAGGTATTTTGCCGAAATTCTGCTGGACTATAGCCCATGATTTCAAAATGCACTTTTTTCGCAAAATTGCAAATGACCTTTTCTTATATATTTATAATAAAGGATATCTCAAACTGAATACATATTTCAAATTTTAGCTCTGAGGTCCTTTTAGTAACAAAAATATTGAGATGTGAAATCCGAGGTATTTTGCCGAAATTCTGCTGGACTATAGCCCATGATTTCAAAATGCACTTTTTCGCAAAATTGCAAATGACCTTTTCTTATATATTTATAATAAAGGATATCTCAAACTGAACACATATTTCAAATTTTAGCTCTGAGCTCCTTTCAATGACATAAATATTGAGATGTGAAATCCGAAGTATTTTGCCGAAATTCTGCTGGACTATAGCCCATGATTTCAAAATGCACTTTTTTCGCAAAATTGCAAATGACCTTTTCTTATATATTTATAATAAAGGATATATCAAACTGAACACATATTTCAAATTTTAGCTCTGAGGTCCTTTTAGTAACAAAAATATTGAGATGTGAAATCCGAGATATTTTGCCGAAATTCTGCTGGACTATAGCCCATGATTTCAAAATGCACTTTTTTCGCAAAATTGCAAATGACCTTTTCTTATATATTTATAATAAAGGATATCTCAAACTGAACACATATTTCAAATTTTAGCTCTGAGCTCCTTTCAATGACATAAATATTGAGATGTGAAATCCGAGGTATTTTGCCGAAATTCTGCTGGACTATAGCCCATGATTTCAAAATGCACTTTTTTCGCAAAATTGCAAATGACCTTTTCTTATATATTTATAATAAAGGATATCTCAAACTGAACACATATTTCAAATTTTAGCTCTGAGGTCCTTTTAGTAACAAAAATATTGAGATGTGAAATCCGAGGTATTTTGCCGAAATTCTGCTGGACTATAGTCCATGATTTCAAAATGCACTTTTTTCGCAAAATTGCAAATGACCTTTTCTGATATATTGATAATAAAGGGAATCCAAAACTGAACACATATTTCAAATTTTAGCTCTGAGGTCCTTTTAGTAACAAAAATATTGAGATGTGAAATCAGAGGTATTTTGCCGAAATTCTGCTGGACTATAGACCATGATTTCAAAATGCACTTTTTTCGCAAAATTGCAAATGACCTTTTCTTATATATTTATAATAAAGGATATCTCAAATTGAACACATATTTCAAATTTTAGCTCTGAGGTCCTTTTAGTAACAAAAATATTGAGATGTGAAATCCGAGGTATTTTGCCGAAATTCTGCTGGACTATAGACCATGATTTCAAAATGCACTTTTTTCGCAAAATTGCAAATGACCTTTTCTGATATATTGATAATAAAGGGAATCCAAAACTGAACACATATTTCAAATTTTAGCTCTGAGGTCCTTTTAGTAACAAAAATATTGAGATGTGAAATCAGAGGTATTTTGCCGAAATTCTGCTGGACTATAGACCATGATTTCAAAATGCACTTTTTTCGCAAAATTGCAAATGACCTTTTCTTATATATTTATAATAAAGGATATCTCAAATTGAACACATATTTCAAATTTTAGCTCTGAGGTCCTTTTAGTAACAAAAATATTGAGATGTGAAATCCGAGGTATTTTGCCGAAATTCTGCTGGACTATAGCCCATGATTTCAAAATGCACTTTTTTCGCAAAATTGCAAATGACCTTTTCTTATATATTTATAATAAAGGATATCTCAAACTGAACACATATTTCAAATTTTAGCTCTGAGGTCCTTTTAGTAACAAAAATATTGAGATGTGAAATCCGAGGTATTTTGCCGAAATTCTGCTGGACTATAGTCCACGATTTCAAAATGCACTTTTTTCGCAAAATTGCAAATGACCTTTTCTTATATATTTATAATAAAGTATATCTCAAACTGAACACATATTTCAAATTTTAGCTCTGAGGTCCTTTTAGTAACAAAAATATTGAGATGTGAAATCCGAGGTATTTTGCCGAAATTCTGCTGGACTATAGTCCATGATTTCAAAATGCACTTTTTTCGCAAAATTGCAAATGACCTTTTCTGATATATTGATAATAAAGGGAATCCAAAACTGAACACATATTTCAAATTTTAGCTCTGAGGTCCTTTTAGTAACAAAAATATTGAGATGTGAAATCCGAGGTATTTTGCCGAAATTCTGCTGGACTATAGTCCATGATTTCAAAATGCACTTTTTTCGCAAAATTGCAAATGACCTTTTCTTATATATTTATAATAAAGGATATCTCAAATTGAACACATATTTCAAATTTTAGCTCTGAGGTCCTTTTAGTAACAAAAATATTGAGATGTGAAATCCGAGGTATTTTGCCGAAATTCTGCTGGACTATAGTCCATGATTTCAAAATGCACTTTTTTCGCAAAATTGCAAATGACCTTTTCTGATATATTGATAATAAAGGGAATCCAAAACTGAGCACATATTTCAAATTTTAGCTCTGAGGTCCTTTTAGTAACAAAAATATTGAGATGTGAAATCCGAGGTATTTTGCCGAAATTCTGCTGGATTTGCCCATGATTTCAAAATGCAATTTTTTCGCAAAATTGCAAATGACCTTTTCTTATATATTTATAATAAAGGATATCTCAAATCGAACACATATTTCAAATTTTAGCTCTGAGGTCCTTTCAGTAACAAAAATATTGAGATGTGAAATCCGAGGTATTTTGCCGAAATTCTGCTGGACTATAGCCCATGATTTCAAAATGCTCTTTTTCGCAAAATTGCAAATGACCTTTTCTTATATATTTATAATAAAGGATATCTCAAATTGAACACTTATTTCAAATTTTAGCTCTGAGGTCCTTTCAGTAACAAAAATATTGAGATGTGAAATCCGAGGTATTCTGCCGAAATTCTGCTGGACTATAGCCCATGATTTCAAAATGCACATTTTTCGCAAAATTGCAAATGACCTTTTCTGATAAATTGATAATAAAGGGAATCCAAAACTGAACACATATTTCAAATTTTAGCTCTGAGGTCCTTTTAGTAACAAAAATATTGAGATGTGAAATCCGAGGTATTTTGCCGAAATTCTGCTGGACTATAGCCCATGATTTCAAAATGCACTTTTTTCGCAAAATTGCAAATGACCTTTTCTTATATATTTATAATAAAGGATATCTCAAACTGAACACATATTTCAAATTTTTGCTCTGAGGTCCTTTTAGTAACAAAAATATTGAGATGTGAAATCCGAGGTATTTTGCCGAAATTCTGCTGGACTATAGCCCATGATTTCAAAATGCACTTTTTTCGCAAAATTGCAAATGACCTTTTCTTATATATTTCTAATAAAGGATATCTCAAACTGAACACATATTTCAAATTTTAGCTCTGAGGTCCTTTTAGTAACAAAAATATTGAGATGTGAAATCCGAGGTATTTTGCCGAAATTCTGCTGGACTATAGTCCATGATTTCAAAATGCACTTTTTTCGCAAAATTGCAAATGACCTTTTCTGATATATTGATAATAAAGGGAATCCAAAACTGAACACATATTTCAAATTTTAGCTCTGAGGTCCTTTTAGTAACAAAAATATTGAGATGTGAAATCCGAGGTATTTTGCCGAAATCCTGCTGGACTATAGCCCACGATTTCAAAATGCACTTTTTTCGCAAAATTGCAAATGACCTTTTCTTATATATTTATAATAAAGGATATCTCAAACTGAACACATATTTCAAATTTTAGCTCTGAGGTCCTTTTAGTAACAAAAATATTGAGATGTGAAATCCGAGGTATTTTGCCGAAATTCTGCTGGACTATAGCCCACGATTTCAAAATGCACTTTTTTCGCAAAATTGCAAATGACCTTTTCTGATATATTGATAATAAAGGGAATCCAAAACTGAACACATATTTCAAATTTTAGCTGTGAGGTCCTTTTAGTAACAAAAATATTGAGATGTGAAATCCGAGGTATTTTGCCGAAATTCTGCTGGACTATAGCCCACGATTTCAAAATGCACTTTTTTCGCAAAATTGCAAATGACCTTTTCTTATATATTTATAATAAAGGATATCTCAAACTGAACACATATTTCAAATTTTAGCTCTGAGGTCCTTTTAGTAACAAAAATATTGAGATGTGAAATCCGAGGTATTTTGCCGAAATTCTGCTGGACTATAGTCCATGATTTCAAAATGCACTTTTTTCGCAAAATTGCAAATGACCTTTTCTGATATATTGATAATAAAGAGAATCCAAAACTGAACACATATTTCAAATTTTAGGTCTGAGGTCCTTTTAGTAACAAAAATAATGAGATGTGAAATCCGAGGTATTTTGCCGAAATTCTGCTGGACTATAGCCCACGATTTCAAAATGCACTTTTTTCGCAAAATTGCAAATGACCTTTTCTTATATATTTATAATAAAGGATATCTCAAACTGAACACATATTTCAAATTTTAGCTCTGAGGTCCTTTTAGTAACAAAAATATTGAGATGTGAAATCCGGGGTATTTTGCCGAAATTCTGCTGGACTATAGTCCATGATTTCAAAATGCACTTTTTTCGCAAAATTGCAAATGACCTTTTCTTATATATTTATAAAAAAGGATATCTCAAACTGAACACATATTTCAAATTTTAGCTCCGAGGTCTTTTTAGTAACAAAAATATTGAGATGTGAAATCCGAGGTATTTTGCCGAAATTCTGCTGGACTATAGTCCATGATTTCAAAATGCACTTTTTTCGCAAAATTGCAAATGATTTTTTCTGATATATTGATAATAAAGGGAATCCAAAACTGAACACATATTTCAAATTTTAGCTCTGAGGTCTTTTTAGTAACAAAAATATTGAGATGTGAAATCCTAGGTATTTTGCCGAAATTTTGCTGGACTATAGTCCATGAATTCAAAATGCACTTTTTTCGCAAAATTGCAAATGACCTTTTCTTATATATTTATAATAAAGGATATCTCAAATTGAACACATATTTCAAATTTTAGCTCTGAGGTCCTTTTAGTAACAAAAATATTGAGATGTGATATCCGAGGTATTTTGCCGAAATTCTGCTGGACTATAGTCCATGATTTCAAAATGCACTTTTTTCGCAAAATTGCAAATGACCTTTTCTGATATATTGATAATAAAGGGAATCCAAAACTGAACACATATTTCAAATTTTAGGTCTGAGGTCCTTTTAGTAACAAAAATATTGAGATGTGAAATCCGAGGTATTTTGCCGAAATTCTGCTGGACTATAGCCCACGATTTCAAAATGCAATTTTTTCGCAAAATTGCAAATGATCTTTTCTTATATATTTATAATAAAGGATATCTCAAACTGAACACATATTTCAAATTTTAGCTCTGAGGTCCTTTTAGTAACAAAAATATTGAGATGTGAAATCCGAGGTATTTTGCCGAAATTCTGCTGGACTATAGTCCATGATTTCAAAATGCACTTTTTTCGCAAAATTGCAAATGACCTTTTCTTATATATTTATAAAAAAGGATATCTCAAACTGAACACATATTTCAAATTTTAGCTCTGAGGTCTTTTTAGTAATAAAAATATTGAGATGTGAAATCCGAGGTATTTTGCCGAAATTCTGCTGGACTATAGTCCATGATTTCAAAATGCACTTTTTTCGCAAAATTGCAAATGACCTTTTCTTATATATTTATAATAAAGGATATCTCAAACTGAACACATATTTCAAATTTTAGCTCTGAGGTCCTTTTAGTAACCAAAAGATTGAGATGTGAAATCCGAGGTATTTTGCCGAAATTCTGCTGGACTATAGTCCATGATTTCAAAATGCACTTTTTTCGCAAAATTGCAAATGACCTTTTCTGATATATTGATAATAAAGGGAATCCAAAACTGAACACATATTTCAAATTTTAGCTCTGAGGTCCTTTTAGTAACAAAAATATTGAGATGTGTAATCCGAGGTATTTTGCCGAAATTCTGCTGGACTATAGCCCACGATTTCAAAATGCACTTTTTTCGCAAAATTGCAAATGATCTTTTCTTATATATTTATAATAAAGGATATCTCAAACTGAACACATATTTCAAATTTTAGCTCTGAGCTCCTTTTAGTAACCAAAAGATTGAGTGAAATCCGAGGTATTTTGCCGAAATTCAGCTGGACTATAGTCCATGATTTCAAAATGCACTTTTTTCGCAAAATTGCAAATGACCTTTTCTGATATATTGATAATAAAGGGAATCCAAAACTGAACACATATTTCAAATTTTAGCTCTGAGGTCCTTTTAGTAACAAAAATATTGAGATGTGAAATCTGAGGTATTTTGCCGAAATTCTGCTGGACTATAGCCCACGATTTCAAAATGCACTTTTTTCGCAAAATTGCAAATGACCTTTTCTTATATATTTATAATAAAGGATATCTCAAACTGAACACATATTTCAAATTTTAGCTCTGAGGTCCTTTTAGTAACAAAAATATTGAGATGTGAAATCCGAGGTATTTTGCCGAAATTCTGCTGGACTATAGTCCATGATTTCAAAATGCACTTTTTTCGCAAAATTGCAAATGACCTTTTCTGATATATTGATAATAAAGGGAATCCAAAACTGAACACATATTTCAAATTTTAGCTCTGAGGTCCTTTTAGTAACAAAAATATTGAGATGTGAAATCCGAGGTATTTTGCCGAAATTCTGCTGGACTATAGTCCATGATTTCAAAATGCACTTTTTTCGCAAAATTGCAAATGACCTTTTCTGATATATTGATAATAAAGGGAATCCAAAACTGAACACATATTTCAAATTTTAGCTCTGAGGTCCTTTTAGTAACAAAAATATTGAGATGTGAAATCCGAGGTATTTTGCCGAAATTCTGCTGGACTATAGTCCATAATTTCAAAATGCACTTTTTTCGCAAAATTGCAAATGACCTTTTCTTATATATTTCTAATAAAGGATATCTCAAACTGAACACATATTTCAAATTTTAGCTCTGAGGTCCTTTTAGTAACAAAAATATTGAGATGTGAAATCCGAGGTATTTTGCCGAAATTCTGCTGGACTATAGTCCATGATTTCAAAATGCACTTTTTTCGCAAAATTGCAAATGACCTTTTCTTATATATTTATAATAAAGGATATCTCAAACTGAACACATATTTCAAATTTTAGCTCTGAGGTCCTTTTAGTAACAAAAATATTGAGATGTGAAATCCGAGGTATTTTGCCGAAATTCTGCTGGATTATAGCCCACGATTTCAAAATGCACTTTTTTCGCAAAATTGCAAATGACCTTTTCTTATATATTTATAATAAAGGATATCTCAAACTGAACACATATTTAAAATTTTAGCTCTGAGGTCCTTTTAGTAACAAAAATATTGAGATGTGAAATCCGAGGTATTTTGCCGAAATTCTGCTGGACTATAGTCCATGATTTCAAAATGCACTTTTTTCGCAAAATTGCAAATGACCTTTTCTTATATATTTCTAATAAAGGATATCTCAAACTGAACAAATATTTCAAATTTTAGCTCTGAGGTCCTTTTAGTAACAAAAATATTGAGATGTGAAATCCGAGGTATTTTGCCGAAATTCTGCTGGACTATAGTCCATGATTTCAAAATGCACTTTTTTTCGCAAAATTGCAATTGACCTTTTCTGATATATTGATAATAAAGGGAATCCAAAACTGAACACATATTTCAAATTTTAGCTCTGAGGTCCTTTTAGTAACAAAAATATTGAGATGTGAAATCCGAGGTATTTTGCCGAAATTCTGCTGGACTATAGTCCATGATTTCAAAATGCACTTTTTTCGCAAAATTGCAAATGACCTTTTCTTATATATTTCTAATAAAGGATATCTCAAACTGAACACATATTTCAAATTTTAGCTCTGAGGTCCTTTTAGTAACAAAAATATTGAGATGAGAAATCCGAGGTATTTTGCCGAAATTCTGCTGGACTATAGTCCATGATTTCAAAATGCACTTTTTTCGCAAAATTGCAAATGACCTTTTCTGATATATTTATAATAAAGGATATCTCAAACTGAACACATATTTCAAATTTTAGCTCTGAGGTCCTTTTAGTAGCAAAAATATTGAGATGTGAAATCCGAGGTATTTTGCCGAAATTCTGCTGGACTATAGCCCACGATTTCAAAATGCACTTATTTCGCAAAATTGCAAATGACCTTTTCTTATATATTTATAATAAAGGATATCTCAAACTGAACACATATTTCAAATTTTAGCTCTGAGGTCCTTTTAGTAACAAAAATATTGAGATGTGAAATTCGAGGTATTTTGCCGAAATTCTGCTGGATTATAGCCCACGATTTCAAAATGCACTTTTTTCGCAAAATTGCAAATGACCTTTTCTTATATATTTATAATAAAGGATATCTCAAACTGAACACATATTTAAAATTTTAGCTCTGAGGTCCTTTTAGTAACAAAAATATTGAGATGTGAAATCCGAGGTATTTTGCCGAAATTCTGCTGGACTATAGTCCATGATTTCAAAATGCACTTTTTTCGCAAAATTGCAAATGACCTTTTCTGATATATTGATAATAAAGGGAATCCAAAACTGAACACATATTTCAAATTTTAGCTCTGAGGTCCTTTTTGTAACAAAAATATTGAGATGTGAAATCAGAGGTATTTTGCCGAAATTCTGCTGGACTATAGCCCATGATTTCAAAATTCACTTTTTTCGCAAAATTGCAAATGACCTTTTCTTATATATTTATAATAAAGGATATCTCAAACTGAACACATATTTCAAATTTTAGCTCTGAGGTCCTTTTAGTAACAAAAATATTGAGACGTGAAATCCGAGGTATTTTGCCGAAATTCTGCTGGACTATAGTCCATGATTTCAAAATGCACTTTTTTCGCAAAATTGCAAATGACCTTTTCTCATATATTAATAATAAAGGATATCTCAAACTGAACACATATTTCAAATTTTAGCGCTGAGGTCCTTTTAGTAACAAAAATATTGAGATGTGAAATCCGAGGTATTTTGCCGAAATTCTGCTGGACTATAGTCCATGAATTCAAAATGCACTTTTTTCGCAAAATTGCAAATGACCTTTTCTTATATATTTATAATAAAGGATATCTCAAATTGAACACATATTTCAAATTTTAGCTCTGAGGTCCTTTTAGTAACAAAAATATTGAGATGTGATATCCGAGGTATTTTGCCGAAATTCTGCTGGACTATAGTCCATGATTTCAAAATGCACTTTTTTCGCAAAACTGCAAATGACCTTTTCTGATATATTGATAACAAAGGGAATCCGAAACTGAACACATATTTCAAATTTTAGCTCTGAGGTCCTTTTAGTAACAAAAATATTGAGATGTGATATCCGAGGTATTTTGCCGAAATTCTGCTGGACTATAGCCCATGATTTCAAAATGCAATTTTTTTCGCAAAATTGCAAATGACCTTTTCTTATATATTTATAATAAAGGATATCTCAAATTGAACACATATTTCAAATTTTAGCTCTGAGGTCCTTTCAGTAACAAAAATATTGAGATGTGAAATCCGAGGTATTTTGCCGAAATTCTGCTGGACTATAGCCCATGATTTCAAAATGCACTTTTTTCGCAAAATTGCAAATGACCTTTTCTTATATATTTATAATAAAGGATATCTCAAATTGAGCACATATTTCAAATTTTAGCTCTGAGGTCCTTTCAGTAACAAAAATATTGAGATGTGAAATCCGAGGTATTTTGCCGAAATTCTGCTGGGCTATAGTCCACGATTTCAAAATGCACTTTTTTCGCAAAATTGCAAATGACCTTTTCTTATATGTTTATAATAAAGGATATCTCAAACTGAACACATATTTCAAATTTTAGCTCTGAGGTCCTTTTAGTAACAAAAATATTGAGATGTGAAATCCGAGGTATTTTGCCGAAATTCTGCTGGACTATAGTCCATGATTTCAAAATGCACTTTCTTCGCAAAATTGCAAATGACCTTTTCTTATATATTTATAATAAAGGATATCTCAAACTGAACACATATTTCAAATTTTAGCTCTGAGGTCCCTTTAGTAAGAAAAATATTGAGATGTGAAATCCGAGGTATTTTGCCGAAATTCTGCTGGACTATAGTCCATGATTTCGAAATGCACTTTTTTCGCAAAATTGCAAATGACCTTTTCTGATATATTGATAATAAAGGGAATCCAAAACTGAACACATATTTCAAATTTTAGCTCTGAGCTCCTTTCAATGACATAAATATTGAGATGTGAAATCCGAGGTATTTTGCCGCAATTCTGCTGGACTATAGTCCATGATTTCAAAATGCACTTTTTTCGCAAAATTGCAAATGACCTTTTCTGATATATTGATAATAAAGGGAATCCAAAACTGAACACATATTTCAAATTTTAGCTCTGAGGTCCTTTTAGTAACAAAAATATTGAGATGTGAAATCCGAGGTATTTTGCCGCAATTCTGCTGGACTATAGTCCATGATTTCAAAAGCACTTTTTTCGCAAAATTGCAAATGACCTTTTCTGATATATTGATAATAAAGGGAATCCAAAACTGAACACATATTTCAAATTTTAGCTCTGAGGTCCTTTTAGTAACAAAAATATTGAGATGTGATATCCGAGGTATTTTGCCGAAATTCTGCTGGACTATAGCCCATGATTTCAAAATGCAATTTTTTTCGCAAAATTGCAAATGACCTTTTCTTATATATTTATAATAAAGGATATCTCAAATTGAACACATATTTCAAATTTTAGCTCTGAGGTCCTTTCAGTAACAAAAATATTGAGATGTGAAATCCGAGGTATTTTGCCGAAATTCTGCTGGACTATAGTCCATGATTTCAAAAACACTTTTTTCGCAAAATTGCAAATGACCTTTTCTGATATATTGATAATAAAGGGAATCCAAAACTGAACACATATTTCAAATTTTAGCTCTGAGGTCCTTTTAGTAACAAAAATATTGAGATGTGAAATCCGAGGTATTTTGCCGCAATTCTGCTGGACTATAGTCCATGATTTCAAAAGCACTTTTTTCGCAAAATTGCAAATGACCTTTTCTGATATATTGATAATAAAGGGAATCCAAAACTGAACACATATTTCAAATTTTAGCTCTGAGGTCCTTTTAGTAACAAAAATATTGAGATGTGAAATCCGAGGTATTTTGCCGCAATTCTGCTGGACTATAGTCCATGATTTCAAAAGCACTTTTTTCGCAAAATTGCAAATGACCTTTTCTGATATATTGATAATAAAGGGAATCCAAAACTGAACACATATTTCAAATTTTAGCTCTGAGGTCCTTTTAGTAACAAAAATATTGAGATGTGAAATCCGAGGTATTTTGCCGAAATTCTGCTGGACTATAGTCCATGATTTCGAAATGCACTTTTTTCGCAAAATTGCAAATGACCTTTTCTGATATATTTATAATAAAGGATATCTCAAACTGAACACATATTTAAAATTTTAGCTCTGAGGTCCCTTTAGTAAGAAAAATATTGAGATGTGAAATCCGAGGTATTTTGCCGAAATTCTGCTTGACTATAGCCCATGATTTCAAAATGCACTTTTTTCGCAAAATTGCAAATGACCTTTTCTTATATATTTATAATAAAGGATATCTCAAATTGAACACATATTTCAAACTTTAGCTCTGAAGTCCTTTCAGTAACAAAAATATTGAGATGTGAAATCCGAGGTATTTTGCCGAAATTCTGCTGGACTATAGTACACGATTTCAAAATGCACTTTTTTCGCAAAATTGCAAATGACCTTTTCTTATATATTTATAATAAAGGATATCTCAAACTGAACACATATTTCAAATTTAAGCTCTGAGGTCCTTTTAGTAACAAAAATATTGAGATGTGAAATCCGAGGTATTTTGCCGAAATTCTGCTGGACTATAGTCCATGATATCAAAATGCACTTTTTCGCAAAATTGCAAATGACCTTTTCTAATATATTGATAATAAAGGGAATCCAAAACTGAACACATATTTCAAATTTTAGCTCTGAGGTCCTTTTAGTAACAAAAATATTGAGATGTGAATTCCGAGGTATTTTGCCGAAATTCTGCTGGACTATAGTCCATGATTTCAAAATGCACTTTTTTCGCAAAATTGCAAATGACCTTTTCTTATATATTTATAATAAAGGATATCTCAAACTGAACACATATTTCAAATTTTAGCTCTGAGGTCCTTTTAGTAACAAAAATATTGAGATGTGAAATCCGAGGTATTTTGCCGAAATTCTGCTGGACTATAGTCCATGATTTCGAAATGCACTTTTTTCGCAAAATTGCAAATGACCTTTTCTGATATATTTATAATAAAGGATATCTCAAACTGAACACATATTTAAAATTTTAGCTCTGAGGTCCCTTTAGTAAGAAAAATATTGAGATGTGAAATCCGAGGTATTTTGCCGAAATTCTGCTTGACTATAGCCCATGATTTCAAAATGCACTTTTTTCGCAAAATTGCAAATGACCTTTTCTTATATATTTATAATAAAGGATATCTCAAATTGAACACATATTTCAAACTTTAGCTCTGAAGTCCTTTCAGTAACAAAAATATTGAGATGTGAAATCCGAGGTATTTTGCCGAAATTCTGCTGGACTATAGTACACGATTTCAAAATGCACTTTTTTCGCAAAATTGCAAATGACCTTTTCTTATATATTTATAATAAAGGATATCTCAAACTGAACACATATTTCAAATTTAAGCTCTGAGGTCCTTTTAGTAACAAAAATATTGAGATGTGAAATCCGAGGTATTTTGCCGAAATTCTGCTGGACTATAGTCCATGATATCAAAATGCACTTTTTCGCAAAATTGCAAATGACCTTTTCTAATATATTGATAATAAAGGGAATCCAAAACTGAACACATATTTCAAATTTTAGCTCTGAGGTCCTTTTAGTAACAAAAATATTGAGATGTGAAATCCGAGGTATTTTGCCGAAATTCTGCTGGACTATAGCCCATGATTTCAAAATGCACTTTTTTCGCAAAATTGCAAATGACCTTTTCTTATATATTTATAATAAAGGATATCTCAAACCGAACACATATTTCAAATTTTAGCTCTGAGGTCCTTTTAGTAACAAAAATATTGAGATGTGAAATCCGAGGTATTTTGCCGAAATTCTGCTGGACTATAGCCCACGATTTCAAAATGCACTTTTTTCGCAAAATTGCAAATGACCTTTTCTTATATATTTATAATAAAGGATATCTCAAACTGAACACATATTTCAAATTTAAGCTCTGAGGTCCTTTTAGTAACAAAAATATTGAGATGTGAAATCCGAGGTATTTTGCCGAAATTCTGCTGGACTATAGCCCACGATTTCAAAATGCACTTTTTTCGCAAAATTGCAAATGACCTTTTCTTATATATTTATAATAAAGGATATCTCAAACTGAACACATATTTCAAATTTTAGCTCTGAGGTCCTTTTAGTAACAAAAATATTGAGATGTGAAATCCGAGGTATTTTGCCGAAATTCTGCTGGACTATCTGTCCATGATTTCAAAATGCACTTTTTTCCCAAAATTGCAAATGACATTTTCTTATATATTTATAATAAAGGATATCTGAAACTGAACACATATTTCAAATTTTAGCTCTGAGCTCCTTTCAATGACATAAATATTGAGATGTGAAATCCGAGGTATTTTGCCGAAATTCTGCTGGACTATAGTCCATGATTTCAAAATGCACTTTTTTCGCAAAATTGCAAATGACCTTTTCTGATATATTGATAATAAAGGGAATCCAAAACTGAACACATATTTCAAATTTTAGCTCTGAGCTCCTTTCAATGACATAAATATTGAGATGTGAAATCCGAGGTATTTTGCCGCAATTCTGCTGGACTATAGTCCATGATTTCAAAATGCACTTTTTTCGCAAAATTGCAAATGACCTTTTCTGATATATTGATAATAAAGGGAATCCAAAACTGAACACATATTTCAAATTTTAGCTCTGAGGTCCTTTTAGTAACAAAAATATTGAGATGTGAAATCCGAGGTATTTTGCCGAAATTCTGCTGGACTATAGTCCATGATTTCAAAATGCACTTTTTTCGCAAAATTGCAAATGACCTTTTCTGATATATTGATAATAAAGGGAATCCAAAACTGAACACATATTTCAAATTTTAGCTCTGAGCTCCTTTCAATGACATAAATATTGAGATGTGAAATCCGAGGTATTTTGCCGCAATTCTGCTGGACTATAGTCCATGATTTCAAAAGCACTTTTTTCGCAAAATTGCAAATGACCTTTTCTGATATATTGATAATAAAGGGAATCCAAAACTGAACACATATATCAAATTTTAGCACTGAGGTCCTTTTAGTAACAAAAATATTGAGATGTGAAATCCGAGGTATTTTGCCGAAATTCTGCTGGACTGTAGCCCATGATTTCAAAATGCACTTTTTTCGCAAAATTGCAAATGACCTTTTCTTATATATTTATAATAAAGGATATCTCAAACTGAACACATATTTCAAATTTTAGCTCTGAGGTCCTTTTAGTAACAAAAATATTGAGATGTGAAATCCGAGGTATTTTGCCGAAATTCTGCTGGACTATAGTCCATGATTTCAAAATGCACTTTTTTCGCAAAATTGCAAATGACCTTTTCTGATATATTGATAATAAAGGGAATCCAAAACTGAACACATATTTCAAATTTTAGCTCTGAGCTCCTTTCAATGACATAAATATTGAGATGTGAAATCCGAGGTATTTTGCCGCAATTCTGCTGGACTATAGTCCATGATTTCAAAATGCACTTTTTTCGCAAAATTGCAAATGACCTTTTCTGATATATTGATAATAAAGGGAATCCAAATCTGAACACATATTTCAAATTTTAGCTCTGAGGTCCTTTTAGTAACAAAAATATTGAGATGTGAAATCCGAGGTATTTTGCCGCAATTCTGCTGGACTATATAGTCCATGATTTCAAAATGCACTTTTTTCGCAAAATTGCAAATGACCTTTTCTGATATATTGATAATAAAGGGAATCCAAAACTGAACACATATATCAAATTTTAGCTCTGAGGTCCTTTTAGTAACAAAAATATTGAGATGTGAAATCCGAGGTATTTTGCCGCAATTCTGCTGGACTATAGTCCATGATTTCAAAATGCACTTTTTTCGCAAAATTGCAAATGACCTTTTCTGATATATTGATAATAAAGGGAATCCAAAACTGAACACATATATCAAATTTTAGCTCTGAGGTCCTTTTAGTAACAAAAATATTGAGATGTGAAATCCGAGGTATTTTGCCGAAATTCTGCTGGCCTATAGTCCATTATTTCAAAATGCACTTTTTTCGCAAAATTGCAAATGACCTTTTCTGATATATTGATAATAAAGGGAATCCAAAACTGAACACGTATTTCAAATTTTAGCTCTGAGGTCCTTTTAGTAACAAAAATATTGAGATGTGAAATCCGAGGTATTTTGCCGAAATTCTGCTGGACTATAGTCCATGATTTCAAAATGCACTTTTTTCGCAAAATTGCAAATGACCTTTTCTTATATATTTATAATAAATGATATCTCAAATTGAACACATATTTCAAATTTTAGCTCTGAGGTCCTTTCAGTAACAAAAATATTGAGATGTGAAATCCGAGGTATTTTGCCGAAATTCTGCTGGAATATAGTCCACGATTTCAAAATGCACTTTTTTCGCAAAATTGCAAATGACCTTTTCTTATATATTTATAATTAAGGATATATCAAGCTGAATACATATTTCAAATTTTAGCTCTGAGGTCCTTTTAGTAACAAAAATATTGAGATGTGAAATCCGAGGTATTTTTCCGAAATTCTGCTGGACTATAGTCCATGATTTCAAAATGCACTTTTTTCGCAAAATTGCAAATGACCTTTTCTTATATATTTATAATAAAGGATATCTCAAACTGAACACATATTTCAAATTTTAGCTCTGAGGTCCTTTTAGTAACAAAAATATTGAGATGTGAAATCCGAGGTATTTTGCCAAAATTCTTCTGGACTATAGTCCATGATTTCAAAATGCACTTTTTTCCCAAAATTGCAAATGACATTTTCTTATATATTTATAATAAAGGATATCTCAAACTGAACACATATTTCAAATTTTAGCTCTGAGCTCCTTTCAATGACATAAATATTGAGATGTGAAATCCGAGGTATTTTGCCGCAATTCTGCTGGACTATAGTCCATGATTTCAAAATGCACTTTTTTCGCAAAATTGCAAATGACCTTTTCTGATATATTGATAAAAAAAGGGAATCCAAATCTGAACACATATTTCAAATTTTAGCTCTGAGGTCCTTTTAGTAACAAAAATATTGAGATGTGAAATCCGAGGTATTTTGCCGCAATTCTGCTGGACTATAGTCCATGATTTCAAAATGCACTTTTTTCGCAAAATTGCAAATGACCTTTTCTGATATATTGATAGTAAAGCGAATCCAAAACTGAACACATATTTCAAATTTTAGCTCTGAGGTCCTTTTAGTAACAAAAATATTGAGATGTGAAATCCGAGGTATTTTGCCGAAATTCTGCTGGACTATAGCCCATGATTTCAAAATGCACTTTTTTCGCAAAATTGCAAATGACCTTTTCTGATATATTGATAATAAAGGGAATCCAAAACTGAACACATATTTCAAATTTTAGCTCTGAGGTCCTTTTAGTAACAAAAATATTGAGATGTGAAATCAGAGGTATTTTGCCGAAATTCCGCTGGACTATAGCCCATGATTTCAAAATGCACTTTTTCGCAAAATTGCAAATGATTTTTCTTATATATTTATAATAAAGGATATCTCAAACTGAACACATATTTCAAATTTTAGCTCTGAGGTCCTTTTAGTAACAAAAATATTGAGATGTGAAATCCGAGGTATTTTGCCGAAATTCTGCTGGACTATAGCCCATGATTTCAAAATGCACTCTTTTCGCAAAATTGCGAATGACCTTTTCTTATATATTTATAATAAAGGATATCTCAAACTGAACACATATTTCAAATTTTAGCTCTGAGGGCCTTTTAGTAACAAAAATATTGAGATGTGAAATCCGAGGTATTTTGCCGAAATTCTGCTGGGCTATAGTCCATGATTTCAAAATTCACTTTTTTCGCAAAATTGCGAATGACCTTTTCTTATATATTAATAATAAAGGATATCTCAAACTGAACACATATTTCAAATTTTAGCTCTGAGGTCCTTTTAGTAACAAAAATATTGAGATGTGAAATCCGAGGTATTTTGCCGAAATTCTGCTGGACTATAGCCCATTATTTCAAAATGCACTCTTTTCGCAAAATTGCGAATGACCTTTTCTTATATATTTATAATAAAGGATATCTCAAACTGAACACATATTTCAAATTTTAGCTCTGAGGTCCTTTTAGTAACAAAAATATTGAGATGTGAAATCCGAGGTATTTTGCCGAAATTCTGCTGGACTATAGCCCATGATTTCAAAATGCACTTTTTTCGCAAAATTGCAAATGACCTTTTCTTATATATTTATAATAAAGGATATCTCAAACTGAACACATATTTCAAATTTTAGCTCTGAGCTCCTTTCAATGACATAAATATTGAGATGTGAAATCCGAGGTATTTTGCCGAAATTCTGCTGGACTATAGCCCATGATTTCAAAATGCACTTTTTTCGCAAAATTGCAAATGACCTTTTCTTATATATTTATAATAAAGGATATCTCAAACTGAACACATATTTCAAATTTTAGCTCTGAGGTCCTTTTAGTAACAAAAATATTGAGATGTGAAATCCGAGGTATTTTGCCGAAATTCTGCTGGACTATAGCCCATGATTTCAAAATGCACTTTTTTCGCAAAATTGCAAATGACCTTTTCTTATATATTTATAATAAAGGATATCTCAAACTGAACACATATTTCAAATTTTAGCTCTGAGGTCCTTTTAGTAACAAAAATATTGAGATGTGAAATCCGAGGTATTTTGCCGAAATTCTGCTGGACTATAGCCCATGATTTCAAAATGCACTTTTTTCGCAAAATTGCAAATGACCTTTTCTGATATATTGATAATAAAGGGAATCCAAAACTGAACACATATTTTAAATTTTAGCTGTGAGCTCCTTTCAATGACATAAATATTGAGATGTGAAATCCGAGGTATTTTGCCGAAATTCTGCTGGACTATAGCCCATGATTTCAAAATGCACTTTTTTCGCAAAATTGCAAATGACCTTTTCTTATATATTTATAATAAAGGATATCTCAAACTGAACACATATTTCAAATTTTAGCTCTGAGGTCCTTTTAGTAACAAAAATATTGAGATGTGAAATCCGAGGTATTTTGCCGAAATTCTGCTGGACTATAGTCCATGATTTCAAAATGCACTTTTTTCGCAAAATTGCAAATGACCTTTTCTGATATATTGATAATAAAGGGAATCCAAAACTAAACACATATTTCAAATTTTAGCTCTGAGCTCCTTTCAATGACATAAATATTGAGATGTGAAATCCGAGGTATTTTGCCGCAATTCTGCTGGACTATAGTCCATGATTTCAAAATGCACTTTTTTCGCAAAATTGCAAATGACCTTTTCTGATATATTGATAATAAAGGGAATCCAAAACTGAACACATATTTCAAATTTTAGCTCTGAGGTCCTTTTAGTAACAAAAATATTGAGATGTGAAATCCGAGGTATTTTGCCGAAATTCTGCTGGACTATAGTCCATGATTTCAAAATGCACTTTTTTCGCAAAATTGCAAATGACCTTTTCTGATATATTGATAATAAAGGGAATCCAAAACTGAACACATATTTCAAATTTTAGCTCTGAGCTCCTTTCAATGACATAAATATTGAGATGTGAAATCCGAGGTATTTTGCCGCAATTCTGCTGGACTATAGTCCATGATTTCAAAAGCACTTTTTTCGCAAAATTGCAAATGACCTTTTCTGATATATTGATAATAAAGGGAATCAAAAACTGAACACATATATCAAATTTTAGCTCTGAGGTCCTTTTAGTAACAAAAATATTGAGATGTGAAATCCGAGGTATTTTGCCGAAATTCTGCTGGACTGTAGCCCATGATTTCAAAATGCACTTTTTTCGCAAAATTGCAAATGACCTTTTCTTATATATTTATAATAAAGGATATCTCAAACTGAACACATATTTCAAATTTTAGCTCTGAGGTCCTTTTAGTAACAAAAATATTGAGATGTGAAATCCGAGGTATTTTGCCGAAATTCTGCTGGACTATAGTCCATGATTTCAAAATGCACTTTTTTCGCAAAATTGCAAATGACCTTTTCTGATATATTGATAATAAAGGGAATCCAAAACTGAACACATATTTCAAATTTTAGCTCTGAGCTCCTTTCAATGACATAAATATTGAGATGTGAAATCCGAGGTATTTTGCCGCAATTCTGCTGGACTATAGTCCATGATTTCAAAATGCACTTTTTTCGCAAAATTGCAAATGACCTTTTCTGGTATATTGATAATAAAGGGAATCCAAATCTGAACACATATTTCAAATTTTAGCTCTGAGGTCCTTTTAGTAACAAAAATATTGAGATGTGAAATCCGAGGTATTTTGCCGCAATTCTGCTGGACTATATAGTCCATGATTTCAAAATGCACTTTTTTCGCAAAATTGCAAATGACCTTTTCTGATATATTGATAATAAAGGGAATCCAAAACTGAACACATATATCAAATTTTAGCTCTGAGGTCCTTTTAGTAACAAAAATATTGAGATGTGAAATCCGAGGTATTTTGCCGCAATTCTGCTGGACTATAGTCCATGATTTCAAAATGCACTTTTTTCGCAAAATTGCAAATGACCTTTTCTGATATATTGATAATAATGGGAATCCAAAACTGAACACATATATCAAATTTTAGCTCTGAGGTCCTTTTAGTAACAAAAATATTGAGATGTGAAATCCGAGGTATTTTGCCGAAATTCTGCTGGACTGTAGCCCATGATTTCAAAATGCACTTTTTTCGCAAAATTGCAAATGACCTTTTCTGATATATTGATAATGAAGGGAATCCAAAACTGAACACATATTTCAAATTTTAGCTCTGAGGTCCTTTTAGTAACAAAAATATTGAGATGTGAAATCCGAGGTATTTTGCCGAAATTCTGCTGGCCTATAGTCCATTATTTCAAAATGCACTTTTTTCGCAAAATTGCAAATGACCTTTTCTGATATATTGATAATAAAGGGAATCCAAAACTGAACACGTATTTCAAATTTTAGCTCTGAGGTCCTTTTAGTAACAAAAATATTGAGATGTGAAATCCGAGGTATTTTGCCGAAATTCTGCTGGACTATAGTCCATGATTTCAAAATGCACTTTTTTCGCAAAATTGCAAATGACCTTTTCTTATATATTTATAATAAATGATATCTCAAATTGAACACATATTTCAAATTTTAGCTCTGAGGTCCTTTCAGTAACAAAAATATTGAGATGTGAAATCCGAGGTATTTTGCCGAAATTCTGCTGGACTATAGTCCACGATTTCAAAATGCACTTTTTTCGCAAAATTGCAAATGACCTTTTCTTATATATTTATAATTAAGGATATCTCAAACTGAATACATATTTCAAATTTTAGCTCTGAGGTCCTTTTAGTAACAAAAATATTGAGATGTGAAATCCGAGGTATTTTGCCAAAATTCTTCTGGACTATAGTCCATGATTTCAAAATGCACTTTTTTCCCAAAATTGCAAATGACATTTTCTTATATATTTATAATAAAGGATATCTCAAACTGAACACATATTTCAAATTTTAGCTCTGAGCTCCTTTCAATGACATAAATATTGAGATGTGAAATCCGAGGTATTTTGCCGCAATTCTGCTGGACTATAGTCCATGATTTCAAAATGCACTTTTTTCGCAAAATTGCAAATGACCGTTTCTGATATATTGATAAAAAAAGGGAATCCAAATCTGAACACATATTTCAAATTTTAGCTCTGAGGTCCTTTTAGTAACAAAAATATTGAGATGTGAAATCCGAGGTATTTTGCCGAAATTCTGCTGGACTATAGTCCACGATTTCAAAATGCACTTTTTTCGCAAAATTGCAAATGACCTTTTCTTATATATTTATAATTAAGGATATATCAAGCTGAATACATATTTCAAATTTTAGCTCTGAGGTCCTTTTAGTAACAAAAATATTGAGATGTGAAATCCGAGGTATTTTTCCGAAATTCTGCTGGACTATAGTCCATGATTTCAAAATGCACTTTTTTCGCAAAATTGCAAATGACCTTTTCTTATATATTTATAATAAAGGATATCTCAAACTGAACACATATTTCAAATTTTAGCTCTGAGGTCCTTTTAGTAACAAAAATATTGAGATGTGAAATCCGAGGTATTTTGCCAAAATTCTTCTGGACTATAGTCCATGATTTCAAAATGCACTTTTTTCCCAAAATTGCAAATGACATTTTCTTATATATTTATAATAAAGGATATCTCAAACTGAACACATATTTCAAATTTTAGCTCTGAGCTCCTTTCAATGACATAAATATTGAGATGTGAAATCCGAGGTATTTTGCCGCAATTCTGCTGGACTATAGTCCATGATTTCAAAATGCACTTTTTTCGCAAAATTGCAAATGACCTTTTCTGATATATTGATAAAAAAAGGGAATCCAAATCTGAACACATATTTCAAATTTTAGCTCTGAGGTCCTTTTAGTAACAAAAATATTGAGATGTGAAATCCGAGGTATTTTGCCGAAATTCTGCTGGACTATAGCCCATGATTTCAAAATGCACTTTTTTCGCAAAATTGCAAATGACCTTTTCTGATATATTGATAATAAAGGGAATCCAAAACTGAACACATATTTCAAATTTTAGCTCTGAGGTCCTTTTAGTAACAAAAATATTGAGATGTGAAATCAGAGGTATTTTGCCGAAATTCCGCTGGACTATAGCCCATGATTTCAAAATGCACTTTTTCGCAAAATTGCAAATGATTTTTCTTATATATTTATAATAAAGGATATCTCAAACTGAACACATATTTCAAATTTTAGCTCTGAGGTCCTTTTAGTAACAAAAATATTGAGATGTGAAATCCGAGGTATTTTGCCGAAATTCTGCTGGACTATAGCCCATGATTTCAAAATGCACTCTTTTCGCAAAATTGCGAATGACCTTTTCTTATATATTTATAATAAAGGATATCTCAAACTGAACACATATTTCAAATTTTAGCTCTGAGGGCCTTTTAGTAACAAAAATATTGAGATGTGAAATCCGAGGTATTTTGCCGAAATTCTGCTGGGCTATAGTCCATGATTTCAAAATTCACTTTTTTCGCAAAATTGCGAATGACCTTTTCTTATATATTAATAATAAAGGATATCTCAAACTGAACACATATTTCAAATTTTAGCTCTGAGGTCCTTTTAGTAACAAAAATATTGAGATGTGAAATCCGAGGTATTTTGCCGAAATTCTGCTGGACTATAGCCCATTATTTCAAAATGCACTCTTTTCGCAAAATTGCGAATGACCTTTTCTTATATATTTATAATAAAGGATATCTCAAACTGAACACATATTTCAAATTTTAGCTCTGAGGTCCTTTTAGTAACAAAAATATTGAGATGTGAAATCCGAGGTATTTTGCCGAAATTCTGCTGGACTATAGCCCATGATTTCAAAATGCACTTTTTTCGCAAAATTGCAAATGACCTTTTCTTATATATTTATAATAAAGGATATCTCAAACTGAACACATATTTCAAATTTTAGCTCTGAGGTCCTTTTAGTAACAAAAATATTGAGATGTGAAATCCGAGGTATTTTGCCGAAATTCTGCTGGACTATAGCCCATGATTTCAAAATGCACTTTTTTCGCAAAATTGCAAATGACCTTTTCTTATATATTTATAATAAAGGATATCTCAAACTGAACACATATTTCAAATTTTAGCTCTGAGGTCCTTTTAGTAACAAAAATATTGAGATGTGAAATCCGAGGTATTTTGCCGAAATTCTGCTGGACTATAGCCCATGATTTCAAAATGCACTTTTTTCGCAAAATTGCAAATGACCTTTTCTTATATATTTATAATAAAGGATATCTCAAACTGAACATATATTTCAAATTTTAGCTCTGAGGTCCTTTTAGTAACAAAAATATTGAGATGTGAAATCCGAGGTATTTTGCTGAAATTCTGCTGGACTATAGCCCATGATTTCAAAATGCATTTTTTTCGCAAAATTGCAAATGACCTTTTCTTATATATTTATAATAAAGGATATCTCAAACTGAACACATATTTCAAATTTTAGCTCTGAGCTCCTTTCAATGACATAAATATTGAGATGTGAAATCCGAGGTATTTTGCCGAAATTCTGCTGGATTATAGCCCATGATTTCAAAATGCACTTTTTTCGCAAAATTGCAAATGACCTTTTCTTATATATTTATAATAAAGGATATCTCAAACTGAACACATATTTCAAATTTTAGCTCTGAGGTCCTTTTAGTAACAAAAATATTGAGACGTGAAATCCGAGGTATTTTGCCGAAATTCTGCTGGACTATAGCCCATGATTTCAAAATGCACTTTTTTCGCAAAATTGCAAATGACCTTTTCTTATATATTTATAATAAAGGATATCTCAAACTGAACACATATTTCAAATTTTAGCTCTGAGGTCCTTTTAGTAACAAAAATATTGAGATGTGAAATCCGAGGTATTTTGCCGAAATTCTGCTGGACTATAGCCCATGATTTCAAAATGCACTTTTTTCGCAAAATTGCAAATGACCTTTTCTGATATATTGATAATAAAGGGAATCCAAAACTGAACACATATTTTAAATTTTAGCTGTGAGCTCCTTTCAATGACATAAATATTGAGATGTGAAATCCGAGGTATTTTGCCGAAATTCTGCTGGACTATAGCCCATGATTTCAAAATGCACTTTTTTCGCAAAATTGCAAATGACCTTTTCTTATATATTTATAATAAAGGATATCTCAAACTGAACACATATTTCAAATTTTAGCTCTGAGGTCCTTTTAGTAACAAAAATATTGAGATGTGAAATCCGAGGTATTTTGCCGAAATTCTGCTGGACTATAGCCCATGATTTCAAAATGCACTTTTTTCGCAAAATTGCAAATGACCTTTTCTGATATATTGATAATAAAGGGAATCCAAAACTGAACACATATTTTAAATTTTAGCTGTGAGCTCCTTTCAATGACATAAATATTGAGATGTGAAATCCGAGGTATTTTGCCGAAATTCTGCTGGACTATAGCCCATGATTTCAAAATGCACTTTTTTCGCAAAATTGCAAATGACCTTTTCTTATATATTTATATTAAAGGATATCTCAAACTGAACACATATTTCAAATTTTAGCTCTGAGGTCCTTTTAGTAACAAAAATATTGAGATGTGAAATCCGAGGCATTTTGCCGAAATTCTGCTGGACTATAGCCCATGATTTCAAAATGCACTTTTTTCGCAAAATTGCAAATGACCTTTTCTTATATATTTATAATAAAGGATATCTCAAACTGAACACATATTTCAAATTTTAGCTCTGAGGTCCTTTTAGTAACAAAAATATTGAGATGTGAAATCCGAGGTATTTTGCCGAAATTCTGCTGGACTATAGCCCATGATTTCAAAATGCACTTTTTTCGCAAAATTGCAAATGACCTTTTCTTATATATTTATAATAAAGGATATCTCAAACTGAACATATATTTCAAATTTTAGCTCTGAGGTCCTTTTAGTAACAAAAATATTGAGATGTGAAATCCGAGGTATTTTGCCGAAATTCTGCTGGACTATAGCCCATGATTTCAAAATGCACTTTTTTCGCAAAATTGCAAATGACCTTTTCTTATATATTTATAATAAAGGATATCTCAAACTGAACACATATTTCAAATTTTAGCTCTGAGGTCCTTTTAGTAACAAAAATATTGAGATGTGAAATCCGAGGTATTTTGCCGAAATTCTGCTGGACTATAGCCCATGATTTCAAAATGCACTTTTTTCGCAAAATTGCAAATGACCTTTTCTGATATATTGATAATAAAGGGAATCCAAAACTGAACACATATTTTAAATTTTAGCTCTGAGCTCCTTTCAATGACATAAATATTGAGATGTGAAATCCGAGGTATTTTGCCGAAATTCTGCTGGACTATAGCCCATGATCTCAAAATGCACTTTTTTCGCAAAATTGCAAATGACCTTTTCTTATATATTTATAATAAAGGATATCTCAAACTGAACACATATTTCAAATTTTAGCTCTGAGGTCCTTTTAGTAACAAAAATATTGAGATGTGAAATCCGAGGTATTTTGCCGAAATTCTGCTGGACTATAGCCCATGATTTCAAAATGCACTTTTTTCGCAAAATTGCAAATGACCTTTTCTTATATATTTATAATAAAGGATATCTCAAACTGAACACATATTTCAAATTTTAGCTCTGAGGTCCTTTTAGTAACAAAAATATTGAGATGTGAAATCCGAGGTATTTTGCCGAAATTCTGCTGGACTATAGCCCATGATTTCAAAATGCACTTTTTTCGCAAAATTGCAAATGACCTTTTCTGATATATTGATAATAAAGGGAATCCAAAACTGAACACATATTTTAAATTTTAGCTGTGAGCTCCTTTCAATGACATAAATATTGAGATGTGAAATCCGAGGTATTTTGCCGAAATTCTGCTGGACTATAGCCCATGATTTCAAAATGCACTTTTTTCGCAAAATTGCAAATGACCTTTTCTTATATATTTATAATAAAGGATATCTCAAACTGAACACATATTTCAAATTTTAGCTCTGAGGTCCTTTTAGTAACAAAAATATTGAGATGTGAAATCCGAGGTATTTTGCCGAAATTCTGCTGGACTATAGCCCATGATTGCAAAATGCACTTTTTTCGCAAAATTGCAAATGACCTTTTCTGATATGTTGATAATAAAGGGAATCCAAAACTGAACACATATTTTAAATTTTAGCTCTGAGCTCCTTTCAATGACATAAATATTGAGATGTGAAATCCGAGGTATTTTGCCGAAATTCTGCTGGACTATAGCCCATGATTTCAAAATGCACTTTTTTCGCAAAATTGCAAATGACCTTTTCTTATATATTTATAATAAAGGATATCTCAAACTGAACATATATTTCAAATTTTAGCTCTGAGGTCCTTTTAGTAACAAAAATATTGAGATGTGAAATCCGAGGTATTTTGCCGAAATTCTGCTGGACTGTAGCCCATGATTTCAAAATGCACTTTTTTCGCAAAATTGCAAATGACCTTTTCTTATATATTTATTATAAAGGATATCTCAAACTGAACACATATTTCAAATTTTAGCTCTGAGCTCCTTTCAATGACATAAATATTGAGATGTGAAATCCGAGGTATTTTGCCGAAATTCTGCTGGACTATAGCCCATGATTTCAAAATGCACTTTTTTCGCAAAATTGCAAATGACCTTTTCTGATATATTGATAATAAAGGGAATCCAAAACTGAACAATAATTTCAAATTTTAGCTCTGAGCTCCTTTCAATGACATAAATATTGAGATGTGAAATCCGAGGTATTTTGCCGAAATTCTGCTGGACTATAGTCCATGATTTCAAAATGCACTTTTTTCGCAAAATTGCAAATGACCTTTTCTGATATATTGATAATAAAGGGAATCCAAAACTGAACACATATTTCAAATTTTAGCTCTGAGCTCCTTTCAATGACATAAATATTGAGATGTGAAATCCGAGGTATTTTGCCGAAATTCTGCTGGACTATAGTCCATGATTTCAAAATGCACTTTTTTCGCAAAATTGCAAATGACCTTTTCTGATATATTGATAATAAAGGGAATCCAAAACTGAACACATATTTCAAATTTTAGCTCTGAGGTCCTTTTAGTAACAAAAATATTGAGATGTGAAATCCGAGGTATTTTGCCGAAATTCTGCTGGACTATAGTCTATGATTTCAAAATGCACTTTTTTCGCAAAATTGCAAATGACCTTTTCTTATATATTTATAATAAAGGAAATCTCAAACTGAAAACATATTTCAAATTTTAGCTCTGAGGTCCTTTTAGTAACAAAAATATTGAGATGTGAAGTCCGAGGTATTTTGCCGAAATTCTGCTGGACTATAGTCCATGATTTCAAAATGCACTTTTTTCGCAAAATTGCAAATGACCTTTTCTGATATACTGATAATAAAGGGAATCCAAAACTGAACACATATTTTAAATTTTAGCTCTGAGGTCCTTTTAGTAACAAAAATATTGAGATGTGATATCCGAGGTATTTTGCCGAAATTCTGCTGGACTATAGTCTATGATTTCAAAATGCACTTTTTTCGCAAAATTACAAATGACCTTTTCTTATATATTTATAATAAAGGAAATCTCAAACTGAACACATATTTCAAATTTTAGCTCTGAGCTCCTTTCAATGACATAAATATTGAGATGTGAAATCCGAGGTATTTTGGCGAAATTCTGCTGGACTATAGCCCATTATATCTCAAACTGAACACATATTTCAAATTTTAGCTCTGAGCTCCTTTCAATGACATAAATATTGAGATGTGAAATCCAAGGTATTTTGCCGAAATTCTGCTGGACTATAGCCCATGATTTCAAAATGCACTTTTTTCGCAAAATTGCAAATGACCTTTTCTTATATATTTATAATAAAGGATATCTCAAACTGAACACATATTTCAAATTTTAGCTCTGAGGTCCTTTTAGTAACAAAAATATTGAGATGTGAAATCCGAGGTATTTTGCCGAAATTCTGCTGGACTATAGCCCACGATTTCAAAATGCACTTTTTTCGCAAAATTGCAAATGACCTTTTCTGATATATTGATAATAAAGGGAATCCAAAACTGAACACATATTTTAAATTTTAGCTCTGAGCTCCTTTCAATGACATAAATATTGAGATGTGAAATCCGAGGTATTTTGCCGAAATTCTGCTGGACTATAGCCCATGATTTCAAAATGCACTTTTTTCGCAAAATTGCAAATGACCTTTTCTTATATATTTATAATAAAGGATATCTCAAACTGAACACATATTTCAAATTTTAGCTCTGAGGTCCTTTTAGTAACAAAAATATTGAGATGTGAAATCCGAGGTATTTTGCCGAAATTCTGCTGGACTATAGCCCATGATTTCAAAATGCACTTTTTTCGCAAAATTGCAAATGAACTTTTCTGATATATTGATAATAAAGGGAATCCAAAACTGAACACATATTTTAAATTTTAGCTCTGAGCTCCTTTCAATGACATAAATATTGAGATGTGAAATCCGAGGTATTTTGCCGAAATTCTGCTGGACTATAGCCCATGATTTCAAAATGCACTTTTTTCGCAAAATTGCAAATGACCTTTTCTTATATATTTATAATAAAGGATATCTCAAACTGAACACATATTTCAAATTTTAGCTCTGAGGTCCTTTTAGTAACAAAAATATTGAGATGTGAAATCCGAGGTATTTTGCCGAAATTCTGCTGGACTATAGCCCACGATTTCAAAATGCACTTTTTTCGCAAAATTGCAAATGACCTTTTCTGATATATTGATAATAAAGGGAATCCAAAACTGAACACATATTTTAAATTTTAGCTCTGAGCTCCTTTCAATGACATAAATATTGAGATGTGAAATCCAAGGTATTTTGGCGAAATTCTGCTGGACTATAGCCCATTATATCTCAAACTGAACACATATTTCAAATTTTAGCTCTGAGCTCCTTTCAATGACATAAATATTGAGATGTGAAATCCAAGGTATTTTGCCGAAATTCTGCTGGACTATAGCCCATGATTTCAAAATGCACTTTTTTCGCAAAATTGCAAATGACCTTTTCTTATATATTTATAATAAAGGAAATCTCAAACTGAACACATATTTCAAATTTTAGCTCTGAGGTCCTTTTAGTAACAAAAATATTGAGATGTGAAATCCGAGGTATTTTGCCGAAATTCTGTTGGACTATAGTCTATGATTTCAAAATGCACTTTTTTCGCAAAATTACAAATGACCTTTTCTTATATATTTATAATAAAGGAAATCTCAAACTGAACACATATTTCAAATTTTAGCTCTGAGCTCCTTTCAATGACATAAATATTGAGATGTGAAATCCGAGGTATTTTGGCGAAATTCTGCTGGACTATAGCCCATTATATCTCAAACTGAACACATATTTCAAATTTTAGCTCTGAGCTCCTTTCAATGACATAAATATTGAGATGTGAAATCCAAGGTATTTTGCCGAAATTCTGCTGGACTATAGCCCATGATTTCAAAATGCACTTTTTTCGCAAAATTGCAAATGACCTTTTCTTATATATTTATAATAAAGGATATCTCAAACTGAACACATATTTCAAATTTTAGCTCTGAGGTCCTTTTAGTAACAAAAATATTGAGATGTGAAATCCGAGGTATTTTGCCGAAATTCTGCTGGACTATAGCCCACGATTTCAAAATGCACTTTTTTCGCAAAATTGCAAATGACCTTTTCTGATATATTGATAATAAAGGGAATCCAAAACTGAACACATATTTTAAATTTTAGCTCTGAGCTCCTTTCAATGACATAAATATTGAGATGTGAAATCCGAGGTATTTTGCCGAAATTCTGCTGGACTATAGCCCATGATTTCAAAATGCACTTTTTTCGCAAAATTGCAAATGACCTTTTCTTATATATTTATAATAAAGGATATCTCAAACTGAACACATATTTCAAATTTTAGCTCTGAGGTCCTTTTAGTAACAAAAATATTGAGATGTGAAATCCGAGGTATTTTGCCGAAATTCTGCTGGACTATAGCCCATGATTTCAAAATGCACTTTTTTCGCAAAATTGCAAATGAACTTTTCTGATATATTGATAATAAAGGGAATCCAAAACTGAACACATATTTTAAATTTTAGCTCTGAGCTCCTTTCAATGACATAAATATTGAGATGTGAAATCCGAGGTATTTTGCCGAAATTCTGCTGGACTATAGCCCATGATTTCAAAATGCACTTTTTTCGCAAAATTGCAAATGACCTTTTCTTATATATTTATAATAAAGGATATCTCAAACTGAACACATATTTCAAATTTTAGCTCTGAGGTCCTTTTAGTAACAAAAATATTGAGATGTGAAATCCGAGGTATTTTGCCGAAATTCTGCTGGACTATAGCCCATGATTTCAAAATGCACTTTTTTCGCAAAATTGCAAATGACCTTTTCTTATATATTTATAATAAAGGATATCTCAAACTGAACACATATTTCAAATTTTAGCTCTGAGGTCCTTTTAGTAACAAAAATATTGAGATGTGAAATCCGAGGTATTTTGCCGAAATTCTGCTGGACTATAGCCCATGATTTCAAAATGCACTTTTTTCGCATAATTGCAAAGCAAGCAAAGCAAATTACAATTGAGATGTGAAATCCGAGGTATTTTGCCGAAATTCTGCTGGACTATAGCCCATGATTTCAAAATGCACTTTTTTCGAAAAAATGCAAATGACCTTTTCTTATATATTTATAATAAAGGATATCTCAAACTGAACACATATTTCAAATTTTAGCTCTGAGCTCCTTTTAATGACATAAATATTGAGATGTGAAATCCGAGGTATTTTGCCGAAATTCTGCTGGACTATAGCCCATGATTTCAAAATGCACTTTTTTCGCAAAATTGCAAATGACCTTTTCTTATATATTTATAATAAAGGATATCTCAAACTGAACACATATTTCAAATTTTAGCTCTGAGGTCCTTTTAGTAACAAAAATATTGAGATGTGAAATCCGAGGTATTTTGGCGAAATTCTGCTGGACTATAGCCCATGATTTCAAATTGCACTTTTTTCGCAAAATTGCAAATGACCTTTTCTGATATATTGATAATTAAGGGGATCCAAAACTGAACACATATTTTAAATTTTAGCTCTGAGCTCCTTTCAATGACATAAATATTGAGTTGTGAAATCCGAGGTATTTTGCCGAAATTCTGCTGGACTATAGCCCATGATTTCAAAATGCAATTTTTTCGCAAAATTGCAAATGACCTTTTTCTATATATTTATAATAAAGGATATCTCAAACTGAACACATATTTCAAATTTTAGCTCTGAGGTCCTTTTAGTAACAAAAATATTGAGATGTGAAATCCGAGGTATTTCGCCGAAATTCTGCTGGACTATAGCCCATGATTTCAAAATGCACTTTTTTCCCAAAATTGCAAATGACCTTTACTGATATATTGATAATAAAGGGAATCCAAAACTGAACACATATTTCAAATTTTAGTTCTGAGCTCCTTTCAATGACATAAATATTGAGATGTGAAATCCGAGGTATTTTGGCGAAATTCTGCTGGACTATAGTCCATGATTTCAAAATGCACTTTTTTCGCAAAATTGCAAATGACCTTTTCTTATATATTTATAATAAAGGATATCTCAAACTGAACACATATTTCAAATTTTAGCTCTGAGGTCCTTTTAATAACAAAAATATTGAGATGTGAAATCCGAGGTATTTTGGCGAAATTCTGCTGGACTATAGCCCATGATTTCAAAATGCACTTTTTTCGCAAAATTGCAAATGACCTTTTCTGATATATTTATAATAAAGGATATCTCAAACTGAACACATATTTTAAATTTTAGCTCTGAGGTCCTTTTAGTAACAAAAATATTGAGATGTGAAATCCGAGGTATTTTGCCGAAATTCTGCTGGACTATAGTCCATGATTTCAAAATGCACTTTTTTCGCAAAATTGCAAATGACCTTTTCTGATATATTGATAATAAAGGCAATCCAAAACTGAACAAATATTTTAAATTTTAGCTCTGAGCTCCTTTCAATGACATAAATATTGAGATGTGAAATCCTAGGTGTTTTGGCGAAATTCTGCTGGACTATAGTCCATGATTTCAAAATGCAATTTTTTCGCAAAATTGCAAATGACCTTTTCTTATATATTTATAATAAAGGATATCTCAAACTGAACACTTATTTCAAATTTTAGCTCTGAGGTCCTTTTAGTAACAAAAATATTGAGATGTGAAGTCCGAGGTATTTTGGCGAAATTCTGCTGGACTATAGTCCATGATTTCAAAATGCACTTTTTCGCAAAATTGCAAATGACCTTTTCTGATATATTGATAATAAAGGGAATCCAAAACTGAACACATATTTTAAATTTTAGCTCTGAGCTCCTTTCGATGACATAAATATTGAGATGTGAAATCCGAGGTATTTTGGCGAAATTCTGCTGGACTGTAGCCCATGATTTCAAAATGCACTTTTTTCGCAAAATTGCAAATGACCTTTTCTGATATATTGATAATGAAGGGAATCCAAAACTGAACACATATTTCAAATTTTAGCTCTGAGGTCCTTTTAGTAACAAAAATATTGAGATGTGAAATCCGAGGTATTTTGCCAAAATTCTGCTGGACTATAGCCCATGATTTCAAAATGCACTTTTTTCGCAAAATTGCAAATGACCTTTTCTGATATATTGATAATAAAGGGAATCCAAAACTGAACAATAATTTCAAATTTTAGCTCTGAGCTCCTTTCAATGACATAAATATTGAGATGTGAAATCCGAGGTATTTTGCCGAAATTCTGCTGGACTATAGTCCACGATTTCAAAATGCACTTTTTTCGCAGAATTGCAAATGACCTTTTCTGATATATTGATAATAAAGGGAATCCAAAACTGAACACGTATTTCAAATTTTAGCTCTGAGCTCCTTTCAGTGACATAAATATTGAGATGTGAAATCCGAGGTATTTTGCCGAAATTCTGCTGGACTATAGTCCATGATTTCAAAATGCACTTTTTTCGCAAAATTGCAAATGACCTTTTCTGATATATTGATAAAAAAGGGAATCCAAAACTGAACACATATTTCAAATTTTAGCTCTGAGGTCCTTTTAGTAACAAAAATATTGAGATGTGAAATCCGAGGTATTTTGCCGAAATTCTGCTGGACTATAGTCCATGATTTCAAAATGCACTTTTTTCGCAAAATTGCAAATGACCTTTTCTGATATATTGATAATAAAGGGAATCCAAAACTGAACACATATTTTAAATTTTAGCTCTGAGGTCCTTTTAGTAACAAAAATATTGAGATGTGAAATCCGAGGTATTTTGCCGAAATTCTGCTGGACTATAGTCTATGATTTCAAAATGCACTTTTTTCGCAAAATTGCAAATGACCTTTTCTTATATATTTATAATAAAGGAAATCTCAAACTGAACACATATTTCAAATTTTAGCTCTGAGGTCCTTTTAGTAACAAAAATATTGAGATGTGAAATCCGAGGTATTTTGCCGAAATTCTGTTGGACTATAGTCTATGATTTCAAAATGCACTTTTTTCGCAAAATTGCAAATGACCTTTTCTTATATATTTGTAATAAAGGAAATCTCAAACTGAACACATATTTCAAATTTTAGCTCTGAGCTCCTTTCAATGACATAAATATTGAGATGTGAAATCCGAGGTATTTTGGCGAAATTCTGCTGGACTATAGCCCATTACTTCAAAATGCACTCTTTTCGCAAAATTGCGAATGACCTTTTCTTATATATTTATAATAAAGGATATCTCAAACTGAACACATATTTCAAATTTTAGCTCTGAGCTCCTTTCAATGACATAAATATTGAGATGTGAAATCCGAGGTATTTTGGCGAAATTCTGCTGGACTATAGCCCATTATATCTCAAACTGAACACACATTTCAAATTTTAGCTCTGAGCTCCTTTCAATGACATAAATATTGAGATGTGAAATCCAAGGTATTTTGCCGAAATTCTGCTGGACTATAGCCCATGATTTCAAAATGCACTTTTTTCGCAAAATTGCAAATGACCTTTTCTGATATATTGATAATAAAGGGAATCCAAAACTGAACACATATTTTAAATTTTAGCTCTGAGGTCCTTTTAGTAACAAAAATATTGAGATGTGAAATCCGAGGTATTTTGCCGAAATTCTGCTGGACTATAGTCTATGATTTCAAAATGCACTTTTTTCGCAAAATTGCAAATGACCTTTTCTTATATATTTATAATAAAGGATATCTCAAACTGAACACATATTTCAAATTTTAGCTCTGAGGTCCTTTTAGTAACAAAAATATTGAGATGTGATATCCGAGGTATTTTGCCGAAATTCTGCTGGACTATAGCCCATGATTTCAAAATGCACTTTTTTCGCAAAATTGCAAATGACCTTTTCTGATATATTGATAATAAAGGGAATCCAAAACTGAACACATATTTTAAATTTTAGCTCTGAGCTCCTTTCAATGACATAAATATTGAGATGTGAAATCCGAGGTATTTTGCCGAAATTCTGCTGGACTATAGCCCATGATTTCAAAATGCACTTTTTTCGCAAAATTGCAAATGACCTTTTCTTATATATTTATAATAAAGGATATCTCAAACTGAACACATATTTCAAATTTTAGCTCTGAGGTCCTTTTAGTAACAAAAATATTGAGATGTGAAATCCGAGGTATTTTGCCGAAATTCTGCTGGACTATAGCCCATGATTTCAAAATGCACTTTTTTCGCAAAATTGCAAATGACCTTTTCTTATATATTTATAATAAAGGATATCTCAAACTGAACACATATTTCAAATTTTAGCTCTGAGGTCCTTTTAGTAACAAAAATATTGAGATGTGAAATCCGAGGTATTTTGCCGAAATTCTGCTGGACTATAGCCCATGATTTCAAAATGCACTTTTTCGCAAAATTGCAAAGTAAGCAAAGCAAATTTCAATTGAGATGTGAAATCCGAGGTATTTTGCCGAAATTCTGCTGGACTATAGCCCATGATTTCAAAATGCACTTTTTTCGCAAAATTGCAAATGACCTTTTCTTATATATTTATAATAAAGAATATCTCAAACTGATCACATATTTCAAATTTTAGCTCTGAGGTCCTTTTAGTAACAAAAATATTGAGATGTGAAATCCGAGGTATTTTGCCGAAATTCTGCTGGACTATAGCCCATGATTTCAAAATGCACTTTTTTCGCAAAATTGCAAATGACCTTTTCTTATATATTTATAATAAAGGATATCTCAAACTGAACACATATTTCAAATTTTAGCTCTGAGCTCCTTTTAATGACATAAATATTGAGATGTGAAATCCGAGGTATTTTGCCGAAATTCTGCTGGACTATAGCCCATGATTTCAAAATGCACTTTTTTCGCAAAATTGCAAATGACCTTTTCTTATATATTTATAATAAAGGATATCTCAAACTGAACCCATATTTCAAATTTTAGCTCTGAGGTCCCTTTAGTAACAAAAATATTGAGATGTGAAATCCGAGGTATTTTGGCGAAATTCTGCTGGACTATAGCCCATGATTTCAAAATGCACTTTATTCGCAAAATTGCAAATGACCTTTTCTGATATATTGATAATTAAGGGAATCCAAAACTGAACACATATTTTAAATTTTAGCTCTGAGCTCCTTTCAATGACATAAATATTGAGTTGTGAAATCCGAGGTATTTTGCCGAAATTCTGCTGGACTATAGCCCATGATTTCAAAATGCAATTTTTTCGCAAAATTGCAAATGACCTTTTCCTATATATTTATAATAAAGGATATCTCAAACTGAACACATATTTCAAATTTTAGCTCTGAGGTCCTTTTAGTAACAAAAATATTGAGATGTGAAATCCGAGGTATTTCGCCGAAATTCTGCTGGACTATAGCCCATGATTTCAAAATGCACTTTTTTCCCAAAATTGCAAATGACCTTTACTGATATATTGATAATAAAGGGAATCCAAAACTGAACACATATTTCAAATTTTAGTTCTGAGCTCCAATGACATAAATATTGAGATGTGAAATCCGAGGTATTTTGGCGAAATTCTGCTGGACTATAGTCCATGATTTCAAAATGCACTTTTTTCGCAAAATTGCAAATGACCTTTTCTTATATATTTATAATAAAGAATATCTCAAACTGAACACATATTTCAAATTTTAGCTCTGAGGTCCTTTTAGTAACAAAAATATTGAGATGTGAAATCCGAGGTATTTTGGCGAAATTCTGCTGGACTATAACCCATGATTTCAAAATGCACTTTTTTCGCAAAATTGCAAATGACCTTTTCTGATATATTGATAATTAAGGGAATCCAAAACTGAACACATATTTTAAATTTTAGCTCTGAGCTCCTTTCAATGACATAAATATTGAGTTGTGAAATCCGAGGTATTTTGCCGAAATTCTGCTGGACTATAGCCCATGATTTCAAAATGCAATTTTTTCGCAAAATTGCAAATGACCTTTTCCTATATATTTATAATAAAGGATATCTCAAACTGAACACATATTTCAAATTTTAGCTCTGAGGTCCTTTTAGTAACAAAAATATTGAGATGTGAAATCCGAGGTATTTCGCCGAAATTCTGCTGGACTATAGCCCATGATTTCAAAATGCACTTTTTTCCCAAAATTGCAAATGACCTTTACTGATATATTGATAATAAAGGGAATCCAAAACTGAACACATATTTCAAATTTTAGTTCTGAGCTCCAATGACATAAATATTGAGATGTGAATTCCGAGGTATTTTGGCGAAATTCTGCTGGACTATAGCCCATGATTTCAAAATGCACTTTTTTCGCAAAATTGCAAATGACCTTTTCTGATATATTTATAATAAAGGATATCTCAAACTGAACACATATTTTAAATTTTAGCTCTGAGGTCCTTTTAGTAACAAAAATATTGAGATGTGAAATCCGAGGTATTTTGCCGAAATTCTGCTGGACTATAGTCCATGATTTCAAAATGTACTTTTTTCGCAAAATTGCAAATGACCTTTTCTTATATATTTATAATAAAGGATATCTCAAACTGAACACATATCTCAAATTTTAGCTCTGAGGTCCTTTTAATAACAAAAATATTGAGATGTGAAATCCGAGGTATTTTGGCGAAATTCTGCTGGACTATAGCCCATGATTTCAAAATGCACTTTTTTCGCAAAATTGCAAATGACCTTTTCTGATATATTTATAATAAAGGATATCTCAAACTGAACACATATTTTAAATTTTAGCTCTGAGGTCCTTTTAGTAACAAAAATATTGAGATGTGAAATCCGAGGTATTTTGCCGAAATTCTGCTGGACTATAGTCCATGATTTCAAAATGCACTTTTTTCGCAAAATTGCAAATGACCTTTTCTGATATATTGATAATAAAGGCAATCCAAAACTGAACAAATATTTTAAATTTTAGCTCTGAGCTCCTTTCAATGACATAAATATTGAGATGTGAAATCCTAGGTGTTTTGGCGAAATTCTGCTGGACTATAGTCCATGATTTCAAAATGCACTTTTTTCGCAAAATTGCAAATGACCTTTTCTTATATATTTATAATAAAGGATATCTCAAACTGAACACTTATTTCAAATTTTAGCTCTGAGGTCCTTTTAGTAACAAAAATATTGAGATGTGAAGTCCGAGGTATTTTGGCGAAATTCTGCTGGACTATAGTCCATGATTTCAAAATGCACTTTTTTCGCAAAATTGCAAATGACCTTTTCTGATATATTGATAATAAAGGGAATCCAAAACTGAACACATATTTTAAATTTTAGCTCTGAGCTCCTTTCGATGACATAAATATTGAGATGTGAAATCCGAGGTATTTTGGCGAAATTCTGCTGGACTGTAGCCCATGATTTCAAAATGCACTTTTTTCGCAAAATTGCAAATGACCTTTTCTGATATATTGATAATGAAGGGAATCCAAAACTGAACACATATTTCAAATTTTAGCTCTGAGGTCCTTTTAGTAACAAAAATATTGAGATGTGAAATCCGAGGTATTTTGCCGAAATTCTGCTGGACTATAGCCCATGATTTCAAAATGCACTTTTTTCGCAAAATTGCAAATGACCTTTTCTGATATATTGATAATAAAGGGAATCCAAAACTGAACACATATTTTAAATTTTAGCTCTGAGGTCCTTTTAGTAACAAAAATATTGAGATGTGAAATCCGAGGTATTTTGCCGAAATTCTGCTGGACTATAGTCTATGATTTCAAAATGCACTTTTTTCGCAAAATTGCAAATGACCTTTTCTTATATATTAATAATAAAGGATATCTCAAACTGAACACATATTTCAAATTTTAGCTCTGAGGTCCTTTTAGTAACAAAAATATTGAGATGTGAAAACCGAGGTATTTTGCCGAAATTCTGCTGGAATATAGTCTATGATTTCAAAATGCACTTTTTTCGCAAAATTGCAAATGACCTTTTCTGATATATTGATAATAAAGGGAATCCAAAACTGAACACATATTTCAAATTTTAGCTCTGAGGTCCTTTTAGTAACAAAAATATTGAGATGTGAAATCCGAGGTATTTTGCCGAGATTCTGCTGGACTATAGTCTATGATTTCAAAATGCACTTTTTTCGCAAAATTGCAAATGACCTTTTCTTATATATTTATAATAAAGGATATCTCAAACTGAACACATATTTCAAATTTTAGCTCTGAGGTCCTTTTAGTAACAAAAATATTGAGATGTGAAATCCGAGGTATTTTGCCGAAATTCTGCTGGACTATAGTCTATGATTTCAAAATGCACTTTTTTCGCAAAATTGCAAATGACCTTTTCTTATATATTTATAATAAAGGATATCTCAAACTGAACACATATTTCAAATTTTAGCTCTGAGGTCCTTTTAGTAACAAAAATATTGAGATGTGAAATCCGAGGTATTTTGCCGAAATTCTGCTGGACTATAGTCTATGATTTCAAAATGCACTTTTTTCGCAAAATTGCAAATGACCTTTTCTTATATATTTATAATAAAGGATATCTCAAAGTGAACACATATTTCAAATTTTAGCTCTGAGGTCCTTTTAGTAACAAAAATATTGAGATGTGAAATCCGAGGTATTTTGCCGAAATTCTGCTGGACTATAGCCCATGATTTCAAAATGCAATTTTTTCGCAAAATTGCAAATGACCTTTTCCTATATATTTATAATAAAGGATATCTCAAACTGAACACATATTTCAAATTTTAGCTCTGAGGTCCTTTTAGTAACAAAAATATTGAGATGTGAAATCCGAGGTATTTCGCCGAAATTCTGCTGGACTATAGCCCATGATTTCAAAATGCACTTTTTTCCCAAAATTGCAAATGACCTTTACTGATATATTGATAATAAAGGGAATCCAAAACTGAACACATATTTCAAATTTTAGTTCTGAGCTCCAATGACATAAATATTGAGATGTGAAATCCGAGGTATTTTGGCGAAATTCTGCTGGACTATAGTCCATGATTTCAAAATGCACTTTTTTCGCAAAATTGCAAATGACCTTTTCTTATATATTTATAATAAAGAATATCTCAAACTGAACACATATTTCAAATTTTAGCTCTGAGGTCCTTTTAGTAACAAAAATATTGAGATGTGAAATCCGAGGTATTTTGCCGAAATTCTGCTGGACTATAGCCCATGATTTCAAAATGCACTTTTTTCGCAAAATTGCAAATGACCTTTTCTTATATATTTATAATAAAGGATATCTCAAACTGAACACATATTTCAAATTTTAGCTCTGAGCTCCTTTCAATGACATAAATATTGAGATGTGAAATCCGAGGTATTTTGCCGAAATTCTGCTGGACTATAGCCCATGATTTCAAAATGCAATTTTTTCGCAAAATTGCAAATGACCTTTTCCTATATATTTATAATAAAGGATATCTCAAACTGAACACATATTTCAAATTTTAGCTCTGAGCTCCTTTCAATGACATAAATATTGAGATGTGAAATCCGAGGTATTTTGCCGAAATTCTGCTGGACTATAGCCCATGATTTCAAAATGCAATTTTTTCGCAAAATTGCAAATGACCTTTTCCTATATATTTATAATAAAGGATATCTCAAACTGAACACATATTTCAAATTTTAGCTCTGAGGTCCTTTTAGTAACAAAAATATTGAGATGTGAAATCCGAGGTATTTCGCCGAAATTCTGCTGGACTATAGCCCATGATTTCAAAATGCACTTTTTTCCCAAAATTGCAAATGACCTTTACTGATATATTGATAATAAAGGGAATCCAAAACTGAACACATATTTCAAATTTTAGTTCTGAGCTCCAATGACATAAATATTGAGATGTGAAATCCGAGGTATTTTGGCGAAATTCTGCTGGACTATAGTCCATGATTTCAAAATGCACTTTTTTCGCAAAATTGCAAATGACCTTTTCTTATATATTTATAATAAAGGATATCTCAAACTGAACACATATCTCAAATTTTAGCTCTGAGGTCCTTTTAATAACAAAAATATTGAGATGTGAAATCCGAGGTATTTTGGCGAAATTCTGCTGGACTATAGCCCATGATTTCAAAATGCACTTTTTTCGCAAAATTGCAAATGACCTTTTCTGATATATTTATAATAAAGGATATCTCAAACTGAACACATATTTTAAATTTTAGCTCTGAGGTCCTTTTAGTAACAAAAATATTGAGAAGTGAAATCCGAGGTATTTTGCCGAAATTCTGCTGGACTATAGTCCATGATTTCAAAATGCACTTTTTTCGCAAAATTGCAAATGACCTTTTCTGATATATTGATAATAAAGGCAATCCAAAACTGAACAAATATTTTAAATTTTAGCTCTGAGCTCCTTTCAATGACATAAATATTGAGATGTGAAATCCTAGGTGTTTTGGCGAAATTCTGCTGGACTATAGTCCATGATTTCAAAATGCACTTTTTTCGCAAAATTGCAAATGACCTTTTCTTATATATTTATAATAAAGGATATCTCAAACTGAACACTTATTTCAAATTTTAGCTCTGAGGTCCTTTTAGTAACAAAAATATTGAGATGTGAAGTCCGAGGTATTTTGGCGAAATTCTGCTGGACTATAGTCCATGATTTCAAAATGCACTTTTTTCGCAAAATTGCAAATGACCTTTTCTGATATATTGATAATAAAGGGAATCCAAAACTGAACACATATTTTAAATTTTAGCTCTGAGCTCCTTTCGATGACATAAATATTGAGATGTGAAATCCGAGGTATTTTGGCGAAATTCTGCTGGACTGTAGCCCATGATTTCAAAATGCACTTTTTTCGCAAAATTGCAAATGACCTTTTCTGATATATTGATAATGAAGGGAATCCAAAACTGAACACATATTTCAAATTTTAGCTCTGAGGTCCTTTTAGTAACAAAAATATTGAGATGTGAAATCCGAGGTATTTTGCCGAAATTCTGCTGGACTATAGTCTATGATTTCAAAATGCACTTTTTTCGCAAAATTGCAAATGACCTTTTCTTATATATTTATAATAAAGGATATCTCAAACTGAACACATATTTCAAATTTTAGCTCTGAGGTCCTTTTAGTAACAAAAATATTGAGATGTGAAATCCGAGGTATTTTGCCGAAATTCTGCTGGACTATAGCCCATGATTTCAAAATGCACTTTTTTCGCAAAATTGCAAATGACCTTTTCTGATATATTGATAATAAAGGGAATCCAAAACTGAACACATATTTTAAATTTTACCTCTGAGGTCCTTTTAGTAACAAAAATATTGAGATGTGAAATCCGAGGTATTTTGCCGAAATTCTGCTGGAATATAGTCTATGATTTCAAAATGCACTTTTTTCGCAAAATTGCAAATGACCTTTTCTGTTATATTGATAATAAAGGGAATCCAAAACTGAACACATATTTCAAATTTTAGCTCTGAGGTCCTTTTAGTAACAAAAATATTGAGATGTGAAATCCGAGGTATTTTGCCGAAATTCTGCTGGACTATAGTCTATGATTTCAAAATGCACTTTTTTCGCAAAATTGCAAATGACCTTTTCTTATATATTTATAATAAAGGATATCTCAAACTGAACACATATTTCAAATTTTAGCTCTGAGGTCCTTTTAGTAACAAAAATATTGAGATGTGAAATCCGAGGTATTTTGCCGAAATTCTGCTGGAATATAGTCTATGATTTCAAAATGCACTTTTTTCGCAAAATTGCAAATGACCTTTTCTGATATATTGATAATAAAGGGAATCCAAAACTGAACACATATTTCAAATTTTAGCTCTGAGGTCCTTTTAGTAACAAAAATATTGAGATGTGAAATCCGAGGTATTTTGCCGAAATTCTGCTGGACTATAGTCTATGATTTCAAAATGCACTTTTTTCGCAAAATTGCAAATGACCTTTTCTTATATATTTATAATAAAGGATATCTCAAACTGAACACATATTTCAAATTTTAGCTCTGAGCTCCTTTCAATGACATAAATATTGAGATGTGAAATCCGAGGTATTTTGGCGAAATTCTGCTGGACTATAGCCCATTACTTCAAAATGCACTCTTTTCGCAAAATTGCGAATGACCTTTTCTTATATATTTATAATAAAGGATATCTCAAACTGAACACATATTTCAAATTTTAGCTCTGAGGTCCTTTTAGTAACAAAAATATTGAGATGTGAAATCCGAGGTATTTTGCCGAAATTCTGCTGGACTATAGTCTATGATTTCAAAATGCACTTTTTTCGCAAAATTGCAAATGACCTTTTCTTATATGTATATTTATAATAAAGGATATCTCAAACTGAACACATATTTCAAATTTTAGCTCTGAGCTCCTTTCAATGACATAAATATTGAGATGTGAAATCCGAGGTATTTTGGCGAAATTCTGCTGGACTATAGCCCATTACTTCAAAATGCACTCTTTTCGCAAAATTGCGAATGACCTTTTCTTATATATTTATAATAAAGGATATCTCAAACTGAACACATATTTCAAATTTTAGCTCTGAGGTCCTTTTAGTAACAAAAATATTGAGATGTGAAATCCGAGGTATTTTGCCGAAATTCTGCTGGACTATAGTCTATGATTTCAAAATGCACTTTTTTCGCAAAATTGCAAATGACCTTTTCTTATATATTTATAATAAAGGATATCTCAAACTGAACACATATTTCAAATTTTAGCTCTGAAGTCCTTTTAGTAACAAAAATATTGAGATGTGAAATCCGAGGTATTTTGCCGAAATTCTGCTGGAATATAGTCTATGATTTCAAAATGCACTTTTTTCGCAAAATTGCAAATGACCTTTTCTGATATATTGATAATAAAGGGAATCCAAAACTGAACACATATTTCAAATTTTAGCTCTGAGGTCCTTTTAGTAACAAAAATATTGAGATGTGAAATCCGAGGTATTTTGCCGAAATTCTGCTGGACTATAGTCTATGATTTCAAAATGCACTTTTTTCGCAAAATTGCAAATGACCTTTTCTTATATATTTATAATAAAGGAAATCTCAAACTGAACACATATTTCAAATTTTAGCTCTGAGGTCCTTTTAGTAACAAAAATATTGAGATGTGAAATCCGAGGTATTTTGCCGAAATTCTGCTGGACTATAGTCCATGATTTCAAAATGCACTTTTTTCGCAAAATTGCAAATGACCTTTTCTGATATATTGATAATAAAGGGAATCCAAAACTGAACACATATTTTAAATTTTAGCTCTGAGGTCCTTTTAGTAACATCAATATTGAGATGTGAAATCCGAGGTATTTTGCCGAAATTCTGCTGGACTATAGTCTATGATTTCAAAATGCACATTTTTCGCAAAATTGCAAATGACCTTTTCTGACATATTGATAATAAAGGGAATCCAAAACTGAACACATATTTTAAATTTTAGCTCTGAGGTCCTTTTAGTAACAAAAATATTGAGATGTGAAATCCGAGGTATTTTGCCGAAATTCTGCTGGACTATAGTCTATGATTTCAAAATGCACTTTTTTCGCAAAATTGCAAATGACCTTTTCTGATATATTGATAATAAAGGGAATCCAAAACTGAACACATATTTTAAATTTTAGCTCTGAGGTCCTTTTAGTAACAAAAATATTGAGATGTGAAATCCGAGGTATTTTGCCGAAATTCTGCGGGACTATAGTCTATGATTTCAAAATGCACTTTTTTCGCAAAATTGCAAATGACCTTTTCTTATATATTTATAATAAAGGAAATCTCAAACTGAACACATATTTCAAATTTTAGCTCTGAGCTCCTTTCAATGACATAAATATTGAGATGTGAAATCCGAGGTATTTTGGCGAAATTCTGCTGGACTATAGCCCATTACTTCAAAATGCACTCTTTTCGCAAAATTGCGAATGACCTTTTCTTATATATTTATAATAAAGGATATCTCAAACTGAACACATATTTCAAATTTTAGCTCTGAGGTCCTTTTAGTAACAAAAATATTGAGATGTGAAATCCGAGGTATTTTGCCGAAATTCTGCTGGACTATAGTCCATGATTTCAAAATGCACATTTTTCGCAAAATTGCAAATGACCTTTTCTGATATATTGATAATAAAGGGAATCCAAAACTGAACACATATTTTAAATTTTAGCTCTGAGGTCCTTTTAGTAACAAAAATATTGAGATGTGAAATCCGAGGTATTTTGGCGAAATTCTGCTGGACTATAGCCTATTACTTCAAAATGCACTCTTTTCGCAAAATTGCGAATGACCTTTTCTTATATATTTATAATAAAGGATATCTCAAACTGAACACATATTTCAAATTTTAGCTCTGAGGTCCTTTTAGTAACAAAAATATTGAGATGTGAAATCCGAGGTATTTTGCCGAAATTCTGCTGGACTATAGTCTATGATTTCAAAATGCACTTTTTTCGCAAAATTGCAAATGACCTTTTCTTATATATTTATAATAAAGGATATCTCAAACTGAACACATATTTCAAATTTTAGCTCTGAGGTCCTTTTAGTAACAAAAATATTGAGATGTGAAATCCGAGGTATTTTGCCGAAATTCTGCTGGACTATAGTCCATAATTTCAAAATGCACATTTTTCGCAAAATTGCAAATGACCTTTTCTGATATATTGATAATAAAGGGAATCCAAAACTGAACACATATTTAAAATTTTAGCTCTGAGGTCCTTTTAGTAACAAAAATATTGAGATGTGAAATCCGAGGTATTTTGCCGAAATTCTGCTGGACTATAGTCTATGATTTCAAAATGCACTTTTTTCGCAAAATTGCAAATGACCTTTTCTTATATATTTATAATAAAGGAAATCTCAAACTGAACACATATGTATTTCAAATTTTAGCTCTGAGGTCCTTTTAGTAACAAAAATATTGAGATGTGAAATCCGAGGTATTTTGCCGAAATTCTGTTGGACTATAGTCTATGAATTCAAAATGCACTTTTTTCGCAAAATTGCAAATGACCTTTTCTGATATATTGATAATAAAGGGAATCCAAAACTGAACACATATTTTAAATTTTAGCTCTGAGGTCCTTTTAGTAACAAAAATATGTGAAATCCGAGGTATTTTGCCGAAATTCTGCTGGACTATAGTCTATGATTTCAAAATGCACTTTTTTCGCAAAATTGCAAATGACCTTTTCATATATATTTAAAATAAAGGATATCTCAAACTGAACACATATTTCAAATTTCAGCTCTGAGGTCCTTTTAGTAACAAAAATATTGAGATGTGAAATCCGAGGTATTTTGCCGAAATTCTGTTGGACTATAGTCTATGATTTCAAAATGCACTTTTTTCGCAAAATTGCAAATGATCTTTTCTGATATATTGATAATAAAGGAAATCTCAAACTGAACACATATTTCAAATTTTAGCTCTGAGGTCCTTTTAGTAACAAAAATATTGGGATGTGAAATCCGAGGTATTTTGCCGAAATTCTGCTGGACTATAGTCTATGATTTCAAAATGCACTTTTTTCGCAAAATTGCAAATGACCTTTTCTTATATATTTAAAATAAAGGATATCTCAAACTGAACACATATTTCAAATTTTAGCTCTGAGGTCCTTTTAGTAACAAAAATATTGAGATGTGAAATCCGAGGTATTTTGCCGAAATTCTGCTGGACTATAGTCTATGATTTCAAAATGCACTTTTTTCGCAAAATTGCAAATGACCTTTTCTTATATATTTATAATAAAGGAAATCTCAAACTGAACACATATTTCAAATTTTAGCTCTGAGGTCCTTTTAGTAACAAAAATATTGAGATGTGAAATCCGAGGTATTTTGCCGAAATTCTGCTGGACTATAGTCTATGATTTCAAAATGCACTTTTTTCGCAAACTTGCAAATGACCTTTTCTTATATATTTAAAATAAAGGATATCTCAAACTGAACACATATTTCAAATTTTAGCTCTGAGGTCCTTTTAGTAACAAAAATATTGAGATGTGAAATCCGAGGTATTTTGCCGAAATTCTGCTGGACTATAGTCTATGATTTCAAAATGCACTTTTTTCGCAAAATTGCAAATGACCTTTTCTTATATATTTATAATAAAGGATATCTCAAACTGAACACATATTTCAAATTTTAGCTCTGAGGTCCTTTTAGTAACAAAAATATTGAGATGTGAAATCCGAGGTATTTTGCCGAAATTCTGCTGGACTATAGTCTATGATTTCAAAATGCACTTTTTTCGCAAAATTGCAAATGACCTTTTCATATATATTTAAAATAAAGGATATCTCAAACTGAACACATATTTCAAATTTCAGCTCTGAGGTCCTTTTAGTAACAAAAATATTGAGATGTGAAATCCGAGGTATTTTGCCGAAATTCTGTTGGACTATAGTCTATGATTTCAAAATGCACTTTTTTCGCAAAATTGCAAATGATCTTTTCTGATATATTGATAATAAAGGAAATCTCAAACTGAACACATATTTCAAATTTTAGCTCTGAGGTCCTTTTAGTAACAAAAATATTGGGATGTGAAATCCGAGGTATTTTGCCGAAATTCTGCTGGACTATAGTCTATGATTTCAAAATGCACTTTTTTCGCAAAATTGCAAATGACCTTTTCTTATATATTTAAAATAAAGGATATCTCAAACTGAACACATATTTCAAATTTTAGCTCTGAGGTCCTTTTAGTAACAAAAATATTGAGATGTGAAATCCGAGGTATTTTGCCGAAATTCTGCTGGACTATAGTCTATGATTTCAAAATGCACTTTTTTCGCAAAATTGCAAATGACCTTTTCTTATATATTTATAATAAAGGAAATCTCAAACTGAACACATATTTCAAATTTTAGCTCTGAGGTCCTTTTAGTAACAAAAATATTGAGATGTGAAATCCGAGGTATTTTGCCGAAATTCTGCTGGACTATAGTCTATGATTTCAAAATGCACTTTTTTCGCAAAATTGCAAATGACCTTTTCTTATATATTTATAATAAAGGAAATCTCAAACTGAACACATATTTCAAATTTTAGCTCTGAGGTCCTTTTAGTAACAAAAATATTGAGATGTGAAATCCGAGGTATTTTGCCGAAATTCTGCTGGACTATAGTCTATGATTTCAAAATGCACTTTTTTCGCAAAATTGCAAATGACCTTTTCTTATATATTTAAAATAAAGGATATCTCAAACTGAACACATATTTCAAATTTTAGCTCTGAGGTCCTTTAAGTAACAAAAATATTGAGATGTGAAATCCGAGGTATTTTGCCGAAATTCTGCTGGACTATAGTCTATGATTTCAAAATGCACTTTTTTCGCAAAATTGCAAATGACCTTTTCTTATATATTTATAATAAAGGAAATCTCAAACTGAACACATATTTCAAATTTTAGCTCTGAGGTCCTTTTAGTAACAAAAATATTGAGATGTGAAATCCGAGGTATTTTGCCGAAATTCTGCTGGACTATAGTCTATGATTTCAAAATGCACTTTTTTCGCAAAATCGCAAATGACCTTTTCTTATATATTTAAAATAAAGGATATCTCAAACTGAACACATATTTCAAATTTTAGCTCTGAGGTCCTTTTAGTAACAAAAATATTGAGATGTGAAATCCGAGGTATTTTGCCGAAATTCTGTTGGACTATAGTCTATGATTTCAAAATGCACTTTTTTCGCAAAATTGCAAATGATCTTTTCTGATATATTGATAATAAAGGGAATCCAAAACTGAACACATATTTTAAATTTTAGCTCTGAGGTCCTTTTAGTAACAAAAATATTGAGATGTGAAATCCGAGGTATTTTGCCGAAATTCTGCTGGACTATAGTCTATGATTTCAAAATGCACTTTTTTCGCAAAATTGCAAATGACCTTTTCTTATATATTTATAATAAAGGAAATCTCAAACTGAACACATATTTCAAATTTTAGCTCTGAGGTCCTTTTAGTAACAAAAATATTGAGATGTGAAATCCGAGGTATTTTGCCGAAATTCTGCTGGACTATAGTCTATGATTTCAGAATGCACTTTTTTCGCAAAATTGCAAATGACCTTTTCTTATATATTTAAAATAAAGGATATCTCAAACTGAACACATATTTCAAATTTTAGCTCTGAGGTCCTTTTAGTAACAAAAATATTGAGATGTGAAATCCGAGGTATTTTGCCGAAATTCTGCCCATGATTTCAAAATGCACTTTTTTCGCAAAATTGCAAATGACCTTTTCTGATATATTGACAATAAAGGGAATCCAAAACTGAACAAATATTTCAAATTTTAGCTCTGAGGTCCTTTTAGTAACAAAAATATTGAGATGTGAAATCCGAGGTATTTTGCCGAAATTCTGCCCATGATTTCAAAATGCACTTTTTTCGCAAAACTGCAAATGACCTTTTCTGATATATTGACAATAAAGGGAATCCAAAACTGAACACATATTTCAAATTTTAGCTCTGAGGTCCTTTTAGTAACAAAAATATTGAGATGTGAAATCCGAGGTATTTTGCCGAAATTCTGCTGGACTATAGCCCATGATTTCAAAATGCACTTTTTTCGCAAAATTGCAAATGACCTTTTCTTATATATTTATAATAAAGGAAATCTCAAACTGAACACATATTTCAAATTTAAGCTCTGAGGTCCTTTTAGTAACAAAAATATTGAGATGTGAAATCCGAGGTATTTTGCCGAAATTCTGCCCATGATTTCAAAATGCACTTTTTTCGCAAAATTGCAAATGACCTTTTCTGATATATTGAAAATAAAGGGAATCCAAAACTGAACACATATTTCAAATTTTAGCTCTGAGGTCCTTTTAGTAACAAAAATATTGAGATGTGAAATCCGAGGTATTTTGCCGAAATTCTGCTGGACTATAGTCTATGATTTCAAAATGCACTTTTTTCGCAAAATTGCAAATGACCTTTTCTTATATATTTAAAATAAAGGATATCTCAAACTGAACACATATTTTAAATTTTAGCTCTGAGGTCCTTTTAGTAACAAAAATATTGAGATGTGAAATCCGAGGTATTTTGCCGAAATTCTGCCCATGATTTCAAAATGCACTTTTTTCGCAAAATTGCAAATGACCTTTTCTGATATATTGACAATAAAGGGAATCCAAAACTGAACACATATTTCAAATTTTAGCTCTGAGGTCCTTTTAGTAACAAAAATATTGAGATGTGAAATCCGAGGTATTTTGCCGAAATTCTGCCCATGATTTCAAAATGCACTTTTTTCGCAAAATTGCAAATGACCTTTTCTGATATATTGACAATAAAGGGAATCCAAAACTGAACACATATTTCAAATTTTAGCTCTGAGGTCCTTTTAGTAACAAAAATATTGAGATGTGAAATCCGAGGTATTTTGCCGAAATTCTGCCCATGATTTCAAAATGCACTTTTTTCGCAAAATTGCAAATGACCTTTTCTTATATATTTAAAATAAAGGATATCTCAAACTGAACACATATTTTAAATTTTAGCTCTGATGTCCTTTTAGTAACAAAAATATTGAGATGTGAAATCCGAGGTATTTTGCCGAAATTCTGCCCATGATTTCAAAATGCACTTTTTTCGCAAAATTGCAAATGACCTTTTCTGATATATTGACAATAAAGGGAATCCAAAACTGAACACATATTTCAAATTTTAGCTCTGAGGTCCTTTTAGTAACAAAAATATTGAGATGTGAAATCCGAGGTATTTTGCCGAAATTCTGCTGGACTATAGCCCATGATTTCAAAATGCACTTTTTTCGCAAAATTGCAAATGACCTTTTCTTATATATTTATAATAAAGGAAATCTCAAACTGAACACATATTTCAAATTTAAGCTCTGAGGTCCTTTTAGTAACAAAAATATTGAGATGTGAAATCCGAGGTATTTTGCCGAAATTCTGCTGAACTATAGCCTATGATTTCAAATGCACTTTTTTCGCAAAATTGCAAATGACCTTTTCTTATATATTTATAATAAAGGAAATCTCAAACTGAACCCATATTTCAAATTTTAGCTCTGAGGTCCTTTTAGTAACAAAAATATGGAAATGTGAAATCCGAGGTATTTTGCCGAAATTCTGCTGACTATAGTCTATGATTTCAAAATGCACTTTTTTCGCAATATTGCAAATGACCTTTTCTTATATATTTATAATAAAGGATATCTGAAACTGAACACATATTTCAAATTTTAGCTCTGAGGTCCTTTTAGTAACAAAAATATTGAGATGTGAAATCCGAGGTATTTTGCCGAAATTCTGCTGGACTATAGTCTATGATTTCAAAATGCACTTTTTTCGCAAAATTGCAAATGACCTTTTCTTATAAATTTATAATAAAGGATATCTCAAACTGAACACATATTTCAAATTTTAGCTGTGAGGTCCTTTTAGTAACAAAAATATTGAGATGTGAAATCCGAGGTATTTTGCCGAAATTCTGCTGGACTATAGTCTATGATTTCAAAATGCACTTTTTTCGCAATATTGCAAATGACCTTTTCTTATATATTTATAATAAAGGATATCTGAAACTGAACACATATTTCAAATTTTAGCTCTGAGGTCCTTTTAGTAACAAAAATATTGAGATGTGAAATCCGAGGTATTTTGCCGAAATTCTGCTGGACTATAGTCTATGATTTCAAAATGCACTTTTTTCGCAAAATTGCAAATGACCTTTTCTTATAAATTTATAATGAAGGGAATCCAAAACTGAACACATATTTCAAATTTTAGCTCTGAGGTCCTTTTAGTAACAAAAATATTGAGATGTGAAATCAGAGGTATTTTGCCGAAATTTTGCTGGACTATAGCCCATGATTTCAAAATGCACTTTTTTCGCAAAATTGCAAATGACCTTTTCTTATATATTTATAATAAAGGATATCTCAAATTGAACACATATTTCAAATTTTAGCTCTGAGGTCCTTTTAGTAACAAAAATATTGAGATGTGAAATCCGAGGTATTTTGCCGAAATTCTGCTGGACTATAGCCCATGATTTCAAAATGCACTTTTTTCGCAAAATTGCAAATGACCTTTTCTTATATATTTATAATAAAGGATATCTCAAACTGAACACATATTTCAAATTTTAGCTCTGAGGTCCTTTTAGTAACAAAAATATTGAGATGTGAAATCCGAGGTATTTTGCCGAAATTCTGCTGGACTATAGTCTATGATTTCAAAATGCACTTTTTTCGCAAAATTGCAAATGACCTTTTCTTATAAATTTATAATGAAGGGAATCCAAAACTGAACACATATTTCAAATTTTAGCTCTGAGGTCCTTTTAGTAACAAAAATATTGAGATGTGAAATCAGAGGTATTTTGCCGAAATTCTGCTGGACTATAGTCTATGATTTCAAAATGCACTTTTTTCGCAAAATTGCAAATGACCTTTTCTTATAAATTTATAATGAAGGGAATCCAAAACTGAACACATATTTCAAATTTTAGCTCTGAGGTCCTTTTAGTAACAAAAATATTGAGATGTGAAATCAGAGGTATTTTGCCGAAATTTTGCTGGACTATAGCCCATGATTTCAAAATGCACTTTTTTCGCAAAATTGCAAATGACCTTTTCTTATATATTTATAATAAAGGATATCTCAAATTGAACACATATTTCAAATTTTAGCTCTGAGGTCCTTTTAGTAACAAAAATATTGAGATGTGAAATCCGAGGTATTTTGCCGAAATTCTGCTGGACTATAGCCCATGATTTCAAAATGCACTTTTTTCGCAAAATTGCAAATGACCTTTTCTTATAAATTTATAATGAAGGGAATCCAAAACTGAACACATATTTCAAATTTTAGCTCTCAGGTCCTTTTAGTAACAAAAATATTGAGATGTGAAATCAGAGGTATTTTGCCGAAATTCTGCTGGACTATAGCCCATGATTTCAAAATGCACTTTTTTCGCAAAATTGCAAATGACCTTTTCTTATATATTTATAATAAAGGATATCTCAAACTGAGCACATATTTCAAATTTTAGTTCTGAGGTCCTTTTAGTAACAAAAATATTGAGATGTGAAATCCGAGGTATTTTCCCGAAATTCTGCTGGACTATAGCCCATGATTTCAAAATGCACTTTTTTCGCAAAATTGCAAATGACCTTTTCTGATATATTGATAATAAAGGATATCTCAAACTGAACACTTATTTCAAATTTTAGCTCTGAGGTCCTTCAGATAAACGAATCCTCCACGTGCCTGCACACTCAACGTACCTGATTGAGATGTAAATAATGACTATAAGTCAAATTTGAATAAATACTGGTGGCCAGATTGGGTAGATGCTAACATTTAAGCTAAGTTAGGTTAAGTCGTTTTTTAAGTTTTTATATTTATCTTAGTTTGCAAGTACTGTGCTCTTTTTTTTTTGTTAAAAAATATAAATTGTTGAATATTTCAACACAATATGTTCTAGGAATTTAGTCTAAGTAATTATTAGAAAATGATATGTAATGAGAGCCAATTCCTAGTGGTGGTGGTGGTAATAAAGTTTTAAAAAAAAACTTTCTTTAAAGATTCATCCGTAAAGAGGGCCATAGATTAGGTTACAGAAGTCACTTGAGTACTTGCAAAAATAGTTAATAGCGCGCTTTCAAAAATGAGCAGACAGAATCAATCAGCCTTTAAAATGTTTTAACTCCTCGTAATTTGAGTACTCAAATATTCCACTCATATATAACTGTCCTAAGCCGTTTTCTCAGCAAGTTTCTGTTAATAGTGAATGTTTTCTACCTTTGTTAATATATTTGTATAGCTTTAAGTTTTTAAATGAAATAAATTATTGAATAATAATAAAAAAAAAATCTTCTAAATAATTGGCACGCTCGAGGTGATAATGGCAAACATATTGTTGCGGAAAATAAAGCACGGATCCAAAAAGAATTTCGAGATCGATATGGTTATTCTAATGACGGCAATACAGCAAGACGTTTTTTTCAAAATCTAGAAATTCTGCAGACATAACCAAAATTGATGTAGAGCTTAGTAAATATAAAGATGTACATTATTATAGAAGTTGTATCTAGCGGTTTCGAAATTGATGTCTAGAAGTTCAGGAAATTTTCACATGATACGGCCAGATAATATGCTGCTAAGTATCCCTGGCATAATATGTCACCCATGCTCCACAAATATTTCATTCATGGAACAGAAATGAGGTGAAATTTGGTTAAACAGAAGAAGCCCAAAAAGCACAAACAAACGAACCTAGATGTTTTTAACTCTTTTTTGATAAATTCCGAACCAGCAATCACCAGTAAAGGGAAATCACCCTTAAAAAATCATCAACACCTACCAAAGGAAGCATTTAATTTGCTTAAAGTTCCACCCGGAAAACAAAGGAGTGATGATGAAGGAGATGAAGATGATGAAAAGGAAAATGAAGATTTTGTATAAAATTATTATTAATTAACTAATAATAATGTAATGTAATATTAATAAAACAATGCTGTTCAAAATTGTTAGTGAATCATTGTTTTTCACCTAGAAAAGGGATTTGCAAATGCTTTGGGGTTTGACCAAATATTAAATTAAAAAAAAAATGGTATGGGCATTTGAAAAAAACTCAAAATAAATGTACGAACCGCTAGGTATTTTAGCAGCAACTATTTTGAAGATAATTAAAACAAAAAAATTGCCGCCGAAAACTTGTCATATGGACTACATTTTATAAAAATGCAAAAAGTTTACAATGCATATATGTAACGACGCACAGTGAAACCCTTGTGTCCTATGTTAGGCATAGTTTAAAACAACTCAAAGAAAGTTTAGAAATAAGCTTATTCAAATATTAATGCAAAATTACCTAAGGATTGGTTTTTAGTTAGCTATCACTAATATTTGTCTTCGATTGTTACATTACTCATGGGTATCGTCATTGGCCCATGAACTTCTCTCCTTTTCTTTTTAAGAAAGTGACAGGTAAAATAATCGTTCATCTTAAACAATGAATAAGAAAGCAAGGCACGATCATTTTTTTAGTCCAAAGTAAAGGGGATAAAAACTATCACTATTCGGCGACTTGAGCGTGTAATGGCAAGTTCGCTGTCCTATTTATCAAAATTGAGTATGATTACTCTAGTGAACAACTGAGACTTTTTTTCTCCCTTTTAAACTGTCCAGGAACTTATAAACTGAGCTTCATCTTGATATCACCGTTAAGATTTAATAGGGTAGCATACGAATTTCGTACAACTAGATAGATTTTGCTATATTTTTTGTTGTTGTTGTTTAACTTTTATGAGAATCCTAAAAAAAAATGAATAATTTTTGTATAGTTAATTACAGATATGATTTGTTTGAAAAAATTGGTTGGAAAATAACTACAAACTTATAATTTAGTAAGGCTCCAACATAGTAATTAGGCTTACAAGCTTATGCCTCCGAATGGAAATTACTTGACGTGATGTTGGATTTTTATGTACCGATAATTGGTTTGGCATTTATGCAATCATGATTTTCCCTATGAAAACATTAAAACAAATTTTAATCCACCAAGCAAGGTGGGTAAGGTTAGGTTATGTCGGGTAAGTAGTTATTATCCGTTAGATATCTCAAGACAAAAAACAAACAACAATAGACAGTGACTCTTACAAATATCAATTTTTGATCTTTATAAAACTATGCGTACAGTTGTCACATTTGTATATTACATTCAGTACTTTCAATGTCCCGTCGAGGAACCCATCATATCATTTTTACTCAAGGCCAGGAGGCTTTTAATTTGTTTTTTTTCTCAATAACGTTTCTAGAGAATAAGTAGGTCCGCCGTTAGCAGCCGTGCAATGCATACATCGTTTGCGGGCGCCACGTTAGGGGGGCGCCAAATTGAGCAATCGAAGTATACATGTAATAAAAAATGATTGATGAAAAAAATGTTCAAAGTTTTAAGGACCAGCTAAAATACAACAAATGTCATCGTATAGAGAATGCAATCCATTACAGTCATGCAATATTTTACATGGTGTTAATATTGCCATCTATCAGATAAGTATCCATTAGAATTTAGACGTTTAACGTCTATCGGGGTTCGAATCAACCGGGGCGGGCGCAAACTTATCTGGCCTGGCGGGAAAAACCATAACTGCATTCTTTCAACGCAAATTGGTGCAGTTTCAAGAACGCCTCTCTTCCCAGTTCGAAGTGGCTTCTTACGCAGTATCCATGTTTCCATGCCAGGATGCATTAGAACTATTATGGTGCCTTGCTGGAAATACCTGATAAAACTTTTTCGGAATGCGATTGTGTGATATATCACAAACTTCATTCACGTTAATTTATTTGAAAAGAAATTAATGCTTTGAGCAAAATAAAGCAAAACCCTCGCAACGAATATTCCAAAAATGCTTTGGGATGATAGTTAATTTTCAAAAAAAAATCCAGAAATATACCAACCATTTTATTGTATCGCCGGCAACTGAGGGTGGCCTAGGGGTCTACAGAAAGTAAATACGATCCCGTGTATTCTGACAAAAGTTCTTTTTCAGTCAAAGCAGGTAAAAGGTAAAGTTTAAAGAGCAATCCACATCATAGAGGAGCAATGATATAAATATTAAAACATCGCAAAAAGGGACTTAATGTTACTTATAATCTTGAGATAAAAAGTTATATAAATTTTATTGGATATCGAAATTTAACAGCTGATTGTCTTTCGCACATTTTATAGAAAGATATGATAATTGAAACTTTATAACTTTCTACTGAAACAGGTTTTGTTTTGAGTTAAATAAACAATTTGATGTATAACAGTTTGATCTAAAAGAAATCGCCTTTTAAAAACAATTGAACAAAAATAATAAATTGTTCACTGATTATAAAAAGTAAATCAATAAAATAAAAGAGAAAATGTACAAGTACAAATTATGAAAAAGAATAAATAATAATATATGTGTGTAAATTAATACATAAATAAGTTATTTTTCTATGAACTAATACGAACATGCATTGTAACTATTTAATTAACCAAAGTATTTTCTGCGAATGCATTGTGAACCTCAAAGGTTATGCTTTAAGATCATTTCGAAAATCAATACAACATTCCTTTTTGACCATGAGATCTAAGCCTATGCCAGAGTAGAATGAGCATCATTTTGAGCCACTTGTCTTATGAAACTTGCAATCTTTGCATATGTGTTTTGGCACAGCTCCCCCAAACTTGGCAACCAAAAAGTAGAATCGCTTGGAATAAAACTTTATGGATGATGATTTAATTTTCATTTAACTATTTTGACTTTTGCTTTATGAAAGGGTATAGCATGCTAGTAGGAAAGTATTTTAACTTAATACTTTTGATATATGTTCATTGAATGTCTGTTGGTTATCGAAATGTATGCCCGTTGCACCGTTTATCTTGAGTTGATTATTCGAAAGATAATATTTGTTTTTTTTTTTTTGTGAAAAGAATTGCTTGTTCGGAATCAACTTTTATTTTATATATTTTTTTAATATTTCCGAAATATAAATATAATAAAAATTAATTACTGCCTTGGATTCGTTTAATTTTAGATTGGAAGTTTAATTTAAGTTTTTATGATTTTACAATATTGGCCCCACAACTAGTTTTGCTCATAAAAACAATTTTTCAAGAAATTGTATTTCCATGGCAAATTTCTTATTAAAACGTATGTTTTAAATGGATTTTAAGAGCTTTATTGTTGCTGGTGCTTTTAATAATGGGCGGAACTTCAATTTTTTCAAATATTCTGCAAGGTATGTTTTTAATTAAATTTTGGAGAGCAGTATTTGAAAGGTAGTCCAAGGCCAGTTAAATAGTTTCCATAAGTTTTCGAACGCTTCGTCAACACGAAGAAGATAATGATCTCCTTAAACTCTCGATCGGAGTGAGGTCAGGATTTCTTGCTGGCCAGTGCAAAATCTCAATATTTTTAGGTGAAAACCAATCTTTGCAGTGTGAACGGCAGCATAATCTTTTTTGAAAAACGAAGTCGACTCCAGCTAATTCTTCACTTCTTTCCACCATTGTTGATCCAGTTGCTCGATACATATACTATAGTATATGGTATTTCTTGGAATACATTTTCGTTTCGATACATGCAATTTTCGTCTTACCAGTTGAATAGAAACAAGGCCAATACCTCCAAAATTACAAATGAAATATAAAATCACCTTCATTCCTTGATAGAGTAGTGCCAGTACAATGAATATATAGTATTTCACCTAAACTTAAAAAGTTGCGAACTACTCTATGAAACTCGTTTACTTATATCTCTCAATTAATATTGCATCCCGTTTCACTTGATTACGAACAGGCAGTTTTTTCATATCCAGAAAAAATCAATTGCACAAGGGATGATAGATATTTTACGTTCATAATTAAAAATATTGAAATTAAGGTGATAAATGCAAGTAACTAAATCTACCTGGTACCATGTTTTAAATCGAATGAGAGGATACTTCGAGTGTAAGGGAACTCCGTTGAAGAAATGACTACATACAATCCACAACGATGGGTAAAGGAAAGACATTAATCAAGGAGGAAACCGGCCAAATTTGAACTTATCAGAAACAAGACTCTCTCTAAGTTAAATTAAAGCAGAACCTGGAGTTTCAGCTAGCAGACCGACTGCTCATCGCTTGATACAGATGGCCAGCTATATTCTACATGAAAAAATTAAGAGGAAACCACTTATGATTGCGGCACATAAAATCCAGCGGTTTTTATTTAGCAACAAGTCACGTCAAGTGGAATCGAGTTGCATACCGTCGTATTTTCTGATGAACAAAAATTTACTTTGGACGGACCTAATGGATGCAGCATATTTACATATTTGCATGATTTGAGAAAAGAGGAAATTCATTTTCAAATGCGTCACGGCAAAGGAGGCGGTGTAATGGTAAGAGGAGCTGGATTTTCGAAGCTCCATAATGACGGCAACCACTTCCAAATCGATACTAGAAAGAGCTATTTGGTGGACAGCGATGGACTTTCCAACACGACAATGCACCGATACATACCATATGGACAATAAAAGCCTGGATTCAAATGTTAACCTTCGGCATATTCACCCAACCTGAACATCTTGGAAAACGTATGGGATTGCCTTTCAAGAAAAGTCTACGAAGGCAATACGATGAAACGGAAGAAATAATTGAAGCCATAAAAGAAGCGTTGTCCGAAATTTCGCTTAATCTATGAATCTCTTCACAGCAGGCTACTTACAGTGATTCAGGGCTCAGGAGGTAGTACCTAATACTCAAAACCCTTTCAAATAAAACCAACATTTATTTATATAAACAAATTTTGCAATGTTTTTTACCTTTTGAGATTCTAAAATGTAGATTTAGCTACTGTTCGTAATCAAGTGAGAAAAAAAAACAAGTTAATTTTATGGCCGTTCCTTTCCGACGGCTGGGTGAAGTTGATTCAAAAAAAGACTATGAGCTACGCTGTGATATTGGCTTTAAATTTTTTGTTAAGCTTTCAATACATGTTTGTAACTGAAACTGATATAAAACGGATCATTAACTATACTTCCGTTTAAAAAAGCAGGTGGTCGCGTTAAAATATTGAATATCAATTTTCAAAAAAAGTACCCAAGATGGGAATTAAATTATTGTCTTTTATTATGAATAATAAGATAAGATTATACAACTCCTAATAGCCCTGACAGCTATAGACCCACAAGCCAGCTATGTAACAAAAGCAAAATTCTATAATGAAATGTGAAAGCGAAACTCGTATAAGTTATTGATGAGCGAAAAATATATCCGGACAAACAATCTGGTTTACGCGTCATAACAGCACCTCCCACCAAGTTCAAAGGATTTGCAAGAGAGTCATAAGCAGTCTAACCTGAGGAAATTTCACGGATCTGATATAACTGGACCACGAATTAAGCTTTTGATTCAGTATGGCATGATGGCCTTATGTTCTAAATGATATCAAATAATTTTTTCCATTTTTATGTAAAATTGTCCAAAGTTTTATGTCCAATCGTTGCTCAATTAAAAATGCCTTAAAGCTTATTCATTTTATTGTACACCAACGCGCGGTTCTATCTCCTGATTTATTTACTTTGTTTAGTTCTGACTTCCGAAATTCACCAAGATGTGAATCAACAACGTACGCAGAGAACACAGCGATATTTTTCTTGCAAAATCTTAATCATATCGTTAAAAACTACTAAAAGTGGAAGATTAACTTAAATGCGGGAAAAAAGCTTTCTTTTTCACTCGAAAACTTGCTTTCTTCCTCATCAATTAGCTAAGATTTCATGGAAATATAGTTAAATGGATTTCTTCTTATTTCAGAGCTTGTCGACCTCTGTGATATAAAATGTGCGGAAGCAGGCATTTTAAATTGTAATATATTATATACTATACTTTAGTTTGTAAATGAAACCATCGTTTCATAGAGTATCCAATGGTTTCTTAATATCCAAAAGAATCATTCCTGTACATTTCCTGTCAATTCGAGTTTTTTTTATGCGCTCCTAAATCTGAACACTTGGTTTTGGATAACTTCCCTCATCATAGAACTATTAAGAGTCTAAGCTCCGAAAAACTGAATGCTTTTTAATTTAAGCCAATGCAAGTGTGCTTGATTTTCCCATATATTTCACCATTGCATTGCTTGCACCCATAGTCGAGAATGTATAATTTGATTCCCATGTCTTCGGTAAATTATTGTCACCTTTTTAGGAAAAAGACTGAACTTTGCTTAAGCTACAGGACTTCACTTTATACGATTGCCTCCTCAAATGATCCAACCCAAACTGTGTTCGCTAAGAAACAATCTCCAGCAACCACTGCAGGATACCATTCTCATTTTTGTAAATCACCCAACACTTGGCTAGTCTAAAAAATATCTCCCGTCTATTTACATATTTCATAAGCTCAGCACGCAGCAAAAAAAAACAATAAAAATAAAAAATAAGCAATCTTCATTGGTAACCATTTTGATTTTACCACCTACTGCCTTTTTTAGACTTTTTCCAGTGACTACGAGAATGTATCTGAAGCACGAGCGGTCCATCAGTGCAGTACGAGACGACTACATCTTGCATCTTGTAGATTCCAATCTCGACTAGTGCTCTGCTAGAGAGTTGATTGGAAAATCTTTGGCCGCTACATACAGCGACCGGATCAAAGGTGGCGATTGGCCATCAACGTAAATAAATGTCGATGAAAAATTATCCTACAAATGCGCACGATTGCGTTGCGCTAAATCTTTGGAATGGAAAAACAAAACAGATACTCAAAGTCATATTGGAACTTGTATAAAGTTTAGTTATGACTTGGATGAACAATGCGGAGGGAAATATTAATTTTGTTTTGTTTGCATTACGACTGGACGCTGGCGCTGGTAGATTGTTTCGCCTCGGGTGGACATTAGTCATCGAGCTGTTTAAAAGATATTGTTCATGGGTATTTTTAGTGGGTTCATGTCCTTCAGTACTGCATTGAGCAGTTGGACATTTATTTCTATAGTCAATGAGCTTCATCTCCAAGATACAAAAACATTTCTACTGCGGGGTGAGTTCAAAAACAAGGGTGACTGTACATTAATTTCTATTATCTATTTTGTCCCCTTCAAAGAAAATTGCCTCAAAAATAATACACTTGTCCGAGCGCTTTTCCAATTCAGAAAGCAGTTCTAATATGCGCTTCTTGTAATAGACTTGAAGTCTTTCATCGATGCGGCTTTTTATTTCCTTAATCGTGACAAAACACCATCCATTCATGGAAAAAAAGTATCCGGGAATTCGCGAGGGATTACAGGTTACTATTTTGCCCCATAGATATATGAAGGCAGGCCGAATTCCTTACGGACAGAACTGTTTATTCATTCATTGTAATCAAATATAGTTTTAACAAAAGAAGGAATACCACATTTGTTAGAAAAAAAAATTGTTACATCAGTGCCAGTGCCTGACACAATTTTCAATCATCCCAGAAGTTGCCATAACTCTGATTATTATTGGAAGTTTACTGAAAAGGCGGCAAGATGAAACCAAGTAAAACAGAACAGACACAACAATCAATGTCTCATGCCCGAACTCATAAAGAATGTTTTTCATACTTTAAAACAGAACAGATGATGGACAGGAAGAACATTCCAATCGCGAAACGAAAGATAACTGAGATGACGACTGTGCTTACGGCTTATTTTCATCAATGCATTTTTCTGCAGAACTAACAAGGGCTGAATAAAGTTCATATAAACACCTCCCCAAAATGCAATACCATATTTAGGCTTCGATTGGAAGATTCCAAACAGTTTTTTAATAAAAGAAGTTTCTGAGAATATCACGAAAATAATTCCTTAAGGACTCCGTATATTTTGCAAAGCTCATTCTTGAATCGAAATATAGCCACAAGTATTTAAGTCCACTGAATTCCTCAATCAAAAAAAACTTACCAGTACAGCTCCGTGTTGAACAAAGGGTGAGGAGAGTCAGACCAGATGATCGTGCGCAACTTGTGCATGAAAGGAAACATCTACTTTTGAACCGATTTTGGTAGACAGTTTAAAAAACATTAAAACATTATTCAAACTATTGTAACATCAGTGAAGCGCCATCTACGGATGAGGACAAGCAGGACCTGGATCCTCTTGATCTGGCAGCACAAGATTCAGTTGAATAACGAAAATTTAATAGACGCTGCGCATATGTTGAAAACGAACAAGGCCATCAAGGGCATTAGCGACGAAACCACGAATTAACGAAGACGTCTTTTCCGTTATCAATAAAGTTCTTTTAAATTTAATAAAACGTTGTAATTATCTTTTTTGAGGTTAAACTATGTTCAGCGAAAAATATTCGCAAGAAATGTATATCCTAATTGATATCACAAATCATATTCAAAGCACTCACATTCGTAAAAATAAACCTTAATCATTTGCGAAAGCTGTTATTTAACCTCTGAAATTAAGTTTAAACAGTGAATTGATATAAATTAGGAACAAAATGGGACCCAATTTAGAACCCTGAGGAACTCCCAAATTTAAAAGCTAAATTCTGCTTCTGACTTCACCAATCTTTACATTTTTAGATCTGTTTAAAATTTAAGAATTAAACCAATCGAGCAAGCTTTCAAGCTTTCACATCAACGTTGTGCGGTTGACCATATTGTGATGTCTATAAATCATCCTGCGGCAAACTTTACATCATAAAGGGTAAAGAAATATTTTCACATGAACTTGGTAGTTTCCAAGATGTCAACTCAATGTTTTTTTTGATCGTCTTCTCTAGACGTTCTCCCAGATTAAACAACTTGGTCTTACCTGGAATGAAGCAAGCCTTGCAAAGAATGACATGGACATGGGTGTTGAATTTCAGCATCTTCGAGAAGTGAACTCCAAAATATATGAGCCTTGTTGTCTTCAAGTTCGATTGTGGTTTTGTGGCATTTGTTTCCGGACTTTTCTAAACGGCAGATGACAGGTCTTTTGGATGATATTATATGTGCAACATATTTGTACCTGTGACAAGTGAGGAAACATGCAAGGTATCGAATTTTTAATGATTTTAAGACCTTTATAACCTTTTAAAATCATTCCCCATACACACTTATGTATACGCAGAAAGATCCCATTTGTCATAATCAAACTTCGATTGATTTGCCCACAGTAAAGGTATCATTCATGTGGACTTTTGTTTGCAAGAAAATGGCCACATATATTTTCTTGTCTTTTATTTCCCAAAAACAAAACACCAAACTCCAAATTTTGAACGCCTTAATAGACTGTTTTTAATCCTTTTCTTAATACACTTATCAGGCCACCAATCCTTAAAGAATCTGAGCTTAAGCATAAGCTGCTTTCCAACCTTTTTCGAAGGTCTTAACAATTTATTCTGCTATCTTGCTTCTAGTTCAACATTCAAGTATAGAATTACTGAAAAGATAAATTTGTGGTTTTTGTCCTTTGAGTAAGTAAGCTTTAATATTGAATTGAAGCAGATTACTCTTTGGGTACTTAGGAAGTGATTCGACCTTTGATGACTTCGGGCAGTTGTTTTGGTTTGCGCAGCTCGGTGATGCAGCTAATAGTGTAATGCTTTTTTTTATCCGGATTTAAAATCTGGTCCCATAACTATTGTAGCCTCCGGAAAGTTAGACTGTTGTGAGAAAGCTTCTCGGTCGATTTAGAGTTCGCAATGAATTGTAGGTCAAACCCTATGCAAACACACCTCTGGGTCCCCATAGAGCTGTAGCGCTAAGAAATTGTAATTTTTTGACTGCGGGAGAAACAAAGCTGATTCTTGCTTCACAGTGTTGCCTAAGGGCCTTCGCGCTTGGTGAAGGCGCCATAGGATCTCCAGACGTATCCTCTTGGATTTGGCTTCGCGATAAGGAAACTGTTCTTGATGGCAAAGAGGTATAACGGGCAAGTTTTTTGAAGACTATTGGAGGCATCGAAACCATCATTTGACCCATAAGTTCAACTAAGAATTGGGCCTGGTCTATCTTGTCCCCTTGGATCGCCCAGGCACCCGCAGTAATTGCATGAAGGTTTTGAGTCAACCCCAAAGCGTCCATTCAAGTTGATAATTTTTTGATTAATGAAGGGGACCATCTGAATGTTGGAATATCGGGAATTGATGTTTGAATTTATTCTGCAGAAAATTCAGATGTTTACTGACAACGCTACCTAAATACTTTCTTTGCTGATCTTCGGGTGAAAAAATCCGAGAGCCATTTTATCATCATCCTCGCCTGAAAGTGGACTTTTAACAATCCTAATTTTCCAACTACAGATCGTAAGGTTGTCCTTTTTTCGTTTTCTAAATCCTGTCGATCCGAAGCTTGCTTTTGCTAAATCTAAATATTCTTCATTATTCATCTTAGTTATCATTAGACATCTGCAATGTGTTCTGAAGCCAATTAGAACTCCAGCTTTCTGTGCGCCTTCTACAAACGTTCACTGTGTTGCTCTGAGGTGTAAATGCTAGGCCAGTACAAGACCATGAAAAGACCATCACTATTGTCCTTCGAAAGAACAACTCATCAAAACTCTGTTTTTTTGTTTTCGTTTGTAAAACAGCTTGGGTCAGTTGATTTAGAGTTATCTGAATTAAGACATTTCCACTTGTCATAACTTTTGTGTTCAATAAAGGGATACGACTTAACTTTTATGCCAACAGATGATTATTTGCTTACGTTTTCTGCTACTTCAAGAGCACTTATTATTCAGCATCGTTATTGTGAGCGTTGAAGCCACTCATCTTAAAGCCCTAAGCAATTCCTTTAACTTGCTAATGCCTTATTTAGGCATTTGAAAATATGCTAATAAACTAAACTCCTCCGCTCTACGATAAATGAACACTTAACAAACTCTTTATGGTTCCCCCGATGTACCCGGTTAAGAGAGATGTCTTACCTTAACATAACCATAGTGATTGACACAACTCCTTGAAATAATAAGGCTCTGCAAACCATTTAAAGCGCATTTATGTTCACACATTCGAATCTTATCTTTATGGTCAACTTAAAGCCGCTCATAATGCTACCATTCCCAGTAAAATGCTACAGCCTGCGGACGCAATAAACGTGTCCCTCCAGCATGTACTCGGGTCGTTCGGCTTTAACCAACTTTAATTCGCATTAAATCTCTTCCCTGGATACATTTGCAACGATAAAAACGACGATAATCAGTGCCTCAGATACCAAAACATGTCTCGTTCATGTGCACTCAATAATTAGCGCACATTAAACAGCTGGCCAGGATGGATGTCATGGGCACAAAAAAGAGCACTCCCCTACTCCCTAAATAGAGTGGTGCTTGGTGGCCTTAAATGTTCTGTCATGCCGCTGCCTTTTGAATCAGATATACTCGTGTACCTAGGCAAAAGATGGCGAAGATAGTGTCTCGATAGCGTGTCTCCTCCGAACACACAGAAACCATCTATACAAGTATCTATAGAAATGCGCATCCACATTGGGGAAAAGTGAACGAAGCATGGATTAATATGTATTTGCAACTCGTGTACTACTCTGGCTGGAGCCGTATAAGGCAGATCCAAATACAAAGTGTAGAATCACTTTCCAACCCACATGCATGAAGACTCGCTCTTTGTACACATTGTGGAGTGGAGCATAGTCGGGATCATCGTTGGCTGGTTGCATGCAATCGGGATTGGAAAAGATTCCCTCGTCGTTCGATGGTAACCTCCACGCTCCACCAGAGCACCACTACTGTATAATAACGACAATAACGCTGGAATGGATTTGTGTTTTCCTCGGTTTTCTCCATTTGCTGGCTCCTACCCGCAGCCCTGTTGTACGTGTGGATGCTGAATCTTTGTGGATACTTTTTTATTTTTTTGCCGTTTTGTCTGTTTTACTCAATCATAAAGGAAATGGAGAATATCAAGAAGAGTCGCACGTACCGAAAGACAAGTAAATTTATATAAATATGATGGGAGCGGGTCTGTGGGCAAACACAGAGGACGAACGAGATTACCGAAGCAAAATACAAATGATGAGGCAGAAGTCTCCGGGGTGTTATTAGAATTTTAGTTTTGAGATGGAAAAACCGTAGAGCTCCGAATGCAACTAAAGCCAGTTGGAAAGTTTTTTTCCTTTTCCCTCAAAATGATTGCCAAGGGAGACCGTTTCATAAAATCGATTACGGGAGAAATGTCTTTTGCTAACAAAAAAAAAAAAAAATTCAAATCCTCGGAAGATACCTGCAACAGCTAGGAGTTTATTAATATACTTAACTTACTTAGTGGTGTTAACAAAAGTCAGTCAACGATGGCTCTATTTATCGATATGACGAAAGCATTCGATATGGTGAATCTTAAATTATTATAACATAAGCTAGATAAAGCTGGTTTTAGAGCACATGAATGGTTTAAGTCTTATTTATTGGAAAGAGAACAAAAGCTTACACCCTTATGGTTCTTACAGTGCTTCACTTAAACTTTAAAATGGTGTTCCACAGGAATCCATGCTGGGTCCATTACTATAACTCGCATACATTAACTCTATGTTCATACACTATTTTATGGCAATCGAAGTGCTGGGGAGGCACTCACATGAACGCTTTAAAATCAATATTCATTGCCCAAAAGCATATAACCCGGATCATGTGTGCCAAGAATCGTTATCGCATCCTGCCATACAGGAATTTCTACATTTTAAAGTTACTGAAAGAGTTTTTTTTAAACAAAGGTAATGTTTCATCAAGAAATTCTTCGATATAAACATAATTTGTGGATTAATAATTCAGCACTTTAAAATAAAATACGGGAACGGTACTTTATATAACTTTTATTCTTAAGCCAGGTTTATGTATAAGAGAAGGTACCCGCAGTCTGGGAAGATTATCATCCCACTGTCAATTGAATTTAGAGTCAACAACATAACACGATATCGTAAGATTTAAGCGTTATCTTAACGAAAGTGCTGAAGGTTTTGTAATAAAAAATTTTGTAAGTATTGAGCCCCTTCGTCTTGCTTTTGAGTAAAAGAAAAGGTTCAGCATGGGATTCTTTCTTTCTAGTAAAAAGTGACAGTTTGTGTCTTTCTAAAAAGTTCATGGCACGCGGATTTCGATTGATTACTTGTCTTCGGAGAATCTTTAAAAGCGGCCTTATACGATCACACTATGGACTTTAATGCTTAGATCAGTAAGGAAAAACTCTTTCGTGCAAAATACAGCCTCCGAGAAACTACAACGGCGACCGGTAATTCGGGAATAAAGTACCTGGCTTCTTAAGCTAGCAGGCCAGTTAAGAGTCTGACTATCCAACGCCAGAAAGCAATGCCATAAGAAGGATAAATCCCAAAAGCCATGCTTCTAGCCTCAAAACACACACGCAATATCTCCGCGTGAAGAATGTCTCGCCACCGTTCTGCAGGGAATTGAGAATGTATTCAAGCAGGTCTTTTAGAAGCGGCTAAAGTATAACGTCCAAGAAAGAGTACTAAGGTATTAAGAAAATCCATCTCCAGACGAAGAAGAAGTTTCGCTGTTATTCAAAGGTTTAAAACAATAAAGTTGGAAGGTTAGATGGTCAGCTTATTAACTTCCAGTCTGGAAGTTCTTGTAAAAGGTCCAATATTCCGGATTCAAAATTTTGACATAAGGATGTCTGTGTGTAAATGCACGTATGTTCTTACATACATTACTGTGAACAAAATCCTTAAGGTCCTTAAATATGTTGAAGCCGATGTTCTTCATTCTTAAGTAGTAGCTATCCTTTTTTGTATAATGTGTTAATTTATTTATTTATACAATTACATATTGATTTTAACATTTAAAAAGGGCGTTTTTTTTTAAAAAAAAAAAGATTTGTTATTAATGCTGGTATATTTAAAATTCAAAAGGGGTGAATATTTATTTAGAATAAGTTATATGTCATTAAAAGTACATTGAAATTGAAGCGGACTCCGTGAGTCACAAATGGTCTTAGATACTATTACAGTGAAGAGCTAGTGTGTTTTGAAGGTCGGATTCCCCATTTGGGTCCGACAATTCTCTGGCAGGTATAAAGTGCAACGGATGGTATATAGCTTGCAGCGAAAGTAAATTTCTTACCTTTAAGCTTCGGTGGAGTGATGTTTGGAATCTTATATTTCCTCGAGAACATTACTTATTTCGTCCTAGATGGATAAACATCAAGTCCAACCATTTAGCTAAATTTTTCAGGTCTGATTCCATCGTGTCGTTAATGGTGTCTGGGAATTTACTTTTGATAGCTAGTGCGATGTCATTTGCATAAGCTATTTGTTTGCAACCAGCCACGCTTAATCTCTTAAGGATACTATCAACAACTGCAATCCAGAGAAAAGGAGGCAGGACCCCACCTTGTGGAGTGCCTCTGAGAACGTTGATTAAGACGTTGTTTATCCATTCTCAGACACATGTTTCAACGTTCAGGTTATGTAAAGCATTGTCTATCGCTCCAAACTTGACGCAATTGAAGGTCCCCTTTATGTCTAAGAAAACTCCCATCGCATATTCCTTGCTGTCAAGTGGTTTTTTCAGTGGTGCTGACAAAGGAGTAGAGTGCTGTCTCCGTCTAGTAGCCTCCTCGACAGGTGTGCTGTTTCGGAGACAGGTATTTGAATACCTATCAATCTCTCCATGATGTAAAGAACAAAAGAGGAGAGCGTGATGGGTCTAAAATCTTTGGGTGCGCATGGGCTGTTTTCCCACATTTCGGTATAAATATCACTTTACCTCTTCTCCATAGTTCTGGAGTGTAGCTGAATCTTCGGAAGCTGCTGAAAATGGTTGTCAGTCATGTTTTTATTAAATTGAGACCATGTTGTAGTTCAACTGGTGTTTTATCATCAGGGCCTGGTGATTTGAATGGAGCGAAGCAGTTTACTGCCCATTCTACTTTAGGTGAGATAATTAGGTCTAGTGGTACGGACTTTAAATTGTGTGTATCACCTAGCCTGACGTCCCTTGAGACTTTTAGCCTACTCCATTCCATATTTTCAATGCTTCCACAGAATTTCTTCCAGGATTTCTTAATACCTTTTTTTATAGGTTTTAAGACTCGGCTTGTATAAATCCAAGGCCAATTCGTCAAGGTGGGGGTAATATTGAATTGAATTTTTTGAATTTTTTCAACCCTGTCGAACAATTCAACATAGTCGAATAATTTAAATTGTGTGCGAAACATTACACTTGATGACTTTTGAAAACAAACAACTATGGGTACACCACAAATTAAACGCAACAAAATCCCGCTGCAGATTATGAAGTATCCAATGTTAGTATTAATGAAAAGCAATGTTAATAACCAGAAAAAATACAAAATAAAGGCTATTTGACAAATATGACTCAAGCCAAATTAAATAACTTGTGCTGAAGCCTCGCAAACGAACGATAGTTGTGTAGTGATAGCAAAAAACGCGAATAGAATGGATCAGGGCAAAAAGAGAAAAGTGCTACTTCACATCGTTTTCGAAAATGAAAAGAGAAGAAATAGCGAGTGTGGGAGTGCGTTCCACATTCGTGTCATGCGGCTAATAAACAATGATAGTACGACCGAAATTGGGCTTAAGGGGAACTGATATACATTCATCCTAAGGCGAGTTTCACGATGAAATTAAGAAAACCTGCCAAGGCGTTTTCGGTGACATCGGTTATGAGGCCATTCCAACTGAAGCTGCTACTGATACACAGTCTTTCTGTTTTGTATTTGTATTCATAGTAGAAATAAAATTTATTATTATTTATTTATTGTAGTAGAAATAAAATGTTTCATTGAAATTTGAAATATTGCACATTATTAGAGATATGGTTATTACCTTACTACTAAAAAATTTTATAATATTCAGTTAAATTATGCGATTGAAATGAATTCATTGAAGGAAAGCCGCAAAAAAATTAGAAAACAAAAAAAAAAAAAAAATAATAATACAAGAATATTTCATTATGCATGAGAGAAGAGGGGTTGCTTCAGAACTCTCTGGTTAAAAGGTACTCCAAACAAAAAAAACATTAAGCATCACCATACTGCCAGACCATTTGTTTGATTGTATGGCCATACGTGTGTTTAAGAAACAATTAACAATAATACAACGAATTTATTGTCGAGTAAATTTAATGTTTAAGGAACAAAAAGAACAGGAAGGAGCGAAATTGTAAACTATTGCATATAGATTAATAAATATATATATAAATAAATTAATAAATAAATAGATAAATAAAATAAATAAATTAATAAATTGATAAATAAAAAAATAAAAAAATAAATATTTTGATAATTAATTAATAAAATATATAAATAAAAAGCTTAATAAATATATGTGAAAATAAATAATTAAATGAACTAACAAACTGATATATAAACAAATAAATAAATTATTTGACAAAAAAAAATATATAAATAAATAAATAAATATGAATATATTAATATTAAATAAATATCACATGTTTCTTTTCAATATATTTGATATAAGAATATTGTCAGACATTCTACATCTAAGGTTGTAGTTGTGAGATAACTTCTAATTCTTGCAGAAACTTTCTCTATATTCGACAATACGTGCAATTCCTCAGTAGAAAGTAAGTAGATCTTGTTTTGAATTCTTTGCTATCTTTGAATGTGATGGTTTGCGCTTTTTCCCCATACTGGTGACCCGTAAAATAAAATGGCCTGGGAAATTGCTTTGTATTAAATAATTTTATTTTGGTTACTCATTTGCGACTTACGATTAATAAATGGATAGAGAGTTATTATTGCCAGATTAACTTTGTTTAATATTTCCTGAATATGGAGACCAAGTGTAGGACGTTTATCATGGAATACCCTAAGATATTTGCGCTTGTTCTCCATTCGATTTGAACCCTGTTAATAACTAAATTGTTGCTCGCAATGAAGTTGGCTTTTCTTTTTTTAGTAAAAAAGACAGCCTGACATTTTGAGGCATTTATTTTAATTTTCCAGTCTTTCAAATACGATGTGATAGTGCTCAGAGCAGATTGTAATTTGGTTTCAATGTTGAAAGCAAATACATCCGATTAGAGTATGCACGTATCATCTGCAAACATAACAATTTCACAATTAATAGGGGGGGGGGGGTGAATCATACGTGTAGATATTATGCAAAAATGGCGAAAGCACTGTTCCCTGGCGAGCTCCATCTGCGAAAACAAAGGCGTTAGAGAACCAATCATTAATGGAAACTTTAAAGTTTCGTCCTGTGAGAAAGGATTTGATAATTTTTATTAAGTTTCTTTCGGTTTTATTAATGCACATATTATTCATGGATACTGACTGGGTGTATATGTAAATTTCGCTTAAGTGTGATTTGCGACTAACATGAGGGACGTGAATCCGAGAACGAATATGAAAACCCTGGGGCACAGTCATTCGTAAAAAATGATTTCGTTTAGTTGGAACAGACAATAGATTATTTGTTAAGATTTTGAAAATTCTCGGGGACCTAAAATGGAACCTTGGGTTACCCCAGAATTTTCGTGGTGAATTGCAGGCTTGCTGCCGCCCAACACCACTTGAATTGAAAGATGCTGAAAGTTTTCTGAGTTTGCTTAAAATGCCCAAGCTTCTTTTTCCTAAGCCTATGAATTCTATTATCATTTTTTTAGCACTAAAAGACACTTAGTCTTGTAGTATAATTTGAATTTTGAGTTCATTACCTGAGTGCTTCTTTGCAGATCAAATCGCCCCACAAATTTGCCTCAGGTTGAATGCTTGGTACCGTGGGAAGGATAAAGTTATTCATTGCCAACGATATTTCTGTTGGCGACTCCATACCTCCATTTTAAGCTTTAATCTTCGCTGCTGAAAAGTGATTACCTTAAGTTAAAACATATATAAATTCACCTTAGGATGGAAACATTATAAGCATTATCATCGTCAAGCATTGTTTTAAACTCATCCGTGCCCACAGAACATTTAAGTCAATTTCGAATCAAATTACTTACCAAACTAATTATGCAACTGAAAGTATTTTTAATAGCAAAATCCTCAACTCGAATGCAGGTTCCTTAGCAAATTGTCCAACCTATCCAGAAGCTACAAGATTAATTAATACAATTTATATTTGTATCCACAAAGCGGTTGGAAAAACAATCTAATCAATTCGCGTCAAAGAACCCATCGGCTGTGACTTTGTTCATATCAGGGCTAAGCCAGTGGCTTAGCCAAAGCCGTAGCGCATCCCTGAACTGCAATTTTATGGAAGCTATAAAGCAAAACCAAAGCAAAGCAAACGGAAACAAAGAGAGCCAACAAGCTGCATCCAATACTTTTCGTAATTCATCATAATTGCAGAGTTCTTTTGCAACCAACACTCTCGGTGTGCGTGATGATTTTCTTTTCTTCAAAGTTGAAAGTGCATCAACACCTGGCCCATCAGCATCATCTCGAGTCTCTTGGGACGTGCCTTGCAAGTGTCTGGCTTAGATTGGCATGGCCCAACGGGGCCAGAAGAAGCCGAAACCCATTATTCCTGCGATTAGTAGTTTAGCTACCATTCAGTGCTTGGCAATCGAATGGTAACACAGAAAAAAAAAAATGAGAGGAAGATGGAGGTATTGGCCTCCGAGGGTATCAACTGTTTTCATGTCCAGCCACATGGTGGTGGTTGCCATTATCATGGCGCACTCGCATATACTCGTACTCGTATCTACTGCTTACACTCGAGACTCAACTCAATGAACAGAGCACGACAACAAACACGACAACAGCGTTAAGGTCGACGATGCGATGGCGACGAGGCGAGAAGTGTTCCTTTTGTGCAAAATTATCACGAAACCCATTCAGCAAATAATCTCGAGCATAATATCTATTCGGGCCGTAAATAATGAATCCAATTTCTTGCTCGAACCCGTGTTATGGCAACTTTGCTTGCTTGCATCGTATCACAGCTACCGACCAAACGATGGAGCTACCGAAGAGGAGAAGTTTCTTGTTCCTCGTCATCATATGGAATCGGCTTCGGCCCCTTTTGGATTGTAATTCGTTGGATACTCACTTTGGCTGGTTGATTGGAAGGAAGGTTGCAGCCGAAGCGCGATGACTGTTTAAAGAGGTGAGCTCCTAGCTAGGGTATCAGAGCTTACCGGTCTTGAGTTTTACCCCAATTCGGACACAAATATGAAGTGGATGTACCGGACGGAAGAGTGTATTGTTTGGGAAGCTCACCGGATGACTACATGCATATTGTCACCAGGAAAGAACAGCTGGTTTTGAGGCAGTTCAGACCATTCAAGCACAAATTATTCCGAAGTTACCACAATTCGTGTCCGTTGTGCCCATTTAAAGACTTATGAAGGAATCCTCTTGTCGCTGAAGGAAACTGTTTAAGGTATTCTTTACTTTTGCTGGGCAATGTAGGATTCCATTGCTTCCTTCCGTGCAGATTAGCAGATTACTGCAGAAAAATGGCCAGTAAAAATGTCTGACAAGACTCAGAAAGCATTGCAGCTAAGATTGGCGCTGTAATCTGACTCAGTCCACTCCATCTCTATTAGCTCCTGCTTCCTGAGCCTGACGGTTGCATAGGCTCATTCCGCTCGTTGCGTCGTGAGTTCGGCAGCTTCCCATTTCCGGGTATATACTAAAATCCTGGCGTCTGACATATGGTCACTTTGTGGTTTTTGTGTGCACATCTGAACAAGCCTGGAGTTTATTCGAATTTATCGCAGAGTCTTGAAAACCCCCTTGTTGTAGATGCGTACAACAACGTGATTGCCGACAGATGTAATATCGGCCTGAAAGATGCTGCTGCTGTTCTTAAGGAGAAGGCCAGTTTTGCATTGGAGCAGATTCCATCCACCACACATATGATAGAATGGGTCTAACAATTGCAATGTTAGTCCAATGGAATACTTAAGGATTGAGAAAGGTACAACAATGTTTCCTCTCTAACTCAATTTTTTTAAGATACGTTCCGGCACAATACTTCCAACTTTGGCGGCATTAAACTCGGTGACGACCATCTCCTTATGGCGAGTACAGTCTCAGTTTTAATCGGATATACGGCTAGTACATATCAAACAAATCATGAACGCACTGGCCATAGTGAAATGTATAGTGTGTCCACAAATATCATCAACATCGTCAGCTTTGAAATTGTGTTGGAATCCAGTATCTTTTTAATTTCGTTGACCAGTTGTAGCCACAGCAGCGATCGGAACATTTCGACTAGTGCAATATTCTCTTCCCGCATGTGCACTGAAGTCCCGGCTTCAGTGGTTTCCTAATGCCCAGCTGATCTAACTTGAAGAAGAATCCCTGCACCCATACGGTGTCAAAGGCCTTTTCCAAGTCGATCAGCACTGCACCCGTGCATTGTTGCTTGCCTTTGTTCCATTGGATATCCGATACCAGATTAGACGCGGGCTGTATGCAATCATGTCACGCTCTGAAACCGAATTGGTTATCTGGAATAATATTTTTGTCCTCAGCCCACTTTGTCAGGGCTCTTTTGATCACCTATTAAAATATCTTATTGATGTTTGGAAGGAAACTTATCGAGCGGAGATTTGCTAGATTGGATGTGTTCTTATTCCGTTTAGAAATTGGCTGTGCTGTCTTCCAATGAGCTGGAGAAATTAGATAAGCAAATTATTAAACAGACTTGTGTAAATGTCTACCGCTTGTATAGGGAGATGTCTATTTTTTTGTAAGTCCATTTTTTTTATAAGTTATTTATTAACATAACAAGAATACAGTAAAAAAATAAAAAAATAAAATTAGTTGAAAATTTCAAAAATTAGCAGTTGATAAAGTGGAGGTCTCAAAAAATTGGCGCGTAACCATACCCACGATTTCAACCCTCATAACTATCTGAAACCAAAAAAAAAAAAAAGATTATTTATCTAGAATAATGTCGCAATGCCTGGAACTACGGAAAAGTTGGAACGATTTTTTTTCGCAAAATGCTGACTACGTGAAAAAAAAATACAATTTTTTTACCAATTTTTTTGACTGTTTCGAATTTTTAGAAAAAAAGTCTATAAAGAAGACTTTCTAAAAATTTCAGGTAAATCGGTCCAGTAGAACCTGAAAAATCGTGGGTATTGTTTTGAAAAAGACATTTTCGAGAAAAACGCGTTTCAAGTTTCGCGTAAAGTTTTTCGCAGTCTTAGTCATGAAATGATATTGTAGAGTTACATTTACTCAATCTGCCATTCCTGCTCCATACATCGGACCTTTCTCAACTTAAAAAAAAATATTTTCCGCGTTTCTCTCTTCATATCGAGCAGTTCTGCACTCGTAAAACTGGTGTCTTCCTGTGCCGTGAATCTATTGCCCTGAAATAGCCTTTTTGTTTGTCGATCTGGACGCTTAATCCTTTGCGCTGAGGATTTTTAATCCATTTTATTTAAAAAAAATCCCTAATGTCTTTTGTTCGATTAGTTCCGGCAACAACCAGTTTGGATGCCGGGTCAGCAAATTACCGATATCTCCGAAAATAATTTCAATTTCAAAAAATCCTCTTGTAGATATATTCTTGAATAGTTAAACTTTGAAAATATAAAAAAAAACGATTTTTTTAAATTTCTAGACTAGAATACCCCCTTAATATCAAATTACCAATAAGACTCTAAAAACTGATTCGGTGTCAGAACCTTTTTTTAAAAACCTTATAACATGTTAATCTTTTTATAAATTGCTCCCACCCAAGGCGTTATGACTACACTTATTAGGCAAATGGAGGAAGAAAGGATTAGGTGGAGTCGACATTCGCTCTCAGTATTTTATTCTCCAATAGTTTATATACCTAGAAGCATTCTTATATTTTTTATGGTTTCGCTAGATACTCCCAGTAGAGCTTATGGCATTATTTTCATAAATCATTAAAATTGACGACACGAACTTGGAGGACTATCATGAAATGCCGATAAAGTAATCACAAGAGCACATCTACCCGCTAATTTAAACTACTATAAAAGTGCTGTTCAATTGAACTAAATAGCTAAAGGCGACTGGACAGCATTCGAAAACTTGAAAAAACTTCAAGACTTACGCAAGGATTCGATCTTGCGACCTATCAATTGATCCAATTAGAGAGTCTTATCTTCGGTACATATTTCCATCAGGTGCTTTTCGACCAATCCTCTATGGAGAAATCATTCTTTAGGTTTTGCCGCCATTTCAGTTTTTATGACATTGACAGTCGCCGAGAGTGATCGGTGTCAATTTATAATGGAGTGATCACCGTCGAGTAAAAAAATATTAAAATATAAACCGTCATTTTGAGCACAATTCGACTTGGAAAGCCTTGTTCATAAGCCTAATAGGAAGCAATAAAAACCTTATAACACTTTTCTGGATTTGATGAATTGTTTCCACACAACTCGTGCTACAATGCTATTTTGTCGACTAGCCCTCTCGAACTTGAACCTGCCCGATTTCTTCCTGCCAGGCTATGTGAAGAAAAGGAAATTGATGAAAGTTCTTCGAAATTGATAGGAAAGATATGCTCGCCCGAATTTTATCATAATGCATAAATAATGCTCAAGAAACATCGACTTTTGTTTTTTACACTAGAAAAGTGAAGCCCAGTAAAGCCCTTTAGTACATTTCTTACTCAACAGATTTCCTTTTGGAATCGAAAGTCGTTTGCTCTGTTAATTTTTCTCTTAAAGTCTTCACCCCTTTTCGGGCTGTAAAATTTATCAAGACTGTAATGTTGTCTAAAGTGAACAACTGTCACTGGATGAATAGAAAAAAAGCAACAGAGTACTTGCGATAAAGATCGAGCCGTTTACAACCATTGTAATCGCATAGTGATAATGATCTCATAAAAGTCGATCCTCAGCCCACAGGTATAAAACACACCCTAACATCGAGCTACCGGAGTTCCGCTGAAAAGTGTGGTTGTGATCTCATAATTCATTGTGGGCACACTCGCCCAAACACACGTTTGCCTTTATCTCGTTTCCGTCGCTAAACAATGCCACCAAGGAACCACGATTCACGATTCAAGAGACGACGCGACGCGACGATGTTTCAAATTGTAAACTCCCGCGCTGAGACCTCACGAGTGGGCAGGAGAATGGAAGACGACACACGACCAAATCAAACCGAGTGACAAAACCAAATGCGCGCTTTGTCGACAAACACAATGGCATTAGCCGGTAGTTCGATGCCTATGACCCGCCTACACTCTCGTCTCAGTGGGCTCTTCTTGGGAACACCCTACCCTTGAAAAGTGTTCCTTATACCTGTGACGATGTGACGAAGTGATAAACGTATTAAGAGGACGCGGTCTTAATTCTCAAATCTGCGATCGGTCACAACACGTAAATCTACACGACAACAGATGTTCTGCTGAGCCGGCAGCAGGAAAAGGATTTAAGACCATGCTGCATATTGTTCAGTTAAGGATTTAGTTCGATGGATGCGGTCTCCCATACTTATGTGTCATATCCGATTACGGTGTCGGTTTTATGGGAGATTAACACGCAGCTCTCTAAGGAGATACAATTATTTTTAATTATTATAGATACATTGGCAGGTATACGAGCGGTAAGCTAGTCTGCTGCTGCAGTTCCAGGCCTGGAAAATGAGACAAATGGCGAACAGATTACAGGTGATTTCATTAAAATAAAAATAATCCCAGGCGACAAAGTGCCAGTGTGATATTGTAACCACTTTTGAGACAACAGACAAACAAGATAAAGACGAGGTGATTAGTGCTTGTTGCAGATAGACGATAAACGTTTTACAATTCTGAGTAAATGTTTTGAGGTTCTTTAGAAAATCCAACAACATGTGGATGGAAAAGTATCAAAGGTGACATTCATTGATGGTTTCAGTTGTTGTCAATTGTAGGGAAAAACAAAAATCAATAAAGCTACATAAGTCACAAGACTATCAAGTTTTTTTTCTACCTAGGTTAGGGCAGGACCTTTCTAAGGACGATAAGGTTTGAAAAAGTACATGGGTTCCAACGGCGCATCTTTTTATACTGCGTGCTGTCAAATGTTCAAACCAAGAATCTTCCAGTACTGTCATGTTTCTGGGACTATCTTGGGTGCAGCGTTCGATGGATGCATCCGGGCGAATGTAATTTTAGCTATTCAGATTAAATCTAGATTTGGTTGCCGGGAATATTTTCGCATGGGGGTCCGAAAATCTTTCAGAGTATATCACTTTTCCAAGTTTTCAATATTTGTCTCTAGAGCACTATTTGGTCCTTCGAAATTAGAGAGAAGTGATGTCTTTAGTAAAGTGATCCCGATTAAGTATCGTGAACGTAGCTATACTAAATCTTAACTTCTTTAGCCGGTCCGATTTTCGGAATTCAAAATTTGCACATATCTCCACGCTTCGAGGTCCCAGTAGTCGGATTCCATTTATTTATAGAAAGATGTTTGTGAGTGAGTGTACGTACGTCTGTTCATACGTTTGTGCGGAATTTGTTTCATTCGAAGCGTGTTTGCATAAAGATCACCTAAAAAGCTTTTGATTAAATTTGACGCGGTGGTTTGAATTTAATGACAAAATACTGTCAAAAAAGGGACAATTTCACTTCTAAAAAAAATCAAAATCAATTAAATTTAAAGTTTTCAACTAACATTAATCATGTAATGTTTTTTTGGCATTTTTTAACCCCCCCTCCCGCTTGGTGATACATGGTGGAGTTTAAGACTACCTCCTCCCTAATAATTAAAAATTAAATTAAAATCTTAATTTTTTTTTCCAAATATTTATAAAATACAGCTATATGTCTCATCAAATTTTACTATCGAAAATTAAAGACTGCAATAATAATGTTTAGAGGTAGACAGAAAGTTTGCAGATTATTTGCGAAAAACTTTTTTATTTAATGTTCAGTATCTTCGGAGCATGGATTGGCATGGATTTTCTTCAACACCAATAACCGGATAAGCATCTTGCAAGTCACAGTGTTGGCACAGTGCTTTATTGAAGATCAGCATCGATTTCATCAAGCCACTCAGCGTCATCATTTTCGCGCTCTACGCAGAGAATCTCTTTCGACCTACCGTTCGACCGTCGCGTAAGGATGCGGGAAGGACGAACATTGTGCATCTTTACACTATAAATGATCGGATTCAGTGACAAGGTTAGGGCAATACAGGTGATAAATCAAATTGCCTAAGCCTTCATACTTTGGAGTAATTTAATAATTTAGTAAAATAATCAAGGTCATACTACAAGGCGCTTTCGATTTGTATGCGTTTGGCGAAAAAATTAATACACGTAACTCCACTTTTCGGTTGAGTATCACGCGTTTCAATTCAATTTTAATTCCACAAGCTTTAAATTAAGTAAGTCATGAACTATTAAGACTAACTAAAAGACTAAAGCAGTATTTTGATGTACCAATTTCTCTATTTCTTTATCCACATTTCCACGGCAGTGCTTGGAAAATTGTTTTAGATATGTGAATCCTTTCAATCTTTTTAATTTTTCATGATTTTGAATGACAAATGATATTCCGAGCACAGGTAAATTTCATCCAAAGAAAAGCAATCTAACAAATTCGAAGCAGGTGCATCGTACAAGGTCGTAGAAATAATTTCGAAAATACACTGGACAAGGAATTGACATCAGCGGTCATTCACAATGTGTATATCGGAACAACAATTCAAATTCTGAAAACAAAAAAAAGCAAAGCCTGATCACAAATTTCCCTTTTGCTTGTTTCAAAACTTTGTTTACTTTGTTTAGCACTGTAATAGTAATCATTTGAAAGTGATATTTCAGTGATAGCTCGGCACAAGTGTTAATAATAAGTTTTCTGAGGAAGAGAAAGTTTGCAAAGAAATTACAGAGTTCAACAGAATCAGACAAATTATATAGCTTATGTCACCATACCACTAGTCTTTGAACTTTCAAAATATGAGACATATAAAGTTCATGCTAAATGTAATACTCTTGAAACTTACCTGTCTGCCCGTAACGAGTTATTACACTTTATTAGTGAAGTTGAAAGTTGAAATACAACTGTCAAAAGCGGATACAAAAAAACCAACTTCCAATGTTAAAGTTGTTGTAATGGAATGGGTTTTCGGAACTCTAAATTTGAAACATCTTATCTTCACGTAGATTTGGATGCTCTTAAAGGGGTGTGCCAATATGTGCTAACAGAAGACCGGCTGAAAATTTGGGTGGTTGCTACTATATTTTTTCTAACTCGATTGGTAATAATTTGGACATTTCGGCCACAGCAAAAATTTCGGTTGCACAGCTTCCATTTTTTTGGCAAACAAAACTCCTGGCATTGTTTAAAGCACTGCGGACACTAAGAAAATAAGCATAAATGAAATGATCATCTGTTCAGAAACTTACCTCTTTTTTTATATTGACCACAACAATAAATGTAATCGGCCGTAAGTTGGAACAAAAGAGTTGTAAAATAATAATGTCAAAGTCAGAAATATGCTGTTATTTAAACAATCTTCTAAGGGCGCAGTTAATAAAACACTTTAATGCGGCTAACTTGATACGGAAAAATTAAACAGTTAAATAAAAAAATTCAATAAAAATAAATTTTACAGACCGAGAATAAAGACTGGCTTAAAAAAAGTGTTCCATTTATATTGCTATATTAAAAAAAAAATAAAATATTTTTACTAAAAACGTTGCAAATGTTTTTTTCCCTAAAATACCATCATTACGATCAACAAAAGCAAAATGCCGATATACAAAATAGAGGATCATGTGTTTTAGCTCGGTTTTTTTGATTTTGGGATTATTCAAATAAGAAATAAAATATTTTAAGAACTTCATTAAAAAGCCGTAACATTTTTAGTTTACCAAAACTTCATGATTTGATGAACCATATTACAAAACTTATTATGAATTACTTTATTTAACAAAAGGTACTGCAAGTGGATAGATCCATACAAACAAGCTATAAGTGTGACAGGAGGTGAAATCATTACAGACGCAAACATGCTTATGGCTTGTTTAGTTCCTATGCTATAGAGAAGTGAATGTGTTGAACATTGAAAAAACCCTAGGCCATCATCAGGCCACTTCTACGGATCAATAGTATTGTAATATGCGAAATAGACACGAAATATCATTCAAGGTGCATTCACAAATTTTAGACAACAAATTGATGAGCTTACAATAGGAATATCTTCATTAACTATAAATGGAAAAATGCTGAACCAAATTACAAATAAAGTATCCAAAAAATATTGCCCAGTGTTTTTAAGGTGTGGAAATCAACCACACCGCATGCTTATGGTCAACGACGAGGCAAGAGCGCAATTGCGATCCTACGGCTAAGCTAGAAGCGATAAGAAGGAAAAATCGCAAAATGCAGAAATAATTTCGCAAACATCTTGGAAATTTGAAATTATAGAAACACCAAAACACGGATTCGGTTAAAAACATAGACAAAGATTTGTCGAATATGCCTACAGCCATCCTTGGATGTTTCCTTGGTGTTGTTCCATTGGGTATCCGATATCAGATAAGACGCGGCTCACGTTTAAAACGTTTATTTCAGATGTTCGGAAGGAGACCTCTCACTCCTTTCTTGACAACGTCGTAGATAGAAATGAATTCCAGTTAAAGTGCTTGCTTTCGACGTTCCAAACTTGACCGACAATCGCTCCGACGTCAATGTACGTTGAATATAAACTTACATTTAGAAGTCCCTGTAGATCGGAATAACCTCACAATTTCATATAGCCTGAGTGTCGTTTCTATACCCTTTTGGTAGAATGTTGGTCTTATTTTTTTTTTGTAAAAAATGAAGAATAGGATAATGCTCTTCATTCTTTCTTGCTCTGCATAAGCTCATGCTGCTCTTGTTGTTGCAATATTTTGTAAAAATAAAGATAGTCGCTGATTAATTGTAGAAGACGTATTAATTCCAGTCACATTTTAATTTCGTCGCACGGTTTACTTTCTGTTCAAATCCGCCCGTGGATAGCTTCACTTTACCTTAGTTCATGAGCGTGTAGGAATCACCAAGAAAAAGTTCGAAGCAAATTAAACGTTACCAATACAATCATTCTACTCTATATCCTTAAGAAGAGAGGTTATACAAAAGACTCAATATTTTTAACGGATCTTTGGGCAAAGATGGTGGAGTTCCTCAGGGGTCCATTCTTGGACCAATACTTTTTTCTCTATATGTAAATGAGCTTCCAGCACATGTCAACAGTTTTGTACATATGTTTGCTGATGATGTACAGCTTATCTTAAGCCACCCCTAAATCATGATGGAAAAAGCTTCTAGGAAACTGAAAGAAGATCTCCTCGCGATACAAAACTGGTCTGTAAGCAACAATTTATATTTAAATACCACGAATGTTTTAGTCATTTATGAAAAAGTTTTGTCTGACTTTCCCACTATCGAACTTCGAGATAGCACCATATAGTACATCGAGACAGCGAAAAACTTAGGAATGACCTTTAATAGAACTTTAACGTGGAATACACATCTCAACATCACTATTGGAAAAGTCTACGGTAGACTCCGTACACAGTTTTCTCCCAACAAAAACTAAACTACTCTTGCCGATTCTTTTGTATGGGTGTGAGATTTTCAGCAACTAAGATTGTGAAAGTCAAAAAAGGCTTATCGTTGCTTATTACAATGTTGCACGCTGTTTATATACTTTGAAACGATACGAGTATGTTTATGAGTAAACCAAACAAATTAATTAATTAGAAAAGACCTATGTTTTAAAGTTGTAAGCAGTTAAAATTTGATAATAATAAATGAATAAAATGAATGAATGGAATGAATGGAATACGGGACAGCTAAAAATAAATGCAGTTTAAAGTTTTTTTCTTGCTACAAGAAGAGTACGATTCAGTTAACCAACAAAGCCAAGTTAAAATCAAATTGGTAATATAGGAAACGTCAATCCGTTTTGCGTTCATGAATCTTAATGATATGATAATTTTTTGAACAATAGCGTCCTTCAATCAGAAGAGCGATAAAGAAGCTGGTTGTCATTTAACTTTAATTCTAGAGTCAATTTGATCTCGTTATCGAATAATCCTCTTTCTTTATGCAAAATTCTTCCAAAGCTATTGTGGCAGACGTTCCATAGCTCAGAAGAACCTTGGAAAACATACTTTCTTCAGGATCCTTATTGTTTTGACCTCAATTTTTTTTCAAGTTTCGGCCAACCTGATCAGAGTAGATAACTTTCTGAGGAAGAACTCTTTCGTCTATTAGTAATCTTTGATGCCCTTCTAGAAATGAATATAGCATGTCGTGTTAGCCTTGGCCAGCTTGTATATGTACGTTTAAGGTATTTTAAATAGATAGTAATTAGCTAGTAAGTTTATAATTTTAAGTTAGATTAAGCTTTTCAGGTTTTAGATTAGCTTTTGATTTCGTTGTTAGTTTAGTTTTAAAACAAACGAAATAAACATACAAAGTCCATTTATTAAGTTTTCAATCTTTATTTTTGTTGCGTTAATTTAAATATAAAAGTAATCTTAAGTCGAAAGACATATCTTTAATTTGTTAGGTTTAGCTTAGAGCGCACGCGTAGAGCCAGTAAGTTAGTTATAAATAGCTAAGTTAATTAAGCTAGATTTAAGCATTTTTTGTCTAGCATGTAAGTATATGAATTAACAAATAAAAATGCATTTAAAAAAAGAGCTTTATGGATACATAGAGCCTCTATTTGTCCCCGCGTCGGTGAAAGTATGTGCGTTCATATTTTACCAACATTTTGGAAGTAGACCTTTGAAAATCTCCCAAAAGAAATTGTTGTAACATTTAATTCTGTAAATGAAGAATCTGACTTAAGTTGGTTTATGTAACCACAGGACCTGAGTCTACTTCGCATTCCTCTTGGTTATTAAGGACACCTTATACTTGGTCATAATATAGTTTAATGAAACAAAGCAGTCAATAATACAACAAAATAATACACAAACATAACAAAGCGTAAAAAGATCCATAGTTTTGTGGACAAATTCATTCATTATCATACAAAAATGAGGCATTGAAGGATTCTCTCATCTTGGCAAAAAAAAAGTGTGTCACTCCATCAACCAAAATGTGTCACTCGACCGCAATTCACAAGAAACAAAACAGTTTTACAAAATGTCTATTGAAAATAATTTATTTTCCACATCACAACCAAAAATCCATCTGACAATTTAGAAGCTGTCAAAAGTCTGCACCTAACACTCTCCACCTAACATGTTCGACATCAAATTGTCAACATTATTAAAAAACTCCATCAAATCACTTGTCAAAGTGAATCATGTCCTGAAAACAAAACAAAAAAAAAACCCGCGTAAGTGATGTGGAAAATTGACACATTTCCACGCGTTCCCAGCCGATGAGAAAAATAATAAAAAGCCATGACAAGAGTAGAGTTGCTGCCGCCGACAAATGACAGCTAATTCCTTGCACGCCATTTGAAGGAACATATACTATTCTTCATCACTTATGCGCTCACTAATTAACACTGGAATTTATTATCGCTGGCTTCGGCTGACATGTGCCGTGGTGAAATACCTTTGGATTTTGGGATGTGGGAGGCGTTGACTTTGACGCCGCCGCCGGTTACATGGATCATCTTCATGGGGTCATCATTAACATCTGCGCGGTATTGCGTGGCGGTAAAGCGGAAAATAAGATTTGAAATTGGACCCTCTCAAAGGTCCCGAATTCCAGTAAACCACATCGTCGGGGGCGTTTATCGGATCCGGGTTTTCATCAGTGGCTTCTGAATAATGAGCGAAATACAAAGTTCCTCAGGAGAGCGGACTAGACCCGCACTTTTTGTGTTGATTTTTTTTTTTTAATTTTTCCCAACGTGGTTTTTCAATTTTATGATACAATGTGCAGTTTACACACGTTTTTTTTTTGCTGTTCGATCCAAATTACCTCGGACAATGTTTATGATTGAAGATACCCACCGATCAATGGATGGACAAACAGAGATGCTGATGGCGGATGGTAGCGGCCAATGGCCCTGTGCCCGGTGGGAAACTCAATTTGGCATCGTAATTGATACGAAACTATTGAGGGGACGTTTTGGAAAACATTTTGGTTAATCGACACCGACAACACTCAAAAGCGGCTTCATTACACACAAATTAGCTTCATTACAGCGACCAGCACTAATTGCGAATCGATATGCAATCATCCGGATATGTACTTGGGGAATTTGGTCTCGCATCCTTCGTCCAGTTTCCAGTGTGCAATGTTCCGGAGCCATCGTGTGTACATGGATAATTTAAGGACTTAAATTTAAATATAATGTGCGAAATACGAGGTGCATTAAGCAACGTTGTTCTAATATAGATATTGTCGAAAATTGCTGATGAGTATCGGTTGTAAAGTATTGATTGGGTTTTGGGGAATTTTCAATTTAAGCCGAAATGGCTTTGAGGTACGATCCAGAGGGATCAGAAGCGATTATTCGCAGGAATTTGTGTTGCTATAATTTGATGTAGAATTAAAGTTTAAATCTTATCAAAATCGTTAAGTTATAAAATTGTACTGCTGCGGATATGACAGGACAGATGGAATATGAAGTTGATATTATATACCTTTTAAGATCGATTTTCTTCAGTCTAGTCTGCGCACAAGGTTTGTCCTGTTCAAAATTTCAAGAAAAGAGTTATTGCACTGACTTTGAAGCAGGATACGAGGCTAACGAGCGAGGCTTCTGTATTAGGCTACCCGGTAGCAATATCTGAATGCTCGAAGAACTTGATTTTCTATAAAGTGAATTTTACGCATGATTCTTACATTCGTACATCCCCCAAATCAATTGTAGTTTAAAAAATATTTATTATTATACATTTTGAATAAATAAATTTTGATGCAGATTTTTACAGAACTATCATTGGAAAAGTCTCGATTTAAGTTTTTAGAAAATAAAAAAAAAATGTTTTTTTCTGAGTTCCTGAGAACTTATTAACTCATTTATTTTCTAAATAGATCAATTTAAATAATTAAAACAAAGGAGTAAAAAAATGTGACGGATCCAGTATGCAGTACTTAACATCTCATATAACATAGTTTCTAATTCTAGGACCTATAAAAATTTATATTATTAATTATAATTATTATTAGAATAATTTGGAAAACAAAAATTTGGTAAAAAAAATTCCTGTTTATCACGTTTTAGCTTAAGAGCTACTTACAAAAAAAAACTAACTTAACATAAAGTAACTTAGCCTAACTTAACATAATTTAACCTAACTTAAACTAAGCGCATATTCAACCCAGTCAAGCCACTATTAAGCCTACTACAATCAAGCGCGAATGATTTCTTATTAGCCTTAGGATGAAATTGTCTATCCTGGGAATGTCGGATGTGTCTAGAAGGACCTTATTCGAAAGATAATGCTTGTAATCCGTATGCGTGTAACTTAGTGCAAGCTTGGAGGCATTTTCTTTCGAATATTCGATATTTTTCCATGTAAGATGGATTTATGTTCTACCATACTGGACTTGCATAGGTCAGAATTTGACGCACAAATGGTTGTTTATGTTCTCATTGTTATACAAAAATTTGTCTAAGTGTACACCTAGCTATTTCACAACAATCTTTGACTCGATGTGAAGTCCGTCTGAAGATTTAACTACCAAGTTTCTCCAATTGCGTCTTAAATCTGAACTACCCTGTTCTAGTGGGGTGCGGAACAGTATGGTTTCACATTAAGAAAAATTTACCTTGAGCTTCCAATCATGGCAGAATGTCTAAAGGTTAACTAATTTTTGTTGTAGATCTTTCTGTATATCTTTAACTTTTAAGCCGTGAACATATAAGATTACATCATTAGCGAATGCTAGTGTACCATCCAAGTCCCTGGTCATTTTAGAAATGTAAATATTAAAGAGTAACGGTGCCGTCACTGTACCCTGCAACAGACCATTGATGGCATCAAAAACCACAGTCGTCATGCACGCTCAAAATCGTTAAGTTACAACAAATTTTTTTGATCGTATCATAAAAATGATAACGTTAATAAGGTGGTGTGGAAACTCATATTTGATAAGTTATAAAAACCGTGTCAAAGGCTTTTTCGATATCCACTAGACAGGCACCTGTATATCTTTTAGCATTTAAGTTCCATTTGATGTCTGAAACTCATGTCGTAACAGCGTGCACTGCGGCATTGTTTCTATCAGCCAAGATATGAATACAATTTTTTTAAACAAAAATCTTCATAAGCAAAACGTATTAAATCACTTTGGACATTTCTAAAGGACAAAACAAGTCTTTCCTCAGTTGAATGACCTTTCGACAAGTGAACTGAATGGTACATGCGAATGTTGATCATTCGTCTGCAAATTTACCAGACTTATGTCAGATACCCTTTCATCAGACTGTTTCTTAGATGAGTGAAAAATTATATAAAATTGATTATTATGGTGGATTCTCAGAGCTATCTGCGATACCAAAGTTTTTTGAATTAATTGCTAGAAATAAGTTTTACTTCAATATTGAAAAACAAATGTTTCGACTTAAATGGATTTGTTTTGGAAAATTCTACAACTTTTTTCAAGATACTACATATTGTTGTGGCTACTGAAGCTAGATTACAAGTTGATACTTTATATACCGATTTTGTGAAACCATATGAATATGTCATTCATTTGGGATTATGGGATCACTGTTTCTATGGATCAGAAGCGATAAAAACAGAAAACAGAGTGTCAAGATTAGATGTGTATTGTCAGGAATTAAAAATGTTTTATATGGAGTACCATAAGAAATTCATCTTGGTCCTCTTTTATTTATAATGAAATTCTTTCCATTTTCAAACATGCTTTCATGGATACATACATATACAATGAATGCCGATGACTAAAAAATGTTGTTACGATTAAACACCTAATTCACTGCTCCAAAATGACAACTTTTTCAAAAACTTTATTATCGGCTTGAAGTACAATCAAAACATTTATGAATTGAACTCGACTTCGTTCATATGGCCACCGCGGGTACGTTTACAGCGGTCGATTCGTTTGACCCAATTTTCGATGACTCGGCCACATATTTCGGCCGAAGCGGTCGCTATTTCGCGTTCAATATTGGCTCTGAGCTCTTCCAACGTCGTTGGCTTGTTCACATGAACCAGTCACTTAACGTAGTTAAATCGCACGTACGAGGCGGCCAATCGACTGGCCCATTTCTTGAGATAACACGCTCATCGAACTTACTGTTCAATAAATCGACTGTGTGGCTTGTGGCACCGTCCTGTTGACCACATGCCGTCGAAGTCCATATCTTCCAATTCGGGCCAAAAATAATCGGTAATCATGGCGCGATAACGCTGGTCATTCATAGTAACATAACGATCGTCATGACGGTAAGCAAACCGCACCAAACAGTTATTTTTGTGGATGAAGTGGTGATTCATAAAGCAAATGTGGATTTTCACCCGACCAATAATGACCAAAAATGAGTTTGCTGTAACATACCATAACTCTTAATTTGACACATCTTATCTTCACGAAAAGTTGGATGATCTCAAACTGATGCCTGTGTGCCACTATGTGCCTACAGAAGACTGGTTAAGAACTTGGTTACAAGTTGGACATTTTTGCCTCAGGCAAAATAATTTCGTTTCCAATCTGATTGTACAACTTCAATTTTTTGGCAAAGAATGTTTTAAGCACTGTGGTCACTAAGAAAATAAGCATAAAATGGAATGATCATTCGTTCAGAAACTACCCTCTATTTTTTTTATTGACCAGAACAATAAGTGTAATCGCCCGTAAGTTGGAGCAATCAGTTTGTAAAATAGTTATGTAAATGCGAAAAGTTTGTTGTAATTGCCATTGTTGTAATTTGCTATTTTAATCTCGTGTTCAACATTCCAAAGTTGTGCAAACGATCGCAACGCTTATAAAAGAGCATAAGAAGCGCGCGTTCGAGGACATTAAAGTTTAAGAAACATGAATGAGGTTCGAAAATTCTACCAACAGACAAAACAAGGTTACAGACCTCGTACCGAAACCTGCAAAGTTCGAAATAGAAACATCAAAATAGACTTGCAGTCAATGCTAAGGACATGAAAGAACCAACAATGCCATCTAATCGACCCAGACGAAGTAAAGTAGCAATTTTTTAACTTACGTCTAAAAAAAACAGCATAGCTGCCGAACTTTTCAAAGCGGCGATGAAGACTTGGTTAAGAGTATTTCCCAAACTGCCACACATTGTCAGAAGAAAGCATGCGAGATGAATGGAATCTTAGAATTTGTTGCCCAATCCTGAAGAGCAGAGACCATCTAAACTGTGCCCAATTATGAAGGTAATAATCTCCTCAACATTGCCTAAAACATCTTTTCTGCCGTATTATGTGAACGTATAAAGCCGTTCGTAAACAACCTGATAGACTCATATCAATGTGGCTTTCGACCAGATAAGTCCACCATGGAGCTCCAAATCGGCACACCTTTTCATCAATTTCAAGATTGGTTGAAATACCTCTGACTAAGAAAACAATTGAGTTCAGTCCTTAAAAAATATGTATCATATTTTTGTTTGCAATGCATTTGTATCATGGTATGGGCACCCAAACCAATTTTTTGTAAATTGATTTAACTTTGAATCTCGACTTGACAATATTTATATGCTATGTAAAAAAACTATACCTACGGCTTGGATTTATTAAGTTTAGGTAGGTCTTATTTTACATTAAGGTCGATTATTTTAGTAGGTTGAATGAAATTTTATATTTCCTGGCTATATATTTTTCGAATAATCATTTCGAATAATTTTGTTATATTTTTATTAAGAAATATATTTAAATATTTGTAATATATTATTTGTTTTAAATATAAGGCTCAGCTTAAGCGACGAACCTGCATAGGGTCAGATATATGTTTTTTTTTAATTTTGTGAACTTAACGTTTTTTTTCTATCTTGCATGTGTATATATTTAAATTGATAATAAACTGCAAGTTGATTTTATGTAGGTAGATCGTTTTGACTATATAGATTTGCTATCGCAAAATTCGCGTACAGATATTTGATGACGAAGTTAAAGTTCTACTGACTTTTTTTTATTGAAACAAAAGATAAATATTTTAATTGCAACAAAAAAAAGCTGAATTGTGAGGGAAGTAAGAACATAACTCTTTAGTTTAGACAAATAAAAATTCACACAGCCAAACAAATAATTGTTTGATACACTTACTTACAAAAGTCAACAAACGGTTTCGGTTCTGCCTGTTGAACTGTCAACACAGTGTAACAGAAGTCTTCCTTCTGTCGTTTGAGACAAAATGTACCTCTTAGTAATGGAATAGCAACTAGTAGGAGTTTATTTGTTAACATTGTATTGATCATTCAGAGTTCTTAGAAAACAATTTTCGATATCTTCTTGTGTGAATCTGTTTTTTTAAAAATGGCAAATCGAAAGGAAACTCCTATTGAAGTGCGAAAAATCGTTATGAAGTTAAGAAGTGGAGGAAAGTCAATGGCTGAGATCGGTCGAACAGTGAATTTGGACAAGGCAACTGTTCAAAAATGAATAACAAATTACTATAGAAGAGGATCATTCGAAAAAAAGCCTAGAACTGGCCAACCGAGGAAGATTGATGACAGAATATCAAGAAAAAACCCTAAGCAGAGCGCGGTAAGGATTGCTTACTAGATCCGAAACACTGAGCAAACAGATGTTCATGCCCAAACAATTAGACACTGTTTGAAAAGGACTGGACTGGAGGGCTGGAGTTGTTCGAAAAAAAGCTCTTCATAAGTATAAGAAATAAATTTAAACGAATAGAATATCCTAAAAAGTACGAACAAATAATTGAAACGGATCCATCTTGCTGCGAGAGATTTATATTTACAGATGAATGTAGGTTAATATATTTGTAAACGAATCACATGTAACGTTTTGGAGGAAACCAAATAAAGCGATTTTTCCAAAAAAAAAATAGTCCCTACAGTCAAACATGAAGGTGGATTCGTTATGGTATGGGGTTGCATGACAAAAAATGGAGTTGGGATATTAAGGTTTAGAGAAGGCACTATCAATCGGGATATATATATTGACATATTAAAAGATAGTTATGTTCCAAGCATCCATAAACTTCAAATTTTTCTTCATAACAATGTCCCGAAGCATTCTTCAAAATTTGTCAAAGAATGGTTACTTTAAAAAGTGAGGACGAAATAAGATCACCATCCGCCGGGCCTCAATGTGATCGAACATCTTTGGCCACACTTGAAGAAAGAAATCGAGAAAACAAGTGTTACTAAAATTTCTGCTCTTAGAGAGCTTTAGTTGAATAAGGGGAAAAAGTTATGAAGTTACAAGAAAAATGTCCTAATGCCCGCTCATCTGAGACAGGAATAGAATAGAGGATCAATAACTTATTAGTAAGTTGATAACTGAGCACCGTTTTTACCAAAATCCTATCGTTTGTAGACTTTTATAACATTCCAAAAGTGAAATAAATGAGCTCTTTATTTTTTTTTCAGGTTTTATATCAGAAGAGTTGTTTTTTTTTACTTTTTTACTTCTATCCTTATTTCCATATTTCCATTACAAAATAATAAAGTTTTCCATGATAAATTTTTAAATATCGAAAAAATGGAGGTCGTATGTTCACTTTTGTAACTAAGTGCATAAATTACAAGACTGAGTTTATGACATATTACTTTTTACGTAGAAGTTTAAAGTCTTCATTTAAGACTTATTTCCTTTTAAGTGAACAATTTACTAAATAATGTTAGCAAAAATCTTTATTGAACATTTTTAAAATAGAAGAAAAAACGAGGTAGCTATTATGACAGATAACGAATTAGTTAAAAGATAAATGAATACATAAATATATAGAATGTAAAATAAAAAAGTATGGTGTATAGTATATGAAAATGATATAATATTGTTATATAAGAATCGACCAAAAACTTCGCGCTTCAAACATATTTTCATCTTTATTTGAAATGATTCTTTTCGACCCGTTCCCTCAAATGTTTAAATAACATTGTTGGCATACTTATCTATGGAATTAAAAGAAAGGGATTATATTTCAAGCTTTCATCACTTAATAATGTACTAGGTAAAAATTAGTCAGATAAACATGCAAAATATAAACAAACAAATAGATAGACATGCACATAGAACATTGACCAATTAAGCAAATATATTTATGCATAAATCAAATGAATTTATTAGTAGATTATATAAATTATTTGGATGTTGTTAGAAGTAATGGCATTGGCTTTAAAAATTCGAATTGGTGTTTAAAATTGCCGCAATCGATCCAACATTCGTATAAATTGCATTTCAGTACCGCCAGAAAGTTACAGCAAACTTTTAAGAACTCTTACCTCAACTTGAATACCCTATAACAATATTTATCTATATGTGAGTTTGAACATAATTCTAAAAACACTTAGAAATAATTTCACAATTTTTTTATTCTAATGCTCACAGTCAAAACCAATAAGATCACTATTCATTACTCGAAGAACCAAAATCATGCTCTGCAAAAGACAAATCTTGTCAGTTCTACCAAATATTGGACAATACGCAAGAGATCTGATTTTAGGAACACTCGAAATGGAAATCATTCATCGGATGTGCAGTTCCGTCTTCAAGAAGGGGTAATGGAGAAGGTAAAACCGTGATTTCTAGGAGTTGTGTAGCGAAGTTGATCTAGTCCGGAAAGTAAGAATCTGACGTAAAATATCTCAGCCACATGGAGCGAATGAACATCAAGGCTCCGGCAAAGGGTGTCTTCGAATCGCAGTCACCAAGCTCCCGAAAGAGGGGAAGGTCGAACATTTCGTTAAAAAATCAAGCCAGGGAGCTTGGTCGAATTCACTGGAAGCAGCGATCCTTCAAGGATCGATGGTCTGAAAAGTCAGATCTCTGAGAAAAAACTTTTTTAAAACTATGTGATCGCAACTTATGTTCATAAATACCGCAAGAGCAGGAGCAATAAGCGCAATATTCCTAATTACACCTACACGGTTAGAAATCACTTGATTGCAGCTCAACCTGGTCATTTGAATCCTTAGCGTTATGCACGTCACTTAAATTGACGCCGAATTCCCCTATCACTTCGCACGATCAGCATATCATTAATTGACAATCAGAAATCCTTACCAAGCTGTTGACGGCATTATAAAGAAACTATCAATGTGTTTCCATTAATAAATAAAATTCCATTATAAACTGTCATGCAAGTAGCTTTGGTTCAGATTTCAGAGTGAATCCCATCCGCATCCCTTGATTGCATTCTCATCTGAAACAAAAATTTGTTTCACCAAATGGAACTAATCCCATTGTGTATCTTGGCCTGTTTGGTCAGCTTACAAATAAACACTTACAAGAACAACAACAAGAAAGGCTTTAACCGAAACACAAGACTAATGATTTATGAATGACGTTTAACATTTCAAGCCTCACAATCGGCTACCCAGGATAAGAGTATGAGACGGGGAGGAACATCGCGCGAACTTCGCATTCATTAAGCCAAGAAACGAAAAAAAGAAGAGAAAGAACTACAAATCTCCATTTGCCTTGTTGTGGGCTTAGGGACCCATTCTTTGGACTGAATTCTGATTTTCAGCTCATTACTCAAGTGGAACGAATGTGGGCCTATCTCTCGCCTCGCCATTCGAATATTACCTTTTTCCTTTACCTGATGTAGCCGTAGATAGATCATCTCATGCCTGCCGAACAAAAAGATGAAAAACACAAATTTCGGAGATCAGATACAGCGACCGGATGCTTCGGAGCTCCCAAGAGTTATCCGAACAAGTAGGTGCACACCTTCGCCATCAGTCGATCGATTTTATGAATGAAGATCATTGTTCGCAGGCCCTGCTTGTCCAAATTTAGATTTTTGTATTTCGTTTTATTTTTTTTTCATTAAGTCTTGACGGTTTTGTTTTTTATTAACAGTGAAAAGCTTCTATGGAGGGTTAGACGGTCAGCCGTCACAATGAGAGAAAAACTCGAGCGAATACGCAGAACGGAATAAGGAATTGTATCCGCTGACTTGGCTTTTGATTACATTTCATATCAGAGAGAATAAGCGTGCTGATGTGTGCAACAGAAGATATCAAAACAGAGCGCAGGCCACCGCATCAGACTGGGCACTGGCTGGGTAGGTAGCTACTCCAGAAACAGCAGGAAATCACAAATCAAAAGCGGTTTTGATTAATTTTTAATATTTCTCATAGCACAAGCGAAATGAATGCATATTCTATAATTGGTGAACACATTCGGAGCTCTGGATACAAGAAAGATTTGTTTCCCTTTCAGTCAGGCAATGGCAATGTGTCTAGTGTAAGAATTGTTTGCCTGCGGTCTTAAATTCTTGAAAAGGAAATTAAATGCCGAAGCTAATTGCAAGTGATTCTGTGTTTCTGGTTGTCAAGTCTTACAAAAAAGAGAGTCCTTTTAATAATTCAATTTGTATGTGAAAAGGATACGTTTAGCAAATAGTATGAAGAAATGGCTGAAGAAGAAGTCAAGGTTCAAGGCTTTTTTCGTTGGGTTTTTGTGCATCTTTCCTACTTTGAGGCACTAAAACAAGTATGACGTCAATACGAAAAGAAAAATTCAGATCGAATAAATGAATTTCTTTTTGGCTTCGTCGATGTCAACTTAAATGCGGATGCGGATGCGGATGCGGATGCGGATGCATATAATAATTATCAACTGTGGAAAAATTCAACTTTCCTTACAATTATCAAAATTATCAAGCTGTTATCACAATAATAAAATGAACATGGTTTTCATTGATATAAAATATGGGGCTATATTTCAAGCTTAGCTTTATTTCGTCTATCTTAATTAAGGTTCAGTTTTCGTTTATTGAATTTTTTCGCAATTAATAGCATTATTTTCGTTGAAATATTCAACCTCGAATTTAAATTAAATTAATTCGATTATTCTTTGATCTCAAATTTATAATCAGTTAAATCTAGAGAAAAATTGTGAAATACCCACAAAATTTTTATAAGAAATAAATTGTTTTATTCTTCAGCTAGCCCTATTTATTCATCAACCCCATCAACCAACGATATGTGTCGTTTTGATTCTATACGAAATATGAGAATTTTAGTTAAATAAAAGAACAGAAACAAAACATTCATTTTTTTTAACACAAAAATATTATAATATTATTATTATTATATTACAAAACATATAACTTTTTATTTTGAAAATGCTATAAAAAAAAACTGCTGAATATTTTCTCAAATTTCTTTTTTTATTTGAAAGTATAATCCTTCCGGTTAATTATGAAAAATAATTTCATTCAAATGGCTGCCTCGGCTGGCCAGGCAGAAACCTACACGATCGGTCCAATTTTTAAGCACAATGGCTTCACGAATATTGTCCTTTAAAGCGTCAATAATCTCTGGCTTGTCGGCGTAACACTTATCTTTGAGGGTACCCCACAAATAATAGTCCAACGGTGTCAAATCGCAGCTCCGAAGTGGCCAAACGACATCAGCGTGTAGCTTCGGCTGTGTGGCATGTAGCGTCGTCCTGTTGAAACCAAATGTTGCCAATATCATCCTCTTCGATTTTTGTGAACAAAAATTCGTTCAACATGGCCCGATAACGATCGCCAGTGACTGTAACGGCCACTTCTTGCTCATTTTCGAAGAAAAATGGCCCAATTATGCCTCTGGACCAAAATCCGCACCAAACAGTGACTCGTTTTGGGTGCATCGGCTCTTCAATGTATGCGTGCGGGTTTTCTGTGCCCCAAATGCGACAATTTTGCTTGTTTACATACCCGCCAAGATAAAAAAGAGCTTCATCTGAAAAGATGATTTTTTTTTGGCAAAATCGGCATCTTCTGTAAGTCGATCGCAGGCCCACTTAGCGAAGCGAAAACGCATTGGATGGTCAGTTGGCTTCAACTCTTGAACCAATTGGACTTTGTATGGCGTCATACCAAGGTCTTTATGCAAAATTCGTCTCAATGATGTCTCCGAAATGTTCAATTGTTGAGAACTACGTTGAATTGATGTTGATGGCGCTTCACGCACACTTTCTGCCACAGCAGCAATATTCTCGGGTATACGCACTGTTTTTGGCTTTTCACGCTTTGGTTTATCGATGAGGACGCCAGTTTCTTTCACTTTTTTCACAAGATAACGAACATACGGAGCTGACGGTGCTTCTCTTCTTCCAAAATCCGTACGCAATTTTCGCACACATTCTGCTACATTACCATGATTTTCAAAGTAATGTCGCAATATTTCCCAGCGTTGTTCAAGCGTAGACACAACCATATTCGTTCAGTGGCAGGATAAAACTAATTATCTGTCAAATCAGACATGAGCTTAGTGTTACCATTCACGAAATAAGTACTAGTTGAAAAAAAAAACGTTAGATGGCGGACGCGTTATTTTTTTCCGAAAGAATTAGAAATAAAAACAAAGACATTTATTTTCACGATATTTTACTGCACATTTACATAAAATTCAGTTCTTAGTCCAATGACCTTCATTTATTAATCAAAACACTGCAACCAAAACCTAGTGCAGTCGAATTGTAAACATTTCGAAGGAATAAGGTCAAAAGTTTATGAACGTGTTTTGATTTTGTACTTATTAATTTTTCGCCCGAAAAACATTTGCCCATCTCTGTCTGGAAGGCATGGTGAGTGTACTCACTACATTGCAGCAGGTTTATGCACTGGCTACAAGAAACGTAGGATGGTAAAAATATTGGATAACGAGTGAGTGCATGCGATTTCGAACTTGAATTTAATCCGAATTATTGCCTTTAGCCTTCTTTCTCAAGTTATTCTTTTGGTAAAGTGTAGATGATAAGATTTTTTTATGAATGTAGCAACGTTTCTTAGCAGCGAATGTTTGAGGAACAGATACCGCTAGTTATCGTCGTAGCCGAGAAACAAACCATATAATATTGCAAAAAACAATTCACTTCTCGAACTTGCTTTGAAATTGGGAGAACAATATTTTACTGTCGGTAATATGATCACAACCGAGATGACAATAGATGTAACGAGCCATAGTCGAAAAAGTTCAGATTTCTACGGAAGAATAAACCTGAAAGAATATATTTTATATTTGAGGTTAGGCCGGCAAGATTCACAAGGCTGTAACAGGTGGATGCTTATGATTGGATTCGAAGTCGTAGATAATGAAAGAGCCAAAGCATTTGTCGAAATGATTCAGAGTGGATAACATTTCAGAATAAATACGAAATAAAATTTTAAAGTGGCATATTATTATGCGTTTGTAACAATGGCATAGGTTAAGAATTTGACAGTCTTGAAAATTCAAAACTTGATTGAGAATGTACAGGGCAAACTGCGGACAGGTGAAAGTTGACTTCAACACGCACAAAGAACTCTAGCTGACACAACAACCACTTAAACAACGCCACTCATCAGTCAGAGTACTACCGCTGTTCGACCAATCCATTAATAGTGTCAATAATTTTATCCCAATAGCCAATGGTGGCTGGACAAGGAGTTGGACCAAGGACCCATCAAGCAGGCTGCACCACCCAGCCGTTAAATCTTAAAGATATTTTATATATAATATATAAGATTAGATAAGTCTAGCCTTAACAAAATGTTGCAATTAATAGGACGTGGATTCGTTGTTGGAAAGAGGCTGAGAACGTATATAACTAATTTAAGATGTAAAATTATATCAATCGACTGTGGGTATGCAAATAAACCAAAGGTTTGAATTTGGCGGCATAAGTCCATGTTCCAGTTTCACTTAATCCGATCATGAAGATAATCTTTTTTGACTTATGTTATTTCGAATTGCGCAGAGCCAGTAAGTTATATGATATTAATTTTTGATTTCTTGTTATTCTTCCAAAGCCAATTAATTTTATAATATTAATGACGGCGACCTTAGACATTGATCTGCGTATCCCAGAAACCCCACTGATTTGTTGAAGATAGTAATGTTCGTGTAAAAACTTACTGTATCTTTCGGCGTGCTTTTGAATTAGTTACTCGTCGTCTTACCGGATCTTGTACATTTTTAAAATAGATCAGAGGAACTGTGAGTATTTCTGAATGGAACCTTGCACCGCGTATTTTACTATGTCACGCTCCATTGGTAGATAAGTTTTGACGGGAAACCGCCATAGCCTTAGATAAAAGGCTTAAAACAACGAATGTAATCATATGCGGGTTTTAATTATTGACACAATATTTTGACTTGTTTGCCCCGAAATTGCTACTCTTTAGTTTTGTGCCACACATATTAGGGTAAATCCAAATCTTTGTTTTTCTCGCCTTAGCAAATAAAGTACAACTTGGCAGTGAATGGCAGGAATTTTCTCACCTGCGCATATCAGAACAGGTTTTCTCGCTAGCTAAACTCATATCCAAAGCACACAATTATTTCCCTTTTATCTCTCATCTAATGGCAGCCATGCACGCCAAAACTCACACACACACGTACACTGAGAATCAAACTGTAGCTAAAGGCGATCGAGGTGTAACGTAAGCCAGCCAGCTTGACTCTGCTTACCCGATCCGAGAGCACCCACCACCAATGTTTCCATCGTTGTTGTCGTTCTGCCTCCACGAGACCGAGACTTCTAAGCCATCAGCCATCGCACGAAGTTCGTACCTCAACTCTTTCATTTCAGTATCATTCCGATTGTCGACTGTTGCGGTTGTTCCTCCTGGATATATTTTTGAACATTTTGTTTTGTGCTCGTGCTCTTGTTATTGGACTTTAAGTAATCTTCTTGTTGAAAATTACATGCATACTTGCAGTCGTGTGTGAAAATACATACAAAAACGCAGTGCAAAGTCGAAGAGAAGAAAAACTAAAATAAAAAAGAAACCAGACGAAGCAGAAGAGAAAACACAAGAATCAAGTCAGAAGTCAGAATAAATTAATTGAAAAATTGCTTTCTCATTTTACGTCATCGGAAAGTAGTGCAATCAAAGTGCACACACGAAGACGAGCACTTGATTCGTTAAATAATTAGTTAATCGAAATCAAACTGACATTGGACCAATCGTGATTTTAAGGAAGTGTACTCAGAAGTTATAGCAGGGACTTGCAATTTGTCTTCCATATTAAGTGCAGAGGCAATAAAAGCGAAAAAGAGAAAAACATTTTCCCTCTTGACGTTCGTCGCGCCGTAGCCGTCATCTGATATTTTCTTTGCGGTCAAAGAAATATTCTAATTGTGAGTGAGTTAGTATCCGTGTGTGTAAGAAACCGTGTGTGCTCATCTTTATCCAACCAGTCAACAAACCAACCAACCAACCGACCAGCTCAGGTGTTGTTTTTGTGAGAAAAAAATAACGTACATATATTTTAATATAAAAAGAAACCAATAAAAAAGGGAATCGCAAAAAGAATAACACATTCCGATTAGAGGGCTTGTGGGTTTCATCATTCTTCCCATCTTCTTCTCCTTCAGATTATTCTTCTTCGTCTTCTTCTTCTTCTGCCGCTACATCTATCGTGGATTAAGACTTTCGGCTTAACTTTGGCGTTATTGGTATGTATGCAGAAATGTTATTGTTTTTTTCTTACAATTACCTGGCGATAAATGGGTACATACCTGTTTTTTAAGGAGTTCAGTACTTAGAAACAATTGCATCATAATATTGTTTTAAAGTAGGCACTCGTATGTGCCGGGTTATGAGGTTCAAAGGGGTGAAAGCAATTCATAGTTACTTTCGAGTGGGACTCCAGCATCATTTATCATCATCTTTCATGTCATTCGAAATACAAAATTTGTCTGAAGAAAGATACTGTTTTTTTTTTTAAAAAATGGTTTACAGAAAGAAAGTCTCAATAAAAAAAGAAATATCTAAGAAACTCGAAAGGTATGCCACGGCGCTGAAGAGATTATCATATATATGTGAAAAAGATATAAGATATTTCTCTGGTTCATAGGAAAAAGATTGGTTTCATTTAATTAAGATGGTGACAAGACTTGGGTAAGAGTTGCTAATAGAATCTGATGGCTTAGTCGATCAGAGTTTCTACGAAAATTGATATTTTAACGCAGACAAATGTTCATGTCTAGATTGACCTCGATTGTGAAAGTTGTTAAGGGGGCAATTTGGGCATGACATGACCTTGGATGATTGCCTTTTATTAATGGAATATTTTCTTAAATGTTGTTTATAGATCTCATTTGGAGTATAATTGAATTCCTCTAGCATAAATGCAATTATTCGTTTTTAGTTAATGGATTAATTGGACTCACATGCAAAGTAGAAAAAAAGTTAACATCATTCGAAAGAAATAATGCAAATACTTAAAGGTCCACACATACTCAACACGATTTTCAGTATTATTTATCAAAAGCGATTCTGAAACTCCCAACGAATGATGGAAACTTTCAATTTTGACGGAACCACAAAGATTACACAGCGAGAAAATGTACTTTTTCGGGACTTGCTTGAGAAGTACTTCAGTCTATGGAGTTGAATTAAGTTAAGAGAAATTCAAAAGCATCTGAATAATAGGTAGATGATCATATAAAACGATGTTTGTTTAAGTTATACGATACTCGATTTCGTATTGAAGTTAAGCCTCTGTACCAATATGCACCTTGGATGAAGTTTTATTACTGCAGTATACATACTGCCTTTACGACAGAAGGGAAGGAGAGGAGTATGGTCCAATGGCATATTCTTAGCGTATCACGAATAACGTTTTCTGCACGCATGTGTATAACGAATGTCTTCTGAAAAAAAGACACATTTAATATCACATATTAGGTTTACTTAACTGAATACTAGCTTCGCTAAGATAATGGATGATATTTTTGAAAAAAATTCGTCTTCCATAAAGTTTCAATAATGTAAACTTTCGGTGATTTCGAAGTTCTAACCGAACTTGCGGGCTCATGATCTTCCATTAAGCTTCGGTAAACTAAGACACGTTAAAGCAATAGCTACTTTAAAGTTTCCGTAAATTTATACTACCTTATTATTTCTAAATTGATAGCAGCATTGTGATTTCAGAAACTTAAAGCATAAAGGTACTTACCGATTATTCATATATGACCATTATAAAATAAAATACAATTCTTGGCATCTAATTCGGTTGTTGATACTTGCATAAATAAGACTTTAAGATGAGTATTAAATATCTGAAGATGAGTATTAAATATCTAAAGAACTTAAAAGAAGTATTTCAGCACACAAATGAATTAGTATAAATTTATCGTTTGCTATCATAAAAACTTAGAATTACGTACTTAAATTAAACTGCATTTATCTTTACAATTTTTCAATAAATTAAAGCTTTTTGATGAGTATTAAATAACTTTTGCTTGTTAAATATTTCCTTAAACAGATTTGCGAATCCACTTAAAAAAAACATTATAAACTTTAATGTTGTTCATCTGCTTTAACTCAGTTAAGTAACTAAGTTTTTTTTTGTAGTTTATTCAATTTAAAATCAATTTAGTTCTGCTATTCTGTCAAAAATGTTCCCATTATTTAAAAGACTCTAAAAGTCTATAAATCATTATAGACTAAATTCTGCAGAACAGGGGTTAAATACCGTGAAAAATGGAAAAAAAAAATAGTTTCTTTGAAGCAACTAAAAGAGAGTTGATATTTTCTCACATCATAGAAGTATGAAACATGTTTTATTTTTTTCGTCAATAAACTTAAACAAGCCTTCTGAATGTTGTTAATAGTATCAAAGTATTTCATATACTTATTTATTTAAGCCAAACAAAAGAATATATTTTTGAACCACCCTGTAGTCAAAATGTTTTTTCCTTACAAACATGGTAAGCTGATTGTAACTTATTTATATACAGAGTTTATATGAAAATCAATAATTTAAATCAAAACGCTTTGCACTAAACCATTTTATCAATTTTTGAAGATCCCTTAAACAATTTTTGTTGCTTTAATGATAAATTGTACCAAATTGATTCAACTATTGGGCAAGGCTCAAACAGGCTTTCTGCTGTTTTTAATACCGATCCAAAGTTTATTAAAAACAAAAGAATTATAAAAAGATATTCGCTATGATCAACAGATACGCATTGTCTGATCTTTCGCTCAGCTTAAGCTTCGTCTACCACCTACATGACATTGTACATGAAGCAAATGAAAACAACTGAACGTCAAATAAATATCAACATGACGACCTTTTGATTGATCGGCTGTAAATGAAGATCCATGCGGTCTGATTGTAAAAATTCCCCTCAAGCCCACACTCTCATCCCGCGAACATCTTAATTAGATCTTCATAGCTCTCATTTGGCCTTACAATCGTATACACAATAACATTCCAAAAACTTCTTATGAGATGAGGTCATCGAAGCGGATTAAATTTTGGTTTATTTTTTTACAAGTACATTCCATCTCATTGCATTGAGCTTGATCATCAATTGCGCCGACAGCAATGCGTTGGAGCTACTCTTTGATTCAGGAATGACTTGCTTATAGGGGTTGTTACAAATGTACGTTTTATCTTTGAGCATACTTCCGTGTAAACTTATCATTACACTAATTTTTTAATAGGCTCTTCTTCTTGTTAGCAAAGCTGTTAGGTCTAATGATCGAAATTATCTTTACGATTCATTGGAAGTAAAAAAGACTTAGTAAATCAATAATTCTATGCGTCAAGGACTTTGAGTTATAAAGACATCTGCGTCATAAATTTACTTCAATTCGCCATCCTCTTCACTAGACAGAGACTCTTCATCGATGAAGATCACATTGAGTGGAGTTAAATCTTGATTTGATTAATTGAAGGTTGTCAAATGGGTGGGGGCGTCTTAATGATCGCAAACATATTTGACTTTGCTTCAAAGCTAACAAAGTCAAGGACGAAATAGAAAAAAAATCAATTTCATACAAATGGGGTAAGATTTGGAGCTATCATATATAAGCAGTCAATCTTTCAAATAAGAGAGTAATTTTATCTAGTGATGCTTTATTTAACACTAAAAAAAAAAAAAATTTGTGGCATAACATAAGCTTGCCAGGGCTTGCCATGGCCAGGGTTAGACCTACGGTTTATTGCCGACACCGAACGGCCCCAGAAGCTTTTCTTGACAGTTTGTACTCATTGGAGAGATTGTCAGTCACTCGCGAGAGGTGGAACCTTGAAAAATGCCAGATGTTCGAACCCGAAATTGAACCCGGGTCTCCACGCTCATGAGCAGACGCAGGAAACTATTGAGTCACGACACCCACATGCTGAATAACTTGGTTTAATTAAGAAGAACTTGGGGATATATAACTCAAGCAGTCATACCACTAAAAATTGACATCAACATCTAATGATGCATACCATTTCTGAGTAGATAAGAAATAAATCTTTTGGTACCTTCTTCATTGTATACTACGTTTAAGCTACCAGAAATAAAATGCCTCTTTGTTTTCGGCTCTTCTCTTCGAACTTCATTAGAATCTTGGCGAAAAGATCCTAAAGTGCTTTGCAAATATCGCCTTACTAAATCGTGGAACGAATCTCGGAGTCTGCTAATATATATTAGTAGGGTTACTACTGGATAAGGATAATCAAGAGGTGAATAATAAAATACCATGGTGATACGATATTCGTACGAGTGTCATAGTTTAAGCATATTACTCTTCTTTAACTGTTGCGAAAGACGAGATATATCTTAAGGACCTATTTGGCTTTCAACATTGAAGATATATTTTGATGCAGTTTTTTCATTCATCAGAATGAATATCTTTATCTAAGAATACGAATAAGGAAGGAAGACCCTTCAAAACTTACCCAGTCGATCCGAAACAACCCTTTGTTTTGAGATGTAATCCATATTTCCAAAAGCCGCATGCCTTACTGTTAATTAAACTTTATGTTACTAAAAACATTTTGTTGTAGTTATTAGTGTGTCTACTACCATAATTAGCCTCCGTTCGCTTAAAACCAGCGACCTCGAGCCAATACCTCTATGGAGGATGTAGGAATTATTTAAGGAGCGGAGCTCTATCAGCCTGCTGGCAGTCTTTGCTAAAGGAATCAGACAGAAGAGACAACGTTGTTCAGGTTGAGCAGTGCTTTATTGGTATTCGAAGTTGTGCTTTAAGGTATTTTTTTAAATATCTTCAGCTCTTTCTTGCTTGTTTATCAAAGCACTTAGGTCAGTGCCACAGCCTTATATCACTGAAGCTGATTTTGCACGAAAACACTTCTTGAACACAGTTCGACTATGGCAGTAGGTTAACAAGGTGTTATCGTTTATTCTCTTGAAGGCAATAGTCAGAGCACGACTTCATGTACTGTCCTATTCAACTCAAGAGTGCGAAAAGGTCTTAGCTAACCACAGAAACCATCGCTACTCAGGATAGACGAAATAGTATCTTGTGATTTCGTAGAAAGCCCAACGGTCGAACGTTAGATTGTGCCAAGGTTAAAGTGGCTACTTAAGACGAGGAATAAGGCCAGTGATTGATAGTTAGATTTTTATGACCTATTTAAGTACGAGAGATCACTTACAATAACTCGAAGGATGGAGAGTTGAATCGTGTTTATATCCATGATGTTATGTATAAGGTTTTTAGACTTTACTCACATAATAAGGGGTTTTAATGTTTTTTGACCTTATTTCTAGCTAGAGCAGATTATTTTTCTAATTTTTAGCCTTGAATTACCCATTGATTTCAGCATTCAATGGTTTGAAATACCAACGTTGAGTTCTAGGTAAAGAAAACTTTAGAATATATCTGTGTCAATAAAACAAAAAAGGTTATGTCGACTCAAATACAAAAAATGTTTTTTTTTTTTCATTAATGTAATAGATTTCATGTTTCAAGCTTTTCCTCAAATACTTATTTCCAAGAAAAAAAATGGAAATTATTTAAGATCATTTAAAATAAGAAAGACTGGTTTCTCCAAATCATGTTTCTAGAAAGTCGCATTTTCTGACCTATTTTGCTGAAGTAGAATACTCGCATAGGGTACAAAAATCATTAAGGCAAGTATCTAACTCGTGCCAAAGAGAGGTGAGGGTTTAGTTAAATTCGATGACTAGATAGTCCATGTAAAATGGAGAGGGTCATCGTCAACGCCTCTAATTGATAAAGAAAAGAAACAACATACTATTAATAATGCAGCTTAAATTGAGGAAAGGTTAGAAAAAAAAATACTGTTGATTCTCCGAAGAAATATCTAGGGCTTGAGTAAAAGTCAAAATTGTTTTTTTTTCTAGAAATTCTTACTAACAAACTATATTATTTCGATCTTCTTCTTAATAAATATCAATTACATTGGACAATCGTTTTATGACACGCCTGTAGCATGGAAAATAGATTGCATGAGCCTTATACGAATTTGAAGACATCTCTTCTTGATAATTGAGAAATAGAAACCTTCATTGATTGGATTATTATTTTCACATTACTTTCACATCAATTGGAAACGAAGATCTTGTACATTGGTTTAAAAGATTTAAAAGAGAACGTTTAACTACACTTTTTTTTGAGTAGCCCACATTTTTTTTTGAATTTATAATATTTTTTCAAGTCCATAAAGAACATATTTTCGGATGTTAGAATAAATTTTCATTGTTTCTCATACTTTATCATGCTCCTAGTTTTTTGATCCTTCGGATAAAAAATGTTCACAATAATATTTCGGTGTGACTTGCTAAACAGATCGAGATGAATAGTCAAATCAAGTCGACTGCGTTGTTTTATTATAAATTATGTTTTTAATATAACTCGAAAAAGTATTTTAATATCTAACACATTTTTGTCTCTTTGCGAAAGTAATTATTCTGCCACTGAATGGTTGCACTGTTCCTTGTACACTAATGTAACTTAAATCGAGCACAGTGCCACATAAGCGATCGCACGTATTTATTAGCGAATGCCCTTTACGCTTCTCGATCTTAAAGAATTTTACAGCAGCAAACCTGCTTCTCAAGCAAAGTGTCTATACTGCAACAGATCTCCGCGCATTCATGCTCCACCACTGTTGATCGGACCATTGAGCTTCACATAGCAAAACCACCGTGGCCAGAGCCAGCCATTGGAGCGACCGACCACTTTGTTCAAAAGTATTCCATGCTATATGCACTAATATGTACATATATATATTTTACTTTTCTTTGCATAAAGAAAGTTTATTAAGCCAACATGTGACTTGCGACCACCTCATCCGTGGTAAGTATGCATTCGGGAACAAAAAAGATACAAAAGAATCCAAAAACTGATCTTGCCGGCCATTAATATGGGAATAACTAGTTTGACATGATTTATCGGCAATGTTCGCCCGTTACTGTATTTCTATCTTGCAGAAGGCACTGCAACAAACAGCAAAACTTGTTCTGCAGCTAGACATGGGCATATGTATCTATGAGCACACATATTTCTATGGCCGATGGCATTATTAATCTTTTACTAGTTGGCCACTCGTTGGGGTCCAGCTAACTGAAATGCTCTTAGATCATTCATGGATAGCCAAGTGGTGCAACAGTTGAGCAAAGAGTGAACTGTTCCCACTCAATAAAATTCGAAGCGAACACATGTGGAATGAATGAAGGATATTAGTTGACTAGTATGATACTAATGAAGGCGTTTTATATGCGAAGACAGCTAGTCCATAAAACTTGAAGTAATGAAAATTCGAATCCAATGAGAGGCCGAAGAGGTTCTTAATTATGTTGTGAACGAGAGGATTCAGTAGTGGAATGGTGACGCAATGATTTTTTGATTCTTTTCGAAAAAGAATGATAGAAATGTGGTTTTGCTCACTAGTATTTATGCTTTGCTCACTTTAAAACTGTTGTCATGCAATAAAATGCAAATTCTTGACTCTTTTGAAAGTCAGAGCAACACATTGTTCTCACAAATACGCAGGGCTGATCGTTAAGTTTTTTGCTGCCTGCAAATGGATTACTAGTGACTCATCAGACAATGCCCCTGGACGAACATTTGATAAAATTTTACTTCACGTTAAGGGACCGAACTTCGCATACTCGTTAAAAAGCATATTTTAGATACACAATATTAAGTGTTCTATTTAAAGAAAAACCTGTCTTCCGGTTGTAATCTTTTTTCATACATTTTCCTTTTCAGATCAGATCCTAAATCCTTTTAAATCGCAAATCCTTTTAAGAAATTCCAAATCAACACCAATTGAAGCCCCCTTGGGTGTTGCGCATGGTCGCCATGATGGGCCAATGCTTTTCATCTTTAGAATAAATAATGCCATATACAAACGCCGTTGACCCACGCCTTCTGCAAAATAATCTGACCAGATTTTCCATCTGGTGCAAAAAAAAAAATTACTGGATGCCATCACATATACACGTCTACCAAAGTCTTTCAAAACCTATTTTATCTGCGATGTACCTAGTCCTCTCTTTGTGACTTGAATGTCATCTGTGTTAATGAACAACCTTCTAACTATGGTACCTATGAACCAATGACCAGAAGACGGAGAAAGTCCAATGTCATAATCCATCGTTGAAAATGTCCTTTATCCGTAACTTCTTCAATATCAATTGTTACTACCCGCTAATAATTTGTACCACAAATTTTTCCCCAATCAAACATAATTTTTAATATTGATTATAAGGGTACGATTTAAGTTTTTTCTTATTACTAAGTAAATAATGAAGTTCGAAGTTGACCCCCGGGGACAAACACAAAAATAGAAGGGTTCTTGATATATCCGTAGCCCGTAGTATGGATTCACCACCGGGTCATCCTATATCGGACCAACTTATATCAAAGCTACTTATGAGCACTGTTCGAACAATTTCGTAACGCAATGAGTGTAACATGATCCATCAATGGACTATTGTGCGTTTTGCACTAAGAGAGCAAGTGTGGGTGCCGTGGTTCAAATCCGGGTAAGAACTTTTGTTTTTTTCACGGCTCCATCTCTCGCGATGAGTACAAATTGTCAAGAAAAACTTCTGGGGCCGTTAAGAGCCGGCAATAAACTGTAGGTCCGACCCCCGCCATTTGCGAAAAATGTAAGACGCGCACACAAATGGTGAAGTTAGGCCCTGGCCCTCAAAGAAGCTGTTGTGCCATCAATTTGTTTTTTTTAGCATGATTAGGAGAGGAATTGTAAAGTTTAGAAGTGGCAAGAAACTCATATGTTCATATTTGCATTCGCTTAATTCGCGGTATTTCATTTGCCATTAGTTGTTAAATGTTAAAGCAACTAAAACTATGTTTTTTCCGTAAGATTGCGTCATCATAACTGTCAGTGCCATACCTTCAAACTATAAACCATTTTTTCGACTATAAGAAATAACAATTCCACCAGGACAAGACTACAGGAAAGAAAAGGTTGATTTTGCCAAAATAAAAAATCACTTTCTGGCACAAACGTAGTACCAACGAGTCGAAAGCAAGAAAAAAAACTCGCCCCAGTTCTTTTGCTCAGGACAAGAAATATTAACAAAAAATAATGAGGGTCAGATGAACTGGTAAAAGAAAGTGTTTGTCATTCTAGTGACTCTAAGGCTTTTCATATGGCCGAAGTACGAAGTTTGGCCGAAGAAGTACTGGAATTCGTGGGTCTATAGATTTTTTTGCTCCAATCTGCCTCTGGTCATGAAATCCAGGAAACTGTCGATTTTTGAACCACAGCTGGGTGGCGGAGTTGGCTTGCCTTTCATTTGATTAAATTGATTAGTCACAGCTTCGATTCCTAGAGTGGTCTAGTTTTTCGAATCTGGTCCAGTCACCATTTGCCATTGGGATCAAGTTAATGGCACTATCACTGGATTTGTCGAACAGCTATAGTAGTCTGACTAAATTTGTGGCGTTGTTGTAGTGGTTGTTGTATCGGCTTAATTCCTAGTTCGTGTTGTCAAAATAGTTTGTGTAGATTGTGTGTGGGTGGCTCAGCTGTGAAGTCATAACACTGACAGAGGAGTTGTTAAGCTAAATCTGACAAACTTTCAAAGTACAAAGCTCATAACAAAACAAGTCGATACAAAAAATCCTCCGTCCCGTTTCGGGCTCCACCCACGGATGTGAGTTGAAACCAAATACATCGGAGCTTCTCAAACCATTACATTATCTTTTATTCTTTCGCTCACTCTGTGCTACACACATTATAACAGAATTCATATCCTTTTGAAGAGCGAGCCAATTATAAACAAAAAAAAGTTGATTGGAAGACTTCGATTTTGGAACAAGAACGTTAAAACTTATGTTGCTTTTAAAGGGCTTTGAATATAATGGTTCTCGTAGATTTTTCCACAACGAAGAAGTCCATTTTGGAACTTTTAATTACAACATACACTTTAAAAACTTTTTAAGCAATAAAAGAATTTCTGATATTAAACTAAAATAAGCGAACTCACTATAGAACAAGGCAACTTTTGCTGCTTTCTTATTCAAATGAGAGCTCGTGATGAGCCAAATTATTCAAAAAAACAATTTCGCAAACAAACTTTTATAGGATATGGTAATACCGGTTTCCATAGTGATTCTAAGAACTGTTCAGCATATTAAAGTAATTTTAAATTTTATTTTCACTTCTCCGCCGCGCTTTTCGATCATTAAATAACAAAGCATGTCGTAAAAAGTGAAAAAAAAGAAACAGAAGTTTTGAATTCTATGCCCAGCAGCAGCATCTTATTACCATTTAAGAAAGCACAGCCAGCTTCAAAAGATTTTGTCAACATAATCTTATAATAAATTTCATTTTAGCCTTCGTGATTTCACGTCATAAATCTGTATTTATTCTAACAATGGATAAAAAAAAAACCCTATTAACGACTTTCGATACGTCAATAAGGAAAAGCTTTAGCTTCGTTATAAATTCCCCAAGTCCACAGAGCAGACTGCATGAACTCGTGGCATATCATTAATAAACAAAAAAAGAAACCAACACAATTAAGAAGTCATAATGAACCGAATTTAGTAAAAAAAATCATAAATGTCAACCACGTTATAAGACGAAACACACGCATGTATAATGGTGTTGGGAATTTATTAACTTTGGTCATTCATTTAATACTTGTTTCTTTTCCTTGAACAAAACAACAATTTATGGTGTTTTTTTGTTATGAATAAAATTGTAATGAATTTTAGTGTCAGCCGACATATGTAGCTGCGAACTTTTGATAGTTCTTTTGAAAAATAAGAGTTGTACCTTCATTATTTTATGTTGGATTAATTTCAATTAAATAACAATCCGCCTGCGAATCGGTGTCATATTGGGTGTGAAATTTAATTAAACTGATTTCTTTATGCTCAGCACACGTTCCACAAATAGTTGTACACATCTAGATACGTGTATCTTGCATTCAAGTCACTACGCCATGGCATGACTATGTAACTGGTTGCAGTTTCAAGGTTTACACCTGTTTGCTTTACACAGTGTGTTTTTGTTTTTTTGTCTTAAAAAATTTCATTCGGTCGACCGGTAAGGTTTCGAATGTTAGTGGAATTGCGGCACATAAAACAGTCACACCCTCTACCACCAATTAATTATTATTCACAGAGAAGGAAAGTATCCATCCAACTGTTGAGGTCTTGTGGTAGTAGGCGCACTTTGCTTTCTCCTTCGACTGTGAACATTTTCACTTTTAATTGCCAACTGGCACAGCAATGTATCTAACACATCGCATGCTGCTGTACACTGCCAGTGAATGTGCCAAATTCCATGGGACACCTTGCCCAGGCAGAGAGGTAGGTACATGTAAATCGTTTCGAAACAAAAAAAAAAAACTTAATCTTTTGCCAGAAGGAATGCAAAATCAAAAACAAAATACAAAATCAAAATCAATAAAAAAAAAGATTAAAAAACCAGTTGGATGTAGCACTCTAGCAACCGCAACAAACACACAATGGTTTAAAAATAACGATGAAGACATCGCGGAGAAGTATCCGATGATTGATGCTTGGCATCTCAAAGGTTGTCCTTCACCTTTAACCGTGCCAATAGATGAGCCGAGTAACGGATTTAAATAAGCTACAAACGATAGCGGATGTTTTGCTGGTCGCCGCTTCGATTGGATGGATCAAACAGAAAGTCAGAAAACCCATTAAGAGTTTGTGTCCATTGGTAAAAGAATGTCAACACGCTGATGATGGTATATGCGAGTACGTGTCTTGCACTCGGCATCATTTTTATCTATGGAGGAAAATAAAATGAAGAGTACGAGTAGGTACAATTTTCTTGTTCATCTCGATTGGGGTTATGAGGTAATGGTCATTTGTTTCTTTTGCTGAAAAAGAATGATGGGGAAAGGAAACTCTGCACCAACTGAAATTGAGAAGAATGGAAAATTTATACTCAACTGTGGAGGCAATCAGGGGTTAATGTTACACTCATAAAAACCGATTGAATTTTAAATAAATAGATAGATATGTTTTATTTTCGTTCTTACAAAATTTGTTCATGATTTTGTTGTTATATATCTGCTGAAAATTTTTTTTGCAAATATTAATGTAATTGAGGTTCAATATGAATTATATAGATTTTTTACTTCAGCGTATGTTGAAGATATAATATTAATAAATAAATAAATAAGTTTATAAGTTAATAATTAAATATATAAGCGAATGACAAATAAATAAGTAAATAAATGGTAAACAGATATGCAAGTTAATGTAACCATATATCCCCTACATTCTATATCCTACTAAGAGTCCACAGATGACTCATCAAATTTCCTTTTAAATGAATTTACTATTGGCATCCGTTTATGAAATTCGATATCTTTGAATCAATTCACTGCAATGCTTGCAGCCTTATCTCTAAATTGCATCCGTTCCTTTTATTTGCTTACAAATCAAAGTGTATCTTTCTTTTGCATCCTTTCTTTAAATTAATCTTTCTGATCATTGAAGTTGTCTGGTCAGAAAATAATCTTTGTTATGTTAGTTGGATAATAAAGTCGTACGATGAAAGACGTGCTAGTGTTTCATCCGGGTTTTTTTTAAAGACCGCGACTGCGTCTAATTTAATTTGCACATAAATAACTAAATAAATATATATATAAATTAATAAGAAATTGAAAGGATAATATATAAATAAATAAGAATGTTAGTAATAAATAAATAAATAAGTAATATGTAAATGAACATAAACAACTGTTTGCGGAATCGATAAAAAGATAATTATTTACATACATTTTAAACAGAGTTAAAGTCGAACAAAATACATCATCAAACATGATACAAAAAGTTTACACTGACAAAGAGCTTAGCTCATTTCAAATAGGGTTGTCGGAATGGGTACATTTGTAAATAAAATGTTGTTTTAATTTGATAATTCGAGAGGAAAACAATTCATCATTTGCTTAAGAGTATAAAGCTACGGTAGAGTGTAACATCGATAGATTCATCATCATTTAATCTGTAGTCTTCGGATGTGACAATTCGCACAGTTCCCCCATACCTGGCATACGCCAACAGTTAAAACCTTTTTCTTAAGTTTGTTGAGATTGAGGCAATAATGTTCACAGCATTTTCTTGCATGAAAAAGAATATACTCTACGAACTTGGGTGTTTATTTTAAATTAAAACGATTTCACTTCCTATTACAAATCACTTAAGTAAAAATGATTCTATCGAAACTTATTCGAATCTTCTTCGGGTAAAAAGTGATAAGATTTCATTTCTAAGTTCATGCTTTTATTTCACTCAAGGTTATCATCAATTTTAGAAGTGAAATCACAGTCACTTCAAGTACTATCGTTTTATCGTTTTATCAATTTTAATTTATCTAATTTGAATTATTACAAAAGCTAATTAATAAAGAAAAAAAAGAAATTATTTTCAATATTATTATGGCAATAAAACTCTTAAATTATTTTCTTATTTGCTTTAGTTTCAAAAGTCTTCGAAATTCCACAAGAATTGAAAAACTTCATTTATATTAAATATTTTTGAGAAGAGGAAGTTGTCAGTTTATTTTTTCTACAGAAAACAATGTTATCTTTAAAAAAGCCTCTTTTTATTTTGAGGCTTTTTATTTCAACAGCTGAAGTGATTTATCTTTATGACAACATTTTCCTTGTGCAGTTCAGTTTGGCACAACAATTTCCTACTTAGCTTCGACAGTCTCTTAATAGACTTTTGTCTCTTAATCTTCCACAACAAACAAATTGTAAACATTTACCTTATTCGAACGTCTGTTGCAGTAGTTCACTTCCTCGTTTCAGCATTTCCCATGACCCACAACTCAAAGCCAGTGAAGTGCACTTACCAGGCTTCATTCGTATTCCCTGCATAACGTGTTCATTCGTCTCGCCGTCATCAAGTCATTTCCTTGTCTTGGCTTGTTGACAATTGTAGTCCATTGTACGGCTACCGATATTTGAAATTCGAAACTTCAAACTTCATCGAACGAGAAAATTGAAACCTTCCGAGGAATACACACAGTAAGACTTCCTTCTGGTGGTGCATCGGTCGTTGCGTTGAGGAAACACCATTCAGAGAATCCATCAAACTGGAATCTGATGTAACCAACAGAAATATGAAATTCATCTTACATAACATGGAAATATTCGCAACGCCTCAAAAAAAATGATACATTAGCTTGTCATCTCTCAGTTGGAAAAGCTAATTTATTCAAGCGATTTTCGCGCCAACAACCGCAAAAGCCTGACGAAATCTCATCCAAAACATCTTTGGCCATAAAATTGTAGTCATCCCCTGTCAGCTTTAATGATTGTCGATCTCCAGATTACAAAAGAAACAAATAGTTGCTAATCATTTTTCTTAACAATACAACTTAAGGCTAACGCCGTGAAGGCTGTTGAACTTTGCCTTTTAGCAAAGCTGATAACGTTCTAGTGGCCATTGTTAGAAATTGGTTCCGCTGAATAATGCATGACAATGATGATTATTGGTGGCGGGGTGCCTCATAAGTTGGAGTATATTTGCCTAGCATTTGTAAAAAAAAGTCCAAGTAATAAATTTTTGCATAATCAAACAGAAATTTCAAGTGTTAATGAACACGTTCGGAACATAAGGCTTTCGGGCGAAGCAACTTGGCGTTGTATCTGTAAGTATTAAGTTTTTTTTTTCGCAGATACATTTGAAAGAGTATTGGTTAATTCCATTCTCTTTGACATTTCCCGTTTTGCCAGTCGAAAACTGGAAAATTTGCAAAATAAAGGTGGCCAACTTTAATTTTTTTGCTGATTTTAATTTTCAATTTGGAAACTATTTCTTGAAATTAACATTTAGAGTGGTGTGGAGTGGTTTTAGTTTATTGCAGTGCATCGAGTTTTGTTTCTTGCTAGACTTTTACTTTTACTGCTGAGCAAGCGTTCTGTTTCGCAGTCGACAAATACTTTTACTTGCAATAACTGAAGTGATGTCATGCAGGTTTTTTAATTTGCAAAAAACCAAATAGATATCTGAATGTCAAATGTCTTTTCATAATGATTTTGGATACATTTCATTTCACAGCAATCATTAGCAAGTCAACCAGTTCTGATTTGTCCAGAGCTGTTGTTGTGACTGTGATACAAGTTGACTTCTAGAGGATTGGATTTTAACACAACAACTTTCCCCTGAAATTACAATCGGTTGAACAAATTCGATTGTAGTTTATTTTTTTTTTTTTAATTTAAATTGTAATACATTTTTTACAAAATAAGCAGAAAGATAAGAATAAGAATTAAAAAAATGTTGTATTGGTTTGGAACTTAGATGAATTTTGATTTCTATTGCTCCATGGATGGAGTCCGAATTGGGGGTCGAGAATTTGGTATCCACTTTGCTTTGTTGGCAGAATTTTATTCATCCTTAGTTGATATACTAGAGAGTGGAGTTTTGTGGCTCACAAGATTGCTGTGCCTTCACAGCATAGCCATTGACATTATTTGGAAAAACCAGTTTGAATCTCGAGTCGGTTGGTTTACAATTCCAAAGGATTTCAAAGGATTTAAAAAGCACGCTGTCGGATTCTTCAATTTTTCGTTTAGAATAAGAACTTATGATTAAAGTTTTGATCCCAAATAACCAATTAGTCAACTGTCATTACCGACTTCACTACGAAGAATAACAACATTTTAAATCGTCTGCCGCATCGCACCGAACAGCATCCTATTGGAGGTGCCATTCTTTTTTTGTTAAAATTTTTGATGAATTTATGTGTCATGATAATGAGAGTCTTAAATACATTTTAAAATTTGTTTACAATATTTTTTTACATGCACATATTTTTATCGCCCTCAGCACATTCTTAAATAATAACTTCCCAGCCAGTGGCAACGTGTCTTATTGCTGTCTGGCTATTTTCTTTTTGCCTTTATTAGTTGTTATTCAATACATGTAAGTTTGTACAGTTCAGACCTTAGAAATAAATAAATCAGTTCATTCCCTTTCGAACCAAAGAAATACAACGTCTTTTATTTTGACCTGTAAGGGGTCATCTCATAAATAAATCAACTTCATCATCATTATTGAAATCAATGTCGGTTTTGTCTCCGTAATAGTCTCAGCTTGACGATAACCAAAAAAGGGTTTTCAACAGTGATGATTGATCTTTGATCTCTCAGAGTCTTCAAACTCCATGCAGACATTTATCGACGACCCAAGCTCATTCCTCTCAACAAAGCGGCAAAGAGGACTTTGGCTTTATAGGGATACTGGATTTCACGGGGTTTTTTGTCCGACTTTTTCCAAATCTGGGATTGCTCGCACAAAATGCGAAAGCAGCGCTGCATCATTACCGGCCACTGACCTTAGTCCAAGAGAACTATTGAAAAAAAGCAGTGCTTTTTTCAACTCCTAGTGAACACTCGTATGAATTTCCAAAATGGTTTTCAACATTTTTTTTAACCTTCTCTCAAGAAGTGAAACTTTCTTCAAAGATTTTAAGAGTTTAAGTATTTAGAACAAGGATTTATAAGGTATGCCGGCGAGCTGTTTTGTACAATTTTGTGCAAGAAAACACAGCACCTTATGTTCAAGAACTGCTGAAGCGTACATCCTAGGACATTTTTGTGGTAATTGGATATGTGATCGTACCGACGAAGCCCATATACATACTTGACCATATCATTAAATGCAACAGTTAATTTATGTTGAGATAGGGAGTCGAGTTTACAGTATACCGCTGATGCATAATCAATGTAAGGAACGAGCAAGGTTTTAACTAGTCTCAGCCTCGTATCAACCGGAGTAAAGCTAGAAAGCAGCCAAAGTTTGCGTAGGCCACCGTATATTCGCCCCACAGTGAAGTTAATGTGGCTTACTGGGGAAAAAGAGCGATTAATTTTAAAACCAAGGTTGGTAAGCATATCAACAAACTGCAATTGCGTATTATAAAAGTAAATTGGCGGCACAAGTTCGGTGTTGTAAAGCTTTTACGATAGGAGAATCAGGGGGGACTTCGTTGAGGGTCAGGCAATTGCGCACCGCCCAGTGATGGATTTCAGATAAATCTTCATTTAGCCTGCAAACAAGACCTTCAACAAGGCCAATCGGTGTAGACAGATACAGTTGTACATCATCAGCATTCAAAGTAAACTGGCATTGAAACAGACTGTTGGCAGGTCGTTTATAAACATGCAGAATAAGAGAGATCCTAATATTGAGCCCTGAGGCACTCCTGCAAGTAAACTTCTTACCTGAGAGGATCTATCACCAAAAACAACCCTTTGGCAGTGATTACTCAAGTAGTTTCTAAAGCCAAAATAACTTCTCAGCTTCTCGGAAAAATTGAGTGATTTACAATTTCAAAAGTTTTGGAAAAGTCAAGGAGTCAAAGTACTCAGATAAAGTCCAAGTCGTAGCTGATCCTAATGTCATCGAAGATTTTAACTATAGCCGTGGAACAACTGTGGCTAGCTCGAAACCCGGACTGGACCGGTGCAAGTAAACTATGCAGATCAAGGTGATGCGTAATTTGCTTAGCGAGGACCTTTTCCAAAACTTTTGAAAGGCAAGGTAAAATAGTTGTTGGTTGAAAGTCTACAACCGAAGACAGCTAAGGTTTTTTGGGTGAGTAAATACTTTGTGATTTGCCTCTTGCACAAATATTGCATATCAGTAGGTCATGATGGCAAAAGACACAAGGCACTCTAGCGGGCTCATTGTTATCCCTATCGGGCCTTCCTGAAAGAAAATGACTTTTAAAGTGTTTATTCTCCCTTCAAAGTCTAAGTCTAATCAGCTTACTCTAGAAGGAGTTATTACCAAAATGTATATTTCCAGGAGAAGCCATGGCAGCCACTTGGCATATTCGATATGTCATTACACGTCCTATGCAGAACTCCTTTGGCAACCGTCTGGATGTCTTTTGAACCTTGTAAAGTCCCTGATTCAAGAAGGTAACATACCACTGAATATTGAACTATCTATGGCCAGTACAAAAAATTTTCATCCTTCCTCTCTTGCCGTAGTGTTAGATACGCCTTAAAACCTTAGGGTATTCAAAAATATACCGTGGTTTTTGAGTCATCTGCTTGCTTAAGATAAAAATATGAACCTTTCCCCTTTTTTATTCTGGAAGTATAGAACATTATCTTGTACAAGACAATCGTTGAACATCCCCATAACTAGCTTGGTCCGAAATTTCCGTCTGTGCAAGTACAACTTAGTTAGCCTAGATCTTATAGTTAAGCTTCAGCAATCAACGTTGCTAAGCTGTTAGATGAACAATGACTTGTGGGTTCCTGACCACAGGAGAGAAGCTTCTCTGGGTACACTCTTATCTATTTATTACAAACATCCCCATCTGGTCATGATAAATGGTACCTTTTTTTGACAATGATATTTTCGTTGTTGTCCACAATTAAGGCTTCTTTGTTCACCAATGCCTTGTGAAAAGTTCTGTAATCCTCTCAGACGTGTCGCAATCGATTTTGGGACTCATATTATAAGAAAATTTTAAGCACAACAGGTAATATAAATGACAATAGTTTTCATTTCTTAACCTTTGTCGGGACTTTGCTTTGTCCTGTCTCACAAAAAACCCGCTCCGCTTTCTATAGCTTTCTTCTTATCAAAACTTTTTATCTTTCCCAAAGTGTAAAGCAAAAGTATGAGTTGTCAAGAAGTCTCTCAACCCATTCATGACATAACCCAATACTTTTCATTTCCAACTGTTAACTCAATCCGGTTCCAACTGATGTCAGAGACAAAAAAAAAATAGAAAACAAGTTTTCTCTAAAGCCAGCGCCGTCAATGGATTAAGTCATCAAAGCTTCCCAAGCCGCATTACCAAATAATGTCACCCGTTCTTTATTGGATTCATGATTTCATGACTGTGTACCTATTTTATCGTTTCGTAGTAGTTACACTTCGTGCGACGACCATAATTCACGAATTCGTGAACACTTCATAATCAATTGGGGCACTTTGGTGAGGGTGTCCACAATCTCCTACTTAGGTACTTTGTTCTAAATTTACCTCTAGCTGATTGTTAAGCCATCATTGGTGTTGTTTAAATCGGAATGAAGTCAACCATTACGGTGTGATCCAAGGCGACGTTTAATGGGTTAATGTGACCAGCTGAAGATTGCTTTCCTTCCCAAACGTTTATTGTTATTTAGAACAATCAACTTGAAGTTTATTTTTTTTTTGTTTGTCTCACTTGTGTGGAGGTTGATTGTTTTGGATCGGTAAGTTTTCGGTTGTATTGAAGTGGTAAACGGTCAGTTTGCGAAATCATAAAGGAAATCATTCTCTGAAACCAAACACCATTTTCGACATAGCAAACTCGATTACTTGAATTTTAAGTTTGAAAGCTCTTATTTTTGAGCAACTTTGAGCCTTCGATGCACAATTTTTTTTCCATATGGTTTGCTTTATTTACGGTTGACAACAAACTTTTGAGCCTTCCCAAGATCTTTGAGCCGATGTGCTTGTAATACTTCTCCTAAAGAGTGCTACCGGGTGTTCTTTGTCTAGCTTTGTGTTCGCCTCCATACTGAATGTAGTTTTCAGATAAATCGTGGTAGTGTTACGGGTTTCAATGAATTACAGGAGACTTGCTCCTTCTCTTTCCATGTTTTCATCTGCGTGTCATGCTGGTTAGAGTACCGGATATCAAGTCTTTCATGCTGGAATATATCCAGATTTTGAAAAGGGACATCGTAATTTATTTTTGGTTTAATGTAGGCGTACTCCTTCTGCTGCTCTCCACCATGCAGTGGAGTCATAGATAGGCATGGGGCATACTTCCACTATGTAAGACCAATGGATTACATTCGGTCGTTGTACCCTGCTTGTTTCAAATACTTTCCTACAAAAGGAGAGAGCCTAAGCCTAATTGACTCTTTTTTCAACGTCAATTTTCGAATCTTGTAAGACACGCAGGTGTTTGGTTTCTTGGAAATGTTTAACACCATTTTTCAAGTTTGGCAGGAAAGTCGTTGGTTTCTGTCTAGATGGTAAGCTTCCCCGGACGAAAATGACTTTGTTACCGGCAAACTGAGTATTGACAGTAAAGGTTAACTCCACCTTGTAGCGGGCATCTACATGAGATTTTCTTTCTGCAATCTTTCGTAATCTTTCCATCTTCTTTAGCAAGTAAGACAAGGGACTGGTTTGTGTGTTATAATTTGCAGCAGAAAAATAATTTTGAGTTGGATAACAGCTGCTCCTGGTCCTGCCAGCTTCTACGGTCGGAAGGATCTTATTGCGCTCACAATTGCTAGGTGGTGGGAAGGTGTAAGTGCGAAAAGTGCGTTTCCACTTTGAGATCCCACGATTCTTGACTAGATCCAGTCCACTGGCAAAAAATTCAGGAACCCTTGGAAAAGATCTTACACACTCGGTTTGTTTCGTGAATTTTTTCAACGGGTTCACAGAATTTTTTTACAAATTCTCTTTTCTCAGTTCCTGTGGTTCTGTACAAGAACTAGCCAGCTTCACTTTTACTCTGTCATGCCTAACTAAATATTTTTCTTACCGCTATTCAACATTTCTTTGTCCCCTATTTGAGATTCAGAATGAGCGCATCCGAAGATCGGGAAGAATTTATTATTAGATTTGGGAAGTAGATTGCGGAGTCAATTCTTAGCTCGTTTGCAGCTGTCGAATTTGGGAGATCAGGTTACAGTTTGGGTATCTATTTTTTTAAAGAAGGTTTTTGTTTAGCTTAATTTTAAATGCTTAAAAGTATTCCGAAAATGAGTTGGCTGGTCCATAAACACTTTTAGACATTATTCGTTCGGAAGAAATATCGAGAAATTCGTTTCGTAGCAAGAGCTGTTTCCTAGGCCACTTAATCTGATTCGAAATCCTCATAGTAATGGCGTCGCCAGCCAAGCTTCCTCAGAGATATATGACCAATATGGAGCACCTTGACTTGGATTTGAGACCGCACACACAGCTCGGGACACTTTTAAAAATACTCTTCCGGGTCGTCTTATGACTCGTTTTGTGAATTTGATCTACGTAGTAAAATTGCCCAATTCGACCTTTGCAAACTTTTTTGTTTAAAGGTTTTTGTAAGAGAGAAAAATTGCGAATAAACTTATCTCCCGATGTCCTCGCCAAAAGTATTGAAAAATGATTTAAAAAAAACTGAAATGATCATCAAAAATGGTGGTGCCTACTTGACTTATATCATTATAATGAGTGAATCAGACAAATTTTGAAGATCAAGTATATATTTGAGAAATATAGAAAACCCACATCAGTTGAATGCTTTTGGACCACCCAAAACAATGCGCAATCATTGAATGTTCTTCTGTAATGGTCCTTTTTCAATAATAAATAAAATACCAAAACTGCCACTGGGAATATTGTTGGGTAACACTCGGCGCTTGAATTTATTACTTAAACCTTGAGCCATGACCAACAATAAAATTCCGTAGATGAGTCATATTGCAACTCGTTCTCTGCCACGACGGTTACAGTGATAAAATAAATTCAAGTTGTTTTTTTCTCCCAAGAACACGAAATCTTTTTCAATGTCACACCAATCAACGCCATTGTTCATTTCAAGAGAACCATACCAGAAACAAAAAAAAAACACTTTACCACGGTCTAGTATAATTGTATGATTGGTGTTCCATTGTTGGATTCCTTTCTAAAAACAAATCAGACCACAAGACAAACTCAAATTCAACAAGCACTTACCAATATTGAGGAACAAATTTGAACAATACCAAGCCCGCTAGCGCCATTCACCTCGGTAACGTCGGCGTCAATTGACGAAGGTCATACATCCGTCACATATTCTTTTCAGATTGGCATCATCCAAGCGGTCGAGTCGGTGGTGGTTCCAGAATACGCATGCGCAACTCGTGGGCACACCCGATTAAGCGCCAATAAAACCGTAAAAGTAAATAAATAATTTTTAAAATATTGTATTTGGCTTCACTTGCTGTGACTATCAAGAAGTTGCCTACGGGCACCATTGACTATGGCTGAAGTGGCTGACAACTCTTGATTTCGGAGGAGACAGAAATCGAAAATTGTCCGGTTATCAACGCTGTCGAGTGCGCGCTTGCCCACGCGAATACGAAACACTTTGTTCGGTAATGGATCTCTCGAAATCCATAAATGGAGGACAAGCGACACAGAATTCACCTGTTTGGCAGATTTTGGTAGATGAAAGTTGTTCGAGGTGCGGTGGCGGCTGTTTTCGACTTCTACGCTGCTGACCCAGATGTCACGGGGGTATGTGCGGAATTTTATTAGTCGAAAGTTTCAATTTTTTTTTTTTCAATTCGGATGCACCGAAATTCAAGTTGAAATTCCGGTTTCCGTTTTCAGTTTTTAGTAGCCGAGAGTTGTTCTTGATGTCGCGACATTGTTCATGGTGGGGCACTGCGAGCGCCAAAAGACACCTTGGTTCAGTTGTGGCGTGTAATAATGGTTTTTATGGACCTGACGGCAATAACGCTCGGGCATGTCAAAAACTGGTCATTTACCGTGTTTTTTTTTTTATTGGAAGCTTGTGCCACGTCTGGCCTTGAAGGGAAATCTTGTGACCTTCCATCCGCCAATACATCAACATGAACCAGCTTGTTTGGTGAATTTTTTTTTTATCTGTTTTCAAGTCTTTTAACGATGCGCTGCGGTTGAACGCTGATTAATAATTATTGGTTATTCGGTATGACACCTTTAAGAAACGCCGAAGAATATTCACTTGATTGGCTTGCAAACTTGATCCAATCGCAGTGATTTTTTTTGGCAACCAGGTCGTTCGAAAATCATTAAACTCTTAATGTGACGAGAACAGGATGAAGGTGTTGTGGAACTTGTTGGAAAGAATGCATATCGGAAATGACAGGAAAAATAGTTAAAAAAAAAATGGTTTTGCAGATAAACGATTTCTCTTGGCCATTTTTCCGTCGACTTTACTTATAGAATTGGTAGCCACAAAAAGACATTTTATTTAAGCAGAATAATATAAATCCTTTGTTCACTCTGAATGTCCATTCTATTGGTGAAAGAGTTTTTGAACTCAAAGGAGTAGTTTCAAAGCTTAAAAATTTAAAAAAAAACTAACACAGTTAACTTCTGTCTAATTAGTACTTTTTATTTTTTTTTTTTAATTAAGCCAGCCGTATCCAATGTAGTTTGATATAATGTCAGTTGGTCAATTGCTCTTGCATCCTTACCCATGTTAAAGATTCTCTTTGCATGTCTTCGCTGCAGAATGGTCCGGTAGTTTTCATCTGATTCAACTAGCCGGTCGAATTACTTGTACAGTTCCATGTTTCAATGAATTCTTATTCTGAATTCTATAAGATGCATTGAGGCCTCAAGTAAGAATTTGTATTCTTTCTTTCGTCCGATCTTGTACGCGAATATATCTTAAAACAAAACTCCTCCATGTGTTTTAGACCCGTCTACCGATTTTGAGAATCCACTCGACTTGTAGAGATCTGTTTATGATAAATTTTGAAAGAAAGCTGTCCCTTTATAGAAAGCAAAGCAACCAGAATCAGCTTTTCCATCTGAAATTGAAGAAGTCTCAAAGATTGAAGAAGCTGCACACGCGTTAAAGGACAGTAGCATGCCTGGAGAGACTTATATTGAACTTCATCTAAGCAGATGTAAGTTCAGTTTTTTTTTATGAAACAGGTGCTGCAGAGAACCGATACTTTCATGACAGAATATATATCCAATTTTTATTTTGAGGTAAAAGTAAAGAAATTTCGATAAACTAGATCTCTGATGAGTCGTCAAAGCAGGACCTCTCATTTACATATGGATTTTGTTAGATCAGAATTCGATGTTGCTTTTTTAACCAGTGGTACACCAGGGTACGATTTTTTGACCTGAAAATCCCATTTTTTCGTTGAAGAGTGCTCACCATAGGGATATTGTAGGTACAGACAACATAGGAATTGTCGACGATAGGTAATGCCGCAACAGCCTATCAACGATAATGGACCACTAAAGTGGAAAATCATTTTCCATTTTATATTTGTGTCCTCAAACATGCCTTCTCCCAGAAAACTCTCTCTTAAAACCGAACAAACTCCTCGAGAAGTTTCAAAAGTCAGATCTTATCTAATCTCGCAATGGCACAGGAAATGTTTGTTTTACATAACTCAAGGTTGGCCAAATTGTGGAACTGGAAACTTTTAGATTGTAAGCATGGACGCAGACGGAAATAAAGGCTTAAGTAGGTAAGTTAATGTGCAGCTGTTTATAAACATTTTGTGATCAAGGTCCAGACAATCATTTAATATTGTACCCTTTTAAATTTCATAAATCCCTTTTGTTATTCCTTGCAGCCAAGAAAATGACCGAAATATAAACAAACCATTTGTCGACTTAGCTTTTTGCGATATTTGACGCAAGAGAAATTTTTCCCACTGAAAGTGAGCTCTACTTCTGGGTCATTATAAATTGGCAAACCTCACCAGTTCATGAGTAGTTTCGTAGAACCGGAATCACTGATGCCTGACATTGCAATAAAACTCTCCACAACAAGCTCAGCAACCTGAAAAGCAATCAATTTCACTTTTGGTCCTGATTCTTCATTCACCTTCCAACTGCTAAGCCGCATTCTAGGTCATTACCAAGCTCATATGGATATCTCTCATGAAATTGCGGAAAAATACAATTTCTCCAAATTGCAAAGCCGCTCTATAATTTATCTCGAAATTGTATCTCAATTGCTTATATTCGCTAAACACGATGTATTACAACCTGCAGAATGCTGTTCTTCAGATTAACCTAACCTAAAACAAGTTTTTGTTAAACAAAATACGAGTGAACCAAACCACTTTTGTTGCACGCAATCCGCTCAAGAATTACTTTAATCCAATTTTATGCACACTTTTGTGTAAAAAGAATAATCAAAAGTGGTCAAAATTGTCGCTTTCCTCAGCGACCTGTTAATACAGTTGCCATCACCACTGTCACTTGAAATGACATAAAAGCCTGCCACATGTGACAGACCTTGTCAAGTTCTTACTTAAGTTCGTACTTAATTTTTTTTTCTTTCTTTCTTCTTTTGCAATTAACATTGGAATGGCGATTAATAACAATAGAACTTGTTTTGGGCTCATCGTACTCATCTTGAAATCAAGTTTGTTTTGGAAAATTTATGAAGAGAAACCAATAAATTATGCCAATGCCAGGGCAGGCAGTGGTAACTTTCGAAATGTCAATTGTGGTTGAAGATGATGTGGTCGCTGGTCGGTTTTTTGATGCCCGCCAATTTAGTCCCGCTGTCTGAGATTCATCTCTGTCGATTATTTTGTTCACACGTAATCATAAAGTTGATGTACAACTGCCAAAGAAGGCTGGACGAGGAGGTTGTTTTTCATGGTGAATGTTGCTTTCAAATGAAAATCGTTTTCTCCCATGCATTAAGTGCTTTTTGACATGGTGGCGGATATCAAAAGATTTGCTAACTGTTTCACGCTGTGGGTTTCTTTTGTTTGAATTAGTGGTAATAAAGAAGGGAAATCGTTAAAAAACGGAAATAAAGTTATTTCTTTTTTCTTTTTTGTCTTTAAGTATTATTTTGCAAATTTTAAATATTAAATAACTTGGCAAGTATCTGGGTTAACGACCAATTTGTGTAATTAATTTAAAGCTATTATTTGTACTTGCTTTAGTGGATGTTTTTTGAACACCGTCTTTTACAGGTACATAAAGTTTATGATGTTAATGTCTTTGAATGCTGGCTACACTTGATCTAGTTTTATAATCGCAGTTTTATAAAAGAACACGATGAGCAAAGCTATTTTTTTTTTTCATATGAAGAACTGGCTCACTCGACGAACTAGAGGACTGATGTCTGCATTTCTTACCAGTTTAAAATGAGCACAGTCTGGGACTTTCCAACATTAATTTAATTACTCAACATCACTTGCGCCATATCATTTTGGAAATATCTGCGATCATACACGGGCATAGCTCTTCTTCCTTATTGTTGGTTCATTAATTAATCTCGAAGAGTTATGATTAACTTGAATAGAATTTTCTTGGCAAGAGACTCACTTGGACACACTTAAGCTGAGAATACAACCGAAATATATCAAAGCGTAACTCTGTACTCAACGGCTCTTCGAGTATTTCTGAAATTATTTCGCGAAGTAGTAGTATCTGGAATGAAAAAGGTTTGATTAAGCATTGGAAGATGCCAATAATATTATATTTTGAAACCTGATAACAGCGTGCTTTACTTAAAACAGAGAGAATGTTTCTTCAAAAAATATTATTAAACTGTAGAAGTTGCTTTTAAAAAGACTTTAAACAGTCACTCGGCCACAAAAATTAACTGAAGGATATGGAAAAAAAAGTGGAATAAGGGTATCATGTTTAAATAGTGCGAACGTGAAAATAAATCGAAGAACCTCCATAGAGCTCTTCAGGGGTCAATTTAAGGATCTCTTTTTTCACCAGCTATAATTTTGCGAATGTTTCTGCCAATAAAAACAGCCGAAGAGATGTCAAGGAAACCGAAGAAATAACCTCAAAGCATAGTCACATCTTTTGTACCTAGAACCTCTTGGGCTACGTAGTTAACTTATGTTATATTATATATCAAGGTTAATGGAAAAGCTGCTCTATATTATTAAAGCTTTTATTTCGATGTTGATGATGTTCAATGATAGCGCCACATCGGACTGATAGAGTCACACCTCCGATATTTTATACCCGCAAAATGAATTGCTTCTCATTTGGATCACCGTCAAGTCTTAGAATCGAAGAAAACGAAACGAAAGAAGAGCTTAAATATGTAAAAATAAGTGAAGAAGCACAAGAAAATGTTTAATGTTAATTTTTCAAGTGTTAAATGTAAAAATACAAAAAAAAATAAAATTTTGCTTAAAATAAATTAAAATAGGCATAATCGAATCAAAATACGGCGATGTTCAGTGAAGCACATCCTGCAAAGCCGTTCAGTATAAAGACTACGATCGCAGTTATTTTCCAGGCTGGACTCTCGAGCCTGATCGATCCAAAGTTTACTTATTCTTGGAGGGTTGCAGTTAAATGAGTTCACTTTTATCTTCCGTGTGCCATCTGTTTGCGGCTTTGTTTGTATTTTTATTCATTTACATGCGCAGCGATCAATCCCCCATTATCATTTTTAATTACTTTGAAAAATAAATGTTAGCTGATCTGCGTTCTTTGCCACCCAAAAACATATCCTTTTGCGTAGTTATATGAACTAACCTTGCCTAATGAGCTTCTTACCCGTGAGTAATTGTTGTTTGAGATATTATAGCTTTGAAGCTTGCTTGATTGCAGATACTGTGCTTTCAATCCGGACAACATTTGTCTTGACTTCTTGATGTACATCCAAACTTTGTACAACAAATGACGAAGGTCTCTCCCTCTAGATAGAAATTAAAATTCAACCACAGACAAATATTATACTAATAATATTTATTTGGCAAATATTATAATAATAATACTATAATAATAATATTTGTCTGTGATTCAACATTCGATATTCATTAAATTAAACATTTTTATATGAATTATAACATTAAATTTAAAATAAAAATAATAAAAAATTAATTTGAAAAAATTTATAGAACTAAAAATTTCTGTGTAAAGGGCGATATATAAATTGAATAAAAATAAATATAAATCTTTTAAGCTAGCATCTAAAATTTTTTTTCTTTTATTTCAGGCTTAAAAAACCGCTGATATTCTGCAATACGTAAGTTTTATAATAATTATAATATAAAAATTTAAATCAAGTGCAGACATTGTTTTGTTTGAACACCAGGTTTTTTAAATTCTTCAAATATATACAAAAAAAAGAGCAATCGTTTGTTTGTTTGGCTCAGGATAAGAAGCTACTGATATCTGCATATTGCCTGAAGTAGACGTTTTCCTGCCATAAATCGGATGCCATGGGTTTTGAGGAGATTCATCCTAAATTTGTTAAAATTATATTGCAGTTCATACTATACTTCATTATGCTTTATATTAAACTCATTCCGATTCATTCAAAAGTGGCCATGTACGGGTCGTAGAGTTCCGTACCACCGGCCAATATTTTAAAACGTTATTGAAAAAAAAAACTGCTAAAAAAACACATTGTTAATACGCACACCCCTTTTGTTTTGAATTTTGTATAAAATGTTATTTAATGTTGTCATAGTTGTACACACTCTGCGAAAATTACAACTGTCTACCTTTTACGGTTGAGAAGATACAACTCTGTTACAGACGGACGGACGTAGGGACGAGCGGACAGGTGAGCCGTATCAAAGGAGCCCCGTTGGCATCGTTGGCAACTTTTGGGTACGAATCCATTAAAACAAATTTTGTTGATGATGATTTGAAATCAATTATCATATTTCCCCATTTTTTCTATCTTAAGATTTTGAGAAGTTTAGAAAGCTACCACGCGGGGTTTCAAGTAAAGTTGTTGAAGAATTAAGAGAATCAGCTTATAAAAAGAGATAATCATATTTGGCACTTACTTATATGTCCAAAGCGTTTAATACAGTGAATTATTAAATCATGCATGTCGGTTTTCGTCTCAGTAATGGAGTACCGCAGAAATCCATTCTTGGACCGCTTTTTATCACATTATTTAAATTTACTTCAATTATTGTTTAAATAATCCTCTATTACTATTTCTCGGTCTCTTTGAGAAGACTAAGCAAAAGATTCAAGGATTCTTTGACTTGTTGTTGGAGGATCACAAATAAACAATAAACTGCCAATAATCCAATGCTGATCGTCAAACTTTTATGTTTGAGAAGTTGCTAATTATTAGCGAAGATTACTCGTAGATCCTGTTCAACGGCTTGATGAACTTCATTAAGGAGAACAGAATGGTTTCGAAATCATTCAAGTAAGGAAACTCCGTTAAGCCAATAGGCTACGATTTTACGGCTTTGTAATAAAAGTACAGTCATACAATAAGGCCAATCCTCCCAAGTAGGATACATTTCTAGACAAAACGAACACAATCGCAGTCAGCTTATCTATACACATAAAAATAACATTAATGGCTTCGGCAGTATAAATAACCTCCGTAACAGAATACACAAACATTTGATTCACTTGCGCATAATTAGCGCAGATATCTTTTTTATGGTTGCTTTCATCGGTGTAACATTATAAGAAACAGATGGCAACTATCTTCCTTTATGGATGTGACCTCATCTTTGAGATTTCCTCTTATCTCGATAACTTGGCTGTGTATCTAGTTCAGTAACCCGAGGGCACCATTCGAAAGAAACACATTTAAAAAACAGTCTTTTAACAAAATTTGACCATAGCCTCATTCCAATTCCAAAGCTTATGCCTTAAGGAAACAAGAGTGTTTCTAGCAATTTCACCAAAAAGGCAGCAGCCGCCTGAAGATCAGCAACTAGTTCAGCTCCAGCTAAAAGAATTTTCTTCCGTTCACCTGTGCGTGGATGCCGCACAGAAGACAGAAGGTAAATGGAAACTTCCACCGCACCAGTCTAATGTATGCCAAAAGAAAATCGGAGAAAGAGAAGAACAACCGTCGGTTCGAGGTTCCATTGATGCCGCAAGAAGGCGAAATCTGAACTTTCTGTCGAACAAGTTGTCCGACATCTCGATGTCGTTTGTGTCGCCGTTTCTTTGGTCGGCCGTCTCTGGGGTATCTGTGTCTATCGCGTTCGCCATTTGGCGATCGAGAATGAGGAATGTCTTTGGTCTTTGTTGTTGGCATATCGGTGCGGCGCATCTTTTGGTCCCTCGTGCAGTGAAAGTTGTATCTGAGACAAGTTATTTCCCATCTAACACTGTTTTTTTTTTTTTGTTTGTCTTCTTCGGTGCTGCCAAACAGTTGAAAGATTTTCTATTAATTAATAATGTGAGGAGTTTCCATTTGAACGACGACGCGCGGCAACTATTTCGATCATGTAAACGATCGCGCCTAATGACAGAATAATTGTATTTTTAACGTTCATTATTAATTTGCATAAATGTTAAATGGTGTGTGCATTGATTTTAAAAATCAAGTAGGTACACCTAGGAGGCCAATAAACCTACAATCTTTTGCGACTATCGATAAAATAGCTAAGGCGCACCCTCCACTACTCATACACTTTCTGATCGATTTGCGATGCTTTTCAATTGCTTTCTGTTTAGGCGTACTTAGATACATCGAAACGATGTGATACAAAGAATTCTGTGGTCATGCAAATCTAAGAGTGTGCCAGATAGGAAGTCGCGTTTTTTTTCGTTTTTGTATGTTGCTTGTGTAGAAATTCACTTTGATGGTGTGGAATTTTTGTTGTTGTTGACATTGACCTGTGTGTTATGAGGCGAGGCGTGTGTGGTGGGCTTTAGGGGCTGCATTAGTCTCAATGATACAAAACTGCTTGTGTTAATAAGTTTTGGCATGGTTTGCTTTCTAAATTTTGAAGGAAAGCGGTCATAAAAACGCATATGACGATGCGCATAAGAGAAAAGTGAAATTGAATTTTTTCTTTTATTTATTTTTCATGAAATACAGTTAATAGTTTAACGATTAACGGGTTGTTGGAACGTCGTTTTTTTTTTTTAGTTTTTACTGTGTAAGCAATCATTAGGGAAATACAAAATGCTAATGTTTTTATGTTATTGAAGGAATAGATGAATAAATAATTGTTGGATTGAAATTGTTGGGAGTCTGTTATTACGTAAACTTTGTGCCTGTACAGATGCACCGATATTGCGTTAATCAATCACAGAATTATATGACTCTTGCAGCCAACATATTTGTGTTTGCTTTTGGAAGGAATTGCTTCCGCTCAGTTCCAATCAGTACAGCACAAAGTTCAAGAAATTCAAAGATTTATTCAGTTAACGATTTTAAATCAGGCAATAAAGGCAATCCACATTCAGGGCATTTTGTATAACTCTCAAAGGATTGACTGCTCTTTGTAAACCAAAAGTATTTTTTGTTTGTTTTATTATTGTTACTTTTTAAAAATTAAACATTAATTAACGAGAGAAGAGATGAAACACCAAAACTAAAGAATTATGCAACCTACCAAGGCTTCAATATTTTAAATGCACCACTAAAACTACCGTGGGATAAAGAGGGAGGCTTGATAAATTTGAAGATCATCCAAGGCGCCAACAGCAAACTACTTATTTCAAAAATAAAAAGACAAGCCTTATACGATAGATCTGTCTATTCATCTGAAATCATACGATTAATTCCTGGCCATAGAGGAATGTGTCAAATTTGACAGTCATCTCGCACACTTCAAGACCAAAATTTTTAAAGCACTTCAATATTATTTCATACGTCGAAAATTCGAGTGCCAAGGAAAGTTCTAATTACTTATTATAAAAAGCTGTGAAACTTATCAAAAAACCGCAATGGCTCCATTGTGCTTTGTTTGGTAATCTGCTTAAGGGAAAGTTTAGTCGTTTTGGTGGGCAGGCATTAACGCATGATATTGTCAAATCGATAACAAAACCGGAAAAGTTACGACGCTTATCGAACTTTATCACAAACCTACTGTTGGCGATTTAATAACTAGATTGATCCTCAAGGAGTTGCTAAGGAAAGCTGCGATAATAGAAAGTCGCCGAAGTCACAATGGATTGACTATTTGAAAAATCATCAAACGATAAAAATTCTTACAGAACGATATAGATTTTTAAAGGCTTACTGTGAAGTATTTATGTATATCGAAGAAAAACGCCTTTTGCCTGATCATCAATTCCATCATTTGCCAACTGGACTTGACTTGGTGATTTTCAAAGATTGATTTCAAAAATTTGTCATTAGGACTTGAAGAATAAGCTTAGTCACGTTTTTTGCAAAACAACTTTGTAAGATAATAGAATTCAACCAAAACAATAGACTGTTTCATGTTAAAATCGGACAAGATAACATTTCGTTAAAAAATATTGCCACAGGCATTCCACATGGGACTATCAGTTTTAGAACACAAAAGCAAAAGAATAAAAAAACAAGTTTTCCTTTAAACTCCGCGTTCCTTTATTGAATTCAACTTAGAACTAACTTATCCTAAAACATTTTCCCAACACCAAACCTCGCAATCGATTTCCCTATGTCTCGTTTCACATACATTTCCTCATTGCATCATGCTGAGTTGCGTTTACCCGGGTCGATCGTTCGGTTATCGATCTACATTGTTTGCTTAGTCGACCCTTTTCTATTTTGTTTACGTTGAGTTCAAATGTGGTTACTGATCTTACAGTTCACCATATATTTGAACTCGCGGTCGTTGATTTATGGGTCAACAATGTATTTCGAAACCGGAGACGATGACCGACGGGAATTGGGAAACAGACGACGCAATGGCATTCGTTCATGTGACGAGTGACGAGGAGAAAAGCCGACGCGACAATATTTATATTATTGTCGGTGTGGGGTGAGTGGTTACTATAACTCCCCCAACGTTTGATTGAGGCTCCGACGAAATCTGGAGAGATTGTTTGCTCCGTTTGGTGTATACAAATATGATGATTAGTATAGAAACGCTTATTAATATGGTTAAATCAGTACTTAGGCTTATTACATTTGAATTTTTATAGGTAAATATTATTTCATCAATATTCTTTTCAAGGTTCATTTGTTTTAAGTATAAATTTTCTAGTTTTATATCAGATATTGATGTATTTTCTCTTATTTTTGTCATATAATTGGGTAGTATAAGTTTATCAAAGATTTTAATGCTAGGGTTCATATATTTTTTGTTCTTTATTTCGACTTTACAATTTTCGAATTTAATAATAAACGTTCCTTCGTTCTTAATTTTTAGATCTTTGTTACAATTATGAAATATGGTTTGATTGTAAATGTTTTTTAATATGATTACACCTGGTAATATTTCTTTTACTTCTTCTTGTAGGAATGTTTTCATTGTACAGTGTGCTTCTTCAAAATTTATTATATTTTTTATACAATTGTCTTGGAGTTTTACTAAATTTTTTGATAGGTTATTTTTTACATTTGTAGTGAAGATATTTTTATATGAATCTATCAACAACTCATTCGTTTCAAGATATAAGGATTTATTTTCTTTATTTGGGATTGGTTCAAACATAAGTCTTGATAGGGTTTGGTTGGAATATTGGGGAATAAGCAGGATAATGATTAAACTTGTTTCGTGGTGAGTAATGGCGATTTTTGTATGTGAATAGCTATCGTAGTTAGTCATGAGTTCGAGTTCTGTTTGTGTTAAGATGTCTGTTGGAATGATACCAAGTTTTCCGGAGAAAACAATTTGTCCTATGTCGTCAATATGGTTGCGTAATAAATTTATGTCGTTATCGACTTGATAAACCTGTTGCAAGAAGGTGATTTCATCTTCAATTGTCGCTATTTTATTTTGTATTACATCTTTGAAGCTTTTCAAGTAGTTTTCAATAGTTTTTTGTTGGGTATTTATGTGTCTAGTAATGTTCTGTATTTGGGAAGACAAGGTATTGCTAACGAGAGTTAGTTGGTTGTTTTTGTCCGTAAGAGTCTTTTCGTTTGTTTTCAATGATTCAAGCGCATTTAAGATTTGCGTTTCGTCGTCACTATCCATAGTACCTGCCAAATATTTCATTCCTTTTCCTAATAAATTAATCAGTCCTCGTTTTTCTCTAAAGTGTGGAATTAAGAACGTAAGTTTCGCTTTGAGCAAAGTGAAACTTTTGTCGATAGTGTCTAAGATTGGTCTTACACTAGTCCTAGATGTCCGAAGGTTATTAATGTTATTTTGAATGATTTCGATTGTTATTTCATATTCCGTTGTATTGATTATGTGAAGAACTTTTGTGTAGTAATCTATTACCTTCTGTTCACCCATTTTAATTGGAACATATCCGTGGTTGTTTGTGAGGTCTTGGATGTCGATTGTTTGTGTTTTGATGAGTACGATGGTTGCGTACAATGCCAGTAATGTTATCCAGTTCATTTTAGTCTACCCTGAAAAAGAATACATAGCATGTATGGATCTATATATAGAAATAAGATGTTGCGATTTCCTGTGAATGTGTCGGTGTACTGTATTCCTACTATATATTAATATATATATGAAGGAAAGGTGTTGTATTATGTTATAGTTTTGTGTGAATGTGTCGGTATACTATATCTATAATGTAACGGAGTGGTTTTTATTTTCTTTTCCTTAGTTTAATGGTAGGGTTTTCTTTATCTTGGAATTTTTTCGTTGGCCTTAAATTGGCTTTATAGTATTTTAATCCTGTCTTTTTATCTTTTACATGATCATCGTCTAATTTTTCGGCATTTATCTTTCTGTATTTGGCGTGATTCTTTCCACCTCTTACCTCCTTAATAAAATTTGTTCCTGCTTCGATTGGGATATCGGTTCTTTCTAGATTTCGTTTATTGATAACTTTTTCTTTATTTTTCAGAATTCGTTCGTGTATTTTTGGATATTCTTCGTTTGTGATTTTTCCGTTTATGAAGTCAATAGGCTTCTTATTGGTTGTACTATGAATGGTATTATTATAAAAGCCTATTATTCGGAGTATTTTTTCTTCAACTGTTTCCGAATTGTTTTCATCGTTGTGCCTTAGCAAGCGGATGTGCTCGTTAATAGTATTATGCAATCTTTCTACATCTGCGTTTGAAGAGTGATTGCTATTTGAGGTATAATGAATTTCGATATTTTCTCTTCTTAAAAAATCTTGGATTGGCATGGCTTTGAATCCTAATTCGTTGTCAACTATTATCTTTTCCATATTGCCATGAGTACTTGTGTATTGAAGTAGCTTAGTTTTGAACTCTATCCAGCTTCGACCGTTGATCTTATAGGCTTGTGCGTATTTAGTGAATTTGTCGATCATTGTCATGAATAGTGTTTTTTCCAAACTGTAGAATACATCTATATGTACGACTTCATTTGGTCTGGAAGGTGTATCTGTTATCTTAAACGGTATTTTAGGTGGCTTCCTATCATATTTTTCAATACAACAGATTTCGCAATTGTTAATAAATTGTGTTATTCTAACCTTTAAATTAGGATGATAAATTTCGTTTTTCAGTTCTTTTAATACCTCATCGATACCTCTGTGATTGTTTCGTAGGTGCTCCTTTTCAATAAGTTCGGTTAGTTTTTCTTCGTCTTCGATATCCTGTAATTCTTTAAAACATCGCAAAATTTTAAAATTTCTGCTGTTGCAAAACACCTCGTTGTATACTTTGTTTAATTCGGCATAGAATTCTTCATCTATCAGAAGGGCATTGAGTTGCTTCGGGTTGAACTGGGTTTTTAAAAGAGTGATTGCAAATTCCCTCTCCATCGTTTTAGTATATATTATTTTTCTACTATTTTTAAAGATTTTGAGATTTCGTATTTTAAGTGAACCTGAAGTTATTTTCTTTATAACTATTTGGTTTCTAAAAATATTTATTGGTGATTCAGTTATTTTAATGGAGTTAAATTGTGTGTTTGGAAGTACTTCTGCTGCGTTAATTTCTGTTTGGACAATTCTCGACAGTTCGTCGGCATTACTATTTTTTGTTCCCTTTTTATACTTAATGGTATAGTCAAATTCTGAAAGCTTGAGTCGCCAACGAACTAATTTAGAATTTGGTTCTTTAATAGAAAAAAGCCATGTCAGTGGCTTGTGGTCTGTTTCGATATTAAATTTGCGTCCGAACAAATAAGGTCTGAAGTATTTTGTGGACCAGATAATAGCCAAGAGTTCTTTTTCTATTGTGCTATAATTGATTTCGTGTTCGTTAAGTGTACGGCTTGCGTAGCAAACTGGGTGGTTGTTTTGTGAGAGTACTGCTCCAATCGCAAAGTTGGATGCGTCCGTTGTCAAAGTAAATTCTTTAGAGAAGTCAGGGTAGTGCAAAACTGGGTCGTTTGTAAGAAGTCTTTTTAGGGTTTCAAAGCTATTTCGATAGTCTGGATCAGTTGTATTTATCTTTGCGTCCTTTTTTAGAAATTTGGTCATGGGTTTAGCTATCATTGAATAATCTTTTATAAATTTACGGTAGTAGCCCGTTAATCCTAGAAACTGTTTAATTTGCTTAGCTGTTTTGGGGATTGGAAATTTAACGACACATTCAATTTTCTTTGGGTTGGGTTTGATACCAGTTTGAGTAACAACGTGTCCAAGGAATTCGGTTTCTCTTTTAAGAAATTCAGATTTATCTAGTTGAATTTTTAAGTTAACTTCTTTAAGACGTTGAAATATTTTATTTAGCGAATCAATGTGTTCTTGTAATGATGTCGAGAACACGATGATATCGTCCATGTAGACAAGGCATGTTTTATTGATGAAGTCCTTAAGCACATGATTCATCAGCCTTTGAAATGTGGCAGGGGCTGTCTTAAGACCAAATGGCATACGTACGAATTCAAAATGTCCATTTTCTACGCTAAATGCTGTTTTGTGGATGTCCTCTTCAGATATCTCTATCTGGTGAAAGCCTTTTGCCAAATCTAACGTTGTGAAGTATTGGCATTTGCCTAGTTTGTCAAGAATTTCGTCCATGTTTGGGATTGGATATTTGTCGTCTACTGTAATGTCATTAAGTTTACGGTAGTCTACAACTAGTCTCCATTTTTGTTTGCCACTGGCATCGATCTTTTTAGGTACGATCCATATTGGGGCGGAATATGGGGAATTACTTGGACGGATGATCTTGCTATCTAACATTTCTTGAATTTGCGTTTCTACTTCATTTTTGTGTATGTATGGGTATCTATAGGATTTAACGTAAATGGGGATTTCGTTTATAGTGCGAATGCTGTGTTTAATAGCATTAGTGAATGAAAGATTTGAGTTTTCGTTGTAAAATATATCTGAATATTTTTTCACGACTTTGAGGAGTTGTTCTTTCTCTTCTGAGTTCAAATGTTCCATTCGAATTTGGTCACAGATTCGTTTCGGTTTTTCTATTGGATCCCAATTAGAGTTCAAGTAACATGAGTTATTGACTGGTTTCTTCAGATCACTTAGTGTTTGATTTACAACTACTTGATCTTGGTTTTTAAAGTTCGACGTTTTATTACCTGAAGACTTCTGCTCTTCGGAGTAATTGTGCGTGTCTTTCACTTCGACGGATTTGTTAACGTTCCGAATTGACCTGTTTTGAAAGATAAGTGGAATGGATTTTCCATTTACTTCTAACTGATTATTCTTATAATCAATTTTAGCATTAAGTCGTCTAAGGATGTCATTTCCAATCAATCCGTCGTAAAATTCGTGGAATTTTATAACAAGAAATTCTACCAGTTCGTGATGGCTACCTAGCTCACTGAACAATGGTATTCTTACTTTTTCTTCTATCTTAACTAAATGTTTAAGTGTTTTAAGGGTTGTTGGGGAGAAGGCGATTTGCCATTTTGGATGACAAAGTTTAGGGTTTATAATCGAGTGTGTTGCTCCAGTATCAATAAGAATTTTAAGGGGATTTAAATTGGTTTTTACCACTATATGTGGAAGGCCTCCTGTGAGGCTGTTGAAGGAAAATTTTCAACAATATCGTGGTTATTTATGTCCATTGGTTCGGGTGGTACTTGGTTATTCCAATATTCGTTGGGATAGGAGTTACGTTGGTCGTTATAACCTTGGTTCGTAAATTGTTGGAAATTACCATTATGCTGTTGAGGTCGTTGGGGATTGCTGTACCTTTGGCTAGTACTATATTCGGGTTGGTGGCGTTGTGAGTTTTGTCTTTGTCTGTCATTGTGATTATGTTGTTGATGTACAAATGGTTTTGTATGTCGTTGACTATGGGAATTGATATTCTTATTTGGTTGAAGGCGCTGTTGATTACGTGTGAAATTGCTGTCACGAATTCGATATTGTCGTGTCGGAATATTGTTGTTTTCATTGGTTCCAAAATTCGCGTATCCTGCTTGAAAAAGGATATCCATAGCGGATTCTAACGATTCCGGATTCCTGCAGGTAAGTATAGTTTTCATTGGTTCTGGAATTTTTGCTTTGAAAATATTCAAAGCTGTACGCCTATTATTTTGGGCACATTCGTTCGTTGCTTCCCCTGATCCCAGAATAACAAACGTTTTATTGTTCAAGTCTCTCAATCTTCGTTTTATCTCATTATAAAAGTCCAATGTATTAGTTTTAAACGTGGTACCCCGTAATTCGTCAAAGAGCTCTTCGCAAGTGCGCCTGTCGCCGAAATTATTTTGCAGTACTGCTTTGATTTCTGACCAGGAAGTTGCCTGGCAATTAATTTCTAATGTAAGTCTTACTTTACCCTTTAACTTGCTTTTAATTAGGTCGGAGAATAATTGTTGTGACATGGCGTCATAGGCCTGTAAGATCGGGTGTACCCTATCTATTAAATTTACAAAGGTCTGTAGGTCTCTAGTATCGCCATGGAATTCGGGAAGGTTATTCAGGTATTTGATGGGGTCGATTGAGACTGAAGGAGGGTTAGCCATAGTTACAACAATTTATATAAAAAAAATTTGTCTTATGACGAACAGATAATAAGTTTATAATATGTTTAGATATTAACAATGTGTGCTTAATACAAAAATAAAAAAAAAATAAAAAAGAGGCTGGTTTTTCTTACTGCGTGATGGATGTTGATGTCAGGCTGGTCCTCTGTTGGTCACGGTGCGGATGTCTAAGTCTCTTCTGTTTTTTTTGTATAATTTATCACTTGTCTTTGATTCAATTCGTGCGTATAAATTACGTATGTACGCAGTAAGAACCGAAACACTAAATATTTTAAATTTCGTTTATTTTTTTATGTTATTGTTACACTTTTGCTCTTCAGTGTATATCACCTTGTGTATACAAAGGTTTTTTATATAAATTGACACAAACAAACAAAAAGAAAAAAAAAATTCACACGAAAAATAAAACAATTTTTCTTATGTAATAATTGTTCGTAGGGTTTTAGTTTCACTAGAATTAGGTTAAAATTGTTTGTTTTTATTTTTCACTATTTATTTATCGTTTTTAGCAGGATATGGTTATTTCTTCGTGAATGTTTTAACCGATACTCTCTTGAGTATTTTTTTTTTTTTTTAAAAACTTTACGGGATGTGTATTTAAATGTTTTAACCGATACTCTCTTGAGTATTTTTTTTTTAAAACTTTACGGGATGTGTATTTTATTAGGATGCCCGAAAAAACGTTAAAACGTACTACACTTCGAAAACTTTTCCTGTGTATTCAGGCAATCCTACCGACTGCGCCAGTTTTAGAACACAAAAGCAAAAGAATAAAAAAACAAGTTTTCCTTTAAACTCCGCGTTCCTTTATTGAATTCAACTTAGAACTAACTTATCCTAAAACATTTTCCCAACACCAAACCTCGCAATCGATTTCCCTATGTCTCGTTTCACATACATTTCCTCATTGCATCATGCTGAGTTGCGTTTACCCGGGTCGATCGTTCGGTTATCGATCTACATTGTTTGCTTAGTCGACCCTTTTCTATTTTGTTTACGTTGAGTTCAAATGTGGTTACTGATCTTACAGTTCACCATATATTTGAACTCGCGGTCGTTGATTTATGGGTCAACAATGTATTTCGAAACCGGAGACGATGACCGACGGGAATTGGGAAACAGACGACGCAATGGCATTCGTTCATGTGACGAGTGACGAGGAGAAAAGCCGACGCGACAATATTTATATTATTGTCGGTGTGGGGTGAGTGGTTACTATAACTACTATCCTAGGGCCGGTATTGTGCTTGTTGAATAAGCGGAATATTTCTCGCGAAGGAAGCACCTAAACTTCATTTGAGTCGGCATCTAAGAAGATACAAAAATCTTTGAAGAAAATATGGGAATATAGAATATGTACAAGAACTAGTCGAATTATTCTTAATGAAAGCATTATATTGTTAATATGCGTTTAATATTAATTTTTCAGCTAAAGAAGTACAAATACGCTAGATGCTCAGCGTATTGAGTCTATACTTACTATTCTTTTGATGATGATGATGACCATTCAATTTTTAAGCTCAGTTCCATCCTCAGACCTTCAGTATACTTGCGTAAAACTCAGGCATGATTGGTTTTGAGTTTTAACATCAAAGATAAAGCAGGAATAAAGACAGAGAATTCCTTTATAACTTGTTTGCACTCATTTGAAATCGCCGCGTTTGACTGACGCAAAATGAAGCAAAATTTCTTGGCTTTGGAAAATTTGCACCTTAACTCAGCTGACAGTGTTATGTCTTAATAGAAAAGCAAATGACATAATTCTTGGCAAATGTCAACTTTAAAATCCAAAGTGTTAGCTCATACCAGAAAAATAGATCGCAAAGAAGATGGACGAGATTAGGAGCGAAATCAAGAAAGTTGATTTTTAAAGTTTAATTTTAACTGCTTTTGCGGATGTAAGGCTATTCTTATAGTTATACAGTCCCTTGGATCTAGTAAGTGGCTTAAAATTGGGATCTAAATATAAAGAGAAACTGGTGATCTGAAATTATGCTTTTCAGTCCATCATTACTACAGAATATAGAAGTCTACGTAGTATGTTATCATGCACTTGAGTGCAAAAGATGCAAACTTTCAAGCTACAACTGTACGTCTGTTTTTTCTTCTCCCATTTTTTCAACGGTCTAGTCTATGGGATTGTACGAAGTTGCGAGGCTCAAAAAAGACGTTTTTTTGTGATTTGATTTTATAATCAGAATATTGTTATCAATCACAAGTGATGGTAATCAAAATAGAGTCAACTATAAAGAGGACAATAGCGCGTCGATCATGTACAAATATTGATACAAACTGCTCCTGAAGATGATGTATCGGACGACCTCCAAAAATAGGCGCTCAGCGGTAATCTCCATTTTGGATTATTATCATATTTTATTATCAAAAATATAGTGGGTTCTTTATGAGGATGGATTAGTACAGGTATTGAACGAAGAGTACTTGAAATTTGACTGAAATTTTCAATCCAAAAAAATAGTAACAATTTTTTTTAATCCTATTCCTTCGTTCAATTATGTAAAAATTTGAGACGGATTATCTTTGTCACTTTTTCTAGGGCCATAAGAGGGACCTTATGCAGTTTCGTAAGCTTCAAATAAGTTCAGTTAGTGTTGTCGTCGAGCAATTCTTCCGTCTTTCGTGCTCCCAATTATGATGTTGTACCTTCATTGAACATTCCAGCTGTAATGTAAGCGGCTATTTCAACAACTTTATAGCCACATGGAACTATAAAGTTATGCAGTTATTTTCCATATTAATTTATTATAACTTACATTATTGTAAGGTCTTCATATATTAAATATATGGCTTCAGTAACATCAGCTGGTAAAGTTGGATAATCAAGGGTGTAAGAAGATAATGTGCCTTTTGGCAGCGTTAGCTACCTTTTTCCGAAGCTGTTATTTCTTCATTATTTTCACCACTTTGGCTTAGCAGTCGCTTCTTTTTCCTCGGTACAGGCTTTTTCAAAAAGTTTTTCAGCTGCTACTTTCACACAAGAATGAATGTTGCCAACAATCAAGTCATAAGTGTTTTGCGTTACAAAAGCAGACTTGTCCATCAAACCACAAAATTTAGCTGCGATTTTAAATCCTAGTCCCAGAATAGAATACTAAACTTAACTACTTAAATATATGTACATTCCGAAAATTCCAAAAATCTTACTGAGTATAGCCCCTTAAAATACTTAGGACGTTATACCGATGCTAGAATAAGTTTGAGGAAATAATTTCGCAGATAATATTGAAAATTATTTAAGATCGTATTTTTCAAAATGTAACCTCTTTTAATTTTGCAAAATATGCAAAAAATATGTTGTTCGTAAATTATGCCGCAAATCAGAAACAAATCCTAATTTTCAATTGTACTGTGACCTGAGAATGCTTCGTGTCCACCACTTGTACTACTGTAAGGTTTTGAAGACATATTTTACCACGTCTGGTAATCACCAACAATGTTATAAGACAGGATTGTATAAAGATCACTTATAACTTTTCTAGATTTCCTTCCTCTTAGAATTTAAAACAATATATATTCATTGTTTGAATACTGAATGTGTTGCTTAATCCTTCTTGCACACAACTAAATATGATGATTTCAATTTAAAAAAGTCTGTAAGAGAAACAACAAACAACTCTTAGGAAACTTCGCACCTATTTTATTGCACACCACTCAACCACTAATATTTAAATGTCAAGATATAAAATTTGAATTTTGTTAACAAAACTGTTGGCATTTTCCATTTAAATGTCGTAAGCCCCAAATAAAACATACAACTTGACAAGATTCATGCAAATGTTGCCATTGAAGACAGTAAACTGTTGAAATTTGCTGTCCAACTATCTGCAGAATCATAAAGACGTACAATGTCAAACTCACTCAACATTATTGAACTGGGGGTTTCCACTTTTTCGGCCATAAAATCACCCAGTTCGATTTCCTTATTATCATGTTTTATCATCTACCATACACCTTCAGTTCTAAAGTGTTTTTCTTTTTGAAGTCATCAAGGCAACGCATTCGCATTCTCAATTCCGTCTATACGTGCTTTGCTTGCCTGAAACAACTTCTCCAAGGCTCCTGCTTTTGCGCAAGCACCTATGTTATAGTCAGGAAATTATTTCCATCATCAAAATTGGCAAACAGCACCTCGTGTATTATATACCTGCGGCTCAGCAGATGCAGATGGTGATGGCGTTTGATGTTACCAGTTGAACTACATCCATCCAACGACCGAGCCGACCATTATTTCGCCAAACCCACCGCGGCTACACTATGCCGCTACCACCTTCTGTGTGGCTCTGGATCCAAACAGATAAAGGAACTTCGCAAATGGGCTTAGCGTCGGTCGACGACGATTGCTGAGAGTTCTAATCTCACCTGCGAATTCGCGCTTGTTCACCACCACCAACGGGCTTCGGCTACGGTAACATTGTGTCAGCTCGAGCATAGACATTCCACATTTCGGTACCACGATTTAGGAACGGCAAAACTTCCTACTCTTTCAGTGAGTGGCTCGGCTCGTATCTTACGGTATGTTTTAGGATTGACTTCAGGGTATAAAGCCGTAAGACATTTGACTGAAACGAATGAACGAAAAAATAAATAAATAAATATATAACAACACTCTCGGCTGACATTTTGAGTGATTAGCGGCGCGCCATGATTTGTGAATTACAATTCGCTGCGCCCGGTGTTAGTGGATCATTGAACTTCCAAGCTGGAACCGAAGTACTCGTAAGTCTTCCATTCGTAGTTTGATTGACATTTCGCTTGCCAGAGAGTGCAAAAATGCGTCAGTCATATTACTCAATCGTTGAAATCGTTTTTTTTTTTCATTTTGCCAATTTTAAAACGCGTTCACCTGCCGTGGCAACCCATAACTGTCTCTTCTATAAGTGTAATGGCCAGCTTAAATGTGGGACTTTCCTTTGACCGAAGGCATCGCTTCAATTAAGATCACTTTCTAAAAAAACGGACCGCGCAGTCAGTTCAATTAATAAACACACACAGATCGGATGGGGTTTGAAGCTTTTACGTACAGTAGAGTGTGCCGCTTTGCTTCTTTCTTTTGACAACGTGTCGACATAAGCGCGTAATGAACGTGAAATAACAAAATCAAAAAACTATTAAGAATTGCAATGCAAAAAAAGAGTAGCGATACCGGTTTGTGTAATCAGTAATTGATTTTAAATTACAAAACTTGTCATCGAACAGTCTCGGACTGGTCATTTGGATGGAATGAAGATTTCTTTCGAAATCTCCTAGATACTTGCGTATCTATGGCAATGCGTGCGGGTAGGATACTATGCGAAAAGGCTTTGATCAATTATAAAATCAATTAAATGTGAACATTTACTTGCTTTCCCATGACTGGACTTACTCTACCATTTACGTCTGTCAACGTTAGCTTTGTGAGGCTTTTCTTTGGCCAGGATAGTTGCATCAGTTTGGTTATACTTTTGGTTGACCTGCGAGCCGTTTGGCAAAATTGAAATAACTTTTTTTGGTATGCAGCTTGGCGAGGATGCTGCATATTTGGCACTACACAAAAGACTCGTTTATGCTTTATAGAAGGAAATGGGCACAGACTTGTCAATTCGCCTACATTTCTTATTGGACAGCTAAATGATTTAAAAAGGGAACACAATCCTATTCGTATTTGCTATCATGCTTTTGTTTGTACTTTAAAAGCCAATATTTTTAAGCGACTTGACAACAATTTTGAGATTAGAATTTTATTTCAATTATCAAATAAATAATTATAAATGACATTCTATTTTTTTGTATACTCAAAATATTAAAAATAATTTCAATAATTTAAATGACGGGTGTAGTGACCCTTAAGAGAAGCTTATGTAATTGAAAAATTGTTAAATATAACAATAATAAATTATAGAACAGTCAAACCAGAATATAAGAAAACAAGGTTCTTATGCGCCATTTTTCTTGCCGGACTAAGAGGGGTTCCTTAGTGTTCCTTCTATCAGCACACTATATGCAGACGATGCCAACCCTTGTATCTCCACAGAAGATTTCAATTTTTTTTGTCACTAAGACCCAATAATTTCCTTGTGACATCCGACTGTTCTGCGTAACAACTGCTCTTAATTTAAGTCAACGCTAATAGTGCGACCTCTCATTTTCTTTTAATTTTTATTTGTCTTACGACTTCAAAAGAAAATTCATTCTTTTATTAACTGAACTTAAAAGAACTGCTGCGTAAATAAAAATTATGCACTGTAAAATTTATTAATTTTTAACTCATTTTCGTTTGTTTTTTTTCAATATATTTCCTGTCATTTTAATTTTATTTCATTTTTTAATCTTAATTTAAATGTTCAATCACAATAATAATAATAATAGTTATATCTGTCTTCTAATGTGCATCTTTCGTATAGTTTAACATAAACAAATATGATACTTAGTTTTCATGACTAAGTATTCTTAAATAAATAAAATATTTATAATAAAAAATAATCAAATGAAGCAGCCAATGCAATAAAAGTTACGATTTACAGTAGTGAGCGGAAAAATGTACAGACACGACACTCAAAAATTTTCTACGTATATTATATTGAGAAAATATATTGCAAATAATATTATGCAACTTTCTCTGCAGAACTTAAAATTTTATTCACATAAATACCATATTCAAACTTTGACTGGAAAATATAAAAGAAACCAGTTTGCATAAATACTTTTGAATAATAATTTTTTAAGATCGATTTTGAAATATTTTACTGACCCATTTATGTTTATTTTTTCCTTTTAAACGTAAACCGTAAAGGCCTATAGGATGCATTCTTGCCCTACGTGAAAAAAACGACATTAATAAAGGTACCTCTCCTTGTCCAACTTACAAAGCTGGAAAGGTATTCAAGGTCATTCTATTTTATAACGAATTGCAGTACTACTAAAATGGATGGAAACTATTTTTCATGATCCTATTAAAACTCTGAAAATAGTTACTTGCAAAACAATTCCAAATTCGTATTTGTTTAAGATGAGTCGACCACTCTTATTAGTTAACTAACCAATGACTCCACACATGAACTCTTGACAGGAAAGCTCAACTTCCTAAAATTTTGTACTTTTCTAATTCACTGACTCATATAGGATCCTTAAATTACATTTACGTTGGATAAATGGAAGTGGAAGGATAAGGTGGGGTATAAAAGTATTTGTGTAGTTTTTTGAAACGCTCCTCAGATTTGGCAAGTAAAGAAAGTTCAAGGAATGGATACTTTTTTATTTGCCCAATTCGCAGTATAGGGGCATGCTTTATTCTTTTTTTCCTTTTGCGAAGATTTTCGTTCCTTTCAATGTATTCAACATACATATGTTATATCACCTTTTTGAATCATTTTATAAACTGTTTCTTTATGTGTTGTCTTATGTCAATTTTTTTCAATTCAATGCATATTTTTTCTTAAATTCATTTTACTTTCATGCTAGACACAAACGCTTAAAGCTAGCTTAATAAACTTAACTATTTATAGCTATTAACTAACTTACTGGCCTAACGCGGGCGCTCTAAGCTAAACCTAACAATTTAACTTTGTCTTTTGACTTAAATTATTATTTTTGATTTTTAATTTAAATTACAGTATTTAATAGCTAAAAAAATATTTATTTTTTTCAAAAATTTAGTGACCGGAACTTTTTTTTACGTTTTCCTTAAACTAGGCCTAAATACTAACTATAAACTTAATTAAAACCTAAAAGTTTAACCTTACTTAAAAGAAGATTAAAAACTAAATAACAATAAATTAATAACTACTTACACTACCTTAAAAATATATAAGCCGGCAAAGGCTAACATGACATGCTATCCAATTTACCATAAGGGCCCTCAAGTTAAAAATTACACATACGACAGACTTCTACTCTTCGTTTAACCACCAATAGTGTCGACGTTGCCATACGACGTCTGCTCTGTCGAGGTCTGATACCGCCCTACTGAACCTAAGAGTCTCCGTTGAGCTGATTGCGACGTCTTGGTTGTAGTTGACTCGCCCGTCCACAGCTTTGCGGGCCACGTGGAAGATTAACGGCACCGCTAATCTATCCTGGACCAGACCTTTTCTATCTAAATAGAGATACCCTTCAGGGGGAATCAGGCCGTTAAAGCGCACAGTCTCATGGTGTTTATCATTGGGTTAGAAAGCCCCGGAGATCAAGTTGTTGATCGAAGTCAATGCTCTTGCAATGTGACTTTGAATAAGCTTTATCAGAAAGATATCCACTCAGATCAGGTTGGCCCCGTTGCACAGGACCTCATTACTGTAGAATTTTTCGTACTCAGACTCTGGAGTTCTATATAAGTGGAGACAAGCCCGAAGACATCGTCTCTCGAAAACCCGAATCTTTTCCATTAAGCTTGTTCCGACGTTGAACCAAACGGGACAAGGACAGGCCGAATGAGGGCCGTGTAGCAGATCACCTTTACCTTGGCATCGAGTTGACTGCTGTGAAACAGTCTTTTTGTCAAGGCAAAGGCCGCTTTGGCTCTGGCCAGAGCAGTATCTATATGTTTGTTAAAATAAAGATACTGATCTAGCCAGATCCCAAGGTATCTGACGTGTTGTCTTATGTTTGTAAACTGCAGTGGAACAAGCCGATAGTTTTACGATTACGAGTTTAAGCAGAGCTAAAACTATAATAAATAAAATTTCAATGCTCTACCAGAGTGAGGGAGAGAGAGAGCCACTTCTTGATTTCCGTATTTACTTGATGGAAACTCGGAAGCAGATACATTACTTATGTTAATTTAACTAGCACCTTCTATTGAGTTAATTTTGAAATACTCTTGAAGAAACTTAGAGCTTATGTGTTCAAACCCAATTGATAGAAATCAGTTGGATGTATTCGGAAAATTTATCTCAAATGAAACTCAAGTCGAGTAACAGATCGGATGCCATAAGAATTGCTCTACGACATTTTTTAAAATATTTTTTGAGACTTAAAACTAAGATTATAAAATTTTTTTTGGATGGGAAATGGGCTAGTCCTTTTACCTTTTTAACTAAAGCTCACTGATACTCCCCAAGTTAATAGAATTAGTGTCAAAAGCTTTTTAAACTAGAAAGACTCAATAGACAATGGTCTTACTCCTTCGATACTTGAATTCTGTTTAATTGTAAATGGTCATCCATTTTGTAATTCCAAGATCTATCAGGGAACAAATCGACTTTAACTTTATTCGTTGTCAAGGCGTCACGAATATCTTTTGCATACACCCTACAACAAGAAATCCGTAACCATTCTCATCACCGAATCGAATTTTGGAAGAAGTATGAACCAATGACACCACTAGACAAAATCGCACGCCAAACGGTGTCTTTCGATCGCGAATTGGATGCAAAGTTAAAAACTTGCACTCCAATATTCATGAAAAACATATTAAAATTGAAAATTATGTTTGAGGAAGTTGTAGAAGAATGCGGATGTTACGCGCTTTAAGTAAATATTATACTATGCATGTTTTGCATATTAGAACCGGTCTCATCATAAGGCTTCAAACCACGACAAAGTGAATACTTTATTGAAATTATCGAATCGGACTTTCAAGTCCAATTGAAAATGCAAATAAGCCATAAAATGTGACTTAATGTTAATGTCAGGTGCGATTCTTTTAGTTGCAATATTTGAGCAGGAAGAAGTGATTAAAAACAACCACCCAAACTTAATTTATTTGAAAATATCTCTAAAGCATGTTTTCGTGTTCGGAAATCAAGGCCTTAACTTTTAAATTATGCTTAGGCCAGGTGGAAAAAGTTCCACTGATAGTGATTGAATAGAGTCTCTAGCTACACTGCAACTCTTGATGGGGTCGTTGTCTAAGTGAAAATTCCAGATTATGGGTTGGTATTTTGCTTTAGATTTGGAAATGGGCATTAAAACAAAAAAATTGTTTTTTTTCTGTTCAATCAATTAGTATAAACAGGTTCTTCGTTCGTGAAATAAAACCGAAACCGTCAAGACGTATGTTTTTTTTCATCCGAAAGAGGACCATATTCTCATTGCAACAAAGGATGTTCTCTATAGATATTGAATTTTATACGAAGCATTTAAGGGAGTATTCTAATCTAGAGGTATGAATTTCATGTAATTTTTGAAGTGTCTTAAAAAAAAGGCAATTAATATTTTTAGTATCCATTTTTTGATTAGTTATTAACTAACATAACAAGAATACAGAAAAAAATCAAAAAATAAAAAAGTTGAAAATTTCAATAAATTAGTAGGTGATGAAGTCGGGGTCTCAAAAAATTGCCCCGTACCCATCACTTCAATCCTCCTGGCAAGCTGAAACCAAAAAAAAAATTATTAATCTAGAATGATGTCGCAATGTCTGGAACTACGAAAAATTTGGAAAGTTTTTTTTTCACAAAATGGCGACTGCCTAGAAAAAAACAATTTTTGTACCACTTTTTTGAAAACTTTACGCGAAACTTTAAACGCGTTTTTCTCGGTTCGTATTTTGAAAAAAAAAAGTAAAAGAAATTTCGGGATGGGGATAGTTCCAGACCAAAAAAAGACTCTCTAAAAATGTTAGGTAAATCGTTCCAGTTGAAGCTGAGAAATCGTGGGTATTGTTTTGAAAAAGACAGTTGCGAGAAAAACGCGTTTAAAGTTTCGCGTAAAGTTTTTCGCAGTCTTAGTCATGAAATGATATTGTAGACTTACATTTATTCAATCCGCCACTCCTGTTTCATACATCAGACCTTCCTCGACTTCGAAAAAACTATTTTCTGCGTTTCTCTCTTCATATCGAGCAGTTCTGGCCTCCTTTGATGCACTCGTAAAACTGGTGTTTTCCTGTGCCGTGAATCTATTGCCGTGAATTCGCCTTTTTGTTTGTCGATCTGGACGCGTAATCCTTTGCGCTGAGGATTTTTTATCCATTTTATTAAAAAAAATATTTCACAATATTTTTATTTCACTCACAGCACATATGCACGTCCACGTGGTTTGAAGGTTACAATTCAACTGTTAGCAGCTGGACGTAAGTGAAGACTAAATATAAAAGATACAATTCACCTTGGGTTCTTGTATTACAATATATACAAAGGACAAAAGGTTTTACTGAGAAATATGGATTCATGTTGACGGAGAATCCCTAATGTCTTTTGTTCGATTAGTTCCGGCCCAACCAGTTTGGATGCCTGGTCAGCAATATACCGATTTCTCCGAAAATGATTTGACTTTTGAAAAATTGGTTCGTGTGCGAGTAGGTCTGCCCATACCATGAACTTCCCATCTCAAGATAAAAAAAATATGTAGGTGCTATTATATTTGCCGCCACCATCAAATTTCCTTTGGGTTGTGAAAATATCAACCATTCCCTGGAAAAATGCAAAGGGCTTTACAAAATTGCTTTCTTTGCCACGGGTATACTTCCTTTGACCTCAACGCTGGTGTCATTATCTCTGTTTGCAGCGAAGCCTAAGCAAAGTCCCTAACTACCACAAAGTTATAGCTGTCTATGTAAACGTTCTGACCCAGACGTCGCATTTGGGTGTCCTTTCTTGATGACAACATATGTTTCTTTTTGCCCTAGTATACAAAAGGATGAGCTTGGTTGGGATGCCAAACCTAGCCATGGCTTCATACATCTCGTCTCTGTGGACGAAACAGAAAATCTTCGTTGCCGTAATACAGTCTGCACAAGTGGTTCTTCCATGTCCTGAGCATGGGTTGCAATTCTACTATGATTTTTCCAATTTGAACTTTGCAGGCTTTGGTTTGGGCTCTGTAACCATGACAATTGTTTTATCTGTTGGTAGAATTTTCGAACCTCTTTCTTGTTTCTTAACCTCTCAACATCCTCGATCACGAGCTTTTCATAATTTTTCATAGATGTTGTGCACGAGGTTAAAACAGCCAATAAGAGCACTTTATGACCCGTTTGCTCCATAAACGGCCGATTGCATTTACTGTTCTGGTCAATAGAGGGTAGTTTCTGAATTCCATTTAATGCTTATTTTCCTAGTGACCAGAGTACTTTTGCTTTGTGCGGGAGTTTTGTTTGCCAAAAGATTGCAAATTGTAAAATCAGATTGTTACTGAAATTGTTTTGTATGTGACCAAAATGTCCAACTTATAACCAATCGAGTTAGAAAAAATATAGGACCAACGACACAAATTCTTAGCCAGTCTTCTGTAGGCTCATAGTGGCACACATCGCTCAAAGAGCATAGAACTCTACGTTAAGATAAGATGTGTTAAATTTGGAGTTATATTACGACAACTTTTACATTGGAAGTTGAATTTGATTTTCAACTTTACCAATTTTAACCCGTTAGACAGCCAGAATTAAGAAATAATATGTAGACAAGTAAAACTTGAGCTGAGGTATCACTGAAGCGTCACTTACAAATTATCGTTGTGAAAGACCGCTTATGTCAACTCCTTGTTAAATGTTTTTTAGAAAATATTTCTACAACCTACGACGATGCACTTGTTGTGCTCGGAATATTAAATCATGATTTCCTTTATATCGATTAAGTTCAAAAGTGCTTAGTTTCAGCGCAGAAATTTCCACCATCTGTTCCATCCGAGCCTGGGAAATGTTCAGCATAGGATCTTATTCTTTCCGGTATATAGATGACTTTAAGAGTAGCACATTTGGTCCAGTTTTCTTATGAGATTTCGATAGCAGGCCGATTTTGAGAGATTTTTTTTCCATGTGTCATTTAGTGGAAAGACCTCTAAACTTTGGTTCATAATAAGAAACCACAACAATGGAAAACAAACTTAATCTTTGAGTGTTTTGATCTTCCTAGCAAAATTTTTTGTGTGTTTTATCATTTAGGTTTCTCTCCTATCAACTGCCTCATGTATGAGTTTCTTTTACCAAAATGGTTTAAAGATAAAAAAGCGTCAAGCTACAGCAGGTCTTGAACAAAAATACTGATGGCACCATCACTTTCTAAGGATGTTTTCAAGTGTCAGTATTGTACCGTAATTCGAAATCATGAGAAATAAATAAGATTAATAGGATTCACATTTCTGAAACAATTTTCCAAGCACTGTCGTGGAAATGTGGGTCAAGAAATAGAGAAAGGGTCACCTTAAAATATAAAATGGCCTCAACTTAATACTGTTTTAGTCTGCACGTATATCTGTAAAGGTAATAACTAATTTATTTTAGTCAATTGGCTACATTAATATGATGCTGATGAAACTTTTGGAATTAAAATTCAACAAATTATTTACAAATCACAACAACTTAATTTGTTTGTTCGAAAGAATCCGCACAAACGTACGTACGTACACACACACACAGTCATCTTTCTAAAAATAATGGATTCCGACTTCTGGGACTTCGTAAGGTCGAGATATGTAAAAATTTTGAAGTTCGAGAATCGGACCGATTACAAGAATTGCCTGATGGGAAGTTAAAAATAAGATACATATATTTTTAGGTGCCCTTGAGGGATACCATATACTCATATGTATTTTCATTTTTGGATCACTTAAAATACGAATTGCGTATTTAACAATGATAGATTAACATTTTTTCATTTGGAAATACTTTTTTTCTGATTGAGTTACCTTTCTATGATACTAAAAGAAAATTAGATTTTTAGTTTGACTGCAGAAATAACTTAATATAATTTAATATAATTTTTACCGTTTTTTTTTTTTAACATGATAGCTGGTTGGACTTTTTTTGTCATTAATCATTTAATTATTTACTTGAGGTGGCGTTACAGTTAACGTAGCATTGGTATTTTATCCTTTTAGCTAGGTCAATTGGTTGTTGAATCTTCTCCTCCACTCACCATCAATGCAGATGGGACAAAAGATCACACTTTTCTCTCGAAACAACGGGGCCTTCATCCGCTTTTGAAAGTATCCATGCTTCTACACCATAAAGTAGGATGGGGATGATATTGGTCTCATAGAGCGACACTTCAGTTCTACGAAAGAGGGCTTAGCTTTAATAGCCAGAGGTATTCTTCGTTTGATCTCAGCGCTGATGTTATTATCGGTATTTATAGCGGAGCCAAGATAGACAAAGCCCCAACTACCTCAAAGTTATAGCTGTTTATGGTAACGTTCTGATCAGGGTTTGGTCTTTCTTTATGACAGCATATGCCTCTTTTTGTCTTCTTGCGTTGACAAGGTTCTTTTGCACTATTGCCCCAAGTATGATGTTGAAGAAATCGCATGACAGTGCATCACCTTGTCTAAAATGTTGTTTAACATCAAGTGGGTCGATGACGTCATGGCCGACCTCAATAAAGCAGCTTGATTTCTCCATCGCCATTCTGCACAAAAGTACGAGCTTGGCAGGGATGCCAAACCTAGAGATGACTTCATAAATCTCGTCTCTGTGGACGAAACAGACACCAAAACCAACCTTGAAATTGATGAAATGGTGGTGCGTACTGACATGCTCGCATGCTTACTTCTGACCATGTATTGCAGATGAGTAGGTGCATACTCCCAACTAAGTCATCGCCGCTTTTAGAAGTTCAACTTGCTATCTGCACTTCGTCCAGGTCAGGTAGATGGCATTGTTGGTTCTTCCATGTCCTCAGCATTGACTGCAATTCTACTATGATATTTCCATTTCGAATTTTGCAGGCTGCGGCTTGGGTGGCGTAACCTGGAGATAATTGATTTTGCTGGCTGGCTGTCCATGGCTTGTATTAAACGACTCAATGAAATCAATTTTCGACTGTAATATAGGACCAACGACCCAAAATCTTAGCCAGTCATCCCTCTAAGAGTAGCCAACTCCACGTGAAGATAAGATATTTTAAATTTAGAGTTGCGAAAATCGATTTCATAACAAAAACTTTAACATTGGAAGTTGAATTTGTGTTCGCTTTTGGCAGTTGTATGTTTCAACTTATTCAAAAAAGTGTTATAAACCAGAATTATCAAATATTATATAGCTTAGTTTCAAAAGTATTACATTTTGTAAGAACTCTGTTTATAGGGATTCATATTTTAAAAGTTTGAGGACCAACTGCTTATCTCAACTTCATGTATTTTTGGAAATATTTTAAATCAATCAAATTTTTTTGATTGCTTTTCTATTGAAGATATTAACCACTGCTCGGAATATTAAGGTGTGATTAACTTTATGTCTTTTTTGAAAGGGTTCAAAAGTACATAGTTTCAATCCAGAGATTTCCACCACCTCTTCCTTCCGAGCTGGTAACTGTTAAGCAAAGGATCTTTTTCTGTCTGGTAAATAAATATATGGCCAGTTTTCTTTGCAGATTTTGATAGGATTTTCCACGCCGATTCCGAGAGACTTTTTTATCTATGTGTCATTTTCTGTAAAGACCTCTAGGATTGGGTTCATGATAAGAAACCACAACAGTGGAAAAAAAAATAAACCTTACGTTATGGTCTTCCTTGCTGCGAGTAAAGTAGTTTTATCCATGTGTTTTCACTTTGTCAATTAGCTTTCTCTCGATGGTTTTGCTTTAAATTCAATTGCCTCATGTAATTTGCGCCATGAGCTTCTTTTTGCTAATATATTATAACGATAAAAAAGCGTCAAGCTACAGCCGAGCAGGTTTTGAACAAAAAAACTGGTGGCTCCATAATTTTCTAAGGATGTTTTCATGTGTCAGTGTTGCAGACGTCACTATGAGTCTTGAAATATGGAGAAGACTTTCAGGATTCACATTTCTGATACAATTTTCCAAGAACTTTCATGGAAATTTGGATCAGGAAATAGAAAAAGGGGCACATCAATGTATGAAATGGCCTCAACTAAATCCTGTTTTAGTTTTTTTGGTAGTCTCTATAGTCAGTAACTTACTAAGTTTAGTCAATTGCTTAAATAAACATAATATTGATGAAAATTTTGCCATTAAAATTGAACAAAAAAAAAATTTTATATGAATTTGTCCGGAAACTTATGAACGGCAGTGTATATATTTATGCATATTTATTTATCTGATGAGATAGCTGTAGACTATAAATTTAATTAATTTTGAACTTTTTTTATTGGAAAACTAAATTGATTTTAATTGAAGAAGTCAAATTGTCCCTTTTTTGACAGTTTTTTCGTCATAAAATTTAAACCACCCTGTGAAATTAAACCAAAAGCTTTTCAGGTGATCTTTATGCACACGCGCTTCGAATGAAACCAATTTGGTTTCGATAGCTTGATTTGTTCTCGAGTTAGGCTGTACGAAAGAATCCGCACAAACGTACGTACACACACACACACAGACATCTTTCTAAAAATCATGGAATCCGACTACTGGGACCGCCAATCGTGGGGAAATGTAAAAATTTTGAATTTCGAAAATCGGACCGATTACAAGAACTTCCTGATGGGAAGTTAAAAATTCACTTTTCTTGAATAGTTAAACTTTAAAAATATAAAAAAATAAACGATTTTGTAAATATCTAGACTAGAATAACCCCTTAATGCAAAAGCCTTAGATCTGTCTTTTTATTCTTTTCAATGGATCACATGTTAAAGTGAATCCTCTGTATTTCGGTGTCCAAAGAAAGTCGCTTGCAACTTACATCAGGACAACGATAAATGGAGGATCAGGAGCATCCTTCACGGTCCCAAGGCACTCTGCTTCCAGTTTGTCAAATAAAGTTTCCTGACATCCGCCGTTGCTTGATCTTTGAGACGGAGGTTCGGTAAGACTATGTTAGCTTGATTATTGTTATCCATTTGCTTAATGTGATCGAGCCATTGTAGTTCTTACAGTTTGTAGTTTTAACTTCCCGCAATGCGCCCTCCTCTTTGATAGGACTGTATATCCGACGGTGAATTTTGCTTTTCAATACTCATACCCATAAAAAAGCATAGCCTCTGAAAACTTAGTGAGCTGATTAGTTAAAAAAAAGGGGCTGCAGGTCGAGCAGCCGAGTTTACATTTGCAATTCCTTGCCAATTATTGCAAATTTGTTGAACAAGTTTGGATAATTCAATGAGATAAATGTTCTTGAATTGTTCTAGATTGTACCTAACTAGTGGGATAGAGCTTTAAAGTGCTTTCGTATTGTCAGGCTTACAGAGAAATCCTTACACTTAACAGCATACCTGACAAGCTGAATAGGTAGAGAAGCTGGAGCACTGTTTATACAGGAATCTAAAAATGGTAGACAAGAGATGTTGCGACGGTATTGAAGTTGTTTTGCCTTTGTTATTTTCCTCTTTCGCGATAGTTTTACCTGCTAGAACACATATCGTGGAAGGAAAATTTGAAATTTACTCAGCAACTTAACATCAGTCGCAGTAGATAATTTCGCATGAAGATATTGGAGTTGGACAACCCGCAAGTTGCTTGACAATTGATATATATATTTCAGAGTGAATTCAATAAAAATTTTATCAGCAGTTTTGAAAATATAAATTATATACAATATAACAGACGCCGTTTAAACTTGTTTGTGGACTGCTGTTAAATGTCGAACTATTAGAACAGTCCAGAGATTCAAGTACTCAAGAATGTTGTATAATTCATCCGAAGTCTTACTCCTTTCCATAAAGTAACATATTTTCGTTCAAAAATATTAAATAGTACTTTTACGTTGCCTTTTTATCAGAAACAAACAGATTAATAAAGAAATACATTTTTACTCAATCTGTGGTATTTTCTTCAGTTCGTTTTAAAAAGTTTGCATTAGATTTCTTATCCCAATTTAAATCTCCCCGATTTATTGGAAAGTGCAAATATGCCTCCTTCTGATTGACATTTTGCTGTTGGTCTTCTTATGGTTTCGAAAACAAATGCCAACATACATGAAACTGCACCATTAACTAGGCCGACTGTTGCGGTGGTAATATCGTGCTTCACTTCTTCAGGGTCCACTTTCGTATCGAACACTGCTCATGAATCATTAATGAGGCTCAGACACTAGTATGTATATCTGTAATTCAACAATAGGCCTAGTTTAGTGAATGTATCACTTGACATTCAAAATTTGATTGCCTATTACCAAATATGCAGATAAATAACAAACGTTCTTAAGCCATAAATATTCATTGCCACTCGCATAAGAGTTCTTCCCAAATATGTATTAATCTTTTTCTCCAGCGCTTAAAGGTCTAATATAAAAATTTATACCAAAAGCTTGTTTACATTCACTGACTTCTGATTTCGAATGAATATCTTCGAATTTTGCATTGATTTAATTTTATCATCAAATAAATCACAACGAATTCAGTTAAATGAATAAATTAAGTCTTATGACCCATTTGTGTCTGGATCTGAATTAGAACCGTAAACCAAAGGCTGTGTTCAGGAAAACGACGACGACGACAAAGTCGTGCAGTCTCGGGCTTATACTGATTAATGTGATCTTCCTGTTAGGTGTTTCATGAAAAATATGTCATTACCCACTGGGTTCGGGTCAAACTCAAATGACATTTCGAGTTATTGTCCGAAAGTTGGGAAGGGAAAAGGCAATTGATTGTCAGTTGGACGTGTGTCGTGTTATTTTACAGTTATCCAATGACAGCAATCAATTATCGCTAAAGTTGGAACTTTCATTTAAGTTTCGCTGTCAAAATTAATAACAGAGAAAACGTGGGATAGGAACAGTTGCATGTCGAGAATTGGTGTAAATAAATTTGCTGCCATATTTACTGTTGTGTATTTTATGTTCAAAAAAAAATACTTAACTTAACAACAATTTGATTTATGTTTCAAGTACAGTCATACGTCACATTCGCCTTTTGTCGAATGGGTTTTCAAGTACATTGCCTTTTCCCTCACAAGAGGGTTCCATGTTCGGTTGTTACCTCAAAAGAGACTGTGATTGGTTAAGCGAAAGTTTGACTCTTGCAAAAAGAAGCAACTCACGATGCATTTCGACTTTCTTTTGTCGAGGGACACCCCTTTTTCTGTTCAATCTGAATCCGGTCGGCGTTTTATAGATTGATCCATTCATTTATGATTTATGTAACGATGCATTGATTGGATCTTGCCGTTATGAATGGATTGTCATGTCATTCAAATGTCCACCACGGGATTTCTGTGGGGGCTCGACTCAGACAAGGCAATTTTCGACGACTTTTCGCCACATATTTTTACAATAACTTGGTTAAAACCGTGCAAAATAGACCATTTTGGTGACTGGTTGTAAGAGATGTGGCACCGCCTTGTGGAAACTACATGCATGTCATCCATCTCCATATTTTCTACTCGAAATGGTGACGGTTAAATCTTCCTCATTTCCGAAGGAGTAAAGACAACACCAGAAAAAATATAACACCATACAGTGACTTTTTGCGGATGTGAATTTTCATCTCTCCATATGCGGAAATATTGTTAGTTAACATAAACATGTCGAGCGAGTGAAAAAAGAACCTTGTCGCTGAAGGTAAATGTGCGGTGGAAATTGGTTATCCTGACGTTAATATTGAAGCACCCAATCGGTGTGTGTTCCACGCACTCCGTGCTTTTTGGTCCACTTGACTGCAATTCTTGAGCAACTCAGACTTTAGTGTGAACGATAATGAGCCGAAAAACAAGCCTAGATGCTTTGATCGCCGTGAAATCCATAGATTTGGACGCTCAAATGGACGGTTTTGTCAACCCTCTGATAATTTCAATTGTTATGCCATCCATTTTGCAAAGTAGTTCCATTAATCAAATATAAACAGTCTCGGAATGTTGGAATGCAGCGCGAATTGACCTAAGTATCTGGACCTGGATTAAGATGAACCGGTTGTTATGGTTTTATATTAAGTATCTGGACCTTGAATAAGATGACCCTATTTTTATTTTTTTTATGAAGTAAAATTAGAGATTTAACAATTATTCTTCGTAAAAAATTGTCATCACTGTTTAGGTTTAAGTTGATTTATTTTACAAAAAATTACTAGGATTCTTAAGTAACAAACCTGTCAAATCGGGCTGGTTTGTTCAGTTCACTATTAAATTTGAAGGTAATCAGATGTGGAGAAAGCTTTTTTGAAGTGTTTCTAATCAAAAATGTCATAGCGGCTGGCTGGCTTACAAAGATAAAGTTAGGTTTAAGTTTAAAATATATTTTCTTGGTTCTGACGCCAGTATTAATTAAAAATTAAATAAATCTTAGCTATGTGGATGAAAGACATTGATTAAATATGCGAATAAAATAAAAGCCCCCAGATAGGACCGATTCGAAGACTGTAACAGAATTAACTGCCAAATATTGCAACAATTTAATCCCCTATTAAGGCCTATCCTTTATTTTTAGAAATGTTGAGTTGAGTCCCATTCGAATAACATTTTGTATATAAATAGGTACATATTTATTTCGTACTAAAAAAAATTGCAATTGCAAAAAATTAAAAAAAGAGAGAAGAAAATTTTAATATCACAAGTTTAAAATATATTGAACGATATATATAAATATATTAATAAATAAGTAGATAAATAAGCCAACGGATAGATTGATTAAAAAATAAATAAATAAAGTTAATAAAAAAAATAAATAAATTAATAATTATTTAAATAGATAAATATAAATAAAAAGATAAACGAAATTTATAAATTTTCACATGAATAAACATTCCGACATGAGAATAAACAAGTACAGTAGATGAAAGTGAAGAATTATTCAATTGATATATTAATAGATTATCAGGAAATCACATCTGACAATAAAAAATAACGATGAGTTTTAGAATGCTGATAGAGATCAATTCAACATTGGCCTTATCATGAAGATCCGAAGTGGACATGAAGGAAGACTCAGTATCATTTTTTTAAATTCAGTATCATGTTTTGTAAAATCTACAACCTTTGGTGTTAACAGTTGGCACAACTACCCTACACTGGACATGGACTCCAAGAACTACAAAGAATACATTTACTTCTTTGGCGCTAGAGTCCGCAGTGGAACATCAAGTCTACCCAAGCAGACAGGACTTGTAAATGAAATTCTACAGCGGATAGATATCAACGTTTTGCGCAGAAGAGTGTTTGAATCCATCCTTATAAAAAGTTTTTTTACATGGAGTTCTTGGTTGAATATTGTCCTCCATTCGCCATTTTTACATGGAGTTCTTGGTTGAATATTCTTCGCCATAGTCTGGCTGAGTGGTAAGTGCATCTGCTGCTGAGCGTGGAAACCCAGGTTCAAATCCGGGTAAGAACATCTGGCATTTATTCACGGCCCCACCTTTCGCAAGTGTCTGACAATCACTCCGATGAGTATGAACTGTCAAGAAACAGCTTCTGGGGGCGTTCGGAGTCGAAAATTTTCTGTACGACCAACCCCCGCCATTTACTATGAATGAAACACGCACAAGCAAGTGGTGAAGCTAGGCCCTGACCTTCCAGAGCTGTTGCGCTACCAATTTATTTATTGATATATTTTTCGCCACAGTCTTAAACAGCCATATATTCAACAGAGGTTTTCTCTGTAAAAGGATCACAAAATCTGCCCCGATTCCTCGCTTATCGCACTTTATTCTAAAAGCATGAAATTTAAAAAGATAAGAATATAGTCCAAAAAAATCAAAACACGTCGCCTACACTGGATCGGTCACATCGGGCAACAACAATGCTCGACTTTCAGGCACATTTCCCAGCTTTAAGGCACCTACGTTAAGTTATCGCAGATGTTGGGGCAGTAGCTCTAGGAAGCTTGCTCGGGATCAAAGAAAGTGGTAGGCTCTTGTGTCTCAGGCAGACAATCTTCATCTTCACACGTCCAGTGCCCTTTGAATAAATAATGCCGTTTAAGTGCTTTTCATCACATTGTTTATCTTTAATACCTCAAGGCTCTGAAGAGCTCACAGAACTTTGATTTGTCATCTCGAACCTGATGTTGCTATACCAATCGAAATCTCGATTATTTTTCGCCTTGTCTACTAAATTTAAAGATTCTGTTTCCATCTAAAATTAGGTTTTCCCATTATTAACGTTAAACATAAATCAAATACGCCGCATCGAGTGATATAACATTTGAAAAATAAGCCGTTAATTAAATATAAAGCCATTAATAGGGGGAAAAGTGTTGAAAGAGTTTCTCTCAAAAAAAAAATAATAATATTCATTTTAGGCATTTAATTATGCAAATTAATATTGCTGTTGTTTGTCATCGCGGAATAAGTAATTACTACCGCTAAGTTGCATCAAAAAACGTTCATACGTGCTTGTCTTATAGCCAACAAATACCTAACATGCTTCACAAATCGCAAACATGGTCTTGCAAGCATTCCTGTCAATTTGACAGCTTAAAATCTCAATTGAGGTATGAACGACAAATAACATATTAATTACTCATTGAATTACAATTAATGCCAGTCCGCCAATCGACACGGTGTTACGCTTTCGATAATGACAACTCTGCTGTCACTTTGCTTGACATCTTAATGACAGTTGCTAAAGAGATGTAGCCACAGAGGGTCTAGATAATGTCATGGGAAGCGATTAAGATGATACTCCATGGTCAATTTCCCGCGGCCTTTGTTCAAATGGAATGAACAAATTACTGAAAGAAAAAACAACAAATCCGATTAACTAATTCGGTCTTGCCCAACCGACAAATTATGACAGAAACAATGGTCGCCATCTTGTAATTAAATTGTGCAAATGCGCAAAACTTCAGCGCGTCTCCGAAAGGGTAAAATACGAGTACAAGTTTCTGCTGTCTCAAAAGTTACGCAAACTGTCTTTTCAAAACCCATACTTTATTCCGCAGGGGCCAACTCTTGATCTTTTGTCAAATGCTGGGTGACATTTGAATTGAAGGCAAAAATCCTCAGCTTAGCTTCTCAGGGCATTTGCATGTTATTTGTTTGAATTCACTGCACAAACAATATAATAATACACACTGGCGGCGTGGCGTCCCTCATTAGATTCAAGCTTCAAGCTTTACAGAAGACAATGATCTTCTTGCATTGGGCTCGAAGCAGTCGATTTGAAGCTGCTCAAGCCTGCAGCCATGCAGATGGTAAGTAGGTTGATAAAAAGATACCAAGATACACTTCACTGGTATGAAATGTTATTGTTGGTTTTTGTATTTATTTTTTTCTTACACATTTTGTAATAGTTCATTAAAAAAAATTGCTTTTGTTTACGGCTTAACGGTGAAGTGCACAGGGTGCTGCCAAGGAATTAATTAATGGGATCTTTTTTTCTTCTTTTTTTTTGCAGAACAAGGACGTTGATTTTGCAAGATTCTCTTTTTACACCACAACTATTTGTAAACATGTGAGTACAACGACTGCATTGTTTTTTTTTCTCTCTCTCTTTTTATTGTATGCATTTAACGGTAAGAAATAATAGGCTTGCAGTTCTCTTTTATTGTGAACTCACAGCGATGATTGTGCTATTCGTGATCGCATCGCTTTATTGCCATCTCAATAAAAGCACGATTAATAGGCTTGCCTTTTTGTAATGAAATAATTTGAACTTGATTTGTGTTTAGGTACCTAAACAAGCTTTAGCAGAAAATTGAGTTCACTTCCATCATTTGCACGGAAAATTTTTGTCATAAAAATAGAGTCTACAGATAAACCTATTTAATGAACTAGTTAAGGAAATACTTTTGTGTGTCTCCTTAAAAACCGAAAAAAACCTTCAATAACGTGACCATTGAAGTCATTGTCAGCACAGGTTCCTGAGCGATTTGTTTGGCGACTGGTCTTTAATTTCATGTCAAAATTACTAGACGGAGAGCCTTCTACACTGATGGATCCAAGATGGCTTCCAGATCATAAGTTGGTTATTTTGTCTTTTCATATCCGCACCTTTCCTTTTTTTAAGGTTTGAATCAGTTTTCCTTATAAAAAAAATCGAAAGAGGAGCTAAGGCGATGGAGTCAAGTAGACAGCCAGAATAGTGTGGCAACCTATCAACGGAATGATTATAAAATTACCGGCTTTTTTTTCATAACCAACGGTTTTTGCTGAAATCCGGAGACGAATAGACGGGCATCTGTTAGCAATGACTTTTGCCGCGGACTGTTGGGCATCTAGGCATTCACTGCTAACCCGAGGCAACGACTGAGATTCATATTTATTCCCTCTCTTATTAACAAACCAAAACCTTCCATTAGCAATCTTTAAATGAACACATGAACTCAAATTGTACCCTAGGTTAGTCTCAGCACTTCCATACAGAAAAATTGGTCTTTACAGCCTCCATTTAAACACAACCTATAGGTGCACTTAAGAAAAATCTTTACCTACATAACAGTACTATTCAGAGCCCAGATTCCGAACGGCCCTAGAAACCTTATTTTGACAGATGCACTCTTCGAAGTCGATAAATTGTAAAAAATGAGCCGTGAAAAATGGATTTTAACGGACACCCGTTTTAAAATCTCTTTCAGTTCAATATGTTTCGAAACCGTGTATATTTTAAAATCACATTTTTGTAGCCTGATTCAAAGCACCACCCCATCATATTGTACTGCTTACCAATTCCTAAAGGTGTCACATAGTTTTCTATCGGCATCAGGTGTCTGTAAATATTTACATCTTCATTCTGAACATTAAGTAGAACAAAGGGATCATGTTCAATTATGACAAAAAAATTTAAGCTAAGATCCATAAGACCTTTTATTTAGATTTGTATAGGAATGAAGAACATAATAAATTCGATTTTGAACCTAGTCTTGACTCCAATTACTGCAGCAGATATCTGCAATATTCATTCAGCTAAAAAGAGCACACTGTGCCAAAAAATCGTTTAAGTATGGATTCTTAGTGGGGCACAATTTGCATAAGAAGGAAAAGACATAACATGGCAAAAGAATACAAATTTATGAGGAAGAAAAAACGTTTCACTTTTTTATCAACTTAAGTCTGCATAATAGAACTATGAAAAAGTCTTCTTTTTCACAAACTCACAAGGTGATCACACATTTCAAGCAAACCTCGAAAGCAAATATATATCGCCTACACTTGATTCTTTTTTTTGAGGATGTGTACTGTATTGGCTAGTATTAAGTCCGTTTAGTGCTGAAGATCGTTGAATTCATTTATCTCTAGAGTAAACGTCTCAAAAGCATCAATGGACGCAGAAGCTTCATCTTGAGAGTTGTACTTATCGGAGGAATGTCGGTAACCCTTTTCGCACGCAACACTCAGCCACGGCCACTTATGATTTCAAAATCAGCTTGGATAAGAGTATCTGTGTATGTATGACTTACATTTTTCTGACTGATAGGTTGTCAATATGAAAAAAAAGAAACAAACAAAAATAGGACAATCCAATTTTTTACGTATTCAACTTTGCTGATGAACGTTGGTTGGAAGATTGCAAAAATTGTTTCTATTCTAAAGCTAAGAAAAGTAAGAAAATTGAGTATTAACAAAAAAAAAAACAAAAGTTTTCTAAGTTGTTAAGGCAAACAAAATTAAGTCAGAAAAATTATAGTATATTGATGACGAAGTTGACGCAAGTTGTCAAGAAAATGCCAGCAAGTAAAATAAAATCGAGTGGGGCCTGGGAAAAGCGACAAGGATAGTGTTTGCCAAAATTGCATTATATAAAGAATGGCAAGCATTGGATTCCACAGAAGTGTATCAGTTCTACCAAAAGGATCTGCAAACAGTCCAGTTTTATATAATCTTATTTCACGAAATTGTTCAAATCATGAATTCGCTATACGTTGACACAGCAATAGTCGTTTTTCCTTGCGTTTTAATGCATTTCTATTATTTTATTAGTAACAATTTTATTAGTAGACACTAGACGTGTTACAACCAAATTTCTCTAATTGCGTCGCAAGTCGGAATTACCATGTCCTTCTGTGGCGCGGAACACTATTGTTTCACATTAAGAATTGTTTATTTTCATTTTAAGTTTCCAGTCCTTTCCAGCATACAGAATGACATCTTCAATCAATCAATTCTTTGGTCACATCCCAAAGCTGCAGGAAAAGAAGTTCAAATCTTTAAAAACTATGCTTTATCTACCCCAACTTTGCACTCACAAAAAATGTTTGTAGTCCTTATCCCGCATGGCTGTGAATACCTGTGAGAGATGGTTGAGTTTACCGAGTTTGTTGCGTTCTTCCATTCATTACAAGTGTCCATAAATGTGTGTTCTTCCGTCAGAAGAAAAAGTTTCTGTTGAATTAACACTTCAATTATAAGCTCTAATCAGGTAAGCTGCTCATTGCAGTTATTAACGAACTTCTTTCAACGAAAACTTATCTAAATATTGCAGTTCTGTAGCTCACAACACCATTTAATTCATTTTCAAAGTTCGTTCCACTTCCTGCTCGAAATCTACACAAAAAAAAACTCGTTCACTTCCTGGACTAATCTCACCTCTTAACAATAGTATTACATAAGCTTAAGCTTAATTAGTTCCAAACCAGTGTTAGCTGCGATTAAACAATTGCAATTAAGCCGCCTACCATAAATCAGAACAAAAACATTACCAACTCGCCGCACGTCAAGCCATTGCAACCAATAATGAGCTGCTGACCTCAACTCTCCCCTAATAACCGCCCAATTCACTTTCACTTCTATAATAACTTAACAAAACCCCTTAACTTGCAGTCTTGTCAAAGTTGCATAAAAACATAAACAGTTCACCATACACCCCACCACCCTGTGGTATTCCATTTGCAATTTAATCAGAATTAGGTTGCAACACAACCCACCGTCGGTAGTCGGCGTCATCGCTGATTGCACCCCAAACTTTACTGCGTTACCAACAGCCACCACCTTCATTTGTACGGTTGGGAATTCATAGCAGTTCCTTCGTTGAGTCTGTACAATATCTTTCGTTCAAATAGTGGTTAGTGAAATCCAATGGGTTGCTTATTGTATTACCAATTAATTGTTGCAGCAAAGATTTCGTCAAGCAAAAGTGGCCAGACGCAGGCAAGGCCCACCTGTCTGTCCTTGGCCGGTGTACTCAATTTGTTTTCAAACTACGCCGGGGAATGCTGGTCGCTAACAAAGCAAACAAGAGTCGTGTCGGAGCATGGAGGTGATTGACTGGATTTTTTGGCCAACAAAAGCCACTCCTCCGCCGACTCACCACCGCTCCATTCGAACTGCTGTAGCAATGTGTTTCATCAAATTGCCAGTGCACCATTATAACCACAAAGTGCCTTTCGCGGTGCCTTCGTAGTCAGTCAAAAAGACTGCGGCACGTATCGAGTGCATTTCGACTGAATTTAAAGCGCTTGAAGCTGATGTACTAGCTTCATTTTTGTTGGATTTTTTTTTTCATTCAAGTCTTGAGCTCGAGAGGTAGCTCCTTAAGTAAGGGATAAGCCGGAGGAGCTTGTGTGCGGGTGTGTGAATGGAAATCATGTCAATTGGTGAGTTGTGATGTTGTTTTGACTCTTGTGCAGGAAAGAAGACGTCACGCGATTAATTTGCTTATAGCCCGACATTGCACACAGCAAACCTACCTCACCTACAAATTATTATTGTTGTTAAAAAATGTTTTAATTTTTTTTTCTGTTAACAATAGTGCTAACGAGTTGGTTTTGAAATATTTTTGGTTTTCTTGTGTGTAAACAATGATGAATTGTTGGTGGATGGTGGCAGTCAGTCAGACAGCACGCCTCGTTTACATAATTTCTCGATCTACGCGCTTTAGGCTTGAAAATGATTGGAATACTCTGGCTAATTGGGATTACGCCCAATCGACTCAAAGGGTACAAACACACGTATATATATTTATTAATTTCAAGCCTCCGTTTGTGATAAAGAGAAATTTACATGGCATCCACTGATTTATGATGAGAGTGCGTCTAGCGTCTAGCTGAGAGTGTCACAATATCGTCGTTTAGGCTTGGGAAATGTTAAACATGTAAATTGTTGGCAAATATATCAACAAATCGGTTGTATAATTAAGGGGCAGTACTCGAGACGAACTTTCTATCGATTTAAGTGGTATGTTTGCACGGGTGTTTTGCGCGATGAGCTCGGTGCTTGACAGGGAGTAAACAAAGTGAAAAGTCCTCGAGGTAAGGTTTCAGTTTGTTAGTTTTATGTTTTGGTCAAGTGTTGAATACCAGGCCGCCGGTTTTATTATCGAATAATTGAGAAGATTTGGAACATTTTGGGTGGCACTCAGGTTTGATTACATCAGACATTTGTTGAGACGCGGCAGTGACTTTGAATTTACCAATCGTTGTTTTTTTTTGAATCTGTGCGTGTGATTTTGTTCGATTGATTGGTTAGGATGAGCTTTATTGCTCGGTTCGATTGGGACCGTTCCATTCTTATGTGAAGCTAGATTGTATATGATTGCCTTAGAGTTGAAATTGGACTCAATGCGATGGTCTCTTGTCTAACCTGATCCCGCTGAACGGCTTTCTATTAAAATCGACTAAGAAAATTGGTTTCAGTAAAGATAACTTAATAACTGAATTTGTTTGTGTTAACTTTAAAAATTATTAAAATTGTGCCAAACTTTGTGACATCAGAAATACTCATACCTTATCCATAAATGTATTTGCCCTTTAAGTGTGTTCTTCTATTAAGGACCTCATCGTGAATGATGTAAGAGAGAACGAGCGTCAACTCAATAAATTGATGACGCGACAATAGGATAAAAGTTTTATAATTTTTGTTCTTAAACTTCATGCAGCTTTGTTTGCTTGGAAGATCAGCAGCCCTATCAACCGAACTACCTACCGAATCAACACATATCCCTGATGAATGTTACATTGAAGATCCTAACCAAAGTGTGAACTGTTAAAGCTTTCCTGGTATCAGTGTGACTTCCGACCGTGCAACTCGACCAAATTTTCATTCTTAGACAAATGGCCTAAATACAGTCCAAATTGAGTTCTGTGTCACTGGAAAACTTACTGTGTAATGTGCAACTCGGAGCTTAAAGGTGTCCAGCGGATATTTTTCAAACTTATTATTCAATGAAATAAAAACTACAGTTTCATTCTGATATTTTATTTGTACGAAATGAAGTTTGACCAGGCAAATTTTCTATATTAAAAAAATGCCATCTAAATGTTGAGCATTCCTTTTAATGCACTCTTGCAGTCAGAATAGAAGCACGTACGAGAAAAACGTTGGTTCAAGAGTGGAAAATTCACAGTAGATATTCTTTTTAAGGCCTGAATTGTTCCGGGATTGTTCCTAATCGCAGTCTATTTAAGGTATCCCTATAAAAACAAAGTCGCATGCTGTTAATTCTAGTAACCGAGTATCCAGGTGATGCTTCCGTACTTGCTGATCAATATATGTAGAAAAAATTACCCTAAACTTTTCCATTGTATTGAACGCAAGTAACAGATATTCAAACATATTAAGGCAGAAATCATTTATATAACTTCAGTTTTAGGGTTCTGGTTCCAAAGGTTGCCAACGGAACCCTATTACTAAGACTCCGTTTCCGTCTGCCCGTTTGTCAAAGGGCTGTTATACTCCATTGTAGATACTTGCACAGAATGTGAACTTCTATGTATACAATATAACAGTAAATAATAAAAATAATATAAAATTAAAAATAAAAGAGTTTGCCCCTTCCAAAAAACTTGTTTCTTAAGGTTCCGTTCCTCAAAAGGATATACGGAACTATTTTAGGATCACTTTATTGTCCGTCTGTCTGTTACCATTATTTCTCACTGGAACGCATTGAATTGAATACCAAAGACTTTCGACTGCCCCCTTAACGGTCCCCTTAAATCTGTAAAGAAATCTAGCTTCAAAATTGACGCAGTCAAAAGATACGGCTGTTTATGCCTCATACAATGATATCAGCAAGGGGAATCAAACACTATGGCAAACACCCCTTTGCCTAGAATCATGAAATTTTGCAAGAAGCGATGCCTTATAGCACAAATAAAGGAATAAATTAAAACACCGTAAATTTTTAATTATATTAGAGAACAAAATAAAATTTTAAATCACAACTCAATTTTACGCGAAGAAGAAGGCTATCTATGAATGAGAAATTTAAAATAAAAAACAATGTATGTAGTATGCTGCATATTTTGGTACTCGCAAGGAATTAGAAGCTTTAGGGTTCTATAAAGAAAGAAAAGCTGAAAATCTCTTCGGAACCTTCGTTACGTGAGTCCGACTCGCACTTGGTCAGTTTTTTTTAGATCGCCTCAAGTCTCCACCAAAAAGTAAATTTATTTTTTATAATTATTAATAAAAGTAAATAATATAAGCTTTCGCTAAGCTTCGGCCTAAGGAAAGCAATAAAAAAGAATACTGGTACATCCTTTTGATTAAATTTTAGGAAGTAAATAGGGATTCAGAGAGGGCAGTGAAAGAAGTTGTGTAAAATTAGTTTTGGCAGAACTCTGCAATTTAGTTAAGATGGTCGAGCATTGAGATATTGCTTTCCTCTGAGTGGCAACGTGGGTAGTTTTCCTTATTAAAAAGATGACCATGAGTAAGCGTATATGTGCCGCAGTCTACTTTTTGTAAATCCAGCACACCATTCTGTATTTCCTAAAGTCATCTGTGCTAGGAAAATAGTATTTGCGCAACGGTTCTGCGTCTGGATCTGCATCTTCATTCCTATTTTTATTTGCGTGACCACGAAGCGATAAGTGTCAACCCTTTCCTCGAAATTATATAAATTTGATGATCGACGAGTTATAACTGAAGGAAGTTCAATAAGTTAAAGCTATCAGAGGGGATAGGCTATCAGTGCAAATCATAGTTTTTCTGTCAATGCTGATAGGTTGAAAAAAAACATGCAAAAGCCATTCAAGATGCGGGTTTTGAACATCTGGAACAAACCCAAGAATATTTGCTTGAAGCCTATTTTGTTTATGGGTGTTTAAGGATAAGATTATATCCTGGTGGTTGAGTCTCTAATTAAGAATAAAATTAAAGCTTTTTTGAATATTTTTGATAGCAATTCCGACGAAACTGTATTTTTCCATGCATTTGTGCTGCTCGAAAATGTCCCAATATATGCCTTATTCAGAGTGCACTATCTTCGATAAATCTGTCCAGATGTTGTAATCAATGATCGACAGCACCGTCATGAAGAAGCTTAGCTTCTTCGAAACGAAAATGGGCTCAAAAACTTACTGGGAACATAGACTCCATGTTCAAAAAAACATTGATCCACGAGCTAATGAAGTGACAATAAAGATCCAGAGCAAAAAAGATCTTCTGATAAAAGACCGCTCATTGAAAAAGCTATCGTTGAGACATAATCTATGCATAGAAGGTTGCCGTGTAGTCTCTAACCAATGATTTTTTTCATCGCCATCAGTCTCGAGGATAATAATAGTCTTCTTTTTATCTTTTTGCGTAAGAGGATGTGAAATGAGTTGATTTTTGTTGCTGGATGCGGTGCATCGGAGTTTTTTTTTAATTATTTTAAATCACTATCTTCTGAACTCCGACAACATAATATTAAGAATCACCCTGTTCCAACAGTCCATAACAACTTTAAATGCATAAATCAGTGACACGTAGTCAGAGATCGTGGCCCGCAGCTCGTGCTTTCCCAGAACAAATTACTCGAGTACCCGTGTGCAAACGAACTTATTCTTAACCCAGTTCCGTCAATCTGCTCACTCATTCATTCAGTCACTAACAGTCCCAATGCGTGCACTCGTAATTATAGTCACATTAACTGTTCAACTGAGTATCTAGGTGCTTCCGTGCATTTCAATTCGAATATCTTCAGCACCATCACAGTACATCTCTTTGTGGGGTCGCGGCCATTGTCGTTCCACTCCGAACAAGTCGTGTTCTACTGTGGAAAAAAAAATAGAAAACCATTTTCTAAATAAATAGTATCTACTCGAGCTTGTTTTGGAAATTCGCATTAGTACCGTCTCGTTCGTACATGACACGTACGGTAACCTCTGCCAACTTGAATCACGATAACGAAAGTGATAAGTTCCCCCTGCTGCTAGCTGGTTTGCTGTGCCACTAAAAGTGACTGCGCTTGAATTTTAACTAAGTATCAAACTATCTACTACACTACAAAGCAGCAAGCTTGAGCTCTGAGAACCACCGCGTTTTCATGTGTTCACCTTTCATGTGAATTTTCGCCAGTTTTGTTCCGAATGATAAATTGCCCGAGATTCGTTGGCTGCTGCGCTTTGTGCAATCTTTAACTGGCTTCTTTTTCACAACATGCGACCGTGTTATCTCTACAAATGTACTGTTGATTTAATGTGAAAAACTTGGGATGCAATTCAATTGTTTAACATGATGCGAATTACCTTCTTACTCTGGAGCACTCTCCTAAAGATACATCTAACAACGAGTTGTACGCATGTTGCAAAGTGGCCACCTTTCAGTTCTTAATTAAGGTTTTGTATGTGTTTTTTTTTTCTATCTTTCGAAAACATGTTTTGGAATTTTTTTTTTTTAATTCTGGAGAATGATGGAAAAGAGAAACTTTCCAGCGCGATAAAATTTAAGGTGAAACTTGTGAATGAACGACAAACACTAAAAAGTCCAAGGAACGAAAAAAAGTATCTCATTAAGAATTTAATGTGATTATCAAAATAAAGAGTGAGAACAGAAAACGTTCCAAAACATCAATGGATCGCCGTAAAACCGAAAGCCATACCTCACCGAATTTGTAAACGTTTTTTTGAAGGTTACGCGCGTCTGCGTCTGTCCTAAGTTTCAGGGAAACTAGGTGCGTTGGGTGTTAAGTGATTAAATTTAATCGTTTTAAGATACGTTATACCATGATAACGGATTCATGAATTGGACTTTTCAATGGAAACTGCATTTTTATCTTTTACGGTATTAAAATTGAAAAATGAGATTTGAACTTTGCTACTGATTGGAAGTCGTAAAGTCCAACCAGCCACACCTGCAGGAACGAATAAAAAACAACAAAAAGAATGGTGAAAGAACTGAACTCTCCGAAGAATGAAAGATGGCCAATAGGAGATTAAGGCTACCAGCAGCGGTGATTGTAATCGTACACAAGTATAAATTAATAGATGAACCCTTGTGGAAATTTAAAAAAGTGTTTTTTTTTTCTTGGACTTGCAATGAACACATTAAATTTTATTGAAATCTAAGAAGGAAGTCTTCACATAATCCTAAATCACTCGTTCTTAAAAGCATTTGCAAATTGCAACACAACCAAGAAGGTTATCAGATATAGTGCTCCATTGCGAAGCAACTTTCGCTGTAGAACAGGAACAGCTGTTTCCATTGACAGTGCAAAGTCGAAGTGGCTCTTTTATGGAACTATCAAGTTAATACTGTGCACCGGAAGACAGTTTCACAAATTAAGTAGATGGCGGAGATGTAAATACATTTTTTTGGGGAGTCAAATAATTCAAGGTTTTGATTGATGTTATTGAATGAAAAGAAAACTGTGATTCAAACAGGTTTATATCACCATTCTTTTTATGATTTGCGCAATCACAGAAATGAAATCATTTATGGAAATCAATTGAATTCAATTAAGATAGTGTGAAGTCAGCAGTCAATTCATTTCTTTTCTTTTCATTTCTTTGAAGTTATTAGTGAATTCACTTTTAATCGGTTACTTCACTTCACTTTATTGGCGAGGTCGTGATCGGGACAATGTTTAGCAATAAATATAACAAGGAAGATAAAGCTATCGTAGGCGAGATTGTTTGTGAAACAATAAACAACAACAATAACCGGTAATTTCCCACGGGTGCCTTTTTTGGTGCTTTTAAATTGTATCATGGCGGCAATGCTAGAAACATTATTTTCCATCACACTGGAAATAGTTGATTTAAGTTTCAGCTGAATAAATTACGCTTCTATAGTCCAGCATTTATTTACATATCTTACAGAGCTTTGAGCGGTCCGGTATTTTTGTTTTTTCTTGACTGCTATTACCAATCCAATTCGACGAAGAGATCTTCTGATTGTCTTCTGTATTGTTTGAAATCATCGAACGTGCAATTTGGCGTGCAAGGGCGACTTCCAGTGTTTCTTACTGCTGCAAAAATATTTTTGCCAATAAGAGCAACTGTGACTATCTTGTCTTCCAAACCCTTGGAAAGAAAATAAAGATAAAGTGGATCTTTTTGCCGAACAGTAAGATGACACGTTCAAACCCTTTGACGGACAACCATTGGCCGAAGATCCCAACGCCAATACTGGACCGGATAACTTCAAAATGAAAACCGAATTACTGTCCAAACTTCGACAGACCATAAGGGATTAGTCAAGCTTTTGTATGTGATTAGTGCTTGCTTGAGAAACAAAAATCTGTTTCTACTCCTGCCGATAATATCTAAGGTCTTCCAGAAACTTTTGTTAAAACGATGGCAACCGATAATTGAAGGAAAACGCTTAATACCGGACAACCAGTTTGGTTGTAGACTCAAGCATTTCACACTCGTTCAGGTCTATCGAATAGAAGGGAAAAAGATATGCTCTAGGGCATTTCTCGACTTTCGAAAAGGTATAGCACGAAGCACTAGAGTATAAACTAAGGCTTATTTGACCGGCGAAAATGTTTTTAAATTTCTAAGTTACCTTGAGAACAGACTTTTTCGTTACCAGCATATCCAAAAATTCACGCCTATGTTCCACAGGGAAGTCTTCTGGGTCCGATTGCGTTTTTGCCTTGCCGCGAGACATGCTCCAAGAACGTTCGCGGATTCAATCTCGAAGATAAATGAGGAGAAAGATCTAGGAATGACTTTAGACGCGTAACTTTAGTGGAAATCACCTTTTAAAAAATAGCGCGAAGAGCTCGATATTAGGCTCAGAGGCTTCTCATTCTCCTCGCGAGATTTTCAAAACTGCTTTTAAATAAGTAAGTGCTTGAATCCTAATTGGACATACGGTAAGCAACTATGAAGTTGTACCAAGCCAAGAAAAACTTACTCGTAGTCTGGAAGGCATGGGAGGTTTTTTTTAGTGAATAAGAATCTCACACTACTATGGGCATGCGCGATCGGTCCTCATAATAAGATTAATATACCTTATTGTTAAGTACAAATAATAAATCATATTTTTTCATTAAAATCGATCGGTAAAGATTTGTTATATAGTATTAAGTTTTAAGGCGCTCGGGGTATACCTGAGAGGCGTTGCAGCAGAATTGAAAATTTGGACATTTAGACATTTTTGCTGCATTTCATGCTTCCATTTTTAATGTTAAAAAACATATTTCTCATTGTTTTTTAATTCTAAACTAACACAGAATTAAATTTACAATATAACACCAGCGAAAACAAATGTAACGTAAAATTTGAGCAACCGTGCCAACAGTACAAAACTGGAAAAATTTTGGATAGCACCTTAGACAACGGAAACACTGTTAAGCAATCATTTCCTTGTGATTTATAGACTACATCCAAATTAACATACGAACAATTTGATGTAACATATTTTCATCTATTTCGATCACTTTTGCTCGCTACTGTAGCTCTGCTGTCAGTGTTCTAACTTAAAGTAGTACTTTCTCAAAAGAACCTAAGCGGTGAATGGTATGCGAACAAAGAACTCAAGCATGATAGACTTGTTCCGAAAATACCATGTCACTGGCAACATATTTCCTTAAAATAACCTCGTTATAAAAATCAATTTAAACATTCGATTAATTTTGATTAAACCATGATTATGCATATTTTGACAGAGAGGGAATGGCGAACTAACTAAGGTGATTCCCACCTGTCCGACTTGAGCTTATTATGAGTCAAAAAAATATACATCTCTGTCATAAAAACCAATCAGCACATATCAAGCGCCGCCACCTTTATCACTTAGGACCATCGAACATGCGACGCTCTCTCTCAACAGTGCACGTCGTCGGTCGGTCAATACTTTCTCCTATTAATTCCTGCCAAAACGAAAAATTCCAATTCAATTACCGTCATTGGTCTCAAGTCACCAACTTACAAAAAACAAACAAAAAAAAGGTCTTGGGAGGTCCACATGTGATCGACGGCGCAACATTTCACTTGTATCTATCGCGCCAAGCAAGAATCTGAACCAAATATCTTTCATCTCAACAGCGGCGCCACACCTTGGCCATCAAAGCTACAGGTGGACAGTCCTACAGTCGAGCCATAGAAAGCCAACCCCTGAATCAAATTCCAGCTGTTTGTGTCTTTATTAATCAACACGAAATTTGAGGTTTTCTAAAATTGCAATAATTAAACCGATGTCTGCATTCTCTCGTTCATCGAATCGAAAGTCGAAATTTCACATTTTGGCTAACAAAGTCAACTCCGATTCTATACGAGTATGTGGAATCCTATGACATGCAAGTGCAAGTGAGCTATGACGAATGGTTCGTATTCCTGTTTTGCGGAACCGTCTTGACAAGCTGAAAAGAAAAAAACCATAGCACAACTGCATTGATTCATTTTTTTGTTCCGGCTGAGAGAAGGGAAATTGCAGTCGCAACTGTGGCTCCGGTAAATGGGAATTTTCTTGAAGGACGTGATGTCGATGTTAACCATGGCTACACGAAATTACAGCCAGTGGCTTGGTGTAGCGGCCTCGTTGATAGTTTTCACTTTTGGTTTCCATACGATATGTAACCTCAATAAATTGTTGTAGTCGTCGAAGACCAGTTGCGATACTTTTGACTTACAGTAAGTCGCAGAAAAATGGACAGCAGCAAGGAGTTTTGCTCTCGTTGATTTTTTTGTGTGTGTGTTTACTCGGAGATGGTGTTTCTTGTGAATTGATGTAATTTAGAAGTGAATTATTTTGATTGGATTGAAGCGGTGATCGGCAATGATTGATGCCTTTGGTTGAAAAAAGGTTTGCTACTCAAGCCGCGTTTCTAAGACAACTTCAGAGCAAAGGTTAAACAGAAAGGAAAAGATGCAAACGAAAATATAATAATTGGGTTTGATAAAAGTGTACTGAATTCCCATTTTGAAATTACATTATCTTCAAGAAGAACAAGGTACTGCTTCATGGTGTAGTGTTTTTATCATTTTTCTACGTTAGTAGATGAAAATCTTTCAAAAATATGTGAACTATGATCCTTTTTTCATTAAGTTTTTGTATAATACCCAACGGTTAATCCAGTCCCTTCATTTGAACACCGAGTACCCAAATCCTTATTGACTGGTCAGGGATGGAGCGTCTGTTGCATCGAGGGGTCCAATCCATACCTAGAAGTTAATTATGATTTTTCGGCCATTCCCTTTTGTTTTTGTGTAAAATTTGGTCAAGGGATTATGACTACCCTTATAATGATTAATGTAGTGCTTTGAGAATCAGACGCATTTCGGCTACAGAAAGAGTGGGAAAAGACTTTAATATCGTCTTTAATATCGAGTTGCAGTGCAATCTTTGTCTTTTGAAAGTTTGCGACATAAATAAAAGGGTGTTTTTCGAGTGAAGTTGGATTAGCATCATTAACTGCTTTTTTTAGGCCATTGCAAACTTTGAAGTCGAAGTTATGCTATTTCTCCCGTTGATTTTTAGAACAAATGGATATTTGGGTACTAGCAAAGAAGTGGTATTATGAATTCATTTTCTTCAAAGCAATGTAAACTCTTTAAAGCACAGATCTAATGACTAACCGACTTCGAGAATGTGAGTAATTTTTTCGCTTATACTTGGTTATAAGCCCGAATGTTATCAATAAAAGTCTATATCGCGTTTTACAGGTTTACTTCACAAATGAGGTTGGTTAAGCTTTCCGAGGACATCTTTCAGCAGAAAGCTTGACATCTTCATTTGTGAACCCTCGATGAAGATGTGAGTATTTTGTGCTCTGAATAAAGACTAATTCTGTCTTCCATTCTGTTAAAATTAACGAGGCTATTGTGAAGGCACCGAGGCATACCTGGTTCAGATTCATTATGTAACCGATCTCCTGATTTCCTCAGTTATATTCTTGTATTCACGAAAGAATTTTTAACGGTACAGAATCCCTGAAACATATTAAAAGAATTTGCTTTTTTTTGTATTCTTTTGTCAATGCTTGGATTTCAAGTAAGATTGTTTAGTTTTTTCTCTGTCTTTTCTGATCGCATTTGGTTTCTCATAGGAAAATAATTCTTGAACTTTTGCTTCAAAAGAAAATTTTGTGACCAGAATTGTGCAAATTTTCTTATTGAAATTAAGGAGCAACTGAATGTGGGCGATTACGCACCCTATAGGAGTCCCTTTGCAAGCTGCTCCCTTACTCTCTCCATCTTTGCATTACTGGCTTATGTGAATTTCATTCAATTAAGCTGATTCATTAAATTAAGTGGAAACTTTTTTGATCGATTCTTTCACTAGTATGATGAGTAAGCATCTTGCATAATGTCTGTGGATTGAAAACTTTTCAAAATGACTCTTCTGACGATCACTCTTCAGAACTGCCTTTATAGTATTAAACTCCTATAGAGTACACCATGAGCACAATGCCTTCAAGGTTAAAGTATATGCAATCGAATGATCATATCGAATTGATTGAGAAAACAGTTCCCTTTAAAGCTCAACAAAATAATAGTGAAGGCAAAAGACAGCCGATCGTTACTATATCCTGACTGAGGAAACTTAAATTATCGACTACTTTCTTTTCGAGTGCCTCAATTTCCAACCAAGTCATCTCCGGAAAAAATAATTCATTTACTAGATGCGTTGCTGGAGATAAGAAGCATGAAAATTGCTTTTCGACTCAAATGGGAAATATGTTCTCGGCGTCCGCCGAAAACAATTCTTCAAGATCATTTCAGAAATGTTTCTGAAGTACATTTGGAAAAATTCAGAAATGTTTTGTTAGCAATGCTGCTAAAGTGCTTTCCTTTCTTTGTATGCACATTTTTGGAGCAAGATCAAACCATGGCATCAAAAATTGAAAAGAGTTCACTATTGCGAGGCACATTAAAACGAATTCTACAAACTATTTGCATTACTAACGTTTCTATAATACCAGAACTGTCCATTTTAATTTCACAATCGGCATCATAATAAAGAAACAAACTATTCTCGTCTGTGTCCAACTTCACCACCAGATGTTTGACATCCTTTGATAGATCTGCCGTGCGCTAACGATAATGATTTTATTATGATGAGGGGAGAATATGGATTGTAATTAAATTATCGTTTTAAGGTTTTAAACTAAGATAAATTTTAGTTTCTATTGCTTCAAACCGTATGTTCGAGTTCCATTCACTCAATTCACAGTATTTTATTGTGTTTTTGATGTGCTATGCCTTCACAGTAGATCCAATAATTCGATGGTGGTGAATAAGCGGGAAAATGCGTAGATTACGCTGAAAAATAAAAAAAAAACATTTCGTACTCATTCCTAACTACATACTGATAAAACGAAAATACACTCAGCTCATTAAAAGTCACAAGTACATGTGCGCTTTTTCAGCAATGAAATGTGAAGCAGCAGGTTCCATTTCCAAGTCTCTCTAATGCACAAGGTAGCAAATTACCAAAGACGACACCAGTTTAAAGTTAAGAATATTTTAACACTATTTATGCGCTACAAGGTTCGGCTGATCCTAAATCAGCAACGGTTCCATTTAAACATTTCGTGTGCGGACCCCTTAAACAAACTTTTAAAATAATTGCAATGCGATACTTCCCAAGCTTAAGTTTGTCTATTCGAGGATTTGTGCGATTTAATCGCTTATATCGACCAAGGACTGCATAAAATCACTATCAGCTCTAATCACACCTCAAGTGTCTGTTTACTGGCAATAAAGTTTCGCATTTAAAGCTTGCCATTGACTCGATTTAACCACTGAAGCAGGGTCTTGTAATGTTACTTAATCGTCGCTTGGAATGAAACTCTTTCAGCTTTCAGTAACTTATGCTCGACATGTACTCGTATCTTGTGCTCGATTAAACTTGAACTGAAATCCATTCGCAACTCTTTATCAATTCAATGCCCACAACCTTGGATGCAGCTAAGCAGAGCATAATAATTTAAGCACTATTTCCCAAATAAATAAAGAAAAAAAAAACCGACGCCGTTTTAACGATTGTTTCACTCTATAAGTGCTCCAAATCCGCACTGTCTATCCGCGTTGGAGCGAACTGTAAAAGGTCATTTTGTACACGTTTTTTTTTATTTTAGTTTTTCGCAAACTAACACCCGCAGAAATGGTTCTAGTAAATTGCGATTTCTAAGCTCATTAGATGTGCGAAGCCATGGAAGATACAGAAAATAAACGGGAGAATCAGAATTAAGACGCACAGCGAGATAGAGAAGAAATGTCCGTAGGTAGAGGTATCTGAAAGCTTTTCGTAATTGAGGTCACCAGTTATAAGGCAATTTATTTTACACTCGGCACAACAGAACGCTCCTACGAATACGTAATGGGTTTTCTGTTCTCCTCCTTATTCTTCATTCATCAAACGAACTGGAAACCATCAACCCAAATAATGAAGATTCACCAGAAGAAGCAGAAAGAACACACAAGTGGCTCTTCTTCGATTCTGGTTTTGATGCGGAATCATCGCGTCGCCGTCGCCTCGTCCCTCTAGACACTCGCATCTCTGTTCTGGTTAAAGTCGTCAACCAGTAGCCAAGTGATGAATGGGTACACCTAATGCTGATTGTGGTATAGATTCGTTTTAATTGATATTTACTGAGGATGGTGCACCTACAGAGAATTAAACCAGCCGTGAAGATCTTTTGATTGTGGAATCGTAGTTTTTAGATCCATCCCGGGATTCACAAGGCTCTGCAAAATGAGAGCTCAACAAAAGTTGGCGCTTAGTTACACCTGATGGTCTCGCAACGAAAACACTCAATTATATGTATTTAATAAATTTTATGTCATTTAATAAAGATTGTGCCCAGAGTCACAATAAATTTTTTTTCTGCTTGTATTGAGTACACTTCTATACTACAGGGTGTCCCAAAAGCCCGATGGTTTTTGTTGTAGATAAAAAAAACTAAATAACTTATCATGGTTTGTTGTTTAAATGTTTATTTAGATCACTATGTTTTTTTTTTTTTGCATATCTTACAAAAAAAAAACTTCGGGCAAGAGCAAGCTGCTATTATTGATACCTTTTAAGGTGATTTTCTTTTTCATATTTTTAATGATTTTGGAGAGAGCTTCGGGCGATAAGTACTCATACTCTTGTCGGAAATTCTCTTTGAAAGGTTTCAGAGTTTATTGCTTATATTTAAAGACTCTTGCGAGACATAAGGCGGCCCGAACAACTATTCCTCAAAATGTATACACTGACTGTCAAGATGTGTGTGCGGTTGCACCGCCCTGTTTTAAAAAATATGCCCTCCATTCCTAATTCATAAATCATGGCATGACAGTCGCATTATCCATCTGACCCATGACTACCTCTGAAAATAAGGACCGATTCTGGCTAAGATTTCACATCATGCGCCAAGCTCATTGCGTATGATTCCTGGAGCCTCAGTGCATTGAAAGTACAAATCCATCGCTCATTATGAATCTCGACCGCAAAACGTCCCAGTCGACTGATACGTGGAGTAGTTTATATATAGTACATGACTGACTTTCTGCTTTTGAAAGGACCACTCCAGAAAAAAAAATTGTTGTTGAGTTCATACTCAGTCGTCTGGTCAATGCACTATCGACCCTTCCGGCGCCTCATCTCTCGGACTTAGTCCTTAACCAGTAAGCGTGGTCTTGAGGAGTTTAGCGTTCCGCATCTTGCCGACGTGTATTGGACATCATTATTTAGAGATAGCTAGGACCGATTCCCTTAGATATATGGGATGGGTTGTCGATTCAAGCCAACTATATTTCGCATGATTGGGGCATTTGTACTGACTTTTTAAGTATTTAGGTATTCCGTCGGTTGTTCAACATTTCGGAATATTAAATGCCGTGGTACTACACGTTGGCTAATGTGAACCAACTCTGCCACCCCTATTAAAGAAAAACTGGCTCCAAAATTTCAGCAATATACATTTCATTTAAAGGTCCCGGAGTCAATAGAATGACTTTTGTCATAGGAGAATTTGTTCTCAGCACTCCTTTAATACTTAGACTAGCTCAAGTAAGCCTAAATTGTCCCAATAAGAAATTTTGTTAAGAGCTGTCTACCATACTAGCTCCACATTCATAGGAATCAATCTGATGGGAGTCAGTGAGTTATTAAAGAGTTGTTCAACGAAGCCTCTTAACTTAATTTTAGGTTTACAGCTTCATTTCTTATGCTTTAATACTTTGCATAATCCCTGTTACCATGTGGGGATCAATAGAAGAAATTTTCTATATTCTTATGTTTAAGACAAGTTTTACTCGTATGATCTTTAAGCCATCGCTTGGGCCCTTCTCTTCTGCCCAGTGGATCAGTTTTAGGAGTGCGTTCTTACTATTCAAGCAAAGCCTTTCGCAAGTGCAATAATTTTCTATCCCATTGCTTCTTTAATTATGCTTAGAAAAGCTTCTATAGAATAGTGTCTAACGCAGATGAACATTAATCAATCTTTCAAAGATTTTCATAAGGAATTATGGGAGATGGGAAAATGGGATTTTTAACCGTCCTCTTCATCTTGACAGCTCAAACAGACAATATCCCATCAGAATACACACAAAGATACGTGGCTCATTTCTAGTTAAGACCAGATTGAATTATGTAAGGTCATAGGTCACGGGAACTAGTATTGATCCTTTCCTGGCGACCTCTTCTGCTCTCTCATTACCCCCGAAACTTCGCTGACCATGAACCAAGATCATAGTGACTTGGCGTTCGGCTAGACGCGTTTCGACACTGCCCCCGAATTTACTTTGTTGCTGCTTATTCCTCTTACAGCTGTTTGGCTTGCAGCAAATATTTTAACTCCTTTTTTTAAGTCAGCATGGAGCTCACAACATTCAGGGGAAATTTTTTTGATTCACTTCAGTGCATTGCATTACAGAAGTCTCGTGCTCCTTTTTCCATCTCTGATCTTTCAGTAAAAGCCTAAGTATTGTGTGCGCTGGTTAGAATACCGGATGACCAGTCTTGTCTTCTGGGCATAGCGATTGAGCGTTTCCTCATTTAATTTTGAAAAGATAATTCATAATCTGTTTATAGTATATCATGTGGTCTCCTCGAAGCTCTCGAGCATTGGTATGTGTCTTTCCAAAAGCCGATTGCACGGTTTCCATTTAAAATACCCACAGGTGTTGGAAGTATTGGATATGATCTCAAAGTCCACTTCCGACCACCGTTGATCTCATTGTCCCTGTAATACTTATGTAAGCTTGCCCAAGTACTGATGCTTGCCTTTTTGCGAACGTTTCTGGTAAACTCTTTCAACGTTTTTTTTTTTTAAATACTGCTGTTAGGAGAGAAGTCTTTTGTTTATTTCAAGTTTATTCCGTAAAACCTCTAAAAGTGTATTCTGTGCAGCAAAGACTCTTTTAATAAAATGAGTAACTCTTGTCCTCATGAATTTGTCCTTTAGATACACTTGCCGTGTGCCCCAAAGGCTATACTCAAAAGGAAGGTCTGTCAAATAAAAATTTAGTAGTTGTTTCATTGTCTGCTTCCCCTACACCTTTTATAACACGACTGCATTTTTAGGGCACGCTTATAGTTTAATCTATTTACAACATTCCGGTTATGGGTTCGCATAAAAAGTCAAGCAACGCATCCAAAAATTGTGCTTCGAAATGGAATTCTACGTGTCGGTTTTTGAGGCGGCTAACAGCCACGAGCACAAAGCCGACATGACATGTACGAATATCTTCTTCATTTTTCAATTCTGAATGAAACAAGTCATCTGGAAGAGGAGAACATCACCGAGATGTCTACTATTTACCAGCAGCAGTCGTTCCCAATGTACATACTCGTACATCTAGAACGTTGGTGAAGCTGTCCAGTTGCTTGTTATTCATGGCGAATCTAATAGCTGAGCTCGATCTAGAAATTCATATCTTTGCAGGTTGTTGGGTCGGTGACAATTATGGAACTGACAAGTAGACGGATAGAATCACTGTAGCTGGATAAATTTCTTTCATATGACAGTTTCCATTCACATGGGTGTTGATGGCACACAACACAGACACTGGTGCATCCGATTTCCAGACACCACACCACACTCAGTGGACGATAAGTCAACCTTGATCAGCGGGGAACGTACATTTTGCGCACACTTGTCCAGTTTTCCAGTGAACAACTTTTTTTTTTCTTGTTGCCGAAGTTTCACTCCAGACGGATAATTACCTACAGATCGACAATTGGAATTAATGTTCGCATTCACGTTATCGGATCCAGGAGCTGGTTGGCGTAAAACCTCGGAAGACTCGATAAACCTGATTTAAATTGATTTGTGGATCTGGTCCACTTGGTTAGTGATACATACGTAATGTACAAATATGGAAAGTCGGTGTGGCAGTGACCAAAAAATTTCACCAAAAGCCGGAAAGTGCGTTTGGGGATTAATTTCAAATTGAAATTAAAATGTGAAATTAGATTATAAAGGTGGTTATTGCTGGTCCAACCGGATGTGTCCTTTCGCTGTTAGATTCTGTGTGGTTCAGGACAGAAGGATAGTTGTGGAAGAGTGATGCTGGATCTTTGCAGTTTTTCACAATCATTTGGGTGGATCGTTACAGTGCGTTGAGGTCGTGATTAATTTTTTTGACGAAAAGAATCGGTTTTACATCAGGTACTATTATAGTATAAATGAACTGAATTATTGTTTTGATAAAATAATAGTTAGTTCTGGTTTAATAAGTGAAAGTAACAGTTTAATATTCAATCGTATTGTTTTTCTTTTTTGAATGAGATTCAGTGAAATAGGATTACCCCCTTTCCGGCAAATGTCAAATTTATCATTCGGGTGAGTGCGTTGCATTTTTAAAAGCTTTTATTCTGTTTTCCAATCACGCAACTGAATTTTGAAACATTTTGCTCCAAAACGATTTTGTTGGAATTTTGCATACACCGTTAGTTTTGGTGACAACGCAATTTACAATACTTAATATTGTAATATTTTCAAAATCACCGCAGTAAAAAGATGTCCCATAGTGTATGTTTTGTATCAAATGAAAGAGGATGACGAGTAATCAACGGAATACAACACGGCACGAAATTTTGTAAACACATTCACTTTGATTCGTAAAGACAAGGACTCAGGTCCTTTATGATATTCTGAGTCTGATGATGGAGCCGGAAAGTGGCAGCCTGGAAGGCTACTGTTTAATAAAACACCACAACCCCACCGAGTGTGGCCTCTTTTGATTGGTCTTGACAAGAACTCTGGTTTTAGGGTCTCATTAATATGATGGTCTTCTATTATTATACAAAATTAAGTCGCAGTCATTATCTAGAAATAACTTAACCAGATTTAAGCAACACATGAACTAAAAGGTAAAAAATCAATAGACGAACATTTTTTTACAACAAGCTTTAATAAGTTGTTAAATATAAAGTTCAAAATTATTATTGAATTTATGTTACATTTAAACAAGAAGAATAAATAACACGCTTTTATTTTACTCAATTAATAATAATTTTTAACTTTTCAGTTCTTCTTTTATGATCAACTAAAAAGAACTACTTGAAAAAAATTTGTATAGTCAACTACGAATGGAATATCAGTCACACTCTGTGGTGTGAAAAATTTGTCATCATACTTTTTGGGTCTTAACTGATCCCACGTTACTACATTGAAATTTAGCTACAGAATGAAATTCTTAGGTGAAGGGAAAAAAAAACAGAAAGTGAATAGAGTCGGGTTTGTTTAAGCTCTAACAGATTTGAATTCTTTTGTCATTACCTTCGTCCTTAATTTTTTCTCAAATGAATTTTGGTTTACTTTATTCTCATATATTTTTGCGTTTCACATTTTCTTAAAAGCTTATAATTCTACTGTTGAAGAATTTACATCTTAAAGGATCTTTCGCTCCTACACGTAGAAATTCAAGAGCCTCGACGCAACAAAGATCCCAGCAACTGAATATAAATGGCACAAGCCTTTTACCCAAAGTTAAATTGACTCAGGAATTGAAGCAAGATGATCACCCACTGATCAGCTTTCAACTTTTGAATGGCTGAAATTTGACGAGAAAATGTTCCTCAAAAATTATTTTCATAAACAAGTTAAATTGCCGTAATTGTGACTCAGTAAATCCTGGTCGTATTACTGTTTGGTGCGATTTTTGGAGTTTGACCCCTTTTTCTTCCAAGACAATAATGTAAAAGTGTAATAGAGGCCCGATAACCCATTTTTTATATACACAAATTGGACTACGCAACACATAAGCAAGGGATTTATTAATAATCCTGTCTAATCGGTCCTTTTGTTGATGTTATTGTACTTTCCAACAAAGGAGCTGCGATTCGCGTCGTTGGACTACTCTTTTGTGGTGCCATTGAGGATCGATATGGACACAGCTTAGGCTCTCAACAATAATATTAGTCCAGCTATTTTTGAAAAAGAGCGAAACCATAGGAAATGTACTAAAAAATTGTGTTGACAGCGTGGTCTATTGCCAAGCCAGCGAAAGCAGCCATTTGAAAGAATTTATATTTTACAATCAATAAGAAGGAATCGTATTTTTTAATTTATTTCGTAGCTTGGTTTTTTCTTCTTTTCCTTGTTTGTTCATTCTTTGAATTTGATTCCAGTATTTATGTTAAATTGTTCTTCATGTCCAAGAGGCGATTGGAATTTTCCTTCATGTTTAGGTTCCAATAAAGTTTCCTCCCGGGTGTAAACCCTCGTTCTATCAGAAAGTTGGGAAGACCAACATTATTTTTGAATTATGTAACTAGTACCAGGGTTTGGTTTACGTGTAATTGATCCCCAAAGCATAAAGCAATATCTTGAGTGGAAATATGGGGACATAACCCCTCCTTAGGATTTATTTTGTCGAGTTAAGCACCAATGTGCTTTTCGCAAAGATACCACCTACCATTTGAAACTTATGAATGAATCGGAAGCCCACAAAATGCTAACTTGACGTTGTTTAGAAAGATGAAGACTAGTCGGAAAAAGAACTTCGGTCAGCAAACTATTCAAAATAGTAAATTTGGGGCCACTGGTGTTGCCCGTCGGACAGCTCAGTTTGAGGTCGCCGGATCAAATCTGTCAGTTTCAGAGGTTTGGGAAACCTCCTTGAGTATAAGTGCTATAAGTAAGATTCTGGGGCCGTTAAGAGTCGGCCCCGATGGGTGGTTGGTCATTTCGAGTAAGCTTTATAACTCGTTACTTAAGCGTCCGATTGGGCCCGTTGTGTTCCCCTATTTTCGGTATGAAAAGGGAGTTGGTTGATGAGGGTTTATATTGAAAACGATAGGATGTAATGGGATGACTGTGGTGCTGTGGTTTTATTTTGTTTTTTGACCAATCCATGATTTCACTGATCCTTTTCTTTTTTATTAGCCTCAGATCTCGTATCCATGCTGACGACTGTATTTTGTGACAGAGCCAGTGCGCCAAGTCTTTCTCTTCCTCCTCGCGTATTGTGGTTGCTGTTAATCCGAGTCTGTATGAGTGAAGGTTTATGTAATTGTGCCCTATTAACTGTCCAATCATCAACCTTAGATTGATCTTGCTGAAACACAGAGTTCGTCTCGCCCCTTAGTTTATTTGTTATAGATCTCATGTTGTTCGGCTAACACAGTATAATTTGAATTCCTGGGTCGCCCAATCATCAGAGCTCTTTTAATGGATGTCTGTTTCTTTCCTATTTCCCATTTCTTTCCATCAGCTATTTCATTACCTGAAACAAATAAGTGTCCCCGTTCCCATGTTAAGCTGAGTTCGTTAAGTGCTGCCAGCTCATTTAGTTTGTGTTTACACTATCATATGAGTGTCGATGCTAGTAAAAAGCTTGTGATAGCTTTTATCGCTGCAGTACTATCTGAGCAGATTAGTACTCGCTTCTCCCGTATGTCGATATCGGTGAGGGCTTCTACTCCATTAAGTATTCTTTCTGCTAAGAAGACCGTAACGAAACGCACAAAATGCTTTGCAACTTCGATCGATGGGTTTGGGCAGTTGATCCCTGCCCCGACTCTGACGATATATTTCAGCCGTCTTTATTATACAGTGATTCCACCCGGGTGGGCTTATTTTCGTTCGTCCCAAAAAGAACAATTTTTTTGAAGTTGTGACCGAGATGAGATTTTCATGTAGGTAGTGGTGTCAGCGTTCTTACCATATTGACAATTTTCATATGCACAGCGTTTTTCCTGTCAACAAGTTGACCCAGTGCCCTTACTTTTATGGCCGAGAGGCCCGCCTCCTTCAGGCGTACTGGTGTTATGTTTAGATTTGTTTCGATGGCTGGTCACCATATTATAATGCCATAAAGGAGGGTTATTTTCATGATACAGTTGTTTATCCAGTGGGCTTGCTTTGCCTTCAGTCTCCAAGACTTTCCAAAGACCGTACTGCATATCCAGTCTCTCCGTCTTAGCTTTAAAACTTCTTTCTTTCAGATTTCCTTCCAGGTTAGTTCCGTGTCGATTATCAATCTCAATAACTTCACATTGTCTTTAAATTCTAGTTTAGTTCTTCTTATTTCGGGGATTGTGAAGTCACAAATGGACCAAGACTATTTTGCTAAGATTAACATTTTTATCGCCCTAATGGCCTTAAGTGTGCCTTCATGAACTCTCTTATTGTGTTCAAATGTTTTACGTTTGGCATTGGCTCCTTCTATTTTTAAAGAACTTAACTATCGCTAATACTCACAAAAGAGGTGACATCATTCCTCCTTGTGGTGTCCCTTATGCCATCGCCTAGAATCGAATCTAGACTTTAGGTTTGAAAGCCACCTCTTATTATAGCTAGGCCTTTATTCCCAGCTCCATCAATTTGTATTTGTATTTTGTTTTAACTTTTCAATTCATAAAAAAATCTTTATATACTGTGACCCGCGGCCTTAAAACCGATAATTTACTATATTTTACGTGAATTATAATTATAATTATTATTTTTTTCAAATTTAATCAGCCAATGTCAGCAACAAAGCTAATTTTCATTTTGTTATTTTGCTCTTTTCCAGATGTAATCGTACAAATGGCTTTACGACTACGTCGTGATGTACAAAAGGCATCGTACTACGTTTGGTTCTTGGGCGCTGACGAGGCCAAGGGCCTACGTGGCTCACGAGTAATAAATTCCGTTCTGCCGTACCTAATCGATAGGTCACGTGACCAGGAACCACTTAAAGTCACCCTACAGGTTTCCCATAAAGGAATTAAGATTCTACAGGTAAATATTATTGCAAAATTTCAAGAACCAAACAAAATAAAGAGATGACATTTTTTTTTATCACTTAAAGGGTTCATCGAAACACTTCATTCCACACAGTGCCATAACAAGTTCCGTGCAATCGGACGATATCGTTGCATGTGTCCTTCTCCTCTACAATCCAGCAACAAAGTGTCCCCTTCATGTGCATGCCTATCGATGCGACTCAGAGACCACAGCCGAGGCATTGCATCAACAACTGCAGATCCTAATCAATCGACCGGAGAATCAAAAACGCTTTGAGGAATTGGAATCCAGGTGAGTGGCAAAAACGCACATGTATCTTTTTTAGGTTCGCATTCTCAATCTCATTACACTTCACACCATGAGTGAAAGTGTAAAAAAAAAACCCATAGAAAAAGACACAATACGGAAAAGATTGAGAAGAGGAAGCAAAACAAGCTCGCAGCTCTAGCCAGGCAATGGAGCATAAATAAATTGAACGCCATAAAGTGTGACAGGGCTTAATGTATTTTTGTCGATTAATTATTTTTTTGTATTCATCGGCACCACTTTTTTTTCTGCAACACTAATAACCTGGTAATGGAGATAAGTTTGTTGAAAGGTATCTCGGCGAGATGCCGATGCTGGAGGGGCTAGCAGGCTTAGGCCTCATTATAAGCCGCATGGCTACAACTAGCTACAAAGATATGGCGTGATGTAACCGAATGTTAATGGCACGGTGCTGGGGCACCGTAACTGCATTGAGCTGCACTCAACTCTGAATCGCAGATGCATTCGACCAGATACATAGATACACGTCTTCTGATGTGAAAGAAAAAAAAAAAACTCAAACTTCGTAATTCGAGCTCGAAAGAAGGTTGTACGAAGTATTGTTGTTGCTGTGTGTTTCTAAGCCAAGCGCAAATATATGCAAACGAATGTATCTGTATCTTGTTGTTAGCTGGCGATTTAATTTTCAGATTTCGCGCACTGCTGGCACGATTCGAGATGCTTATGGATATGTATCTCTTTCTGCATTATGAGTTTCCTCCTTTGATAAAGATACGAGCACGCTTCAAAATGTCAAATTATTTTTTTCTTCTGGTGTTCAAGAAGTTAGGCCAGCCGATGACATACATTTTTTCCGAAAGATGAAGATGGTGAGCCAGCTTAATGATGTAATCGATTTAAGGCGCAGCCATGGCATTCTTCATCATCGTCATAAGCTGAAATAAAAATGTCAGAAGCGAAAAAAAATGTCTTCGGCATTTTATTTGTTTGTGCAGAGATCGTTGGCGAATGGTTAAGTATGATGGGGTACTTGAGGCTTATTTGTTTTTTCCGTTGATTTTTTTTTTTGCTGATGCTGGAGGCCATCATTTGCAGTCACTATGCGCGATTTTAATCGTGCGCAGATGCGGCATTGCTTTTAAAAGGTAGCGTTGCTGGTAAGCATTTTAGAAAAAAATAATTGGATGTTACGTTCCGTTAAGGTTAAGTAATAAAATTAATTCTCAAAAGTTTATCGTTCCGAAAACATTTGACAAATGCTATTTTATTAGGCAATACAGCGATTCATCTGAGCAATATTTAGTTCTTGAAAATCTTGGAAATTGAATGTTAACGTCGAAGATGTCATGTATACCGGCAACTCTTGCAATAGAATGGAACGCAACAATCCACATTCCAGCAAGCAATCAACATCCTTGACTCCTTAAGGACAGATAATGCAACTTCGTTTTTTTCTATAGCACATGCATTTAGATGGCTGAGTAACCTTTAATATCTGAAAGTTAGAGCTAAGAAGTCGCTCTTTCAAGCGACAGAATGAGTAGAATTTATTAGATCTTATGTGAAAACACTTAACGTGACCTCTTGTCTTTGATTGGCTTTTAATCGTAAGCATCGCGCCTGCATAATGTCGGATTAGAGCTACTCTCTAATATTTTGGATGGAATTTTTCCTTTGACTTGTTCCATTTCAGCATCAGGGCCCCTCATCGTCTCGGTTGACGGTTTGTTTTGAATGGTTTGGTGGTTTAAATACATTTTCAATATGTTCTAAAAGTCGGAAATCCGCTTCTTCCGTTTTATAAAAGTTCAACAAAAGAACACGTTGTATGTGTCTTTCCTTATCTTACCATTTACCGAACAAGGGTAAATTTCTACTCTTGTTATTACCCTGAAATCGAGCCTGTGATTATGTCTTATTCGTTACCTTAAGCGCGGCCTTATTTGGTGTAACAATATTTGAAGACACGCGTTGTGGCAGAGATTTTCTTAAATCGGTAGAACGCCTTTTAAAGGCGCGACCACGTGAGGCCCATATTACCCTTTGCTTTACCCTAAAAGTTGTTCAGCTTGTTTTCTATTAATTCGACACAAGATCAGTAACAAGTAAGTTCACAAACTATTCCTGAAATGCACTCATCTTCATTAATTGTAAGGCTTCTATCTCGGATAATTTGAGGTATCCAAATACCACGTAGAACACAAATCTGAAGTCCTTAAATAACACGGGCAATTGAGGCTCGTTATCTACAAAGCTTCCGAATGAATCTAGCAACAAATTCCTTGAGTTAGCGATGACCTATATTTTAAGTTCAGCTAATTAGGGTACCCTTACATCACATACGGAAATGCAGGTGTCCACTTCGTCCGGAAAGAGAAGCGTCATTTTCGAATATTTATATTAAGACGTTTTCTCCTACCAAATCTGAGATATTATCTGACTTTGTATAAATAGCGCGGCTCATTTTCCTCTACAAGGCACAAAAGTCTAAGTCCTATTGTCTTCCTGCCGTCAGCACTTTCCAGACGGAAACATAAGTACTCCAGGCAATGCAAACTTATTTAATTTTTTTTTCAAAAGGCAGTAAGGGCTTCGAAAACATTGATTGAAATAGCACATCCTCAAAATTCGTGCCCAAATAAAATAATCCATGTGAACCCTCGGTTTCAGCGGCCTCATCAATAATCCGTGAAATTAGAAAGCTGATGTACTATCTAAGAAACAAAGAGGTCTGTGAAGAGTTTCTGCCTCAGACACTGCAACCTTCTTTTGGATCCCGTATGCTACTTTCAGATGTCGGACAGCTTGATAATTGGCCTTCCTTGTCGCCACAAAACTGGGTGGCTGAAATTCGAAGACACTCTTTGCTGGAGCAACGTTCTCTATTTGGCTGTCCTTTGGTTTTTTTGACTACATCCAAATCTTTGTGCAGAGTTGTCGGTGGCATTTTTTCCACCATTTACCCTCCCACAAAATTGGGAGTTTTCTTGCTTATCATCCAGCATTTGGCTTCAGATATCAGAAATGGAAAAGACCATGCAGTTTATCTTTGAACTGCACACTTTCATATGTGATAGGTTGGAACGTCTGCTGTCAAGTAAACCATTTTATAGGTGGCCAATTTTTGTATGGAAATGGAATTGTATTCATGGCCCTGTCGTTGCCCGTTTAAAAGGTTTTTATTTTTTTAAAGCGCCTCTCCACAATTTTCCATTTCGTCTCAAGTTGAACAATTATTTCATGTGACTGGCAATTTATACCCACAGTTTTCTTTTCGTTCTAACTTCAAATTTATTTGACAAGCTTCGGCCGAATGTTCTTAAATAAGGTGATGCCGAGCTAACTATCCTAATCCTGCCAGGTAGCTTTCTGGATCTCATCTCCTGCTTAACCTACAGTGGTGGATGGAATCAGCACGAAATCTTGGGTGTTGCTTGCACACGTAGTTTATTTGAAGATAGATCACAAACTTATTGAGCCATAATTCTGCTATAAAACAACATAGCCATTCACATAAAATCACGTCTTCATTAATAACAACTCAACGCTTTCAGCGTTAAAATACTAAATCCACTTTAACCAAACATCTTACTTTTGCAGGCTTGGAATCGTACCAATCTCGAATGGATCCCACAAATCGTCGCCACCATTCGAGCAGCAACCACAAAAGCATGCACAACGTCGACAGGAGTCCTCGCCAAAACGATTCAGTTCATCTCTAGGCAGTGACACTGGCAACAGCACCCGGGAATCTGAATGCAGTGAGGATCACAACGTCTCGCCGATGTCACGTTCCCCTCCAATTATCAAGCAGAAACAAAACGGTGACCTATTTGATTCATTGGCGGCCGAATTACGAGCGAAATTAAATGGCAATGGTCCACCATTGCTGCTGCCTCCCAGAGATTACGATACTGTCCATCGATCAAAGGGTAATCTTGCTGCCATAGAGTTGCGTCGCTGTCGGAACTCCCTGATTGTGGGCGCATCTTCGCCAGCGGGTGCAAAGCAGCAAATGTCATCCCGTGGTTCGTCGGGAATAGGTTCTGATCTGGCTCCCAGTCCCGAGCGGCAAGATATTAACAGTTCCAGTGGTAAGTCGTGTGCATCCCCATAACCACTGATTGCGCTCAATTTTGTTAATATTTCCTTTATTTTCCTTTTGCAGAAGACGAGCACTGGTCAAATGAAGCAGATAACTCAGTCATAGCCCTGAAGCCATCACAAATCCCAATCGAACGCAAACAGCCGCTAAATCGTAAGAGCGCCGTTCAACCGCCAGAAGATAATTACCTTCGTGATCTTCCATCGAAACCCTATAACCCATCCAGTGCTGGTGTTGTGAGTGCGGGAAGCAGCGGCAGTCGAGAAAAGGAACTCCGACCGATTGCCAAGCCAACACAATCATGGAACAAAGAGGATGAGATAAAACCAATAATCATGCGACCATCCGACTATGATGCGAAATTCAATCGAGTACTCATGGACAAGCACCGAGACGAGGTGGGATATAAGGAGCGCACCAATGTATATTCGCCGCCGGAAGAAACTGGTTTCTGTAAATATAAAGAAGAACCAGCACACAAGTCAGCTTATGACCCCCATGACAGTGGATTTCATAATCACATAGACAAGATGTTGAAGAAGAAGCTATCGCTGGAGCGGAAGTCAAGCTACAAGGTCGAAGAGGAAGAAGACGACTATGATTCCGATACGGAACATCATAGTGCAATTCAGCCGATAGTCTCAGCCCCGATGGGCTACCGGAAAGAGAATCTTACCGATAAGCAAAAGTTCCAGGATTACAATGGGAAAAAGGTGAAAGGCTACCCAGAGACAGATCGTTTCGGGCGACATCGTTATGTAGATCCTGCTGATTTGCCATTCACGCAACCTAAGCCTGGTTATGCGAATCATTCACCAGAGCGCGAACGTGATGTCCAACGATCGGCCGAGAGACACAGAGACCGTCAACGAGCTTCGGAAAACAGATCACGAGACCGTGAATTCTACTCGCACAGCAACGAACGGAATCCTTACAAGGAGCCCAGCAGCATTCCATACATCGAAAGCATGGAGAAAATGATGAAATCTCCAGCCATGCGATACAAATCCTTCGACAACGATTCGAAAGCAGAGTATCCGCAAGAGATCGAAAAACATCCCAGAATAAGCGCACGAAAATCGCTGCCACGAAGTGAAAAGTCAGGCCATATCGCCGAGGAACTCGATGTCGAGAAGGAGTTCTCCTACAGTCGAAAGTCACAGTCTCGGGAATCAAGGGAATTTGTGGATACAAGTGCCACGCCCAAGGATCGGTTCAAAGACGCAAAAGAAAAGTTCCGGGCAATGGAACGCTCAAGATACTTAGCTGAGGAGAAGGAAACAACTCCACCCATGCGCACGGCACCACAACGAAATCTACAACGACGTTCATCGATCGAGCATGCAGACAATGGAATTCGCTATGACGACTGGAGCGACGAAGAAGAATCCTCGATTCCGCGCTCACGATCACGCAATCTTGAGCATTGGGAAGCGCCACGAGATCCACGCGACCCACCTCGAGAATATCGCGAAGTACGTGGACGTGATATTCCAGACGGACGAAGCCCTCATCGAGAATACCACCAGCAACGTGACGTCCGTGATCATCGAGATCACCGGGAGGTAAAACAATATCGCGACCGTCAAATGGAGAAACGTCCAGATGGTTTTGGTCCTGCAGCCCCAGTTCCGATCGCCAGCTCAAAGAGCCTCTCCAATCTAAACAAGGGCTACCGACACAGCTACGCAGAGCCCGTGTTTGCCAGATCGGGTGGGCGCGTCGGTCTCGCAGCTGTAAATCCATATTGAGGTCTTAACAGAATACCCAATAATCTGGGGCAATATTTACATATATATTCGTGTGCGTACATATCATGCTTGTAGAAAAAAAGGAAGGGATTGCTTCGTTCCACATGTGCCTTAGATAATTAAACAAATATTTTATGTATAACAAATTACTAAAAAAACAATGTATTTTTATACTCAGCATTATAACACAATTTTTTTTTTAGATAAACAACAAAAACAACAACATGCTCTAACGACTTAAATACATATATATATATATATTTAGACGTGTATATTTATAAATATACAAAAGCTTAAATTTGTGGAATGTGTTGACTCGATGTGAAATTTTTGATTAATAAAAATTTGTTTTTTTTTCAATAAAACTTTTTTTTTCTTGCCGTAGAGAGTAATCTTTTTAGCCTGAGTGTACTATAGACGCCAATCAATTGATCTTTGATACGAAAATTAATTTGAAATATCTCCGCAAATCTGGTCACCCAGAACATTCTTCTAGCGTCTAAGGGATTAGGAATACCCTAATAGTGGAAATGATCAGTAGGGAAGGAAGAAGGCAAGGCTTCAAAATGAGCATATATTCAGTGAATTTGAGAAAAACAATCTTTTTTTGAAGGAAATATCGAGAAAAAGTTAAAGGCGAAAATCCCATTTTTTTACCATATTTTGTGGACTTTAGCCCATGTTTTGAAATGTACCTTTTTCATGATTTTGAATTTTTTCCATACTAAGCTATTTATCCTCACAGAAGCTCCAAATTGAGAACACAATCAGTGAATTTGAGAAGAAAAACCGTTTTTGAAGGAATTATCGAAGAACAAGTTAAAAGCAAAAATCACTTTATTTCAACATTTTTTGTGGAGTATAGCCCAAGATTTTAAAATGCACAGAACGACAAGAAGTGGACTTAAGGGCAACTATCTTCAATATTTTGCTGGAGCACCGTTTGAAAGAAAAACGATCAAATGTGGAAAGAAAGAATGCGTTTTGAAGATGTTTTAAAAAATCAATTAACTTAAGAACACTAACGACTCTTTAAAGCATTGAACCATACCTCGACGGCTTAGGTTGATAGTGGGCGAGCCGGCCCATGGTGTTGGGCCAATGTACGCTTTATAGATGGAAGCCAGATAAGAAGGCGTAAATAATTTCTAAGGGCGTTTAAGGCACCTTAAAATATTTCGGCATTTGTGGCAATATAACGCTCAGGTTTTATTTCCATACTTATCAGGCCGTCGATAAATTAATGGTCTGTGCTTGAGTTGCTATAGCTGTTCTTCATAATTCATTAGCTCGATGCCTCCAGTTGTTAATACCAAGCTTTCTGGCGTCCTTCATTACTTTATATTCGTATTTGTGGTTCGCTCTTCCCTTCTTTCCTGGTGGTCGGGACATTAAAGAACTCTTAATCATGTCCATTCGTTTGATGTGACCAAGCCAATTTTGACCGATTTTTGTCATCCAGAATATATCCTCATTCGCTTAACTTTTTTTAAAAGGTTTTTTAAGCCTGTTGCGTTTAATTTCATACCGTCTAACATTTGGTTCCATATAGAAGCACTGGTAAGATCTAAGTTTTCCGTGGAACCTGATTTCGATCTCCGCTTTGTATAGTTTAATGAAATATAGTAAATAATGTCATATTGACTTGAACACTGGCGTGGGTATTTTCTATTTCTTGAATAATGGTGCATTTGCATGCAAGTTTTTGGCCATGCACTATTGATTTTAGTCCCAGAGTAGCAATGTTGAACCTGCTTTTCGTTATCTGACATAAGTCCCACTGCGCGTGTCTGACACCAATCAGCGTGTCAATTATTTATTATGCAGTTCGGCCGTTTGAAAATAGCAACGTGGCTTTTTGATTTGAGATAAAATCTTTTTCGACTTGTTACCGTTTTACTAGTTGCTGCTTAGTCGGTGTTTCGGAAGCTGCCACCTGTGGTCCATTCGTTGAGGCTATACTTTCCGACCAATTCGCCAATTATGTTTTCTTTACCGCTTTTCGAATTGAAGTCCTCAAATTTGATCTTCACGCCGCAGAAATATGTGGCACTTACTACAAGAGTATAGTTTGCAGTTTTTAGTACATACTACCCGTGATGTGTTATGCTTTCAAATTCCCAGCAGCATACTCACATATCAATATGCTTTTTCATGCTATGCTATTGTATTCCTTTTTGGTTTTCTCTTATATCCAAACTAGCAAAACGTCATCTTCAGACGATAGACTCTTCTATTCTAGTTAATGCTAGAATTGATAGTTCATCTCTCCTCCGAAAGTTCAGACTTGTTGACAGCTGAGATGAGTATTGTCAATAATTACAATATAGAGGTTGGACAAAAGTAATCACTGTTAATATAATTTAATCTTTTAAAAATGAGGGGGTGTGATCTACCACACTTCCAACAATGATAAACAATTGCAAATTTCTATATTTGCGCAGTCGAATGCGCACAAAATACTTCAAAAAGTACAACGATATCATCAATCACTCTTAATTTATATTAAAACCATCACAGAAATGTTCGCAACCCAAGTTGCATGCTGTACAATTGAAATTGTATCATTTCCACAATTTTCCTATATAAATATTATTTTAAAAACTCGTCCAAGTTCGAGCTCCGATATAATTTTGATACTAAAATGTATAAAATTTCCACAGATTTTCTCAAACATGTACTCAGCTACCATCCCTGCACAAAGCTCGTCTTCAAACATGTCCCAAGTGGGCCGAATGCACAACTGTCAAATTTATAATGACATATTAATATTTATGCATTTCTATTGTCGGTGTTTTCCTTAAGTTAAAATTATTTGGGAAATTATCTAAGAAAATCTAATCAACATGAATAAAATCGGTAAACAAAATAAAAATAAGCTTATGATAAATAATAACATAATAGTTTTCCTTCTAGAACCCTATTCGAAGAAAATCAAACTAGATGTCGACGAGGATGGTTTGTTTATATTACTATTCACCGAAATAAAATTAAAATAAATAATTTTTGCCGCAGAATTCGAAACACCTTCAGCGTTCAATCCGAAATTCCGTGTTTGTCCTTATCTGGATACTATCAACCGCCCGCTTCTGGATTTTGACTTCGAGAAACTCTGTTCCATCTCACTGACGCGTATAAACGTTTATGCTTGTCTTGTCTGCGGAAAATACTTCCAAGGAAGAGGCACAAATACTCACGCCTACACCCACTCCGTATCCGAATCCCATCATGTTTTCCTTAACTTGCAGACACTTCGATTCTACTGCCTGCCGGATAATTATGAAATTATTGACTCTTCCCTCGACGACATCAAATACGTCCTTAACCCAACATTCAGCATAAGAGATATAAAAAACTTGGACAACCCACTTGTGAAATACTCTCGGACAGTCGATGGAACCCTTTATTTGCCAGGCGTCGTAGGCTTGAACAACATCAAAGCTAACGATTACTGTAACGTTGTGCTTCATGCATTATCACATGTTGGTCCCCTGAGGAATTACTTTCTCAGAGAGGAGAGCTATGCAAAAATTCGACGGCCACCAGGTGACTCCAATTTCACACTTGTTCAAAGGTTTGGCGAGCTTATGCGGAAGATGTGGAATCCGAGGAACTTCAAGGCGCACGTGTCTCCGCATGAAATGCTGCAGGCAGTCGTTCTTTGGAGTAACAAACGCTTCCAGATTACAGAGCAAGGTGATCCAATTGACTTCTTGTCGTGGTTTTTGCACTCCCTCCACCGCGCCATGAAGGGCACAAAGAAAGCTGACTCATCTATTATTTATAAAATCTTTCTGGGAGAAATGAAGATCTTCACCAGAAAGATTCCACCTGTTGAACTCGACGACACTCAAAAGGCACTGCTGTTAGCCACCGAAGAGTACCAAGAAAAATGTGAAGACTCCAATTTCCTTTACCTCACATGTGATTTACCCCCGCCGCCACTATTCACGGATGAATTTCGCGAAAACATCATCCCGCAAGTGAATTTATATCAACTTCTGTCGAAGTTTAATGGAACGACGGACAAGGAGTACAAGACATACAAGGACAACTATCTGAAACGCTTCGAAATAACCCGACTGCCGCAGTATATCATTCTGTATATTAAAAGGTTCACAAAGAATACTTTCTTCTTGGAAAAGAACCCAACCATCGTCAACTTTCCCATCAAGTAAGTATACAAAACTGTGTTTTGAGTTGTGCTCACGTTTGTGCGTCTGTTTTAGGAATGTAGATTTTGGTGACATACTTACTCAGAGCAACAGGGATAAGCACAAAAACACCAAGTACAGCCTTGTGGCGAACATTGTTCATGATGGTGAGCCCGGGAAGGGTACGTTTCGGGCGCATATACTCCATAAAGCCAATGGACAGTGGTACGAGATGCAGGACTTGCACGTTACAGAAATCCTACCGCAAATGATTACCCTGACGGAGTCTTATATACAAATATATGAAATGAGTTTTGATTAAAGGCGTCTACTAAGTTATTGGAAAGTTTTTTTTTTAATTTGAGAGTAATTTGAAACTATGTTTGCAGCATTTAGGACTACATCGAGTGCGAACAATCGACGACTTCCGTGGAATATTATTGTCTTTTGTAGTATCACCCAAGTTCAACTGAAGTGAGTATCTCCTTTCACATAAAATGTGTTCGGATGTTTCATCCTCTTCCAGGCACAGTCAAAATAGGTACAGGTTCATTTTTTTATGCTGGTTTTTCAGACCGCAGTGGTCAGTAAGAAAGCTCGTGATTGCTTAAGACAATCCCCATTGGTCCAGTGGACTATGCGCAAATTGTTTTTTGCGATTCGTTAATCAGCGTTGTAGCTGTTGTCCAATTAACGCTACGAAATGGTTCTGGACCAATGATTGCAGTGAATCGTAGTAACATTTGACAGTTGTGGTGTCCATAAAAGTGGAAGATAATACTCTAAGTTCTGCCTGGCTGTCTGTAAATATTTGGAGTCCAGCGCCTTTAATACCCTTGAGATTTCAATGGCGGGATTTCAGCTTGAAACTCGGTAGGATCTGAACCCATTGGTACAGAGATCCTTGGATTGGGTCCAAAGATTCTAGCTACAACTCCAGAATTCGTCTGACACCATTGGACCAATTTTTACGATCCCATATTTCAACCTTAAATAATGTGCAGACAGAATACTTTCTAACCATGATACCGCCACCGTGTTATGGAAAAGAAGATTAAATTGCTAAACTTACTCTATCCTAGTTTAAGGCGTTACCCAGCCGTTTACTATGTGCCGCCCGTATGAGTAGTGAAAAACAGAGCTTGGCCTAGCAAATTGGGCACGGATCCTTTACGATGACCGTATTGTTTATCGATCAATCATAAAAACAATAACTAACAGGCTCTAGAATTTGAATAAAATTGATTTACACATGTTGATCATGTTGACAAGAGTTATAACGATGAAGAAGAGCCTTGAGCCTGGAACCCTGAATGTCCTTCTCCATAGTAAGTTCGTCTCCATTTCACAGGGAACAGTACGCAGAGTTTCAACTTATGTATATGCTTCTTATGAATTATGATATGTTATTTAAAATCACAATCGACCTTTCAGGCCCCATTAAAACAAAAGTTCTTATGGTACACATCCCCTCGAAATTAACCTTAACGTGGGTGAATTTGAATTTAAATTTAAAATAAAGGCAGTCTATTCAAAATCACAGAAAACGTTTCGCTTTAATTTGTTTGAAATTGATTGAAGAACATTTAAAGATTTTGAACGATTATTATTTCTATGAACGTTTTAGTTGTTATGAACACGAACAGGTTTGCATCCTTTTTTGATGGATATAAAGTAATGTGTGAAATCACCTTGAAGATTTGATTCAAAATGACACCTTTTCAATGCGGCGAATCTCTTCATTTCGAAAACATCCCTTGCAGAGATGTTCGAAAAACACAACGAACAAAATTATAACGTAAGCATGAACTTGTCACCCTTAATCGATTACCCCACATTCACTTGACATCCCATACCTACCTCCTCAACGTAGAGCATTGTAAAATCAATATTTTCAAAACATTCAAGCATAAAGTCAATGCAGGACGCTGCAAATTTAATTACACCCGTTCTAATCAGAATGCTAGCTTTCACAGTTCCCGCAATAAACTGATAATTCAATTACTATCCAACAAAACCAGAAGCAGTCACATTTTCGGCCTATTGATCCAAACACCAGCATAAGATAATCCGCGGGATATACGAGTAAAATGGCTGAGGGTACATACGCATTTGAATGCATGCGAGCTGAACTTTTGGGCATTGATAAGCCAGACGAGGCAGAGTTCGAAAAAGCCCGGGCAGAGCGTCTTAAGGCCGAGCAGGAAGAAATTGAAGCGCAGGAAGCTATTGTAAGTTGGTTCTTCAAGAAAATGCGCACTTAAAAGAATAAGATTAAAAAGGTGACACATTTTAGATACTAGAAAAGGACGAAGAGACGCTTAAAAACACCGGTGGTAAACTGGATGAGCTGAATAGCATTCTCACGTTGACGCAATCGAAAATCAATCGTCTAAAGCAGTCCGCCCGCGGAAGTATAACCACAATGTTTCGAGGTCAATCCGTGGACGAAACAGCATCATCATCGTCGAGCAGTCGTCGCGGCACAACCGGTGACATAGCTGCTGGGGGAGATATCAACGAGGCGCTCGACAACCTGGACGAGGCACAAAAGCAACATACTTGGGTCTCAATGATGAGAAATGCATCGCTTGATATTCAGGGCAAAATGTCGTCACAATTGGACAAACTGGAAACATTGATGCACAAGGCAGAACATTCGGAAATGACAATGTCTGCTCAGACAAAACAGATGCGGAAGTTGGCCAAATAAATGGTTGGTGCTGGTTGTGCCAAAACCCTGAGCTGTACAACGCAATATCAATCCGATAAATGTTACTCTGTTCCAACGAAGTTTTACTTATTTATGTGTAATGTGGCAGGGCACATCAAACTGATATCTGCTTAGATAATTTAATTATAATTAATTATATTGTATCTATTGTTGTTGATCTCTGAACTTTATGCCTTTGACTCAACTAAACGAATTCATCTTATGATTCAATGCCGTTTGGCAGGATAATATACTTGTATATCAAACAGAAGCAATCATATTTACTAGCATGTGTTTATATTCAAAAATACGAACTAAACGAATACAATACATGATTTTTGAAATCAATCAAATTTCGTATGCCGAACATCATTAAGCGCCACATATCCCTGCTCCTTGTATTTTCTCTAGAATTTCAAACATCTGTGGAAAAGGTGAGCTACTTCTGAATCCTCAGTCAATATGGCTGCTCCTTATCAGAATCTGCGATATGAAGAGAGCTCAAATATAAATTAAATAAAAATAAAAATTGAACAAAATCCGTCTTATCTTCGTTCCTGGGCAATAGAAAATGAACTAGCCTGGAACGGAGCAAGGAATACAGGTTAAGACCAATAGGAATGACCTTGACTACAATTAAAAAAAGTATAAATAGTTGGACAAAAAAAGAAGGAATTTTAATAAGTTATTTAGAAAACCTTGCCACATGCAGAATGGCGAAATCCTCAATAGACGGATTTAGTGGTAAACTTACAAACCGAGCTCTTAGCTCTACCAAAAAAGTTTTTAAATTAATGGAGGGACTAGCAATGGCGAAACTGCGATATCATCGTCAAGGACAAAGAAGGAAGGTCTTTGAGATTGACGCACTCCAAAAATAAAAGGATCGGTCAATGGATGGAATTTGGTAAAAGATTAAAACGATTTTCCCACCGTGCAACTACAGACAATAAATTCGATGCTTATAGAAACCAGAGGATTACAACGGGTTTTGGATGATTGAGTGACGAGCTCTTATGCGTTGTTGACGTTTTGTTACACCGAGTATTCTATGATCCGAGATCGCCTAGTTCTTGAACTGCGTGTACGGTCTTTTGTATTCTTTGTTAACTCGAACCTAACTCGAGCCTTTTTAGTCGATATGTTTTGGCCTCTTACCTTCTTGCATTCTCGCATTCATTCGTCCTCCTCGCAGAAGTTGCTCGAATGATCTGCTTATCATCCTGCAAACAGCCACTTTGAAATGACAGAATCATCTTCACTGGAGTTTTTTTCGATGCCGTGAAAAATGGAGGTGTTCTTTAATTCAATTCTATCAGCGTACCCCACGACTACATAATTATAATCATTTGTAAAAGAATCAAAATCATTCTCAGAAGCCCTACAGTAGAGTTTGATCCGTTTACCCGTATTTGTAATGTTAACCATAGCTTTGTAAATCTCCAAGCGATGACTATGAAATCCTTATTTTTTCCAAGATTTGTCCTAGTGAGAAAAATTAGTCATCCAAGCCGAAAGTGATTCTTCAAAGACAAAACATGGACAATTCTTAGACAGAACAAATAAAGTAGATATTCCAGCCGTCGGACATGTTCTTCGTCGAGAATACATAGACTGCGCTCCTTTCATATGTACATACTTAAGTTCTCGCAATAACTGTGTCACACTATGCGTCGTCCATCGATGGATTATGTCGAATGCAACTTTGCAACAACTATGGACTGTTTCCACTCAAAGAAGCCTAAAAGTTCATATACATTTCTCGCTCTCCGCCAAGAGATCCCACCAGCATAAAATGCCGAAGACCATTACCGGAGTATAATACTGATCTGATTTGAAAAAGCACGTATCTAAATAGGAAGCGCGAGATCTTCGAGCAAAGAAGAAGAGAAAAATGTCTGCTCCATAGAAAATAAAGGAAGGAGAACGAGAAGCGCACGTTCGACTGCACAAGGAGGTACCACTAGATCGGAAAAGCGGATGAAAATAATTTTGCCGAGAGCATTCTCTCTTAAGAACAGCAAATGTATGACAAAAACTTAGGTTTTCAGTGAGATCTGCCGAAAACACGGCTTTCGTTCGGTGTTTTTGAAATCATTTGGTTACGATTTGCACTCGATGCCCATGACGAGTACGATAAATTTACGGGCTATACAGTGCTTTTGGCGTCTCTTTGAGGAAGACAATCCTAACCGTGATCAATGGTCGAGCAACACACCTGCCCCCGATCCCAGAAACCCAACACTAAAATCTCCATATCCATGGGAACACATCCAAGTGTTTTCCAGGCTGAACTACTAGCCATCGAATCATGTGCCATAGAAAACCTTGCAAAAGATCATAAAGGTCCAGAATTCAACCATGGCTGATTCTAAAACAGCGTTCACTGGTCCGGAATCTTTCGGTGGTGTAAGCTGGACTACGGCCTCAGGTCTGACCAATAAGTTCGAAAACAAGGTACTCATTGTCCACTGGAGAAATCTATCGGGACTCAGACAATCTAAATTACTAATCAATCCCTTATCTTACAGAGAAATCCTTAAACTCAACAAGGAGAACATTAGGAAGCTCTTGAGCTTCCTCTCATGCCATTGCCGCTTGGGATCACATCTAACCAAACTAGGGCTCAGTACAACCACCGAATACCGACTCTGTTTGGAGGACGACGAAACGGTTCTTTGTGAATGTCCAGCTCTAATTTGGCTAATTGTAAGAAGACGTATCTTCCTCAAAGAGGACGGTATGTCCCCATTGGACATTAGACAATCCAATGCTTTAGACATTTTGACTTTCATCAGAAGGATGGAATGTCTGTAAGTCTAAACAAACTCCCCAAGATACAAAAGGTCTATTCTTTCAGACCGCAGTGTCCGCCGCTTAGGCAGGGGCAGATATATATAAAAAAAGTATGTTTTTTCAACATTCGATGCGTTTAAAAAAAAAAAAAAAAAAACATTATTCACATATACGTGACTCATAAAAATTAGTACGTTTATTTATTTTTTCTGGATGCACCAATGTGGTAGTCATTGTTTCTAAAAACTAAGGGGATTGTTTCTGGATGAACCGATATTTTAATTTAATTTTCGACTATGTAAGCTATAACTTCCGCGGTTATTTTTGGACTTTTTCGCACAAAGTTTAGAATTCGCCTTTTTGCGCAACGATTTATTTTGGGTGGTCGTCCTTTCGTCGTTTCTTTCGTCATTTCTCAATACTGTTTTCCGCTACTTGGTGTAAAGATCATCTTTTTTCAATAGAACTGTTTTCTCTTGATAGTCTACATAAATTTGATATTACGAAAACAACATAGCCGTCTCAGACCAATAACAAGTTTATTATTTCTAAGAGCATCGATGGCGTATGTTTACTTTTTTGTATTGGCTTAAGTGATGTTTTGATATTTTAAAACGTACCCTGTAATTTGATAGCATAATCATATATAAAAACTTAAACTAAACATTTCTAAGGGGGTATGTATATTTATTTGGGCCAATTAACATAACTTGAACCGTAAAAATGTCTGTTATCCAGAGAAGGCGAGATAAAGAATAATCATGGGAATAAGTAGATTTCAGCGTGCTTTCCATGGGCACGTACTGAAATCGCAAAAAAAATCTCCAATAATTGCTTGGCATCCTGCAGCCTCTCTGAATCTAAACGATTAATTACTCTTATTACTTCAAAGTTCAAACGCTTTAGTCCAGTGAAGATCATTCACGCCTACAGGTCCAACTTAAGACGTGAGGTGGAATAAATTGGAGAGGACAGGAATTGCTCCGCCGATCATGTAACTACACACGAGCTACGGTCCTTTTTATAACCGACCCTCAAATCCATTTTGTATTCCGAATCCAGTATCCATAAAAATATTAAGAAGACCTTTATCTATTTAATTACAGGATAACATTGCTATATACTTTCATCCAAAAACATTTAAAAACGATTTCGTATATAAGCACAAACATTTAAAACATGTGATAGCCACGTAAAAAAGTAAACGAAATCAATGTCAAAAAAGAACTTGGACACAGAATATTAAATTATATTGTTAAAGAATGTAGCATAAAAGAATATCAGTGTTTGGTTGGTAGGCCCTCGTTCTTTCGAACCATTCATCCTTGAGTATGTATTCCAACTCTCTTCTGTTTGTAAATTTGTCCATAAGCGAACATTGTGTGCTATATGTTTCGGAACGTTGTCTTGGTAGACGTGGAAACCGTCCCTTATTCCCAATTTTGCAGCACTTGGCACAACATTTTCTTTAAAATTGTAAAATATTTTGTCTGGTTCATAATTCCATTAATTATATACAGCTGTCCTAAACCAACAGCCGACATGCAGTTTCAAACCATAACAGAGCCACCACCGTGTTTTACACGCTTTTAAATTATTTTTCAATTCTTAATTTGGTTTTCGCCATACGTAAGATTGACCATTTGATCTTAATAAGTTTTATTTCCTCTCATCCGAGAATAAAATTTGGTTCCAAATAAAAAATCTTTATTTTTACATGCTTTAAGGAGTCTTGAATAAATGAAAAGTGAAGGATATGATATCTGTCCGAGTTCTTTATTGATCCACTGTACTTTATCAAAAACTTATCAGCAGTTAATATGTAATAAATGTTTTGTAGTCATTGACTATGTTTGCAAAATTCTGCCCCCGTTTACACTTCGCTTCAGGTCACTAAATAAACAACAACTGCAACAAATAAATATGCTTACTGCCAAGTTCACAGCCTTAGATTATGTCATCTCCCAGGCATCGGTATCTCGATCTACTTTCACAAAACAACCAGACAGCCTCCACAATAATTAAAGAATCAATGTTATGTCAATAAAAAAAATACGTTTATTTGAACCCAACTCATGCGAAAAACAAATCCAAATCCAGTTGAAAGAAAACTTAAGCACTTGTTCGTACTAACTCCTTTAGTACAGTCTCGAGTTTACGAGAATCGGCAGCGAACTTGCGTATACCATCGGACAACTTGTCGGTAGCCATGACATCCTCATTAAGCATCCAACGGAATGTTGCCTCGTTCAACGTGATTTTCTCGAGTCGAACATTTTTAGCATTTTCTGGATCCAAGAGCCTGTCCAGAGCTTCATCGCTGCCCTTGAGCTCCTCAAGAAGTTTTGGGCTTATGGTTAGCAAATCACATCCAGTTAAAGCCTTAATTTCCCCCGTATTACGGAACGACGCACCCATTACCACAGTTTTGTAGCCAAATTTCTTATAGTAATTGTAAATCTTAGTCACTGATACAACACCAGGATCCTTCTCTGGTTCGAAGGACTTGTTTTCTGTGTTTGCAACATACCAATCCAAAATACGGCCAACAAAAGGTGAGATCAGAGTAACCTCTGCCTCAGCACATGCCACTGCTTGACAGAATGAGAACAGCAACGTCAGATTACAATGTATTCCATGATCCTTTTCCAAAATTCTAGCAGCTTGAATGCCTTCCCATGTAGAAGCGAGCTTAATAAGAACTCGCTCTTTGGCAATTCCCAGTTCCTCATAGAGGCCAATCAATTTGAGTGCCTTCTCCACGCTCTTCTGTGTGTCAAACGACAAACGAGCATCTACTTCCGTAGAGACACGACCGGGTACTATCTTGAGAATCTCACAGCCAAACAATACGCACAGCATATCCATTGCTTCCGATATCATATCTTCCTCAGTTCTGTCATAAGTTTTATTCGTTTATTTATAATCGGTCAAGTTAAAAAAAAAAATTACTTACTCTCCTACCTTGATTCCATGTTTTACGGCCTTGTCAATTACGCTCTTGTATTGATCCATCTTCGCCGCCGACAAAATCAACGAGGGATTAGTCGTCGCATCTGTGGGCTTGTAAGCCTTAATCGCTAATCACAGAAAGCAAAGGAAACATAAATTATATCGCACAAATTTCTGCACTTATTTGCAATGCAATTTGAAAAAAAAAACAACAAAAACATCGAAACGCACTCGAGAACTTTCCAGTCGCTCTGAGATGTCTAGTGGTGTCACCTTGAACATCGGCTGCTTCTAATGCTGTTGCTAATTGTATTTTTCTGTTGTTACTTACATTCAAAGTCTCCAGTGTCGGCCACGATGGTTGTAAACTTCTTTAGATGATCCAGTGTGGACGTCATTTTGACTTTCTTCGACTGATGTGAGCTCATATTTGTGGAAACTTTTGGGACTGAACGAAATCAGAAAGAAAAATAGAAAACACCGCAAGTTAACTGGACTTGTTGCTGAGCATAAGAAACATGGAATGGAATTGGAATGGCAAAAAACATGCAGCGAGGCTAAAGGCAGTGTTCCTACCTTATTCTATGAATATATTGGCGTAGAGCACGAAGTGAGAGGTTTCTATCAGCTGATGCAGGGCGGCCTTGTATTTTAGCCGGCATGACTCCATTCGTTAAGTCAGCTTATCATGGTCGTTGTGTTGCATTATGGACAATCGCAAGGGGCCACGCTTTTGGTGAAATTTTTGTGCTTTAAGCTCAATGATGCCAAATAAGGGAAACTTTTTGAAATAAAGAAAACTTGAATAAAATTTAAACTAACGACTGGAAATTGAACTCCGCGGTTTAGTTTTATATTTTACGCAGTACATAGAACATAGAAAAAATAAAAATGTTAGAACTTAAGATTTTTCAGGCCTTGTATGTTGCAGATTTTCCCCTTACCACGGTGTCTCCTGATGTGGATTCGAAGACGCTGCGTTTATGTTATTTCTAACCGCTCCACGTGTCCTAGCCTGGTTCGTTGTACCCTAATCTTTTTAATAAGATACAAATAAGTGTGCAGCCCGAACATATCGCTGAACCTTTTCTTTCACATTCCCTTTATGCAGAGGGCACGAAAACTTATTTTCCTTTTTTTGAAACTTTCTTAGCGAAAGTGATTCTTCGTTGGATTTCTTTGATGGATTGGTTATCCGAATTGCCCCACGTATAATATAAGAGTGGAAAATTTCAGCGTCGTTTGGATTTTATCAAAGCTTCAGTTTTGGTCAAGTATGCTTCTATCGGAAGCTTTACCGAAACATAAAAGAAGTCATTTTTTCCACAATCTCCTATAGTGTTTCGTACGCTCATAAGACCCATCAGGAAAGTGGAAAAGATCGCTTTTATTCGCCATCTTATAAATCTGCCTCTCCCGACAGCTTTCCTGCAAAATTGAAAGTGGGCAAACACCCTGAATGCATTATTCGAAGTAGGAGTAGCAAGACATGGTCGAACGAAATTTACAGTTGAAAACGTTTGCTCAAGTTTGTTTCTTATTTGGAATGCTAAGGCCGCGTCGTGGCATGTGATTCAAGTCGTATCGAATTCCATCGTAAAGGACGAAGCCTATCCTCATGATGTTGGCAGAAAGTGATCCAGAAGTTACCCGTGAAGAAAGAACGAAGAGTTAGAAAGTTGGTTTCAACATTTTTGTTCAAGAACTGCTTAAACATTTTATTTACAGAAAAAAATATTAAACTCAATCTAAAAAAATAAAGAAAAATTCTGATTGGAATTGTCATTAATAAAAAAAACTCGTAACATTTATTTAGTTGAATAAAACATAAAAAAACAGTGACTAGTAAAATACATAGCTTAAAACAAAATCATTGCTGTAACGATATACTTCAGGTAATAACTGAGAGTTTGTCTCCAGTCGCTTAAGCAACGCAGTAAAAAGCATCGGTGAAACTTTAACAATGTGCACACTAATGTCCTTTCTCCACGAATCCAACAAAGGATTCGTTTCGTCCTCATGGAACTGATACAAGACTTTATTGGCCTTGCATTTGGCCAGTTTCACTTGGCCTGTATTGTTATTGAGTCCGTCTGCCGCAGTAGTAGTGTTTCGTAAAATATCGAGATTCCTCTCAAGTATGTTGAGGAGAATATAATTCGTTTTTCGTGTGGGAAGAGCGGCTTCCACAATTGCTTTCGAGAATTGCATGATGTGCATTTCATTGCTTGTTGAGCACTCATCGAGTATTTTGGCCATCAATTGGTTAACCATCATTTCGGTGTCCACGAGCTTGAATAAGGATTCCTTTAAAGCATCTGTCCAAATTTTCACTGCCCTGCCGTCGAAAAGGGTCTCGCCCAAATGAAATAAACATCTGCGGCAGTAGACATGTTTCTCTTTAATATGAATTCCCTTTAGACAATCAGCATTTAGGACGATGAAGTAGAATCCGTAGAACATGTCGTTTATTTTGGGAACCAGAACTGAATTCAAATCGGGTCCATGGTGGCAGAAGAACTCACCAACATCAATGGAACCTGATGGAAATTCGAGAACTCGATCAAACTTGACCGTATCATTGGACACTTGATTCTGGCAGCTGCTGCACTTTAGAGCTGCTTCTTTGGACTCCGCGAGCCTGGAAACTAGTTGGGAAACCTTATGGCATGGCGGATCGCACGGATGTGTCCACGCAGGTGAATAAGGAATAGAATCAATAGACATACGAAAACTTGCATTGTTCTCCTCAACCACCAAACTGCTCAGAGTTTGTGCTAGTACTGTGAAATGCTCTTTAAGTGAGATGCTCGTTTCAGTGGAGTATTCACGCAACGTAATGCTATTTTTGTCAATGTGGATTTTAACAAATTCCGTTTCGGTAAGGCTGTGGTCAAATTCCAAATAAACATTGGCGCAATATAAGGTCTTTCGAACCTCGATGGTGATGCATTTCAGTGACATCTGTGGAAGGAAACTGGAAAAGAATTTAAGTAATTAAATGCATGTGAAATGGGGGTATATGTGTTACCGTTGTTAAGTCCAAGTTTGAGGAGTATTGTGCCACAAAATATCACGATGGTAAACTATTGCAACAGCTTAAGGCAACATATTCCTTGGTAGGACAAAATTGCGCTTTGTTGTCTTCGAGCCAACCAACCAGGCAATCTGTCAAAAAAGCAAATAAAAAAAATTCCTCGTGCAAGCTTGTGGGACTTTCATATTTTTTTTTTCAGTGGACAGTGTTCAAAAGTTCTATTCGAGATGTGATTTTTTTTATTATAAATTGTGTTAATAATTTTGCGTCAAACCTTTTTATGGCTGAGTTAATGATTATTTGTCTGTTTATACCTCAGAAGCCACAAAATACAAAAAGCATGTAGAATAGGATATATTCAGTGGCAGCAGATAAATTATTAAGCAACTTCTTTCTTAATCCTGCACGAAGATGATGTGTGAATGGCACAGACTACGTCTTACGTCTTGCACCTTTCATCTCTCAAAACAAAAAATTCGGGCTCTACAAATAACTTCATTTGTTCTTATCTTTGGGTCTGAATTTGATTGACTCGTGAAATTGTAACTGTTGTGTGGAAACCTGAATTTCGATTTCGCATATATGTCAATAGCTTGAAGGTTTATGTGCCTTTAAGGGAGCCCAATTTGTTTTACGCATTCGATTGTATTGAGGCTGCCAGCCAGGGTATCAGTCAGTATGTGTTGGTGTTCTTCTCTACATTCCGTTGTGAAGCTGGACCTGGAAGACAAATTGCATCCTGATTACCCTCGCGAGAGCATTGCAGTTTATCAGAAAAAATAGTCATTAGCTGCGTATATCAAGAAAGCGTGAAAGCAATAGAATTTTCCCCGTCGTCACGGTGTATTATCAGTGAAAAATGATTAATGTTTGGACATTGTTGGCACAAAGTTGCATCTTTTTCTTAAAAATTTTTCCATATATTCACATTCTTGGAAAACTTTATGAAGCTGCAGCAGCGTACAAGAATATATTAATATCACTTTAAAGTATACATATCAGTATCTTTAGAGCATAAACACGATGTTGTCTAAAGCATAGCAGGTTCGGTATGTCATGACTCAAAAATTTTTTTTACCTTCAATGCGCACCAATTGAACGCAGCCCAATCCCAACTGGAAGAAATTTCCCTTTCACTCTGGCTGTCGCGCTAGACAAGTGTGAGTGGCGGCCAATCAAGGTCACAAACGCAAAATGCCGTTATAATGCACTGAATGCACCCGTTTCGAAATCCCCTCAGTCGACAGTCGTTGGGAAAGTTGCTGTCGTGTGTGAAGTGTGCTGTCAGTTTTGCGTGGCTCCGTCGGAAAGAAAAATAATAAAATACAGAAAATCCCCACAAATAAAAAAAATTTCCTTCGAAGCGTGCTCTTAATTTCTTTTACTTTGAATTAAGCGCCGCCACAAATAATCCACACTAGCTATGGTTTCTAGTAAGTAGAAATATTTTCCGTTTCGCTACTAGGAGTTCTGCATAACCTTAAAATTAAGCTAAAAATTTAACAAAACAAAATTTGCAAATCATTAAGCTAAATACAGAAATAAACCGATTGCATACGCCAACTCAGTAATGAGGCACTCGGTTGGGAGCAAGCAATTCCATTCTCATTTTTACCCTACCCGCTATTGAATCGGTCCAACAACCTACTTTCTTTATTTCGCCTGCCTTTCCTTTGTTGTCTGTTGTTGGGCTGCTTTATGGCTTATTCGTTGTTGCTTTTGCATGTTTCGGGCATCGCTCTCATTAAAATATTCCACCAGAGACGTTGTTTGCATTCGCAAAAGTGTTTGTTGATTTTAGCTCCAGCACACGAGAGCTGATAAAGGCCATAAATGTAAGCAATCCAGGTCATGCCAAAGGAGTAGGCTTTCTATCCCTTTTGCAAAATCACTGCACATGGATTATGCAATATATTTTATTGACATGTTTGCTTGCATCAGATAAAAGATGGAACGCAACTCCTACTTTCCATACTCTTGGTTTTGCTTTTGTTGGATATTCCTATTTGTGTTTTTTTTTCATCATAAATTTATCTTGTATTCCAGTCGACAACTCGTACATTTATCTAAGGTTTAAAATAAGACCCTAACGATGGAGTGATAGGGTGTGGTGTAAAGTTTTCTTTTGTTTTATGCATGCACCTGATGTGTAGTGAATAAATGAATCTTCAAGGTCTTGGGATCACCAGGTGATTGAGTTTTAATGGCTAACACACATAACAAAACCGAATGGACATTGCACATTTTTTGCGGGGGCGGTCTGGTTACATTTGCATGCGATTTATACCCAGTTGGATTGTTATTACCGATTGTAATGCAGCTGGGATGATAGTCAGCGTGTATGTGGTTGAATCAGTGATATATCAATTCTTTTAAATTCTTATCCGATAATGTTAGAGACAGAAGATTGTTTCCATTAAAATAAATATCTGGAATAAGTTAGTGTAATCCGAGAATAAGAAAAATAGGTACCCACATTTTTCTTTGACCTTATGCGATACACATTTCCCCATTCCAAACGAAGTAATAGGCTCCGTCCTTAAAAAAGGAATAATGAATCTTGTGGGCGTGATTCGAATACACTTAATAAGCGGAGCATTGTTCTTCATTCTCTCGAGTCTAAATGTTTCCTTCCAAGGCACCCAAACTCTGTTCTTCTCTGCCAACTTCACTGTTGGCAGCATAATCTCGAGGTGGTTAAGGAGTTTACCTACACCGGATTGACATCAACTCCACGAATGAAACTTAAGGGAGATTCGGCAAAGACTCACCCGAGAAAACCGCTGCGAATTCGGTTTGGTGAAACAAATAGGTTCAAAACTCCTATCTCGGAAGACGAAGTGTAAACTTTGATCCTGCCCGATATGAAATCTAGGGCTGGACGATAAGCAGGAAGGCAGAGCAGATTTTGAACACTTTCGAGAGAAATATTCACATCGAATATTTGGTCCTGGTGCTGTGAAAACTAAATGGCGACAACATTTCCCAGATGTTGGCGGGAGTTGATAGCCACCTATGAGTTTGTTATTATTATGACAAGCAAGAGATTATTTGCTTTATAAAACAGTTCGATACTTCTTAGGTTTTTTGTTTGTTATGATATGAAGGTATCGCAGAACGAAAATTCCCGTACTGTTATTTGTCGTTACTATTTTCTTAATCTATCAGCTAGTTTCCTTGTGATGTTCTATTTTTATACCAAACTCCGCTACACTTGGTTTCTTCTTTCTGAGATAATTGCTCCGTTCACCTGCTACCTTCTTTCCGGGCGGCAAGCAAGGTTCCTCAGCTTTTAAAAGTGTAGTATAGACGGTCTGGTCTCTGACGAAACTACTTCTGTAGTCTTCGGGGAATGAAAGGGAAGGAGGGTTAAAATAACCACATTAATATTTTTTCAATATATTCTCCTTTAACCCTAACACATTTTCAGATCTCTCAAATAATTCAATAATATTTTTGAAAAATAAAAGTTGGCTTAATCACGGACTATGTTAAATTTTCTCCATGCTGGCTGCTTCCTTCCCGATATATTTGTTTGCTCGTCAATTACTCAGAAGGTAATGACCCGATTAGGTTCAAATTTAATATGTATATTGATAATGAATCACTCCATTATTACCTATCCAAAAGAGGAACTTCACCCCTGCCAGCCTCCTTATGACCTCCTCGTAGATATCATTAACATCGGAAAATAGACATAAGCTTATACGTAGCTCTACGTCCAATGATGTGTTCTCAGGAATTGTATTTCACAAATCGGTTTTTAATTATTAAACTAGATTAATATTTTGATGCGGATAGTAAGAAAAACTTATTTCATTAACGAAAAAGGTAAAGGATATGTTTTGTGGAAATATTCAGGAAAAGTATACGCCGATATACACGACATCGTGATTTTACCAACTCGTAATTCCTACGAAAACCTACGAAATCTTTTCGACTTACTGAGAAATTTCAAATTTTTGCTTAGAAGAGAGCGTTAGATAGTGAACGCAGAAAAGTTTCCCCATACTCCGGCTTTAAAAACAAGAAATTCCTCATACAGATTAATGAATACTTTAAACTTTAAACAATCGCTTGAAATTGTTTTTTTTTTCTCGGCTTGCTTAAATTTCTTTTTCATGTTTGTGGCTATATTAAGCGCATTCCAGGCGTGCAGAGTTCGCGTAGCGAAACGTATCCGTATGTTTATTATGTACCCATTCATTGAACTTGCGTCGCAAACAATGGTTCAATGACTTTAATTGCTGAACCATTTTGATCTCAAAATTTTCGTTTTATTGTGTTTGACTTTTCTGGTTCAAAGTGAACGTTTAAGTGTGGTACAAGTGGAACTTCATTAAGCTCCAATTAACTGAAGCTGTAAGCTTTGCGCGCCTTTTTCCGAGAGACATGTTTCATTGGGAAATTTACGCATCGCTATATCAGACCGCCAAATAATCTCCAAGTGAACCTCGCAGTGCAAAATTTACCAGAGTTAATTTATTAAGGCACATTGTATTACCGGAATATTGTAGAGCCGTCTAAGCTGATAGTCAATACCACTTCTACTCAGCAAAATCAATACACTCCTGTGAATGCATCCCAAACGAAACTTGTCATAGTTTTGATCTAGACTCGTTCTGAGACATAGTAAAGCGAAAAATGCAAGACAAAAATGCTTTTGTGGACATTTTTCTATCTTCCATGACAAAATATTTCATTTACAAAGTTTAAACCGAAAACAGACCCAATACAATGTTTTCCCAAATACTTCTCCTCCTTTCGTCCAATAATTTATAATTGATTCGACCAGTTTATGTACTTTACACTTCGCTTGCACATGTTATGCACACTTCAAACCCGTAAGAATTATTTGGTAAAAAGTACCCCTTCTTAAATTTTAAGCACACCTAAATTAAGTCTTTTCTTAAATGACGATTGCCACAAGCAACATTTTGTGATAATTCATTGCAGTTTTGCGTTTACAAAAAATACCTGCCTCTTCCGTGTTGTATCGTCATTTAAGAAGAGATTCCCAGTTAACGCAAAAAACAGTGCGCTTAACGCAACAACAAATAATGAAATTACATTGTTCCAATGCGTCCAAATCAAGAAATCCAACATCACCACCATCAACGCATCTATTTTTAGCTCCAATAACAAATGAACAATTGGAAAAGTGGCGCAAGGATTTCTACAGCGAGCCAAAAAATCTACTCGCACAGAATGCATGCTCCAGAGGCGATCCCTTCGATGTTGCACTTTCCCGAAAATCACTAGAGCTCACCAATCATGTTTTCAACTTTAAGGTAAGCTTGAAACAATAATCATAACAAAAAAATCTAAGCTTGTTTTTTTTTTTTTTTTTTATGTTTGTAGGTTGAGAGTGAGGGCAAACCCATTACTAACCAAAAGAACTCTGGAAGATGCTGGCTATTTGCTGCACTCAATTGCATTCGCATTCCTTTCATGAAGGCCCTCACTTTGGATGAATTCGAGTTCTCTCAGGGATACCTATTCTATTGGGACAAAATAGAGCGATGCAATTATTTTTTGAACAACGTCGTCAAGACAGCAGAGCGAGGCGAAAAAGTCGACGGCCGTTTGGTGTCATTTTTATTGCATGTATGTAGTAACTTGGTTTTAATTTCATAAAATTTATTGTGGCTTGATTATTCAAGGATCCAACATCAGACGGTGGGCAATGGGATATGTTGGTTAATCTTGTTACAAAACACGGTCTTATGCCAAAGAAATGCTTCCCAGAGAGTTACAGCTGCGAGGCTAGTATGCGCATGAATGCCATTCTCAAAAGTAAAGTGAGTATGAAATAGATTTTCTCATTTTAAATTTTATGCTTATTCTGTTCCGATCCTATCCGATCTTATAGCTAAGAGAGTATGCCAAAAATTTAAGGGACATTCAAGCCTCTAGTCCATCGGAAGGAGCGCTTGAAGCGGCTATTCAAACTATGATGGGTGAAATTTACAAAATTGTTGGCATTTGCTTGGGAATCCCCCCACAGACCTTCACTTGGGAATACTATGATAAGAGCAAAAATTTCTGCAGCGTAGGACCCCTTAGTCCGCTGGAATTTTACAACCAGCATGTGAAGCCAATTTTCAATGTTGAGGACAAGGTGAGAGTACCTAAATACAAGTGAAATGGAATGATTAATTTAATATATTTGAAACTTAGGTGTGTCTTGTAACGGATCCCCGTCCTACAAGCCGATACGATACGGCATACACTGTAGACTGCTTGGGTAATGTTGTTGGTGGTCGTCCAGTGCTGTACAATAATCAACCAGTGGAACTACTCATGGATGTGGTGACTAAAAGCTTGAAAAAGGGTGAACCCGTTTGGTTCGGTTGTGAAGTCAGCAAACGATTTGCTTCCAAACAGGGCATTGAGGACTTGGAGATGTAAGTATATCTGTTCTTTAAGCTCTGTTTCAAAAGAATAGCGGTCAAAAATAGAACATAATCAAAGATTTAAGTGCAAACGAGAATGCATGGTACCCTTAAAAGCTGAGTCCGACTTAGAAGTGCGATTCTCGAAATTAAGATGGAATTTCCTTCTGAACTTCAAGAGAAGATAATTTAGCAGTAATCCTTAGAAGGCAAGATTGGCAGTCAAATGCAATCAGTTGCATTTTCCTAGCAAATCATTTTACCGTTGAAAAAACAATAGAAGTAGAAATTTAAGTGCATTAAGAGTTAAAAAAACGCAAATTCTACAGCTGTCATCAAAATTCTTGAAAAAAGAGAAGGATTTTGCTCAAGACTCTTCTTAATATGGATATTGCCTATCTCTGTGACTGGTATCTTTATAGTGATCGTGAGATTTTGAAATTTTTAACGGTTCAACGTTTTTTTTTTTTGGTCTTCAATAAACACTTGTGCGAACCATATCTTGAACCCAAGCGCAGTGATCTTGACGGATTAAGACGAGTTATAAACTCAGTTCGCTCGAAAAAATACATGATATGTTAGCGGATGGAATCGTTTAATTTCACAACACTAGTGTTGCTTGTGGTTTAACCAAGGTGGCATTTTCGAGGGGTCACATTGATTAGAACATATAATATAAATTTTTGCCATCAATTTTCTCAATGACTCCAATATCGAAAATTGGTCACAAAGGCTTTCTGAAAGATTAGGAGAAGAAAAAGGTTGTCTTGTCACCATAAATATAAGCTCCACTGTTTGAACACTGGAAGATAAAATACGAAATGTTTGTTTGTTTTTTAAGAGTATTAAAAATGTCTCGGTCGTCCGAACCAGAAAAGAACTTTAACGTTCTGACTAAAATCACCATCAATGTCCAGGAATACGGGGAATGTATTTAATTGTTATAGTTCAGCAAATTCTATACAGACAATAAAGCTGTCATAGCTTATTTAGTTTTTGTGCGGGCATCCTGTGAATTGAAGAAACGTGATGTTCGCAGCTTACCATGGCTTAAATGACCGCATGCGAGCATCCGCCACAGGCATTTTTTAACCCCATCTTGTTTCATTTAACATGGTTGAAAATGCAAATTGTTTTTTGTTTTGGTGTACGCGGCTCGGTTGTGAGTGACCACACCTTTGGGAATGTACCGAGTAGGTAATAAACTGTAGGTTGACGCGTTTAATGCGAATCATCTGACTTGTATTTGTATTTCTTTAGTAATATATATATTTTTTAAACTATGTACTAGTGTTATCAATAAATGTTTTACTTATAACTGCCTATGAACATCCCACATTGAATTACTTAATAAATTGAAGTGGCATTAAATTCTATCAATTATCACATATAAAATGTCACCAACTATTTTCTTAATAATACTATAATTATAGCTGGATTCGATATGAAATGTAATGTAAAAGAGATATGTATGAGAATAATGACCAATAAATTAAATGAAATGAAAAGCGTAAAAATCAGAAGGGCCACAAGCGATGTTTAAACACATTAAGCCTGCATTTGCTTTACTAAATCTCATGTTTTTCGTTTCAGACACGATTTTAAACTAGTTTTTGATGTTGATATCCAGATCACACTTTCCAAAGCAGATCGTCTTCTTTATGGCGAATCTGCAATGACACATGCCATGGTCTTTACCGCCGTTTCAGTTGATGTAAGTAAAAAAATAAATTTTAATGTAAACTTTTACTATCATTTTTCTTTTCTTTATCGCACATAGGCCAAGGGCAATCCTACAAAATTCCGCGTTGAGAATTCGTGGGGTGAAGATCGCGGCGAAAAGGGTTACCTTGTTATGACCTCCGACTGGTTTAAAGAGTTCACCTTCGAAGTGGTTGTCGACAAAAGCCTTGTCAACCCCGAGACACTAAAAGTGTTCGACATGAAACCGATTGTGCTTCCAGCATGGGATCCTATGGGAACTCTAGCTCAGTAAACAAAACCTAACACTTCAATCATCACTGAAACCGGCACATCAATCTAAAGCAAGCTTATTTTTTAAAACGTTTCTTTTATTATACAAAAAAAATGCATTTCGCGTACTAAATTTAAATCCAATTGAATGCCATTAAAATTTTCTGTAAAAAAAATATATAGTTATATGCATGAGGATGAAGAAAGTATTTTTTACAAATATGTTGATAGAATGAATAAAAAAAAATATTGAATAAATGTTCTCTGTTTTTTCGTTTATGCAAATTATATATTTCGGATCACAATTTTTAAATCAACACGTTGATTGTAGATTGAGATCGATTTGTATTACTTTTTTGTAGATGTGTATTTTTATTTTTTCTTACAATGTTAGATAAATATCTGACACAGCTCATCGCTTAGCTATTAACGAGGATCACAAAAGCTGTTGGGATTTTAGCGCGTCTTGTTTTCGTTTTTGCTTGAGCATGTATTCGTACTGTAATCGATGCCAAATTCCGTGGCACATCTTTACAAGACGCCCGTCGATGCTCTTGTGTTGGATGGCAAAATTGTATTGTTCCCGGACTATGTGTTTCGCGGGGCGCAGTTGCCCTGTTTGAATTAGTGAGATGCTGTAGTATAGTTTACATCTGGCTTGAAGAAACGGATCACCCATTCGTAAACCTATCTGTAGTTGCCGCAAGGATATTTTGCGAGCTGTTTCAGCCTGAAAGACAAAATTTCCGATTAGAATAAAACAAAATGAATGTTATCTAAGCAACGCTAGCTCTCGACGACACGAATTGCCTTCGGCTGCTTTACCAGAAAGTCAACCCGTCAGGAGACTACACAGAGGTTCTTTGCTTTGGCTTGATCAGATCTGGTATGATAATGAAAACAGTCAATGTATTCTTAAACTTGGTTTTGTACTTTCTTTGTTGTTTTCTAAATAAAAGGCTACCAGCCACATAATTTACGATGCAAGTCGCGTTCATCATTGTAAAGGAGGAATAATTTTATAATGCTTGGAATGGCAAGAAATCGACATCCAGTAAAACGTGATTCATTTATGTTTTATGTGGAACATGTCATCTGTTTAAACATCAGAGCCTTTACAATGACATTCTTATCCAAATGAAAAAAAAAAATCAGTTTCTTGAAGGCTGATGACTTGCGCCAATTTTTGCCAACTTTTTTGGTTCGACATCAAAATTGTGACCGAAGCGATAACAAATCATCTCTCTGCACTTAACTTTCGATTTTGCGGATCAAAGTTGGTAACTACTTACTTCACTACGCATTTATTAGATATTTCACATGGCTTTTTTGCCTTAAATTGCTTTAAAAGTTTCAGTGTGGACGATTGGCTAATGCAGTGGCTCTAAGGATCACTCGAATTTACCAACTTATGTATCCTTAGGGTAGATGCTTCAGTAGGGAAAACATTTTGCAGTGGATGACCGATTCAGTTGTTCAATAAATGCCAAATCAAAGTTATGTAAGAAACCGTCCTCAAAAAGTCAGTATTGTTTGGTTTTCGTGGAAGATGAATTGGTCTGTTTAAAGGCACACTATATTATGGTGTTGAATTAAAGCTATGAGTGAAATTTCAAAATCATTGTTATGAGGACATGTGCGACTTCAAAGCATAACCCTGAAAGCGGGAAAAATGTATGTGTTTTTAGTTTTAAACTGATTTACTTACACATTTTGAGAATTGTTCACCCAAAGCTGAAAATCCACCACCAAGTGTTGACAGCCATGACATCAGATTATCCACTTCAACTTTTTCCCAAATTGTGTGAGAAGTTATATCGTTCCTGAAACAAATTTCCCCAAAAATATGTACTAAATATCTAAGCGGCTCTGATTAAACAGATTTACCATTTGTAATCGATGACTTCTTTGTTGGGTGGAACAATCTTGATGACAAGCAGTTTGCCATCTAGAAACGGACTTTTGCAGAGCTTGTATCCATAATTGGTATGTTCTAGAATCTCCCGAACAAGATAGTGCACAGCTATTCCATTGGCTTCAGTCTTGAGTCGGTTTTTTGGAGTATTGCTTTGTGGAGGCTTTTGTGTTAGTCTTTTCGTGCCGTTGGAATTAACAACAAAGTATTCCTTTTCGTTGAAATAATTTGAAACACATATGGTAACTGTCATCGTGTGTTGTTGTTTATTAAATTAAATGAATTTGCATTAAAAGATTTGAATTAAAATACGAAATGTGCGGAAGCGGATTGTTTGTTCATTCTATTCTCAAATGAAGTGCAGCAGCTGATTTTGACAGTTGTGACTAACAACAACAGAAACAGAGAGAGAGAGATAATTAGCTGATAGTTTTATATCGCGATAGAAGAGAGTTAATTCGTTTTCAGGTTAAAGGTCATAGCACAGTTTTTTTTATATAGTAAGGCTTAGCAGAAGTGCCAGTTGGCCCGTATTTAGAGTGCAAACATGCTTAATACCAGCTGAAGCCTAGTCGTTTGAGCCTTTTAAGCAACATTCGTTTTTGACGAACCACATTCTCCAAATGAAGAGGGTTTTATTTTTTTTTCATTTTTTTTAAGTCACATTAACGTGCGGTATGTGACTTAAAATGATATTTTTATTAAGGGAATAATCTTCGGCTTTATATTCTTTGCACGGATTCTACGTATTTATGCTGTATCTCAGAGTTCGAAACTATGTGCTTGAAATTTCAGCCGCGGACATATAAGACGCCTTTCTTTTTTGACTCCGAACAGAGCTCCAGCTGATTTCGAGAACGTCAGATGATGTCTGAACGACACCAGAGCTTATAGTGTTTGGAGCACAAACAAAGACAAGGATAACAGCAAACCACCAAATGCATTTGGGGTCCGCAAGTTTGTGAAGAAAGCTCGAGTGAGTTGTTTACTGATTGATAACCGAACATATTTTCTTGTGCGCTCAAATTTGAGAACCTCAATACGTCAAATCCAAAAACATTTTTTGAAGATGATTTGCATATTCATCTCAAGATTGCAATTTATGGAATACCTCTTATACACGTGCCTGTTTGGAATGGTTTTTTTAATAAGCGGCATCATTGCCCCACTTTTCTTTCAGGACACTAATGGAAGAAACGCTAGAGTCAGTACAGAGTACTGCCGAATTAAGAATTTGCCACAAAAGCCGTCCAGCAATCGATTTATGGCAATTTCAGAGATTCTTTCATTGGCTCTTACTGTGCTGGAAGAATTCTAACCACACATGTTTAAGATTGTCGCGAGCTTTTACTTCATTTTCCCTCGTTTATATCACCGGATCGAGGGATCGAGTACAAAAAGATCGAATGAGGATTCGATTTGACAGTACTTCTTAATCAAAGAGCTGCAAGCATTTTTTTTGTCCCTATTTTCTTGGCAACATTTTTGTTCGCTATTATTTGGAATATTTCTACTGGAAAAGACCGGAAATCTCTTCGCCTCTCTCTCTCTCCAACGAAATTTTTCGATCCGCGTTTATACGCAAAAACTGAATCCGATCTCACACAAAATTTGTGATATGATCAAATTATCGTATTTGAAACCGATCAGCGTTTGTATGGCACTTATTCCTGATTGAAGCCGGATTCAATACGTCATATAAACGGGGTAATTGTTTGACAAATCTTACTTTTGTGGGGATTCTAAGAGAATTGTCGCAACCCGTCAGCAATCAAGGCGTGCATATGAAGGAAGTGAAAAGAAAATAAATAGAAAAAAGATTTCTAAAAGATTGCAGAGTTTTTGTCTAAAGCTTAAACCGAATAAGCACAAAAGCAAATTAAAGAAACACAACTCCACTTGACTTGTTTCAGAGTGCTAGTCCAGTTCGCCTGAGGCAAAGGTTGATATGGTCTAATTCAGGTCACGACTTTTTCCATATTTTTTGCTTAATGTTTCATTCTGAAACCTTGTCTCGAAATGTCTTCTTAACTCGTACAACAGTTTCCCCCGTTCTAGGTAGTTATGCAACTATATTAGATTTAACGTGCATCAACACAAAACGCACACTTCTACAACTGAAATATATATTGTCCTCCAACTTGGGAGGTTAGTAAAAAAAGACCAATCGCGCGCCGACTCAGTTTATCTGTGTTTCTTCGCAGATCGTTATTTTTGAACGCTTCTTAAAAGATAAGGGTGAGCTAGAGAGATATATTCAACCAGTTACCAGATTCATTCAATTCAATTTCAAGTCAGTGAAACCCACTTTCTTGTTTTCACAAACCACTGGCTCTCAAGGGATAGTTACTACCCTTATAACGCATTTGCCAAAAGGGCAAGGAAGGTAGCATGTGAAGAATTGGCTAAAGTGATTTGAAGCTCAACTCTTTTTTGTTTCGTGTGGTTTTTTACTTGTGGATTGTTCTCTTTTGTTTGCAATCCTCTTCAATTGACAGTATTTTATTCGCCGTTAGTTAAAAAAGGAGCAATCGATAACCATTGTAACCACATTTCAAAAACTAGATTGCAGTTTACGATCTGGACAATGCAGCCGTTCTTGTAAGAGCATATCAATCACTTTCAATATAAATTACCTTGTACTGGTGTTATCATTTATATCGACTGTGTCGAGGTACGGGTAAAACCCATCATGTTCAGGATCAATTCACAAGTGTGGTATATGCTAACAAATGGAATCTTTAGGCCCTCAACATAATCATAAATTATAATCTCAGAATCGCGAAAAGTTCTCCATAAATAATAACAGATAAAAAGATCGATGAATCGTGGCATCAAACTGAGTACGAATTCAACTCAGCCCATTCCAGAACTTAGAGAATATTTCAGATGCAGACCGGATAAGGTTATAAGGACCTCTTGCAGACGGATGTCCCGTATTGTTTAAGGGGGGTGTTCTAGTCTAGAAATTTAAAAAAATCGTTTTTTTTTTTTATATATTTTCAAAGTTTAATTATTCAAGAATATATCTAAAAGTGGATTTTTCAAAATTCAAGTTATTTTCGGAGATATCGGTATTTTGCTGACCCGGCGTTTAAACTGGTTCGGCCGGAACTAATCGAACAAAAGGCATTAGAGATCCTCCGTCTACCTGAATCCATATTTCTCAATAAAACTTTTTGTCATTTGTAAATATTGTAATACAACAACTCAAGGTGATTTGTATCTTTTATATTTAGTGTTCACTTACGTCCAGCTGCTAACAGTTGAATTCTAACCTTCAAACCACGTGGACGTACATATGTACTGTGAGTGAAATAAAAATATTGTGAAATATTATTTTTTAATAAAATGGATAAAAAATCCTCAGCGCAAAGGATAACGCATCCAGATCGACAAACAAAAAGGCGATTTCAGGGCAATAGAAAATTAAAAAGCCAATTTACAAGAGCTTATCATCAGAGGAATTATTGACTCGATGTTAAGGTTCAGAAACTCAAAATAATAATGAGTCTCAAAACTCTTTGATATGGACTTTCGATCCAAAACTTATTCATTCCGGACCTAAGATGATTGAGATAGCGACATTTATTGTTGTTTGTATTTTTAATGAAGGCTTCATTCCTATTTTCTTAAAATGATGCAGCTAATGGGAATAAAAATTGGCCCGGGAGCTCATTCATTTGCTGTGAAACGAGACAACGCCCGGACTAACCACTCCGAGATACGAGCATCCAACGCATCAAGAAACACGGAAAATAGTTTTTTCGACGTTGAGGCAGGTCCGATGTATGAAACAGGAATGGAAGATTGCATAAATGTAAGTCTACAATATCATTTCATGACTAAGATTGCGAAAAACTTAACGCGAAACTTTAAACGTGTTTTTCTCGAAACTGTCTTTTTCAAAACAATACCCACGATTTCTCAGGTTCTACTACACCGATTTACCTGAAATTTTTAGAAAGTCGTCTTTAAGGACTTGTCTATGTCTGGAACTATCCCCATCCCCAAATTTGTATTACTCTTTTTTTTTTAAATTCGAAACAGCCAAATTGTTTTTTTTTTTGTGAAAAAAAAATCTTTCCAACTTTTCCGTAGTCAGACATTGCGACATTATACTCGATTAATAATCATTTGGTTATGGTTCGCATAACCATACCCACGATTGTTTGGACCACCACTTCATCAACTGCTAATTTTTGAAATTTTCAACTTTTTTATTTTTTTATTATTTTTCTGTATCCTTGTTATGTTAATAAATAACAAATAAAAAATGGATACTAAAAATATTAATTACCTTTTTTTTATAACACTTCAAAAATTACATGAAATTCATGCTTCTAGACTAGAATACCCCCATGAGGAAAGTTGGATGAAAGATTTTGTGTGGTCCAGCCTCTAGCAAGAAAAAAAAAACAAGAGCGGAAGCTTTCTTATCGTAAATTTTTGATTGTTCAATATTAAGCTGTGATCCCAAGGAAAAACAACCTCTAATTAGTTTTCATGATTTGGTTGACCTGTAAAGTTCTTGTACTTTAGTCGTGGTACCATAAAAATGTTTTTTGTTACTTTTTCCCTTTTTTTCCATTTGCGCTTTTAAAATTACCCCATCAAGTTCTGGTAGCCTCGAAATGGATGGTTTGCAGAATTAGACTCTGCGCATTGTCCGATGACCGAACTCGAAATTTTTTTTGTAGTTTGTGGCCCTCTCAGCACTTTTTTCCATTACTCTGGACAACGCAACGCCCGATCCCGATAATATCCTAATTTGGATATCAGTAAGACTTTTGTTATTTCCGAGCAAGAGGAAAACATGACCTATCAACACATCAGTTTCAATGACAATGACCACTTTTGAAATATTTTTTAAAAATCAATTCAAGCAGTTGTTTGTGTCCTTGACATACAAATGTCTTTTGGCAATCTTATAAATAGATCTTTTTATTGAGAAATCATAAAGCGAGTTCTTTAACTGAGTAGAAAGATAATGGCCTCTCAGCTTGGAAATCATGTCCCTGTCCAAAACAACTGCGAGCGTGGGCACATCCCAAAAGGCGCCTTGGAATCTTAAGGATGCAATGTGATTCCATTCAATGGATGACATTGCTATATCAGTCTCACGTAAGAAAATTGCCACTATTTGAGAGCTCCTCGACAAAGATGGTCATCAAACTAATCAGCTTCACAGGTGATTGCGTCTTTGACTTAGAGCACAAAAGCAATTGCAGAATTGCTTAAAATTTCGCAGAGATTACAGTCTTATAATTATAAGTTGTCAAGCCTCATATAAGATATATAGTATATAATATTCTAGGTATAAAATGGGAAATTCAATCCCATTGAATTCCATTTGGAAGTAATCCACCTTTTTTAAAGTGTTGCAAATGTTGCATTTAAAAACTATCAACGTTTCGATTTAAGCTTTTGATTGATGGCGCAAGCTAGCGTGTTGTTTGTTTACATAAATTTGCCTTGAATTATTTATAAAAAAGTCAAAAGAACCTGTTCAAAAACAATGCCAAATTAATTATGTATGTATGCACATCGGACGCCTCGTTTCATAAGACAACATTTTTAGTAACAACATTTTTCGCTGGGTGAGTCATTAAGTAAAGTAACGTCATAAAAACGAACGCTTTTGGGAAATTTAAAAGAATTCCATTTACGAAGAATCAAGCACTTTACAACCCGTTTCTGGAGTTGTTTGTTCCAAAATATGAGTAAATACCTTTCACATCCGCGCTTACTAAGCGCCCATTTTATCGAACATTTATTTGTAAAGCAGTGAGTTACTCCAGCATTAAACCAATTCATATGTGAAAATTGTTATCGTGCTAAGCATTGATAGGAATAGCTGATAAGATTAAGAGGCAACCATAGACCAAAGTAAAGTCTTTAAATTGTTTGGTCATATTGTATCCGAAAAGCCTCGCGTAAAGTTCATCGAATTTTGGTGTTGTAGTCAATAATCAATTATTTAATATTATATTGTGTTAAAATGCGTTTTTTGTATTTGATAATAGCAGCAGTTGCATTTTTGGCATACGTCAGTAGTGGTAAATATAATTTTTAAAACAGGCTTTTGAGTGTACTTTTGTTATTTTGTTTTAATATTTTTGTTCGCCAATGTTACATAATTGTGAATTTAAATTGGATAACGATGAAGTGATTCGATTGATTAATAAAATAAAATATATATATTTTTTTGATATGAAAACCGAATTCGCTCGATTTGTAGATAAGTTTGAATAATTTTGAAGTTATTTCGCATGAATTATAGGAAGAACAACATTAATTCCTTTATATAAACTTATTTTCCGTAGTTCCAAAAGTCAATAAGTACAGTCGATCGGAGATAAGAAGTCAATGTTATATAAAAAAAAAACAGTCTTATTTGCTATAGATAGCTGAGAGGCAGGTGATACTTAAAATAAAATTTCTACTTGCAGATAGGCGTGTCCCTCTGATCAAATATTTGATTTACCAGCTATTTTTCACCCTTTTTTCTGATTTATGTCATGTTTGATAATCGGAAATTAAGTTATTGTGGTTGTGATATTTTCCAAAGTGGGTTTGTTTGAATTGGATTTGGCCCTTGTTTTTTAAGCCAAGCCAACTCGTATGCATCTAACTAACAAGCATAATAATAAACTTAATTTTGTGTAGTTTTGAAAAGTGCGCTACATACTCCGAAGTTTAATAATGCACCATTTTTAGGCTAGCCTATATCTGTGACAGGTTTCAATAAAATTGTCACCTAAGAGAAGTATCTTAACTTTAGTTTTCGAACGTCCTTTTATTCATTACCAGATGTGTGGTCTATGAGTTTTAAGGTATGCCTCTTTTACGTGTTAATTTAAGCTGCCTTTTTCACGAGGAGCGTTGTACGCGTATGATGGACATATAACTGAAGCTTAGATCCTCCTTTTTACCTGAAATTTCATGTAGTCTATACTTGAGTCATGATGGATTTCGCTAAATTGCATTGATTTTAAATTATAATTAAAGAACTTTCTCGAATAGACTAGGGTTGATCAGAGAACAACCAATTAAGGTATAGTCTATTCTTAATCACTGCGGACAAGATATAAGCATTCATTTTACTTTTCTTGTATACTAGATAAACGAATAAAATTCCGAAAGTGTGGCTGATGATGATGGGGCTCTTACCTATAATTCATTTTCGAAGGAAGTCCTGGCCATTATAATATCTGAAGAATCGTCCAACAGGTCTTGAGAAATTATCAAAGCTTATCTCCCCTTCAAACCAGATTTGAGAATAAGTACAGCGTCTATGACAAAACTGTCTGAATCATCAGCGTGTGTAACCGTAAGCCAAGATACATTTCCCATAGTCTAGTCTTTCAGTTAATCTATCGGTCAGGCTTTCCCTTTGTGGGACACCTATGCAAAAAGGATTCACCTATGAATGATAGATTATTTGGTCTCCACTTTGACGGAAGTTCCTTATTTGAAGGTTCATATTTCTTTGTATCCTCTTTTTCCGTTGTCTTCCGTCTTGCAAATCGTGATATGGTGGTATGGTTTGCACTTATATGCCCTTGTATCCTGAGGTTGTCTTCAAACTTTTTCAGGGACTACTTTGATGCCAAGATCTTTGAAGATGGCACTCTCAAGTTGGCAGTTGTTCTCTATTCAAATTCAATCTTTAAAAATGAACAATTATGAACAATGTGCAAATTGCCTGCCCACACAATGAACTTCCTATTTGATGATAATAAAATTATACCGTTCGGTAAGATATAAGTTAAGATCTTATGTCCACTCGAAGGACGAATGACCTGAATGAATAGTCTCATATCCATATTCATTAGCAGAGCTTTTGCAGATAAAACTACTTCAGTGAACAATCATGTATCAATTTATCAACGACCAATTTATTCGTTGTTTTAATTTATTACAGCCTATGGTGTTCTTTAAACAAATTTGAAATGAGGCTTAAGACAGTTGTCTTCTTCTAAAACCGTCCTTGTTATGTCATTTAATTCTTTGTTGCGTTTGATTGGATATTCCTATGACCCAATGACCAAAATATTCACACATTTTAGAAAGGAATTTCGATATTTTCCTACCTACCTTCTTTATGTATATGGACATGGATTGAATAGATTTTCGTTTGAAAAATAATGCATGTGTCCGCCAATCTGATTAACTCAGTCCCTCCCGAGGGTCCATAAAAAGTATTGACCCGTTTTTTTCAATCTATTTGAACTGTACTAGGCATAAAGAGAAGAATTAATTTAAAAAATACGAATTTCGACAGAAGTTTGGAGTCAAAATGGTTCATAAGCACATAAGTAGTTCCGGCTCGGAGGGGATCACATTCAGTCCTGTTTAGCTTTTTTATGGTTCTTTCCAGATAGATTTTTTATCTTTTTTTATCTTTGAAAATAAAGCAGTGATCGTAATATCAAAGCTATTGGTGTGTGCGACTTTCTCTTTGTCCTTTTCTGTAAAGATAACTAAGAATTGGTTCATGAAAAGAAACAGCGAAGAAACCAATTTCATCCAGGTGTTTTAACTTTGTTATTTTGCTTTCTCTTGATGCTTCTTCTACATAATCAACTATCTTATACACCATAGGTTGCACAGTGATTTTTTTTTTCCTGAAACTATTAAAAGCATTAAGCTCAAGCAGGCCTTCATGATGGCTAAGTAATTATACGAACACATATACAGATGAAAATAAATTTGAAGATTTTTAACACAAAAAACTGGTGGATCCATAATTATCTGAAAATATTTCACATGGATCAGTGTTGCAAACGTCATCCGGAATCATTTATAGGATTCACACTTCCAAAATAATTTACTGCATAGGGACTATCGATCGTGCATTGCAGACGAGTTCAGAAGATCTTAATTGATAGAAGAAGTACAAAAATTATAATCATAGTTAAGACTTAGCTGGACTTTTAGTATGTAGCTGCGGTCTTATGGAAGAAGTCTATAAATGCTGACAGTAACAAGTGTGATCTTCCATACAATATTTTTTGGCACGTTCTTGATAAAGTTGAGTACCTCTTCTTTGGTTTGGTCTATGACAGACCCACTCAAAAAATTCGACTCCGAAGTTTCAACTTACGAAAGTTCGTCTTAAGTACGAAAGTTTGCTCACTGATTTTACAAATCAAGCCCTTCTGCGTTAAATAGGCTAAGTTTTACTAAGTTGAAAGAACCGGCCATGTGCAAGTTGGACTCGCGTAACGAATGTTCCGTACAAATTTTTAGATGCATATGTAAATAGTTAACCCATCATGGGAATCGAGTCTCAAATACGTAGGCGCCTTTACAAATGTAAGCACGTTTATAATCTTTATTGATTTTGTTCAAAGTACTTTCCCCATAAAAATGATTCAAGGTAGGTAAGCAATGTAAGAACCTGCTATTCTTACAACTGCCAATCATCGTTTCCTTAGAATACTATCACCATAAGTAATAAAGCGGAAAATAGTATATTGATTTATTGAAATTGATTTCAATTTTAGTTAAAAGACTGTCGGTTTTGATAACTATCATAAATGATGTCATCATAAGCATTGAATAATCCACATACACACCTTAACCGACATTCTTATCGGGTTGGTTTTATCTAGAAGCAGTTAAAATTGATAACACAGTTTACAGAGATAAACAAATGTGCACAAGCTTATAGAAATATATGTGTTTGTCATACAAAAATAATTGTTAATTATATGGAAGTTTTTGTAATGGGTTCGATTTTCGGAATTTTAAAGGAGTCACATTCCATTGTTTTTAGAATACTGCCTGAGTGTATGTGCGTACGTTTTATTCGTCTCGCACGAATTAAGCTGTCGAGCCTATTTTGCCATTCAAAGCGTTTTTTTAAAATTAACAACCGAAAAGGGTGGTCAAAAAAGGGATTATTTCACTCGTTTTTTTTTTTTTTTTAAAAGTAAAAAATCAATTTATGAATCAATATGTAAGCGCATGTACTGCCGTTCATAAGTTTTCGGATTATACATTCTGTCAGAGAAATTTATTTAAAATTGTCAAATATTTTTTGTAAATATGAACATTCAGCAATTTGACCAAATGAAGTTAGCCTTGAATATAAAAAGACTTGGGGGCAAAAATTAGGACATCAAGACCAACTCCTTGATGTTTTCTTTTGTTCTCTAGACTAACAGAAGTAACTTCCAAAGTCTGTTTCTCGTTTTAAGTTCACCGATATGGATGAGGTCTGGACGCACCACAAATATTTTTAGACAATTCGGGATCATCTATAAGGTTTGAAACCAGTCTGTTGGTATCTTCCAGACTTCGTCTACAACGTGTTATAAGGGTTTTTGTATTGCTTCTCTACCGTGGAGGGCTGCTCATTGTTTTTTATTTGCATCATTTAGTCAAGTAAGCAAAAAGAACCTCATGCCGCAAGATCTATGAGTCCACTGAATTTTTAAACAAAGCCTCGAGATAGAGCAAATTGATATCAAGTGATCTCGTTCAAAGTCAAATGCTTACCCGACAATGTAGTCATTTCACAACTACATTAGTGGTTTCTTTTTATGAAAAAAATCCTAAAGGTCTGTATAGAAAAGGAAATAAAGGCAATCGGACATGGGGATGACTTATATATTCAGATCACTTCTTGTTTATTTCTAAAGATAAGCAAGCTTTCGAAATCTGGGGCTTATTGCTTTAAAACCATCTTGACTCAACACTTAAATGAAACGAAATGTTTTAAATCAATTTTTTTTATCCAATGCAGAAGAGAGATTGACAAAAGGCCTCAATACTTTTGACGGACCTTCGGGAGAGTCTAAGATTTCAGAGATTGTTATTAGGAAATTAAGTGAAAAAACAAGTAAATGTCAAAATGACAAAACAGTATTCAAGTGAAAGTAGAAAATGATAAAATAGCAGTCAAAGAAGCAAAAAAATGTACTTAAGCCTTAAATATTAAATCGGTTTGATATTCACCAAAGGCTCTTCTATTACAAGCCAGAATTGCAGAAGCTGCGTTAATGAATACGAAGATGATACTATTCATTTAAGCCACATTTAATCTTATGGTCTTTGAATACAAATGAGATGTGTTTTCATCACCCACTTTGCTTTTACCCTATCGAAACGAACGTCAATAATTTTTCTTATAATAAAATGGGAAGATCGTAGTTTGGACAGGGCAAATCGCACATAAACCAATTTTTTATAAATAACATGTATTATATTTGACAATCTATATTATTCAAAGCCATACCAAATCAATATTTATTAGATTCATGCGTTCAATGTAACTCGAACACGGACCCAAAATGCGCCACACATCCTGAGCGGTTCTTAGCTAAGGAATGCGCCAACGCGACGTCTAAATGCTACTCGAGAGTTTTAAGTAAGAATTTTTTTTCAGTTTTATTGAATTTTTTTAACGAATATCTTTGTTTTTTTTCTTTTTGCAAAGATGGTGCCACAATTAGAGGATGTGCCTCCGAATTAGATAATAGTACAGCTAGTACATGCAACAATGAGATGGAATGCTTAATTTGTACTTTCATGGAAGGCTGCAATCGTAATGTATGTCTTCAAAACATATCCATGGATGTAAATTTATTGAAATACATTTTTACAGGTATTCCCAACGCATAGAGCTCTATGCTTGCAGTGCACAGGAAACGGCACTGGAGTATGCGCAAGTGATACGTTTGCAAGGCCAAAGGTTTGCCCAATCTACAAACTAGGAGAAAAGTGTTTCGTTCGTAAAACTGCAAGTAAGTTCTATAAAAATGAGCCAAAAACTTAGCGGTGTGATTAAAGAAACTCCCTGAAAAAGAATACAGTTCTGGAATCCAATACTCAAACATTGTGACTGTTTGACTTATCTTTTTCCTGGGCTTACCGGGGGACTATGACGAAAGGAATAATTCGCAAATAAATTAAATAAAAGTGCAAAACAAAGCTGACAGGTTAGCATTGGGTATCAGGTTCGAATCTGAAAGACACCTCTTGCCAGTGATTGACAATCATCCCAATAGTTCAACTGTCAAAATTTAAATTGGGGGCCGTTCCGAGTCGGCAATATACTGCAAAAATTATAATGCGTATCCGTAAATGATGAGGCTTGTCTATGGCTGTCAGAAGAGCGGAAAGTTTTCGTTTGAGTTCTGCGCAAAACAACTGTTTCAAGCCAGTTCAAAAATATTGCAACACTTGAATATTTGTTAGTTGCTGAATATGTTAGCGTTGATAGCATTTATTATCCATGGTCATCCAATATCCATGAAAGGCACTTGCATCCCTGAAGCTGAAAGACTTTCCATTCTCGGAATGGGTAGTATTAATAACATCGCACAATTGATGTCACCAAACATGATGTCACAGCGTACATTCCATATAATGCCCATTTTTGGGCAGGTGCTCCCAAAACCAACTTGTGCCTCTTTCATAGGTTTCCTTACCTAGTGATACGAATAAGCGGATAAAAGTGTTGCGAAGTAATTCGACGCTTAAACAGTGTTTCAGTGAATAAGTCAACTGCACTCATATCTTTCAAAAATTCTTTCACCAATATTTACACTGGATGATTAACATAGGGTGAACAAAGGCTTTATGTTATCCCATTTAAATAAAAGGATCTCTTGTTGTGACCAATTTTGTAGAGGAAAAACGCTCGAGCAAATGCCGTACCTTAACGGTAAGATATTGCTTTTTACACAACATTGTTTGGACAACTGGTACACTTTGAATTCAGCGGGCGACGAATCGAAATCTACGTGCAATGCAAGTTAAGCTTTATAGTCGGTCCCATCCTGGAACTCTGGACCTTTAGTATGTATAATACCTGTTTTGTATCGAATCACGGGAACAAAATTTTCTTTGCAGATGCATGCTATTCATTCACACCCAATTGGCCAATTTGTCTATCCATATTCATGAGGTTTAAGTGTGTCCAAAGTTTAGTGTTTCTCTTCAATTAGTCTGTTTTGAAATTGTTTGGACCTATTTAGGCTTTTTGCTAGCAAAAACCTACAAATTCGAAATATTTTCCTTGGAATATCAACTTTCATCTTCTCTCCTGCTTATCATTAGTTGCCTGGAATCCACTGCATCTGCTAGAAAGGCAATATCATCATTAAATAATAAAGCAGACATTTTTACACCATTTAGTTCAATTCCACCTTTCCCCTTTAAAATAAGTAATGGTGTGATTAGGACGCACCCTTTCTTTACTCCCAATGATGCTTACTACTCTTTTCATAATTTGCACCCGCTAAATCCTTTTCGTAGATCGTCTCAGAATAAAGATAATTTTTCTCGACAGTACGTTTTGTTTTTCACGTGATATGGTGTCGAGTGTTGCGCAGAAATTCACGAAGAACGTAAACAAATTTTTGATATTTGATCCACATAAATGTTAAGAAATTTTATCTGAAGCCAGTTTAGAATTCGAAAAATTTATTCTTGTCTTTAATCCCTTCAGACATTTGGGTGGATCGTCATAAGCTGTAGGTCCAGGCGCACCATAACCATAAACGTTTAAATTTTTCCTCCTTAAGTATATTCATAGCCCCTGGAATCCATGTAAATTGTAAAACAAAGAATGGCTCGCATTCGTTCTGATCATCGCAGGAAGTAATGGGCAATAATTTAGGTCACTCTTCCTTTACAACTTTTGTGAAAGAGGACATCCAGCCTCGCGTTTACTCGTTTTCCTTTTTAGAAAACTGCACAAGTCAAACCAATTCTCAAAAAAGGGAAGAAATGGAATGGAATGTTGATAGAGTTGTATGATAAGAAATCCACGGATCTTCGGACGTTCAACCGAAAAATCACTGAGCTCCGTCGCACACTTATGAACGTGAGTAATCGAATACACCAGGGAATCAAGGTCCTTTGATATAGATTCAAATAGAGCCGTTTGGGCTAAAGCCTTTTGAATTTATGGTAGATGTTTCAGCCTGGCTTGATATAAAGGCTCTTATCGAAGAGCCGAAAAAAAGCAACACTTTTCGCAGGAAATTTTAGAATGGGAAGCTACAAAACAAGGCAATTTCAATGTGACCCACTTCACTTTCGTCTCTGCGGCGAACGCAATATGAGACTTTGTTGGTGTATCAATCAACTCGGATATAACATTGTCAAACCAACTATCAGGTATTTTAGATCTTTGCTCACACAAGTTTTGTTCTCCATAGCTTTTCTTGAGAGAAGCTTGTAAAAATAAAATAAACTGTCACTGGCGATTAACTCTTGTTATTATATTCGAATTTATGTTTGGCAAGAATATGACCGCATATGTTCAGATGGAGAGCCAACTGAATTATCGCTTAGGACATCGTTCATCTAAATAAATTGCATATCAATGTTAAGTATAGTAAGTGGTGAGAGCAGTCACAAAATGTCGGTTTGCCTAAATTTCTCCAACCGCAAGCGATTATACGTCACTTCTAGTCGAATTTGTAAACGACTACTTACGTCAGAACCTACGTAAAATTTTTAATAGATCTAAGGTACAGATTGGTATTAGAAAAAAAAACGGTCTGCTGCAACCCTCTGTCAGACCAGCCGGAAGTAACGGTTTTTTGACCGAGTAGTTACGTTATCGAGTACTTAAAAAATGTTAACGCAAAATTTCTTTCATTTCTTACATTTTTCTTTAAAATATACTTTGCCGCAAATATATTCCAGACCAAAATTTATGTGCAAAAATGTTAATGTTAGTCCCATTTCAACATCGATTTGTTCTCTACCTAAAGCTCCTCTTAAAAACGACAAAGGTGCCTAAGATTGCCTTACAGTCCAGATTGGTGTAATTTTTCGAGCTTCAAAGAATAATTTCAAAAATGAATTGTTTTATTAATATGAATTATCTTTATAATAATAAACTCGAATAACCTTATGGAATTCGTCCTAAATAATCCATGCACGGACACAAAACTTTATATATTTAAGGCAATTGACTTCTGTAGCATTGGGTTTTTTCATCAATCGTTTTTTAAATTGTCTGTTTTTATGAATTGCCGCATATAAGCTTAATCTAAAATTTTTATAAGAATCTTTGCTTTATTGTTGCCATTTTAAAAAGTTAATTAAACGCAACGTCATCTGTAAGCATTTCGATTTAAAAAGTTTCAATAAAATATAGGCAAGAATTAATAAAAACGCAGTTTTAAAAACTTAATTGCTATGTATGAAAATAAGGGTACAAGTTTGTGTCCAAATAGCCAAAATTGAATTTTCGAGGCAACTTTTTCGGATTGTCCGGCCGGCCGCCCGGCGGGAGATACTGTTCTTCTTTTCAGATCAAGATACGGTACGTAGATATGTATGAACCGGATCAATGCTACTCCACTTTAAGATCATTCAGCGAAGTAGGTCTTCGTCATTGATATTTATGGAACGCAGTTTCTACAAACATTAATCCTGTAGTGTCAGGGACATCCATGTATTCTTGAAGACTATTTAAATGATCCACACGCTTTTCTTTAATGAAAAATGGAAATAATGACTTATTTATTGATAATACGGAGAGACAGCGGTGTTAGAGTTGTTTTTCGTATATATGAGTATACATATGTGTCTGTATTTTAAAGTAATCGGAATCAGGGCGAGCGTCAATGGTCCTTTTATAAACTTCTTTTAACATTTCGACGAACTACATCATCATGGAGTTGTAATATTTCTTCGTATCCATTTCTAAAACTTTTAAGTTAACTTGGTTCCGATCCGACTTATGCCCAACATCCCATCTTAAGCTGGACAGGATTGAAAAAGATACTGCCTTCCATCAAGACTCCTGCCCGTCGGCAGTTCAACAATAAGTTTCAAGAAATCACATGGCAGCACATCTGCCTTTCGATATCTAGTATAAGTCGATGGAAAAACTTGGAGCAACTTGGTCCAAATTGCACAGCAAATCTCGTCTTTTCGAGCGTTTTACGACATAACCGGATCAGCCTTTCTCTGGTCTCATTGCTAATTATAGTTCACTGCAATAGATGCTGTAGTCTGCGGCTTTGAAGTTGATGATTAGGTCTTGAATATCTTTCCCAGTGCATGGCATAGTGTGAAAATAAAATACGACTGCGATTCCCAATGACATTGGCCGATTTGTTTGTTCCAAAAAGGCTTCAGATGTTTGCACGATAAACTGGATGGAATCTCGGAAGCGAAGTAAAGTAGGGATATTTTTCTATAATTGTTCCAAGTTCCAAGACATAGCACTGGCTTTTTTGTAAATAAAATGTACAGAAAAGGTACTTCCGTACTCAGATATGATTTCGACCTTCCAAATCTGGTGGTTGCTTCCTACCAGAACATCTCCGTTATGTATGCTAAGGTTTAAGAGTTTCTAAGCCTACAGCATTGTTGGTTTTAAGCCTCAAAATTGTTTCTAAAATAAGTAGGAGAGTAGCCAAGAGCGAGAGACGTCATTGAAAGTGTCTGCGAATCTGTGAAAGATGTCCTTCACAATTACGGAGAATTATTAAAGACACTTGCATCATTTTCCTTTTTTAAATCAAATATAGTATGTAATTTATTCCGAAATAAAAGAAAAAAAACTGAAAAGAAAAATCATAAATATATCAAACGTATTATTATTTCCAGATTCAAGCAAACCCAACTCCTTTATGCGAGGATGCCTTTCATCGGCTCAAGCGGACAAAATGTGTCTCAAAGATGATTGCTTCACATGCGAAGGCAACGGATGCAACTATAACCCACCAGACTCCACTGAAATTCCAATGGCCAGGGATTCTGCTTCCCTTCTGAGTTTCTCCTTCTATTTAATACTTGCTAGCATCTTTCTTCGCCTCAATATTTTTTAATTTAAACAACTAAATTATAGATGCTTTTATTATTGTCTTTTAAGAAGTCATAATATTTCTATTATTTAATTTTTTTTGTACAAATTTCAAAAAATTAATAATCTTTTCTAGCTTCATCTTAGAAAAGTAAACGAAATTCTTTGTGAAGATCAAATGGTGTGTTTTTATTTGTTCAATTTTTGAAAGGAAATTTTCAAAGTGCAGCGGATGTGAAGGAAGTGAGGAAATTTTATGATGTGCCAGGGAAATGCAATTACGAGCGAGTCAAAGGTACGAGTACGAGTGTGCATGTAGATGAGAATTTATATTTATTTTAAGGGTGACTTCCTGTAACTGTTTCGTATAAATATTTTATCACATTCGAAATGTGGCCAAACACTGATCTTGGGGTCTGGAAGAGCGGGCATGCAAGTACTCGTAAAATGTTTCTTCGATTTCCGATTTCTCTCAATCGAAGTCAAAGCAAAATAAGGCATGCAGTGGTAATAATAGTGGACGAATTCTATAAGGGTCTTAATCTTTTTATTAAACTTTTCCGACGAATGTTTGATAAGTCATCGTAGTGCATAAGTTAATTCGCATTTTTATCTTATTTTGCGTTTTCTTAAATGTAGCATGTGTAATTAATTTTGTACATTATACCATACTACTAAAAAATATTATTATCGTGTACAAATATTATCACAGATATTAATCTTTTCATACTCCAGTTGAAGGATAAGCTACATTAAAAACCTCCCTTAATGTTAAAATGCAGAAGGTGAGAGAGAAGAGGATTCGGTTTGCAGTCTAAGGAGAAAATACATGAACAAATAAAAAAAATAAAAATTAAACTAAGTAAACACATAAAAAAAAATAAATAAATAAATAAGTATATATAAATATATAAATTAATTAATGAATAAATTTATGAATAAATAACTAAATAAATAAAGAAATAGATAAAAATACAAATGAAAAAGAAAGTAAATAAATTAATTTTCATTTTCATTTTTTGCTTTGATATGTACAAATTTTCTGCCAAGTAGAGTGCTTATCGGCAAAAGGTTATTTATCTTATGACCTATGTATTTGTTTAAGATTTTAAAAATCAATAAATGAACACATACATAAATAAAATAAAATAAAATAAAAAGAAAGTCAGGTATTACAGATAAGCAGATTTTTAAATAAACAACAAACATACATCCGTACAAAATAAATATCAATTTTAGTTGCTATCTAATACTGCTAGATTTATTTCTAGGACATTATAGTACATCTTGTATTGTTGCGGTCAGGCAATTTATTTATTCTTGTACGTACTTTTTCAGTATTAAATAACGATTGCAATTCATCTACTGAGAAGTATCTTTGCAAGTACAGAATTATTCTCAATACTTTATTTTGAACTCTTTATTTTTTTTAAATTTTTATTTTAGTCATTCAGAATTGTCTTATATGCTGGGCAAAAATGCTTAAACAAGCTTAAAGATACTTAACTATGATGTGATAATATACCTCACTGGCCTTGTTCGAGCACTTTAAGATAAACCGATATATCTAATCTTAAAGCTACCTTTAAATAACTACATACAAGATATGTACTTTTTTTTAAAGTGCTGTGCCATACCTACATCTACCTTAAACTTTGAAACACTGTTACTTGGTGGGAGACAAGCTTTTCTTTTGCGTTCGCATGCCTGAATCGTTGAAGCCTTTACTTTTATATTATTATCGTTGAAATATGAGATTACTGTATTCAAGCCAGATTGCAAATTAGTTAAAAGCAACAGCTTCTGATGAGAAGATACTATACATGTGTCGTCTCCGAAGATCGCAAACTTACAGTTGTTAAGGCGCGAGGTGTATATGGTGTACAATATTGAAGATATCACGGCAGCTTGAGGTGCACCAGCGTCAACAGGAAAAGAGTTAGAATACCAACTATTAATAAATACTTTAAATGTTCCTCTTGTGAAAAACGATTTAATTATTCTAATCGGTTTAAATTGGGAGTTAAGAACAAGTAGTTTATGCAGCAAACAATTATGCTGCATGGTATCGAAGCCTTTTTCGACATCCAGCAAGATTCTTCAACTAAAGATTAAACTTGGCGAACCGGTGTACCTGATTGACTGTATTGTGAAAATAATTCGTTGAGTTTTCTTTCTCCAGTAAGCGTTTTTTAAGAATTTTTGTTTTGTTTTTTGTTTTCTTTAAGGACTATAATGGTTCCCATAATGTTCCATTTTTCCATTTGAGGAACGGAAGCTATTTTTTTTTGACGACTGAAAGTCGCAAAGAGTAAATTTTGTTTAACAACAATCACAATAGTCCAAGACGCCTTGAAACGGAATCTATAAAATTTTGGATTTGCTGCTGGAATGGAATTTGACTTTGAATTTGGCTTTGAAGTTACCAAACATTTTTATTAATATTGAAATCCGGTCTGTTTGGAAAATTGGACTAATTCGGACAGAACGTTTGGTGTAACAGGCAGTCTACGATCATAAAGTTTTTTTTAAAACGCTCTCGATGGAAACATCATAATAGAATAAGTCAATGCGATTACATATAAAAAGGGTGATACTAAAGAAGCGATTTGTTTAACATCGTACTTGAAAGAATAGTGCAACACTCCTGCCTCAAGACAAGAGTACTATCCGTCCACTGTCTGTTCGACTACTTGCATAAACCGATGATATAGAGATAAACGGAACAACGCAGCAGCAATATGAAGTATAGTATATGCTGTCATCAATAAAGGACACCAATCATCGACGCGACGTCTTGATCGGAACGTCACCAAATGAAGCAATAACTCTAAGGCCTAACTTCCTTTGTCTACCTAGGCTCCGCTTAAAATATAGAAAATAATACCAGCGCTGAGATCAAAAGAAGAATAGGTCTTGCTTATTGCCGTTTTTTAAGGCTTAAAAAGCAATTGAAAAGTAAAGCCCTCTATCGAACAGTTTAAGTGTGTGCCTATAATACCTTCATACCTTCATCATCTCGGTCCTGTTAAATGGTGCAGAAGCGTGGACACTTTCTACGCGTGATCTATGAAGGAGAAGATTCACCAACGAACTCTACACCAAAAGCCTAACGACTGAGGTGACTCGGTAATGTAGAGCGAATGGTCACCAATGCTCCGGCCTGGTAAGATTTCGAATCCATCACCGATGGACGGTGACGTAGAGAAAGACCCCGACTAAGGTGGCGCACACAAGTGGAAGGTGACCTCAACCAACTTGGTGCGCAAAACTGACAACTAGCTATGGATCGGACTGGCTGAAGAAGCTTTTTGGTTGAGGCCTTGGTCCACCCCGGACTTAAGCGCCACCTCAATGAATGAATGCATTCACATTGTGGCGGTGTATCTTATTTATTAGAAAAAGTTTACGATTCAAAGCAGTGGTGCGATAGTGAAGTGAATGATATCCATCAATGGCGATCTGAGAACCGAGGTCCATCGAATTCAAAGAAAATTTTGTGGCAAATAATGCCGTCGCGATCTTCGTATCATTAAGAAATAAAAAGTGTTCAAGTATTGATGGAATAATAAATATTGTGCTTCGATATCTCCCTCTGTAGGCTTTAGATATTTCCACAATGCTGTTAAACAATGCCCTGAATAAGGCACATTTTCTAGCGTAGTGGAAAAAAACAATATTACAGCCCTTCCCTCAAAGGGGGAAAGATAACTCTAAAAAATCTACAGTTAATAAGTCTCCTTCGAACAATCACGAAGGTATTCGAAAACGTCTTCAATAGACCCCTGATTGATTCGATAGAGGGAAAATTCCACTCAATCCAGTTTCAAAACAAGGCATGGTACCAAACATGCTGCTTCTAAGCTGGTGTAAGATGAACAAGAGAACAAAGCTAAGTGCTTGTTTGTTTGATTTGGAAAAGGCCTTCGAAATCGTTTGGTTAGAAACACATGAACATGTTTTAGAAAATGTTTAACTATATACCGTTCGTTGGGTAGAACTAGCCACAAGTGGTAAGGACTTCAATTCTCTTGACTCCAGCATTATTGTGACGACTGGAAGTCGAAAATCAACTGCCAGTAATCAAAAACTACGAGACTCCACTGTCCAAGAATTGGCGACAATTCATGATCATGGGACAGCATGGGCTGCCATTATAAAACCGAAGTTTAGTTAGATACCTAGGGATCTGACTCGAACTATAGCCTTGACAAAGAAACATTTTTACAGCAATATACTTGATGCGGCTGTCAGAAAATGTGTAATGTACTTTCTCAGGGTTGTCCTGCTGTCTGATTGCGTTTGAGGGCAAAGTGGTCCTCCAGGTAAGCTTCCATTACAATTCAACAAGATACGGATACTTATTGCACCGAACTTTGGAATTTGAATTTTTGTTGAAATTTGAACACGATCATTTTGAGGTCATAAATTGTTATTTAGCTTCAGGATTAAAGTTATGGACCCATGTCACGACCATGCTGAAAAATTGCCTCCAAAATCTTTCCGCTTCAGTTTGGTAGTTTTCCGGATCATGAAATATAAGCATCTTTTCGTGGTGATCGAAAAACTGGATGATCTTATTCGTGTGAGGTAAGTGACTCTGAGAGGTGCTGCCCTATGAGAGTCCTGTGAGAACATGGAAAGGTCTGATGTGCTCGTACCCATCTTAAATTTCTTGCACAATTGTGTTTGTGTAGATCATGGCAGAGAAGCGGTCCTTTTTTCTACCTATTCAGCGTTTTTATCTTTAAAAATTATTTTTTTGGGGATCACTGACAGAAATTAGCTTCGTACTCAGGTGCTCAAAGCGCTCACGCCTGCTGTCCAAACTAAGGCTTTTTTTGTTCCATATTTCACTAAAGGCTATTTGGGCCAACGTATTCCAATTTCATCTTAATAAGGCTCCTAGACCGTGGAGCCAGTTATAGAAACTACATTTTGAAAGTATATTAGAGAAAAACTTGAATTATTTTCCTGTAATCCTTATCATACATTTTTGACGATTTTCGTCATAGCCTAAAATTTTAGGAAGTAAAATATATCACGTATTAATCGAAGCAGATGGATTGATTAACTAAATTTACATTATGCACACACAGCGTCTCTGATTGCGTTGTTCTCCGAAAATACTCTGCGTTTGTTCTCATATAAACAACGACAACAGATACGTTCAGACCTATGTTTAGATTAACCTTAAACCAATCGCAAGATAATTTTGAATTTAAATTAACTTTTTCCCCGAAAACAGAGATCATCGTTATTCAAAATTTACTACATCGTCTTCAAAAAAAAACAGAAGAGCCTCCATTTCCAAAGGATCACAATAAAAATAATTACCAAACGAATTGTTTAAACCATCTCCAGCCTCGTATTCAACTTCAGATTGAGTAGGCGGCCAAAAGCCATACTCCGTTTAATTTTAACAATATTTACATTTTGACTTAGCAGCCGTGGCGTAGGGGCATGCTACCTGGCTGGCTCATGATTTATAATTGAAGATTGTTCAAATATTCAAACACACACAAGAATCTCGTGATGCCTTTGCCCAGAAGTGTTGTTTTGAGAAAATCCAGAAGCCCATACTTGCAACAGTTTCCTTACATTGAAGCACGTTTGTAATGGCCTTCTCTACCTTAACCAGGGAACAGTGAACAGATGGTTATCAAAAGGCATCCTCGGAAATGGTGTTTACGAAACTCGTACCCCCGTGCAGCCATTCTTTAAAAGAAACTGAGTGCCCCAATCGGTACTCAAAAAGAAATTAAACAAATTTTGAAACTCTGGTGTTGCCTCCGCCTACAATACTTACAACATGCTTAGTTTCCTAGGCCCGCCGCTCAAAGGCGTGTCTAACTGGGGATCATCCCGTTAGCATTCACAGCCTCTTTATTTTTCAAAGTGCAGTGCCAAGATACTTTTTTTTCAGAGATTTTCCCTTTCACTCCGGGCCATCGATCGGTGATCTTTGAACGGCTCGAGAGTACACAAAAGTTCCAAAAATAGATCACTTGTCGTTCTCTCTTCGAAAACGAGTCATTTTGATTGGTCGGAATTGATATTGGCGTTCGGATGACTCCTGCGCGCTCGACAGCCCTAGAAGATCAGTGGATGCAATCTATACACTATTCATTTATTTATAAACAAAGATCACATATTCGGGATTGCTCATTAGCCGGTAGTCGGATTGTAATATGTAGATAGGTTGTTTTTTTTGGATCGCAGATTGATCTTTGAAGATGATCGGAGAGGGCCTGGCTATGTACACAAATCTAAGGTTACGCGCAGACAGACAACGTCGGCGCTGACTTGTTGAGTCGCTTGTTGATTTTTGAAGAGAGCGAATATACGTGTCAGATGAGGAATATCTGTGCGGACGGTTGAAAGTTTAATTGACGCTAAAAAGGTTATTGCGCTGATATAAAAGTGTCGAAAAATTGCAAATCGAAAGTGCTAGACAATTTGGTGATGATCTGATGGGTCGGATAATTCGGTGATTACTCGACGATGAAGTTTTTCACTAACGGTTAAGAGTGCGTATAGTTTTGTCTGCAGTAAGAGTGATTCAGAGGAATGTGCTTTGAACAAGCTGAATTTTGTAATAAAGATTGTATTTGCTTTTTTTCGGTTTTCATTGTTTCGGAGAAGTATTATTGTGATTGTGATTGAAAGTGATTTTAAGTGTTTTTACTTTTTTCAAATTATTTTACATATTTATTAGTTGATTTCTTGTTGGAAAAAAAGTTTAATTGATTTGAGAAAATACCATGCATCAGACGGCTTATCGCCGAGCATTGGCTTCGGATTGCACGTCGATGGTGACATCAATGTCACCTTTTATTGACAGCGGATTAAATACAAATTTTACAGAATGCTGCTATACATCAACAGACTATTGGGCCGGTTCTTATGGAAATAGCGCAATCAGCCCAATGAAACAGATTGAAGGTGAGCTTTTATAATGTATTTTTCAGCTTTTAGGGCTGTGATGAAAATGAATTTTTGAACTGCGAGGGATTTTAGACGCTATTTTCTAGAAATAAGTGGCTTTCAAAGTGGGCTCCGGAGGACAATCTTCAAATATTGTTTTCACTTTTTTGCCATCAGCACAATCCAGAAGGTCTTCTAGGATATCCTGTTCGCAAAACTTAAACACATGCCCTCGTAACGTATCCCGGAATGTGGAGAAATTTTACGAGGTTCTGGCAGACTGCAAAATTTGCGGAACACTAATCCAACGACACCGTTACCTATAAATACTTCAGAGAGCGTGCGTAGGCAGACTTATCGGTGCCAAATGCACTTCGCTTTTTTATTATTCTTAATTAAGGACATCTGTCCGTTGACCCCGTTTTTCATTACGGTATCAGTAACTTTGAACTGATTTGGACGTTACAAACTTATTTTCTGATTCTCTTATTGAAACAACATACCCATGATTTGCAATATTTTTTTCCTTTTGAGATTTTAATAATAAAAGTTTTACTTTGATTGTCTAGCTCTAGTCAACTGCGACTCTGCGTTGATTTCGAGTTCATAAAAATGTTGTAGAATTAAACAAGATCTATTTGCTGCCTGCCAACACCAGTGTGAACTGTCTCAGTTTTCCTCAACTTCAGAATTTGAAAAAGCAGCAGTTGGTATTTTAACCAAAGAAATGGTTTCTGGTAGAAGGCTATGGCTGTTCATGCGTGAAAAACGTTTGATCGAAAGCAATGGATTCGATGCACCGATAAATCTGTTAAGGAAAAGTTGGTTTGTATCATTCCAAATTTCACGCATATTTCTTATTATTTGCCTTATGAGCTTCTTTAGCAGGTTTCATTCTTTTGTTCTGCTTAGCTGTTCGGACGAGTTAAAAAGTGATGAACAAATTGCTTTCTGCTCTATTATGTTATGTTGGCGAGCGCTTAGTTTCGCGTCTATGATAAGACGCTAGGCTTTGCTAAATTCTATCTTCAGAGGAATTTAAGTCAATAAGGTCCTCAGCTTTCCATTTTGTTGACTTTCACGTTACAGTTTTCAAAAGGTTTTATTTGCTATCCGGGTCTTGCAGCTCCTGATCCATAACTTATATTTGCTACAGCTAGAGCTATGCACTCAGAGGGCAAGACAATATGTTGCTCTTTTCAATCTTGATCTGAGTGCATTCTAAAGCTTTTTCCCCAACTGAATTTTGTTCTCCCAATCAGATTACTTACCGATTCTCAAGTATGTTTAACTCACTATATCTTTTTGAGAAGCAATAAGTTGCACTATCTTCCGAGGGTAGTAAAAAACGTCGGAGAAGTAGAAATTGTAGAAATTGTAAAAAAATTATATTTAGAATGCAAGCTTCCACTTTAAATGTTTTTCTTTAGCATGCGTTGAAATCGAACAAACAACTATAAAAAATTGTAGTAGTTATACAATTATTGTTAAATTTTCTCACAGCTACTAAGAAATCCAAACTGTAATATTAAGTATGTTGTTTCAATAAAAGGAAAGATTCTATTCAATTTTCTTAACAGGAAAACTGGACTTTTAAACAAATTTTGCAAACATACAGCGAGGATGGGCTTTAAAGAACGATTTACGAGTAAAAGGAACCGAAAAATTAAATTTTTGTTCAATCCTCCAGATTTTGATAACTGCAGTGTGCAGCGTTCCTCATCGTCTTTTATTACAAAACTGGTCGCCACGAGAGGCCCTTTACTCCATCCTAAATATTGGTGAAAGAGTTTTTAAAATATACAATCTTTACCTCTTAATGATAATAGTAGAGGCTACCATAGGTAATATTCACAATTATGGTTAAAATTCAAGATAAAATTTAAATCAAAGATATAACTAAATATGCGGCTCACCAAAGGGGCCGACTGTAACTGATGGTAACAAACATACAAAATATACAGGGTAATTTGCATTAAATGTGACAAAAAAATTGTTTTTTTCTTTTTTACCAATTTTCAATGCTCTCATTAATTATTAGTCAAACTTAAAGAAACTGGTAACCAAAAGTATCTTGGTTTTTGAGAAATTATTGCATGGTTTTACCACTTGTAAAATGGGCTATCTGCTTTCTCTCAGAATTGTGTCTCCTCGCAATTCATCACATCTTCGAATCTCTGGTCGATGAACACCAAAAGGATGTGATGGTAACAATTTGTATTACGTACAATCGAGCTGCTTGCTATTGTGAATCACCGGTTTCGGATATGTAGTCATGAAGTCGGATATGGTTTCGGTTCAGTTGTATCATGTACCTCTCTATTGGGATTAACCCTGCGTTTTCATATATCAGGGCGTTGGGTTAGTACTTCTATATTGCTGAGTGTCGTCCCAACTCCTTGCATGAACGCAATATCATTTTCTCAAGCTTAAAGATCATTCTCATATATATTCTTTCGCAGATGACAATACCCTCAGTTTCACATTTGCGTTTAATGACTCATGCCCCTACTCTTCGGACGAAGATATTGAACCGCAACGTATGTTTTACTCATTAGATTCTGATATTGATAGCATAATTAAATGGGGACTTGCCAACAGAGTAGAATTTTATGCTTCCAAAACACAATGCTGTCTTGTGTCATTAAAGCGAAACCCTATGGCACTTGCGTCGATGAAATCGAAAAGCTTTCAATGGTCGGTATGCGCGTTAATTTTAACCTAAATTGGAATGACCACATATTCGATGTTGCCAAGAATGCGGCGAAATGCTTTGGTTTTGTAAACCGGTGGGAGAAAAACTTCTAATTTAGCCACAATTTATAAGGTTTTATTCGGCTTAAAATGGAGTACAACGCTCACATCTGGGCAGGTGCACCCAGAACCACCTTGCAACCCCTAGATAGAATTCAAAAGCGAGCGATTAAACTCGCTGGAACACCGTCGAAATGTGTCTTGCTTGACTTTGTTTTATCGCTATTTCTACCACCAATGCTTCGAAGAAATCGCTAATTGCATTTCGCCCTTTCAGTAATTCACTCGCAACTACCGCATATAACCGAATGCTCATCAGTTTACCCTTAAGCTTACTTTCGGGGGCACTGTGAAACTTAGAGATCTATAGGCCTCGCTCTGTTTTTCCTTTGTACTGAAATGGTACCTTCTTTTTCTCCCTTACACTTTTCCTTTTGTTCGTGCTGTGTTAAAATCACTTTAAGGGAACTTCCAATCCCTTGAGCACTTGAGCACTATTTAAAAACAAAACAAAAAAAAAAAGAAGTGGTAAACCAAACTGGCCAGCCGCATGTTATAACTGGCCTGATAATCTGCTTGTAAACAATTAGTGTATAATTCCTTCTTCAATATAAGGCAGACATTCTGATTGAACGTGAAGCTTTCGCCGAAGTTTAACCCTAAGTACTTGATCATTGGAAGAGGTGATATTACTGTGCCGTCCGGGAGGGTGATGTTGATGTTACGATTTCGGGTCGTGAACAGTTTGACTTTAAGCTTCTCTCAAAATTATTTCGAAGTCGAATATTTATATATATGAATATTCCACTTCAAGATCAACAAAATAAAGGTAACAATTAAAATTCTTCAATAGCAAAACTTAAAAACGATAATTGAAAAAAAAAACAGTTTTTTACTCTCGTTTGAAAAGTTATAAGTTTAGAGTTACATGAATTATGAATCATTATACAACGTTATATATTAAGTTGGCTTAAATGTTGAAAATTTTGAAGTAAAGAAGCTTCTGAAAAGAACATAAGTGATATTTCATTACATACTTTAGAAAACCCTTTATCTACATGTTGCATAAGTAAAAGTAAATTAAGAATCATATACAAAGATTTCGTTATTAAGTTGTTGAGGCGTTTAGATCAACGTCTGCTAAAAAACATTAAAGTATGTATTAAACAAAATGAATAATTGCTTTTTGGTTGAAAACATTTTTAATTCAAAAACGCAAGATGAAACTGTGGAAAAGTTAACATTTCGAAAGTTATTCATGAACTGGAGAATTTAAAAGTTTGTTTTTTTGGAAAATTACAGACCCAATAAAATTTAGGTGTGAAGCTCACATTACAAAAATGCTTGTCATCTTCCAGTATTTGAAAATTTGACCAAGTTCGTATTTTGTTTTATTTAATCATTACCATTAAGTTATTTCGAAGATGAAAGAGTATTCAGCAGAAATAGTATTTACTCAAGTCAAAAATTATAAACAGTAATAAATCAAAAATGTTAAATATGCTTTTAACTATTAAAATAAAGAAAGTTTAAGGACTCGCTTCTATTTAATGGAGAATATTTTTTTATCTAAACATTCTTTTTGGAGAAAACAAATTCCACTTATTTTGAATATTTTGGGAAAAAAATATATTCCACAAGTGGAATATTATATTCCACTGTGTTCACACTGGTCGCGAACCTTAGCTTTCTTTTTGCTGCAGTTGTCTGTGTACTTCAACCTGTAAGCTTGGTTTTGATGTTGTTAAATTTTAATGTTGTGTTATTTGGTCTTGGACTCTTTTCACTTTGGTACGTGTAGAAAGAGTTGTAGCGTAAAATACCTAGTCACCCGCATATAACAGCGCCTTCCTATATTTGTTGTTAAAAAGTACTGGTATCTGAATATATGTACACATAATGTAGTCAACGAAAACCATAAAAAGTATTGCGTCTTTGTTTCAAACTCTTTTCTATATTTGTTTATATGGTGCAAACAAAAAAAAAATCGGTTTTCGAGGGATTAACTAAAAGTCCGTTCTTACTTCCGCATGTGGAAAGTTCCTGCCAGGCGGTTCTATTAAATTACTGATCGTTGGCAGAAGTTAACGTGTGATCAAAATAACTAAGTCATTTACTCGACTATTTCTGTAAAATTTGGGTAAACCTCAAAGACTTGGTCCAACTTGGAGGTACTTTCGTCATCGACCTTGTTTAACGAGGCTTTTCCAATGTTGAAATTTGCTGTAATTGAAATTTCCGGGTAATAGTAATCAAACCACCGTTTTCTGTAATGAACTATTGATAACATATTTAACTTGTGTTTTTCACTTTCAAACAGATTAATCCTTCCAATATACATGTTGAGCAGCAAACAAAGTACCTAAAGTTATAGTCAAAAAAACATCTTTTAAAAAATCAAAACGTACACCGGCGATTTAGGGATGTCTGTTTTGCATGCTTTTATTTGAGCATTCAAATGTCTATAACAAAGGTCCTACAAAGCTTGCAGGTGACAAGAAGATCAATGTTCAAAGTAAATTTTGGGACGAATTGTAACGCAGAGATAACATGCCTCTTCGATTAAAGGTAAGCATTCCTATGAATGAATTTTCGGACCGCATCATTTGAAGGCAATTTGGCCATATCATTGTGCAACTTGTAGAATACGCGTTGTACTCTCTCATCCCTTTGCCCACCTCATTGATAGGATCATCATGTATCCTACTGTGAGGACGGAGGAGAATTGTCTTGCGAAGGTCCCTAAATTGACGGATTAACTTCTTGTGGGCAGCATGTAATTTGTTTAAGCCCCATTAATTTGAAGAACAACTCTTCTGGTTTGTTTGTGAAACGTCTGTGCATCCCAACAGCTGGACAGTCCTGAAGAAGATATTGCCGTCCACAAGCTGACAATTGTAAGGTAATCCGGTATAATTCTGGCGATTCTTTGTACAAATTACATATTATATCGAGTGGTTTCGTATAGCGACTTTAGCGCAATATTTGGCCATCGATTTGTATAGTTCAATGCCATGAATGCTGTCGTAAGCAGCTTTGAAGTCGATGAATAGTTGGTGAATCGATAGCGACTTAAAACTGAGTGGTCTTTTCCATGATTTGAAGTAGCGCAAATTTCGTATATTGCTGATAATACGCGCCGGAGGCCACAGTGCTATACATGTTGTATATGGAAGTTGTCTAGGTTTACATCCACGATTCCCTGCGGATCGGTGACAAGATTTCCTTTACAATTACTGAGAGGCAGGTTTGTAGCTTGTTTTTTTTTTGTAAAACTAACATGTTAAATTTCTCTTCTTAGACTCTTTAATACCTTTGAGCTGAGAGATTGCGTAGGTTCATTTTTCTCGCAGCAATATTTTTCTCTTCTCCTAGTCAAGCTTTGTCCTCTCGTTTTGTTCCTGACATTTATTTTTGCAGCATAATCGTATGCGCCTCAGCTGTTGCCTGCTTCTTCAACTTTATATCATACCGGACATTTCTCAGTTATGGGTATAAGTATACTTGAATTATACATAGGTCAATATTGCGACCACTATTGTTAATGCTTGTGGTAGGATAGTCTTTCGCTTTGATGTTCTCTAAGGCTCTTTCTATTTCTGGTGTCCCGAGGCAGCCGACGTTGGACATTTGAACCTTAATTCAGCTACAACATTGCTGGTTAGAGTCGGCATAAGTCCTTCTGATCGTTGGCACATCGTGAATGTTCAACGATCGTTTTGCTGTGTGGATTTTTTGTGAGGAAATGTTGTGCCACTTTTCCTCGAATAAGTCAGTCGGAAGCAGTTATTTTATTTACTATGTTATATATTTGCCTTGAAGTAACCACCTACGATTTTGATATCGTACGAATATCGAATTTTCCATCTATTGATCGTTCTCAGCCGTTTTACAAAGACAACTCCCAATTCGAATATTTGCAACACATTTTTGACTGCTGTGATATTTTTCGCATTCTTTGCTCTTCAATGTTCCCGATCTTATCCAGCGTACTTCCTAGACCGCAGTTATATCCGCTAATACTGCGTGAGGATAGTTTCCGATCTTCGGGTAGTTCTTGGCGAATAGAATGTTCTTACATTTGACGAGCATACTCCTATTTAATTGTCTCTTATAACCAAGGATGTTTTATGTGGGTGAAGTCTGAACCCAACGCATAAGTTTACCAATTAACTGGCTGTATGTCAGCCTTAGTTGCCAATGCTCATGGACCGCTATTACCATGTGATCGCCGAACAATCTTAGCAATCTTTTGACAAAATAATTCGGCAGTGAGTGCGTGTTTTTGGGACAACCTGTAAAATTGCCTTTCTCCTCTTTACATTCGTTGGTATGGGAAGTTCTGTCGAAATGTCACAAAACATCAAGTCTGTACGAAGCTTCAATTGTATCCAAGTGAAATACAAACTGTCCCATTTGTTCATAAAACGGAGGAAAGTATTTCTGTTCCTAATTGATTGGAGCTTGACTCGGGCCATGTTACATTTTTCGGGTCTGCCGATACCGACCCCTTATACAAACTAAAAGAACACTAATTGAATGCCTTCTCCGCACCGATGCGAAACCATTAAGGATAATTTTTATTTAATTATTTGTAAAAACCGTAGCGGAATAAGTAGCAAGCGAATTCCGATGTCTTGTTAGTGACAATTGATGGCATTCCGACCCGCCATGGGTCATTTCAAGACTAAATACTGAGCGGTGCGCGTTTTATGCGTATATGCTTGGAGATATTCTTTGAAACAAAAGACTAGTGTAGCGACATAGTCTGCTCAAATACGAGCACTCGGTTCCAACGATCCTAAATCTCCTGAACCGAAGCGCACGCTCATCTCATTCAGAATACAAAAAAAAACAAATTGTGATTTATTTTGTAAAAAATGTACCACAATTTGGCGTCGTCTTCAGACTTTGTTCCTGAATACGAGTACCTAAAAATAGAATCCACTTGATTTAGTTGGTTGGATTGGTGGTTGGCCATCCTCTGAGTTTGAGCAATCAACCGACGACGACGGACTGGCACAAGTATGTCAATCGTCACACGGGAAGCGTGTGTTGGCCACTAATAAACTAGGTGAGATGATTCTGTGCACGTCATAATAAGGTGATGCACAAACTGCGATATGAAATAATTATTTGGGATTGAAATACTTTATTTTATTCCTCGAGTGCCTACGAAATGGGCTACAAATCTTTGTGTCAGGATTGCGTTCATGTTGCTGTTAAAAGCGCATAAATCATTTCTGTGCCCGTCAGTTTGGATGTGTACATTGAGGACGCTAGTGGTGTGGAGTTACGTTGCTGCCGGCCGCCGCTCTTGGTTTCTTCATTTCAATGGATAATCACAAGCGATTAATTGGGGATTAGGTTGGTTTAATGAGAAGACGTTTTCCTTTTTCTTTGATGCATAACGCGAGCATGAGATCATAATTAATTATGAAAAAGATTTCATGTGAAATGACGGAGAGTGAATTAATGATGCGAATAATTTGTTTGCACACAAATTTGATTATGTATACCTGAAATGGGAACTGATTTGTCACATTTTAATTTTAAAAATCGTTTTTTTCTTTGATTTAAAATGATTATATTCATCTTTGTAACATACATACAAACATAGCTCATTAAACGAAGCTTTTACGAAAACTTTTGCCAATTCTCTCATAAAAAAATCTAAAATCTGCGATGGCAATGTCACCTTTTGGACAACTTCATGTCCTGGAATTTGGTCACGCTACAGTTTCAACAAATGTCGTATGAGGTGCCTATATTCTGAAAATACACTACGTATTAATTTTAGCCAGGAAAATATATGGCCATGTGCAAGAGGGACATGCACACGAAGGTTTCCTAACCACCGTACAATTTTTTTTAACGCTATCAGTACTGCTTATTAAACAAGCTTTGTAAGTGACAGTGTTAATCATAGAGTTATACCCATCTTGTCACAGTCATCATTCAGCGTGGTGTTAGTTGTTAGTAAACATAATTATACAGAGATAGCCTAACACCATACACAAATACACATAAAAAAGAAATGCAAAAATTTAATTGATTAGTAACTTCAAATGACAAAAATGCAACAACATTTAAAATATGAAGCATGCATGTTAAGAACAGATACGTCCAAAAAGTTAACGATTGAGTGTCAGTTTACTAGAAACAATTTCGAACATGTGACAGTTAACATTAGCTTGTATTGACATCCGCGTTAGGGTACGGTGGTATTTAATGTCAAAAATGTTAGTTGTTCGGGAATTAAATGACTTAACACTTTAATATACTAGGTCAAGAAGTGCTGATTAGTCAATATTAAGGTGGAAGGCGAAGAGGATCAGTCCATGATAAATGTCGAAGTGCGAACAAATTTGCGTTGTACAGACACGATACGGTCAATATGTGTCAGGTAATACGGTGATCACACATTGTATTACAAACATTTATTTCATAGCGTCGATTTAGAGGCTTTATTTTTTTACAGCTTAAGAGGACAGCAGTCATAGGTTTTGTTATTAATTTCAACTTGAAACCTTCGCGCGTTCCTGAGAAAAAGGGTCCTGACAGACGGACAGCGATATGATCCTATAACTTTTTGTTTTTCCTTTTGTGTTATGAAACCTTAAAAGGACATGTCAAAATGACTTTATCATAAGCAATTGTTTTGGATTGAGAAGTTATTCTGCTTTTTCCTTCGGGATATCGAAGCCTGATCAGTCAGACAAATTTTATCTTTCAAAGCAGTGAAAAAACAGCATTGTTGTTTCTTCAACTAGCTTCAAACATGTATGAACTGGACCTTATGTGCATGTAACCCAGGATGTTTGAGTTGAATCCTCGCATCACAAGCCTTACTGAGAATTTCAATTCTGAGGTGATCAGATTAAGAGCAGCTGTAGGACAAGGTGCCATAAGGTAATCAAAGGCATTACGCATTTTGTAAAAGCCTTCCGTCATATTTTCACCGATTTTGAAACGAATTTTCTTTACTCTACGAGTGTGTATCGTTCCATATTTTCTTACTTTCTTTCATCAAATACATATTATCGCAATAATAGTTGAATGATGACAGTTCAATACCGCAGTGGATTGCCGTAAAGATGATGACCGAAAAAGATGGCAATCAGAAATATTTAGAACTTTTTTAGTTCTGACTTCCAATTCAATATAAATTCATTGAAGATAATCTTGAACCTTGCTCGTATGAGATACCACCAATTGCTTTAAAAAGAAAATTGCTTGCATTAACTATTTAATTAAATTTAAAGAACATTTTTTAAATTAATAATGCAAAGGTTAGATTGCACACGTTTTCATATTGACATTTTCATATGTGCACTTCTTGTTTATACAATGCAAAAATAATAGTGCGTATATATGCTCCTTTTTTTCGTACTTATTCCTACAAAGGTCTAATTTCTGTATAGTTCCGGGTAACTTACTTTAAACATAAGAGGACAGATTTTAATTTATTTTCGTTACATCTTGTAGCCCACCACAATGTTAATGTTACAGAACTCCATCATACAATTTCCTAATTTGCGGTACAAACACAGGAAAAATGGTTGAAATCAACAAGGAATGAAATCCGATTCAAAAACGAAACAAAAATTGGCTGCAAACATCTATTGGTTTCAAACTTTTCGATGCATTAACCCCGTCAAAACACCAAAGACCTTGAAAGGTTTCCTTCCTACAAAGTAGTCCAAAATGCAAAAAAACATTTTACCCGCGAAAAAGGAGGACATTCAAGTCACAGATGCAAATTTGATCAACCATACTAAAGAACGTTTGATTGCAGTGCAAAACAAATAAATGTTAATTAAAAAAAAATGATCGATTTTCCGCAATTTGTGTTTAATTTCAATGTGGGGTTTTGAATAAAAGTTCTGGCCACAGCTCTCACAAGCAATAATTTGTTGGAATGGATGGTGATGTTCATACGTTCTGTGGTACTTTCTTTAGTTGGTGTGTGTTTTTAGAAAAAGAAGTAATATGACAAAATCCAAGAACATCTTCCATCAGAAAGTGCCGAGTGCCGTCCGATTAAATTCGAATATACCAAAGAATCAACACAAGTTGCGATATCTGAAAAACTAATAATAGATGTCCGAATTCTCTCTCATTCAAAAAGTTAACAAAAGTTAAGTTTAAGTTAGTTAACATAGATGAAAAAGTCACATAAACTCGTCTAAACAACGGTGGCTGAAAAAATTTGTAACGTTTTGACAGATACCTTTTCTCCTCAGCGTTGTTATATCCGCGATTGTTGGTGGCGCACCAGCTTGTTTGAGGGCCAGGGCCTAGCTTCACCATTTGTGTGTGCATCTTAAATTTTTCGCAAATGGCGGGGCTTGAACTACAGTTTATTGCCGACTCCGAATGGCCACAGAAATTTTCCTGGACAGTTTGTACACATCGGAGTGACTGTAATAGCCTGTGAGAAAAAATGCCACATGGTCTTACCCGGATTTGAGCCCGGGTCTCCACGCTCAATAGCAAGCGGACTAACCTCTAAGCCACGGCACCCCCGTTATATCTGCCGTGCAAATTTAAAAGAATTCAATGATATTGAAAAAACAACTTTTGAAGTCCGACAATGCACTTGAGCTTGGTTTGTCATTGTTGCACTGTTGGATCCGAGCTTTCGACTGCCTTCTGCATGCAACCTTTAAAGAAAATAAATACGTTCTGGCATCAAATAAAACCCGAATTCAAAATGATTTCCGTGATCGAATCGGTTTGATTGTTGATCAACCTAAGCCAAGTTTGGCAACTCAAATAATGGCAATACTGCTTGGCGCTTTTTCAGCAACGCAAATGTGGTATCCGATTGTCGATAATATATAAATTGAAAATCTGTACGTTATTTTGATTGCCATTTCAAGTGGCTCTGATATAAATGTTAAAAAGTTCAAAGTTTTCACACTAGATACTGCCAAATAATTTGTAAATATTTATCCTTTGTATAACATGCCACTAACAGTACATAAGCTACACATTCATGGTCAAGTTCTTATTTCTGCTGCACTTCTTTCAATAGGCAAACTTTGGAAATGTTATCATAATAAATGCAATGAAGATGTTTTTAATTTAATGCTTATAAAATGAAATATCTTGAGTGAGGCTTACAAAGATCATACTAAAAATCAACTAAAAGCACTTCCAAAATATATTTTAAATTTAACTATTCCGCTAGAATTTTAAATTCGGAGGTCTTCAACATGAGGGAGGAAAATGAACATGACAGTTTATCTCAAGAATCAGATTTTAGAACATGCTTTAATAAATGTAAAAATTTGATTATTTACCTATAAGCTTTAAAATACATACTCATATGTGTAACGAAAATGCGAAACTACCCATTCATTTTTTCCTATTTTTTGTTCTTTTTAAAATTTCACAATTTAGAAAACGTTAATAAGTTAAAAGATTTCTTTTCATGCACTAGTATTTGGTGCTTATATAAAAAAAAATGTACAGCATAGTCAGTCGGTCACGAGAATTGATTCCAGTTTCTGGGATATCTTCTTCAGCCTCTGAAGTATTATTCATTATTCGTGTTATCAATAATGAATAATACTTCGGAGGCAGTAGGCAGCCTTGGTTCCAAGTGGCACTTGAATATCAGAGTTCGAAAGACATACCAAATTTGGATGTTAATAAGAACCTCGTTGGAAACGAATATCTATCCGATGTTTCCAATTACGTTGCGAAATGTCTGCAAGGGAAAAATTGTCATGCTTCAAGCTATAATATGACTCCTCCATATCTTGAATTTCTGCGGTGTCTGTAAAAACAGACTTTTACAGGTCAAAGACTGCTGGTACGTCTCAGAATCAAAGTAATGAATCTACGTCTCGTTCCTGGCGTGATGTTCTCTCAAGCTTAATCTCATTTCACAAGCATTACCTTACTGTTCTTGATTTTTCAATTATTTAAGGATTAAAAAAAGTATCTGATTAACATTATTTTTACTTTACTGTTGGTCCATACCAAAACACAAACGATGATATATTGATAGATGAAAGAGATACAATTATAAGGATTTGTTTTTCAGTATCCAACGTTTATCCGCCTGTCTTTTTATATAAATTTTTGGTTATCCGATTTTTTAAAATACCTTTTTTTTTGCAGCATGCATACAAACAGCTGGCAAGGACAGATCTTCTTACAAGCCTCTGGAGCATATTGCTATAAATTCAAAATTATCTGATGAAATAAGTTGCCACGATAATCGCAATAACAATGAAAATATAAACAGCAATGGAATCAATGGAAAGAAATATAAATCAAAAAAGGATTCCGCAAAAATTGTAAGCTCATCCAACCATCAAATCGATATACGAATTAATTTCCTTACTATTCAAGGATGAAGCAGTGCATCCATCCTTAGCTCAAGCTGTAGTCATCCTTGAAACCAAGCCCCTATGGGATAAATTCCACGAGCAAGGAACCGAGATGATTGTGACAAAAACCGGCAGACGAATGTTTCCCACATTTCAAGTGCGAATCGGCGGATTAGATCCGCAGGCCACATACATCATGATGATGGATTTCGTCCCGGTTGATGACAAACGTTATCGATATGCATTCCACAAGTAAGCTTCATAAATCTTCTGCTGATAAATGAAATAATTAAATGACTGACATTTCATATTAGTTCAAGTTGGGTGGTAGCTGGAAAGGCTGATCCCATTTCACCACCACGCATCCATGTGCATCCAGATTCTCCGGCGCCCGGTACAAATTGGATGAAGCAAATCATATCATTTGACAAGCTTAAGCTTACCAACAACCAGCTCGATGAGAACGGCCACGTAAGTGTAATCAAATAAACAAAATTTCTCATCTTTATAGATTGTTTTCCCAAATCGAATAACGACTAATTTAAGCACTCTTTACGTGTTATTGTTTCTCTTTCGCAGATAATATTGAACTCGATGCACAGGTATCAGCCAAGATTCCACATTGTCTATTTGCCGCCTAAAAATACATCCCTGGACGAGAATGAGCACACGAGCCACTTCCGCACTTTCGTCTTTCCGGAAACATCGTTTACGGCGGTCACTGCCTATCAGAACCAGCGGGTGAGTAGTTCAAAAACGTTTTCGTTTTCGAATAAATCTTTTTTGGTTAAAAGCGAAAATGCACCTCTTCGATACAAATGATATGCGACTATTTAGCGTCGTCTGGTGTTTCTGGGGAGTTAACCGCCTTTGACACTTTTCGTTGACACTAATGGCGACTCCTCAGACATTCATTAGGCGTGTTTCAAACATTGTCGTTTTTTGTTTCGTTCTTCGTTTTTTGAATGATAAATGTATCTCGAGGTCGGCGAGATGCGTTCATGTTGTTTTTTTTTTGCTACTTGTCGTTGTTTGTGCGGGATGATCGCGATGCCACTTGGAATTATTAAATTTTATTACAAAGGCAATAAAACCGTGGAATTTACGATGCGGGAGGCACATTGTTTGAATTATTTATGTTTTGATTTGGCGGGAAGTTCCAGTTGTGGCCATGTTGTGTTGCGAACGGAAACTTACATAAATTTAGTTTGTTTTATTATTGTTTTGAATAGTTTTTTCTTCTTTTTCTCGACACAGTGACACATTTAAACGGAAATAGAGTTGTAAATTGGGTTTTGGTAGTGTTATCACGTCAGGTTAGTTTAACCAGATCTACTTTATTTGGGTTATTAAGTGTGGGTACTTATTTGTTAAACTAACGGTTTAATTAATAAGGATGAATGGATTTAATTGAATGTGATGATTAACGTTGAAAATATTCGAAGGAAATTTTGTAAACATAAAACTTGTTGATCTGTTTCGGAAACGCTGAATAAAAATCGGTGTTATGAATTATCACTTGTGTCCTCAAGAAATTAAAAGTAATTAAATTGTTTAAATTTATTAACTTTTATAAAAATTAATTACCTTCTATATAGAAAGTGAGTGTTTTTCTTGATAAAATTATGAAACAAACCAAAGATTGTTAAAAGTAAAGTTATTTCATGGATTAAGATCCCACCGTTTTTCAAGTTGAGATCTGCTACAGACACAAAGACACAATCTCCTCAAGAGTATGAAGGGCGCTCCAAATCTTTCTAGACAGCTAGGCAGCACATTATCAGGGGCAGAGCATTATCATCCAACCTTTTGGACTCCAAAACTGTTAAATGTTGCAACGATGCACTGCAGAGTGAAGCTGGGCAGGAAACGAATCTGCTGATGAACTCGTTTGGGCTGATAAACGAATGGAAAAACAATTTTCGCCCAGACCATTGGACTTATGGTGGAGGTCTTACACAATTTAAGCGATAAATCAAGCATTGTTCCTATAAAGAAATCCTAAGCCTTGAAAAGGAAAGCATAAGAAAGCAAGCGAGGTTTTTAGTGGCAACTGCGGCCTGAATTACCGCCTTAACAGAATCAACCTGTGCCGCGATAAGGAATGTCGGCAAGAGGACGCAAAAACATCCGAAAACATTTTCTGTGAATGTCTGGCATTACACTGGTTAAGGAAACCAGGGAAGAAAGTCAAGGAAAAAAAAATCAAAAATAAAAAAGAATTTAAGGTCGACGAAGACTTAAAATTCATTGGCTTATTCCAAAATTTGATTGGAACATGCTGATATATATATGTGGCAGAAAAGCTTCACACGGTCACACAGTATGATTAATGAGATTTTTTTTAGCAACATTAAGCAGAAATGTGGTTCGATATTTCTTACAAGGCGCAAGATTACCTTTTATGCAAATTGAGCATGTTGAGTTTATAGCCCATCCAACAGTCAAATTGTCTACGAGAATATATTCACTATGCTTTCAATGCTCCGCTCTAAGGCCATTGCATTAACAGGACGGTGATGATGCAATCGCTGAAACACATAAGCTGCTCTTGCTGATATTGCCAATCAAAAAGAACAAAGTACCAAGAATTAAGCTTCCGATGATTGAGCTAATGGATCAATAGATATACAACTGAGTTTCAAACCACTAGTCAGTAATTTAAGTTTTTGATAGCTGAGTCAACCCCTTGACAACTGGAAGGGTTAAGATACTCTGAAAAATATTCCAAAAAGAATAATCACGAAATTTTCTTCGCATACATATTTGCAACTGAATAACTTTTAAAAACCAATTTCTTCGATTCTTTCACGCTGTTGTGACATTAGCTGCTCTACTTTCCCCACCCAATTCTTTTATATTTTGCTTAACTGCAACTGTGTCTACGACTAGGAGAACAAACGTTGCGCTGGGCAGATTGACAAGGAGATGCGCTACCATCTGATTTCATTAGCCTTACTCTGGAACATACGTTTTACTAGCGGAAGTGATTATGAGAACTCATTTGACGCCCTTTTTCAAAAAAAAGGACGGCTTGTTTGAAAATTACAATATTTACGAACTTAGCCCTAGTAAATTACATAAATTATTGTATTTAATAGATTTAAACTTTCTGTTTTCAGGTTACCCAATTGAAAATCGTCAGCAATCCGTTTGCTAAAGGATTTAGAGATGACGGGACCAATGATGTGTAAGTTTCTATTTTTATTTTCAAAATTTTCTTTATTTGAATTTAGCATTAAGGCGTATGAAACTTGTAGCCAGCTCGAATGAAATGCTACTTTTGGGCATATTTGCTCCCAAAAATCCAATGCCACTTGTTTGTCAAAGTCCACTTTTGATTTTACACATCCTCACAGAAGATTTTTTAAAGGTACTAAATTGTGCAAAATAATGCCAACTCTGATTTTACCTGCAATTATTGAGTTTCGAATGTCGACTAAAGTTAACAATGTTTGATCTGTCCTATGTTAGTTAATCCTTGAGTCGAGCAAAAGCTTCGAATATTCAAAAATATTCGCACAACAACAAAAATTATTTTTTTTTATAATTTTCTTCTTCTTCGGATGTCTTTGTTTGCGATTTCTAATTTACCGGCGGCGTACTTTTACAATTTATTCCGATACAGTGGTTTATTGAGATCTACAGTCTATTTATAATTGCATATCGATGCCTCCAAACCCGACATCAACTTCTCATGTGTTTAGCATTCCGCTACGCCACTGGATCAATTAATTCAGTAGATTATCTTAAGCAATAGCGCCTTGAAATTGATCCGAATGGCAAAAAGTGACTGGACTTACTTAACTAAATTTACCACTCAGTCTTATTCATCAGGATGTTTTTTATTTGGTTTGCATTGCCAAATTGAAGAGCTTCTAGCTAGAAGAGTTGTTTCGTTGACTTTTTTGTCATGACTAAATCAATGCGTGGTTCAAAAATCAAGCCTCTCATAAAAATTTTACGTCAATATGACTTATACATTCTTGAGGTAATAGAAAACTCTGATCGCGGACTCGTGTAGTGCTTTTTTTTTCATTTAAATAAGAAGCCACCTCTTAAAGATAACGTGCAGCTAACAGGATCATATTCCTTGAAGCGAAGGTTCATTTTATGTTTCAGAGTTTTCTCTAAACGAGTAACTTAAAAATATGGCAGGAAAGTAATTTATCAATAAAACTCACCCGCAGAGAAGTCCGGGCCAGCACAAAGCGTACATATGTACGTCTATACATTCAGGCCTGTCTGATAATACTTCAAATATACGGTGTCATGTCAAATAAGAATCAGGGAGAATGGTTTCTCGGCAGCAAAGGCCTTTGGGAACTGCAAGGCACTCATTACAAAACTTTACAATTCAGCTTTTTTTCAAAAACTTTTTAGCAAAGGGAACTAAGGAACTAAGATCAGATTATTAAAAACTGCTCACAGCAATACACGAGCCAAATGGAACTTATATTTGGCGAACCTTTATTAAGAGACTTCATAGTTCTTCGTGCGTGTCAATAAAATGAGGACAAATTGAGGTGCGTATTTTGTGCCACAAAGAATATCTTTCTGGATTCAGTCTTGCTTAAAGGATGCATGTCTCTGTGGCACAAAATCGTCATGATCCCAAATCCCATCACTCCGAGAACAGTCTTGCCAATAAAACTGTTCTCTTCATCACAATTGGTAACAAGTTATTGTGCTTAAAAAATCAGCATCTATTTGTCAAAAAGAATAACAATTTATTGTCATTCCTCTGCCTTGGTTCTGATACCATTGCAATAAATAACTAGGACAAAGCATCATCATCTGTTCATACCTCATCCAATCTAAACAATTTCATCATAACTTATCTCTTTTGTCGGTTCTGGGAAAATAATCTCCAATTTTTGATTTAGAGCATAACCACAAATGTAAACATATCGGAAAAAGAATTTTTTTGTTTTTTTGATTAATTCCTCATTCTTCATCACGATGGAGCTCTTTTACTTTCATAAACAAACCAAAAAAACTGTTGTTGCTGCTTGGATACGATGGTATCCAAAAAGAAGCTCATATTGAATTGAAAAGCCTGTCCAACGACGCAAAAACAATGAATGATATCCAATTTTTGTTTAGAAGAACTTAAGGAATCCCTCTTTTGGTAGTCTTCGTCATCAACGTATCTATCCGCTACTTAACGCTGTCTCATCTAAATTTGTTCAATTTGAAATAATTTTTTTAACGAAAAAAAAACCGAACAAAATCCTATTTGATTGCGTTCTTGAGGCGAAAGATACGTTTGCCTTGTTTAGGTCTTAAATCAAAAATATGCTTTTAGAACAAATATACAAATGATTCTTCTCAAATTGATTCCCCCGTTCACAACCCCCAGACGCCCCATCATTTGGACAAAATCTCGAGAAAAAAGTTTCTTTTTTTGTAAATATTTGCCAAAGTGGTGTACTCGTATGGCGGCTTTGGTTTGGTATTTTCTTAAGGCGTTAGGAAACTTGTGTTTTTGAAATGCTCAGCCTTCGCACGTTTAGCTAATTAACGCGATACATTGTGGCTTGTTTGGTTGCACTCATTTTTTTTTTAACAATGGAAGAACATCACAAATGCGCTGAAAGAACGTTTAATTGGTTGTGAGTATTATTGCAGAAATTCCATGCAATTTACGCCTCATAAAAAATGTTAAGAGTCGTTAAACAAATAGCATAAAAATTTTGTACAATAAAATGTCTTGGAGTTTATTTTTAAGTTGACGTGTGTGCAGATGCTTGAACAACGAAATGTTAAGTATTTCGGCTTTTTTTGAAACTGATTGCAACTCATATGGCACTTTCGGAGAAAATGCATTAAACAGCTGACTGCACAGAACTGATACGTATCTAAAGAACATGAACGAAAACCTCATGAATTTCGAAATTTTAATGATTTAGATGCTAAGCAGCAAATGTTCATCAGATTGACGGTTCTTCCAAGAACTTTTCTGACGCAGAGCAATGATGCGCCTTCAAGGGAGAATGTCCGCCTTAAGCTATCCTTCGAATGAGCCCGAATTTCTCGCGTTATTAATATTTTTAAGAATAACGTCCAACATGTTCATTTTTAAGTAAGAGTAAAGGGACGGGGTCTCAAGGGACTATGACTATCCCCATAATGTTTTTGCACATTGCATTTTTGTTGCCAACGTGGAAGAACTCATCTTACGAAGAATTAAGGTAATACCATCTGAGCCAGCGGATCTTTTAATACTCTTGCTACTATAGGAGTACGAAAATATGTAGATCCATCCAATGGAATATCTGACACGTTCGAGAATTATCTAGGAGTGTTGACCAGCGGTAGAAGGGTCGGGAGCTCATTTACTTTTTCCCAGAAGTAATGGAAGTTGAGACTAGTTTCTAAATTTTCTACGGTCGGCCAAAAATTCTTGCTACCCTTAATACATGGTATTCCATGCTTACGAAGTTTGTTTTCTTTGACTTGACAAATTACAGACTGGTGATTTATAAAATATTATTGTTTAGAAAATCGCCTTAAGATAGTCATTTTATTTTCTGTATGTTCTATTTTTGACACTAACTTTCTCCCGACCGACCCGTGAGAGTCTCTGCATAAGACGAAGCAGCCTTTCACTTTTTTCGATCCCGGCTCTGGTATCCCCGATGGCTGGATCCACAAAACGAAGGTTTGATCTTGTCGTCTCGAACCTGGGGGCTGTTATTCGAAGATCCTCTTTGCTGTCGCATTATTGTCGATTCCCTCGAGCTAGTGTAGTCGTCGTAATTTGGCTTTTTGGAGCACATTCACATCATGATGTAGCTCATAGAGCTGGTTGTCTATTCTATATTCTCTCGAAAGTGATCACAATTTGCTCTGCCTTCCTGCTTAGCGCAGGAGCACTAGGCTCCATATAACAGAACTCGCAGGATCAACGTTTTGTAGAGCATACATTTCGTCTTCCGATTTGGGAGTTTTGAACCAAACCGAAGAAGCAGCGGTTTTCCATGGTGAGTCTTCATCGAACTATGCGGGTGACAAATGTTTCTTTGTTTGTTGACAAAATCCACTTGGTTTTGTCTTCGTAAACTTTAAGGCCAACTCGTTTCATTGATGTGGATATTGTCTGCATATCCCAGTAGTGGACGGATTTGTTAAAGATATTACCTTCCTTGATTGAAGAAGTCACATGATAGCGCATCTCCTTGTCCAAATCCGGCGCATGTTTCAAATTGCATATTTCACCGTGTGTTTTCCAGCGTCATGCTGGAGCTCAAGACGTTGAATCCTATCATATGCAGATTTGAAGGATATGAAGAGATGCTGGATCTCGTCTTGAAATTCGTTGGCCTTTTCCAAAATTTGCCTTAGTGTGAATATTTGAATGAACGTCGATCTGCCGAGTCGGGAGTCACACCGGTATATGCCGATTAGTGTATTGCAGAAAGGCTTCAGACGTTTAAACAATTCGTTTAATAGGATTTTATATGCGACATTGAGCAGGGATATGCCTAGATTGTTCTTACAACACAAGGGATCGACTTTCTTGAACATGGCGTATTTAGAGCATGGCTTCGTCCACTCAAACTTGGCTGATAACTTGGTGCACGCACCATCAGTGCTGGCGACTTTGTTATTATTCAGCTTTTTGAGAGCTGAGCCAACCTCTTCCAAACTGGAAGGGAAATTGGTTCTGTATTGACTTCATGCGAGTTCTCTTCTTGGCCTATCACTCTCTCAACCTGATGCCTTTTTAGCAGCTACTGGAAAGCTGCATAAAAACATTTTCTATTCCTTTGGGTGACTATTTTTCCTTCACTGTTTCGAAGAGCCTGCGTCACGGGCTTAAAGCGAGCTGCTTGGCTTTCCTATAAAACATCTCGGTGTTGTTCCTACCACAGGACACTTCGATTTCCTTGAGCTGGGAGGCTGCGTAGGCCCTTTTCTTTTTACGCAGGATTTCCTTGTGCTCCTTTTCTTCTGGCTCATTACACTTCCCTCACTTCCCTTGTGTACTATTTTTGACACCCAATTGATAAAACGGTGAAGTATTGTTTTAATTTTTAATGACCTCGTCAACGTGTGGAGCCTACGAAATTTCCATTTACCACCAAATTTATAGCTTTGTAAGGGAAGGGTCCTTCAATTAACGTCTGAATAAGAGGACATGGTCCTTAATATTAAATTTGTAAAAGACTGGAGGTTTTAACATAAAATAAAAGTTGTGGATGACGTCCAAATTGGTTCAGATTAAGTCACGAAAATATCAACATCATTGATAGAAAAGATGTAAATCATGGGGCCAACATGGCTTTGAGACAAGTATATTCAAACTCTATTAGAGGTCTGTCTCTAAGTTGAAACGGTTGGATGGTTATATTATTTTGTTTATATTTTCAGTGCATCCAGCAGTATGAATATAAACCAGTTGAACCACGAAAATCACAATCGCATGAAACAACATCAACATCAACAGCAACAACAACAACAACAACAACAACAGCATCAACACCAACAACAACAGTCTCACCAATTGAAGCTCTCATCGAAGGACCCAAATTTAGGTAAGCAATAAATTTCCAGTGTATCTATAATAATACATATTCCCTTCCAACACAAATCTGTCAACTCGATCAATTCATTTCAGAACTGGATGCACATCAGAACCCATTGCAGCCCGCAGCCCCCATACCTCCCACAACAACAACAACCCATAACGCTTCACCCGAACTGGGATATCACTGTGGCGGCAACGCCACCATCACTACCAGCACAAAAGCTGATATCGCATCCTCAGCTGCGTCAGTAGCGACATCAACCCTCAACGGTTCCCAAATGAATAGCCTGGCGACAAACGCGACCAATTTATACACTGCCATTGGACAGCCATACGCCACCGAGAGCAGCAACTTTGGGGCGATCTATCATCACAATCATCACCATTTGTCTCATGGCCATGGATATGGCAATCCGTATGAGAAAATCAAAGTGTCGGGTCATATGCGTCAGGCGAATCCCTACAGTACGTACCAGTCGTTCTATGGTAGCCCTCACCACCAGATGGTGCGACCAAATGGTTACATTGACTTGGTGCCAAGGTGATAGACATGCCACGAGTTGGTCGGCGCGTCCGCATCCGTCGGTTGTGGTTTTGAAACATTTTTATGTATTAATCCTGTCGTTTTGAATATCAATAATTGTATCTGTATTTATTTTGCTTTACAATAAGGTTGTTTTTCTTAAAAAAAAAACTTTCTAGTTTTTAGACCATTTATTTAATTTAAAAAAAAAAATAAAACAAGGAACTCATCCATGGATGAGATGATGTGTAGCGAATATCGTAAAGTATTATAAATGTTAAATCTCATATGTTTCTGTGTGTATTTCAAATACATTATGGTTCATGTGTAAATATATTATTTTCTTTTTTCTGGACTGTAATCATTAGATATAATCATATTTCATAGCAAAAAATGCCATAAATAAAAACAGTATTAAAATATATTTTAAACTGTAAATTGTGTGAATTGATTTTATTTATGGTTCCGATTAAATGATGAAGATTGAGACACTCGACAGAATTTAAGCCTGTGCGTCATTGTCAGGAATTTTCAAATTTTTCAAATTTCAATGACAAAGTGAAACATCTACTAGTATGCTGGGAAAGTAAGAATCATATTTATTCGTAAGCTGGTTAAGTTAATTTACTTTGAAAAGGAATCATATGATTCGGTACCTCATTACTAAGGCTCCTCTATCCGTTCGTCTGTCACAGGGTTGTATCTTGTATATGTAAACACTTTCCTAATTTCCAAATGGTTCCAAAATTCTCAATCAGAAATGCTGGCATGACTTCACGTTTAGAGGTTCGCTGACTTGGATTTAATTGTTTTAAGAAGTTTATCTGTGTACTCCTGTGTCCAAAAAATAAGGTGACATTGTATTTATTTTGAAAATTCTTTATTTATTCTTCCAAATCAATTTCATCCCCTTCAAAGTAATCCCCTCCTGATGCAATAAACTTATGCCAACGGATTTTCCAATCTTTGAAACACTGGTTGTAGTCACTTTCCGGGATGGCCTTCAGTTCCGTCTTCGCTACGGCTTGAATCTCCTCTATCGTATCAAAACGGTGTCCCCGGAGCGGCCTTTTGAGCTTGTTGAACAGCCAGAGGTCGCACGGCGCCAGATCAGGTGAATACGGTGGTTGCGGAACGATATGGGTTGAGTTTTTGGCGAAATGATCACGAATTACGAGTGCGGTATGGGATGGTTCATTATCTTGGTGTAAAAACCAAGAATTGTCTCTCCACAATTCCGGCCTTTTTAGGCGGATAGCATTACGCAAACGAAGCATAACGTTCAAATAATATTCCTTGTTGACTGTTTGGCCGGTTGGAAGGAATTCATAAAGCACAACACCACGATAATCGAAGAAAACAGTCAACATGACCTTGATTTTTGAGCGACTTTGGCGCGGTTTTTTTGGTCTCGGCTCTCCTTTGGCACGATATTCGCTCGATTGATCGGTTGTTACGGGGTCGTAAGCATAGATCCAAGTCTCATCGCCAGTTATAATGCGTTTCATGACACACTGGTAGTCGGAAAGCATTGTTTCACACACTTCAACGCGACGCCTTTTTTTCAAAAAATTCAATGTTTTCGGTACCAGTCGAGATTTGACGCGCTTGAGGTCCAAAGCATCCTTCAAAATGGTATTGACTGAGCCTTTCGATAAGCCAACTTCATCAACAAGGTCTCTAATCGTTAATCGATGGTTTTTCAATACCAAATCTTTGATTTGTTGGACGTGAGCTTCATCGGTTGAGGTTGATGGTCGCCCAGAACGCTCTTCGTCTTCGACACGTTCACGGCCGGCTTGGAAATCACTATACCAATTGTAAACATTTTTTTTAGACATAGCCTCATCATCAAAGGCTTTCTGCACCATCCTCAACGTATCCGCAGCAGAAAATTGATTCCGCAAACAAAATTTAATGCAAATTCTTTGCTCAATAAATTTCGACATCGCAAAAAACGAAAAACTCACTTTTAGCAGCTCACAAAACGACGCGTATCTCAAACACTATGAATATATTTTGACATGAAATTTCACATAGATGTCACTGACAGTACTACCAACCTAAAAAGAAAGAAAAATTTCCAAATCCTTCGACGCGCGCAGTTTAAATTCATATGTCACCTTATTTTTTGGACACAGTAGTATGTATTTCCACAAATCCTGCGAATAAATAACGCTGCTGAGTCCAAACGTAATGGCGAGACGTAATTACATTATGAATACCTGAAAATGGGAACCTTCGTTGAATACTTATATATCTTTATGAAAACAATAAGTTGACGCTATGGAGTGGGATATTTCAAAGAGATTTGAGGAAATAATCGGAGTAAATCAGGGATGCCAAATGAGTCCGCTTCGTTTTATCGTTAGCTTGAAAATTTAGTGAATATTTAGCCAGCTGCTATATGCATTGAAAGAATGAGAATAAGGGTACACCCAGTACACTGTAACTCATTACAAATAAGTAAACGGAGTTTTGAGTTTTGCAGATGGAATTTTAACATGAACAGGGCTATGCCAGAGGTTACATATTTTTAAAAGAACCAGAAATTTGGTGGAGACGAACTGGAAATAGACAGATAACATAAAGACACATGGTTCACAACAAGCCAAAATGTATCGCTGAAAGCCAACTCTAAAGTGTCATTTTCAGTTAACCCAGAGGATGACACACGGCTCACAAAGATCCATGTTAAGAAAGCTTAAAGAACTAGTGCCCCATTCTATGATGATGATACATTGTATAGATTGTAACTACATCTGATTTGATATTAAATAATAAAGTATTACTTGCCGAGTGCGGGAGAGCGTTCCGCATGCTAGTTGTGCGGTTAAAAAACGAATACCTTTATTGGCTTCAAAGTGAGCAGGAAGAAATGCAACTGTCTTATTCGCTGGAGCACTTTTTATATATAAAAAAAGGTAAAACAGTTTAAGACATGAGTCGTAAAGTCTCGATGATAAAGTAAGTCTAAGCAATACCTTTGTCTCCTATTAGTTTTATCGCTTGATTTTGAACTTTGTCAAGGGGGCCTAGGACAGTATTTAAAGCACCTGTCCGACATGGAGTTGAAGTAGATCAGACGGGGTAAAATATTTTTTACACCGCTCAACCCAACCTAGGAGCTTTGCAGCGCTTCTGGCGACGTATGTAGGTTATGTGATAATTTCAACTGATATTATAATTGGCACACACATCGCCGGGACGAAAAGTCGTTCTTAGATTAAGGCTGCACGTTAAGTGACAGTAGACGGCATTTTATATTAGAGGACAAACAGCAAAACAACACATACGTATTTTTTGCATATTGCAATAAACATATGTTATGTGACAAGGGTGCTTCCAACAGTTTCCTTCCATCAACATCTTGTTGGACCTGCATGCTATGAGATTTGGAGTAGGGCTAAACTTCATTTTGCTGTCCAGCAGCTCCAGGCCCTCCTTGTTGATGAAAAACATTTGAAAATTAGTGCTTCTATTGGTCCACCTTTGTTGTTACCTCATTAGCATTCATATGGATTGAGGGGCTCTGATGCATGAGGTATTGGAGAAGCTCTTCAATTTTCTTTGCGGGGACAGCAGTACTCACTCTAGGGAAATCCTTGAAACAGCCAACTCGATGCTAGAGTGAAAGTCATCTCCTCTTGTTAGATCAATGATTTCTTACGGCTGTCCCCCGTGGTTCAGCGTGACAGCAAATTCGATAGAAAAGATTCGGTTATTTGAAAGGTAATGTCTCAGGGCTTGTCTTCGTTTATATAGAACTCCAGAGTCCCCATAAAAATGTTATTCCAATGAGATCCTTTATACTGTAGTAAACCTTATATCGGTGGGTAATTTCCTAGTTAAGCTTATTCGAACGCACATTCCAAGGGCAATGACTTCGTTCAACAACCTGATCAGAGGGGCTTTCTACCCCGACGATTTATAGCACTAAAGTGTGCGCATAAAGGGTTTAATCCCTCAATGTGCGCATAAAGGGTTTAATCTACCTCGATTCTAAAAGTCTGATCCAGAACAGTCTGGCAATTTCTGTAATCTTCCACTTATTCGGCTCAAGTGTAGACCTACATAAGCGGCATTGCAATCGGCTACGACGAAAGTCTCCGTTTGAGTAGAGCCTTACCAACCCGCGATATGGCATATGTAAGTGCAAAAACAGAAACAACAGTTTTAGTGGCTGTCGGAAAAATGTTGAGGAACTCACTTGTCGACTTCCAACAAAGTTACGTTTCTCTTCGGGCATATTTGAGTATATATTTATTTTGTATATATTTTATTTCAATGTATTATAGTTTTAATAAAAAACAAAAAATGTACAGCCACTAAATTTTTATGAAAAAAATGTTTTTGGTAAAAGAATTGTTAGTTTTAAAACATAAATAAAAATAGCTTGTTTAAGTCGAAAGACATAGAGTAAGTAAGAAGCTTAGCTTAGAGCGCTCGCATAGGGCCAGTTAGTTAATTGGGTGAAGTTAATTTATAAAAGCCAGTCTAAGCATTTTAGTCTAGTTATTCAGTTTTTCAGATAAATAAATAAAAAATGCAGGGAAACTGTCGATTTCGCGGAATTCAGATTCGATGATCTCTTGCCACCACTTTGTAGTCGACCGTTGCTGGGTGCGCATTGAAGCTTCATTCACTTCGCTTTTTTTAAGCACTTTGGCCCTTCTTGAGTTCTGTGAGGCTTCAGCTGTTTGCTCTCTCTCAACTGACGCTGTTGTTTGTGTTGACTTCATCCAGGGCAGTGTTTACAGCTTCCGGTTTGCCGTTGTTGAAGGCCCCTTCAACATCTATAAATGCTACCAATGTGTATCCTTGTAGTAGATACTCTTTTCAATGATGCTGATAACTGAATGCAGCACAGTCTTTGCGGATCTACCCTTTTGCTATGCGTGTTGCGCGTTGTACAGGTTGTGCTCATCTAGAATGCCCCTTACATGAATGTCGATTAGTACTTGTATACAACTGATAGTATTGGCCTTGCGTTTCAATCTTTATCTAAGTACATACATATGTGTTCTGTCTTGTGTGCCTGTATTTTTGAACAGTCCCAAGATACTTCTTGGCTTTTCTACTGGCTTTTCATCACTGTGTCTATTGACTTTGGTTTTGATTTTGAAAGTCATATAAACGCTATCGTAAAGGATAGGACGATGTTATATGACTGAAATTCGACAGTCTTTAGGCATAACATATATTAGGCATATCTATATGGTGAATTGCGATCTGAAACCATCCATCTGAAACCGGCGACGACATCTACAGTCCTATCAAGAACGCATAGCGACCAGTTAAGGTTCAGAAATAAATTATAAAGGCTGTCCAACTTGGATTTTTTGGTTTTGCCAAATGATGCTATTATAAGTTGGTTCATTAATTTTTTCCATAAGCTGATCTGAAGCAGTGATCCGACTAGCCTGGTCGTTGTGTAGGTTTGGATCTGTCAGTTTTTGGCGGGGAGGAAGACTTATGTTACAAATCAAAGTCTTGAAACCGAAAGTAAGGACCAAAGCATGTCAAGTATGATAAAGCCTAAGCCACAAGAAACGTTTTTGGTATTGCCAAAACAGGCGAATTAAAAAAAAGTCTGAAAGTTCAAGTTGTCGAAATAATTGCTTTAATCGATATCAATCAACCTTCCACTTCTAGTCATATTCCCCTGATCATAAATCTGAAGGTGCAAGAACGTAGGACTCTTCAGAACTAGGAACAAATTTGATCGGCTTTTCTTGCTTAGTCGATCAGCTTTTCTTGCTGGCGTCCACCAGACAATTTTCATCTAAAAATGCTACACTTTTATTAATGTCCTCCATCGGAAATCGGGCACATATAGGAAGTCAAAGGCAATAAAAATCGGTACCATAATTTAATGCTAGCTCGTTCTTAAAAGAAGTGTTGAAAGTTACGAATTAATGCTGGCGATGACAACTCCTGTGCGCGGCGATACTCTTAAACCCAGAGTCGGATGCTACTGTGCCACTGCACAAACACAACATACTTCGGGCTGGGTTTTTGAAGATATTTTAAAATAGAGAAAATAAGGAATGAAATAAAAAAAAAACAAAGTAAAGGAACTGTATGAGAAAATATGGGAATAATATTGCCGACTGTTAACAGATTTGTGAAAGCGTTTATGCCTCGATGCCGTTTATGATTCAGTTCAAAGTGTGCACTTTGGAAACACACTCGCATGTGCATTCTTTGGTGCTGAACATGCAACTTTTATGCTCCTTACAAACTATCAAGCGTAATTCACAGAAACCGATGTCACTCAGTACAAGCCGTGTGCTCGATTGGAACTGCTCGTAAAAAGAGCGTTTTTTTTCCTACACGATATGAGGTTGTGATTCATTGTTCTGGTGAAACAACTGTGCGCCTTGGGAATGGGATGGTGACAACACTCAAACAGCTGATGTTAGTTTGTTTTGATTTTAGTAATGTTTTATATGTTGGTCATCATAAGTGTTGCCAGGACTATGGCTAATACTTTGGTATAAGCGACAAGCAACATAATTTTGAGGAATCTAGGGAAAAGATTCAACTTTTGAATGCGAAAAATAGACCAAAACATAAAGATTTTGATTTTTTTTCTGGTGTGTGTTTGAGTGAGTCCCCGGATGGTACAGATTAACAAATAAAGTTTTTGAATAAATAATTGACTTATAAACCTTCTAAAAAGTCGGTCTTCTGAGTATAATTCATAATGGCTTTTGATTGTGCTTAAAGTCAATGCTGTTTTCTGATTTTTTAGTGTAAAAATAGAAAAAAAATTACAATATGTTTTGAAATAAACTAAGATTTTAACGACTCAATTAGTAGTTAAGCTTGCATAGTTTGATGGTTTTAATTTTCGGAGCATTCTTTTTTAATGCATTTATTAAAGTAAAATGAAGTAAACATAGTCAATCGAGACTTTAAAATAAGTGCAAAAACAGTTCTGAGAAGTTTGGAATAACAGAAGATCATATAAACAAGCTAACATTCTGGGAAAAGATCTCATCTGAGTGTTTATAACAATAATAATAGAAAATGTTGCAATCATATTATTTGGAAATTATAAACAATGTTGCAATAGTTGAAGGCCAACTTTGATGGAAATAACTTTAAAGTTAAAAATGATAATACGAGTGGAATTTATGTAAAAATATATTTGATGGAAATATCGCAGGATGGATCCCGATGCAATTAAGAATGTTCGACGGACACTTGGAGCCATTGCGTAATAGCTTGAAGTAACATTTAGAAGGATGTTTTATAAAAACTTATCGATTCAATTTTTAGACGACTCCAAGAGTTAATCGTTTTAAAAGGAGGAAATACAACACATTAGATAGTTGTAATAACTATTTTATACTATAAGTATTGGGTTGTCTCTTTTTTACGTTTTTCTCTTATATTTATTGGATTTCTCTCTTGTTTTTTATCACTTGTTTGAAGATTAATAACAAACAACAAACAAATCTTTTAAGGCATGGTCGTGATTTGAAAGTTTTCTAAGCTTCCGATAAATCTTTAAAAAAAAACTGGATTACTTTTTGTAGTGTTTTCTGCATGGCCCAGCAGTTGTCAAATTCAAAAGTTTATACATATTGCTTATAAAAATTAAAGAATAAATCAAAAAGCGGGAAAAGAGGAATTTTATTGAAAAATGCTTAGTTAAAAATTTAATGAATATTTTAGAAAACGGTTCTAGCCTTTTATAGCTTAAGCTATGAACATTCAAGAGAATTTAATCTTTTTGGCGTCGGCTCCAAAAAGTTGAATTACTAGCATTTAAGCACCCGAAATGGTAAAGAAAACAAAAAAATAAGTGACCCTTTTAGGGAACGGATGCGGATTACGGTCGCCCGCGCTTTCAGGTCAGCGCCCGGGTGCCCGTTATGCCTACTTAGATTCTTAAGAAGTGAAGCCCGCGCTCTTTTCATAACAGAGAAATTTGAGTCTTAAATTTCGACTGTTCATTTAAGGACCCAGTATACAAACGTCGGGTGAATTAATTTGCTCTCTGTCTTTTTTGGTAGCTGACTCTATAAGCCATTTGGTGGCTGTTCTATAAAACCAGCTTGTGTGTGACTCTGTGAATCCAGTAGTCCATTCGAAGTTAGCGACAACAAAAAGTTTGTTTTGTTTTTATACTTTCGTGTTTTCAACTATCTCCGATTGTAACAATTCATAAAAGGCCTTAAGTTTTCCGTGTGGAAATTTGATGCGTCTTTATTTTTTTTTACCATCAAATCAAATCGCATACAAATCATTTTGCTTTAGGGTTTTTTAATGATGACCTCATTCAATTATGGTGAAAAGTCACCAAAACGGAGAGTACAGAAAATTCAATTCTAATGAGATCCTGTACAACGGGGCCAACCTAATCGGAGTGGATAATTTTCTTATCAAACTTATTCGGAGACAAGTTGCAAGAGCAATGACCTCAGGCAATAACCTGATCTCTGGGGCTTACTGCCCCAACTTCATGTACCAGGAGACAGTGCGCCTTAACGGCGTCAAGACAGAACCAGGAGTTCTGGTGGTTACAAGAAAGGGAAGGGACTCAACAGTAGTAGTTTTTCATTCGGGTTAGCTAACAAAGATTTGAACATTACATAACCGTCCTTCTAGCCTGGCTGGCTTACAAATATTAATATTAATGTACATTTGACTTCTTTTTTATTTTTGTGTTATAGTTAACGACTATACAAAAAAAACATATGGCAGTTATATTATCAAAATTTGGTAAATAAAATAGTTATTGTCTAGCTTTTAAGTTGTAACAAAATAAAAATGCAAAAAAAAGATCGTGTTGGTTTCACTGTCATATCTTAAAAATAGCTCAGAAGGTCTTCCAGCTCAGAAGGTCTCGAGAGTCTTGTGCTTGCTCTACACACAAAATGGCCCATTTTGCTACCATGTCCATGAGGCCATAAATGAGTCTCATCCCTGAAGATGATTTGGTGCTAAAACTTCGATTCAAATTTCAATTGATTTAATCATTCAATTGACACATTAATGCCGTATAAAACGGGCGTAGGCCAAGATCTTTTCTCAAAATTTACAACTAGTTCCTAAATTATGTCACAATTAAATCGACGTTGACAACACGTGGAAATTAATGGATCGTATAGTATTTTGAGAACCGTAAATTTGGCGCACAGAACGCGACTTTTAAAAAGAAATATGTACATGATTTCTTTGCATGGAAATTTGCCGGAGTATGCAAGTATATGAACTATCCGAATTTCTTTTAAACTTAAAAACACATTTTTAATATTAGTAACAAACTCGCACGGCCACTGTTTTTTTTCATTAAAATTTCATAGTAAACTTTATTGATGGCGGTGACTACGAAGGACATAAAATAAGTTTTTGATTGACTGATATATAATAAAAACTCACTTTGAAACTTTTTTAAACTAATGGTAAAAAAATACAAAATCGCAATAAAAACCCCAAAATACAGTTCCACCACCTTTTATCAGATATATCATTAGCTCAAAAACTCAATCGATGGAGCTATTTAGGATCTTTCTTAAAAATTTTCTTCTGAGTATTTATAAAAAGACATACTGTCTCGAATCACGAACATGTCATTTTCAAAATAAACCAAAGATTTCAGTGAAGGGCGACCACTAAGACGTCCTTCAAAATGATTGACACTCTCAGATCATCTGACACCACGGTCGTCATGTTACCACACAGGCGCGCGGTACCACCTACGATTCTTGAAATCCCATATCGTTGAACTTTAATTGGTCACTCAGTTCCAAAATGAAAACTCATTCCAACAAATTCCTTCCTTCGGGAATCACCATCGATCGCACATTTCCAGAAATGCAAACGAAAAAACGATTAAATGGATTTCGCCCAAATATTATTCTTGGCCATAAATTACTGCCGCACAAATCACTCGAAATAGTCACAACGAAAAAATTAATTATTTATAGCTTCCTCACTGCCGCATCCCTCAGCGAGGCTTGTGTCGGATGCTATGAAGAATCAGAATGCCAATGCCTTAGCCAGAAAGTGTTTGTTATCTGCAGCGGGAGTGTAAACAGATTTGTTTACTTATGGAGTCATTTGTCACAGGAGTCAGATTCCGGCACTTCATATTATTATCGATGGTGGCACCCTGTGGCGCACACGCCAGTCATTCCAAAAGAACTAGAGCAAGCATCTATCGATTGACTGTTCCGTTTGGTTTCCTTTTTTTTTTATCTTTTTATGTGTTGAGGCCGAAGCGTGTGAGGTCCTTGAATCGATGATATTCGAAGATCTTGCTACATCGAAGGCTAATCGCAAGGACTTGTTACACTTATCATATCTTCTGGTTTGGATATGTTATGCAGCTCCGTCTGCATTCAAGATTTAAACTGACGTAGACATGTGACATGGCAAAGGGGTTTGGAGTCGCAATGTTGCCACAGACTTACGAGCATCGAAGGTTTTGTGTACATTACATGTCCAGAGTTGATACATTTCAAGTGGATACGACGAATTCGAAACCAAGAAACATGGTTTTTATGTTCGGTTCTTTTTTTCGGTACTCGAAAGCGGCATCTGAGGTTTTTAATTGCTTGGATACAATGTTTTGTTTATGAATATTGAATTGTTTTTAAGATCACAGAAAATGTCTCAGATCATATGACAAAAAAGGGAGGCGTATAGAAACCAATAAACAAACAATTTTTCGTTCCAATGCGACTAGTGTTTTGAATGTTACCTGCGCAAGTTCTAAGACCTTGTCATATCGTAAACAACAAAACAAATGTTTTTCCGGTGCAGTAAACGAACTTGAACAAATAGTAGTATTAAGAAGGGAGTAGTAATATTCAAAATCTTTGATTCAGCAAAAATGCTGGTCTATTTATTTACTTATTTGAGTGGACAACCAGCTTCGGGTGGATTGGAGAGCAGAAAGAAGCATTCAAAAAAATGGGGCTGAGCAAGTCACGGTCCCTGTCCCGATAGGATCTAGTATCTGGATGTGATCGTAATGTGACATATGTCACAAGGGTCCGAAAAGTTTGTACAGATTAGATTGCGGACATCGGCTCAGAACGATGGTCATAGATTTCATGCCGATAAACGATCACGTGGCTCGTCAACAGTACGATGTCAAAATCGTTTCAGGAAAGAAAACATATTTTACGAAACGAAAAAAGATAATTGATTCCAATTCACTGAAGCTCCGAAAGCGAGTAATATCATAATAAATAGCACAAGATTTCCTCAATAAAAAACTCGCACTATCCCCAGATGGTCAAACTACCAATCAATTCCACCATGTGCTGATTGACGTAAGATACTTCTGGATGTGCTAAAGCTATGGGGTCAATATAAGATACTATAACAAACGCGAACCGTACGTGGTCACGATGCCACACAATAAATCAAAAATAACCGATGCAACTAAGGGCATAAGCAGACGCTGCATAAAAAAATTAAACTGAAGCTATCACGGTGATTTAAGAGAGTGCAAATAATAATTTATCAAATTAATGAGGATAATAAAAAAAAACATCCGACGAGAAATCGAATTGTCGAACGCCAGCCGAAGCACAGAGAACCGCTTCTGATGTGCAAAATAACATCCATGACGCAAAATTAAACCTATGGTTTGATGAAGTCATACAAAGCGGTGGTGGAGATGGCCCGTTCAGGTACATACATAATGTTGGTTGGATGAAAATATGCTCGATAAATGGAACCTCAGTATTATTTTCCGGACCGTAAAGAAATCAGATATACTATACCTAACTCCGTCAACTACAGTGAGATTAGTCTTCTTTATGTTGCCTATTAGATCTTTTCTGTCATACTGTGTGAAGGCCTGAAACCCATCGCTGACAACGTGATTGATCCATATCAGTTAAAATCCACAATTGATCAAATTTTCACACTACGACAGCTTTATCAAGATTAGAATCCGAGTAGACGGATTCGAAGAATTTGGCAAATAATTCAAGAGTAGAGTTAGTATCAGAGGACTCCATATTTTTGAAAGTCATTTTATTTGGAATTCCCACTGATTTTCTTTTAATACTAATAAAGGACCAGAAAGACTTACTGTCCGACTTTCTTCTTGATATAACCCCTATGCAGGTACTTATTTTGGACGCAGAAATCTTTCCGCAGACGACGAAAGTTCAAGTAATCCGAGGGGTTAAGGGATGTTCTGAATTTTTTAAGCGCTTTGATTTTTAAGTTTTCTAAATGTGAAAGATGCTTGTTATACCAATGAGGCTTAGATGATTTTTTAGTAGATCTTAAAGAAATAAACTTCTAGAAGCCATCGAACAATATTTGCAATATGTTTTTCATAAATCTCCAGTCTACTACCAAGTGAAATATAACAAGCGAGAAAATTTAAGGGGGGTCGACTATTGCAGTCGGAATGTATGGAAATGCAAAGTTGTTCGACAACTTTGCATTGTGGCATAAGTTGGAAAACAATTTAGCGACTATAGTTCGCAAGCCACTAACATTATGAAAGTAGACTTTAAAGGATGTTTGCATAAGAGATGAGTTCGTGTTACTTCTAAGAGGCAGAGATGGATTAACTAAATTAATGGTTTGACGGAAGTGCTGACATCAGTTCTCTTAGAGTTTAATTTTATCTTAAACATTCGAATTCGGCATTTGGCGCGATGTTTGTCCAATTCCTGCTACAAGTTCAATATACGAGTTCAAAAAATAATCTGACGCACAAAGTTATATACATATTATTTCAATTATTTTTGGGTTTTTCTTGCTGTTTTACGCAAAAAAAAAAGAAATGCAAGGCAGATTTATTAAAAACGAAATTTTATAGACAAATATATTTTTATAATTGAAATCGTTGTTTAATCAACATACCCGTAAGTAATCTGATTTGGCAGCACTAAGAAAGACAGCTGTTTTCTGGTTCGTGCTGTCAGTGACAAGAATTGTGTTTATAAAGTTTATGTTGTTTGTTTGCCAAACGTTTTATTATTTCCGAAGAAACAATATTAAATAAATCAATTGAAAAATGGATGAATCGCCAGGCAGTAAGGCTCTTGAAAATATGAAAAATTTAAATAAAAGTCTAGTTGAGTTCAAGAAGCCAGTTGCCCCAAAAAAACACAACAAGCCCAAAATCCTCACCGAAGAAAAGTACATTGAGGTAAAAGGCAAATTTAATATGTGTTCCTTAAAACCTAAAAAAAACTCTTGCGACAGGAACTTTCCAGGATAATTCAGCGTGACTTTTTTCCGGATTTGGATAAACTTCGAGCACAGAATGATTATTTGGAAGCGTTGGAAAAGAATGACCACGTGAGAATACGAGAACTGCGTGCCAAGTTCAGTGGCAAACAATTCAGCGAGAGAAGCCGATGTAAGTGGAATTTACATTCATGTATACATTAACTTACCAATGATTTTCTTCAGCTATGACGCCTGCAACATTTGAAACTCCTCAAGCTCACGTGACTGGAAATACGCCACGAGTTCCTCAGCCAGTTTCGCAAGAAACTGATACACCGAAATCGCAACAGTCAAAGTCAGACGAACCAAAGTCGCTCTCCACTTCCCATTCACTGGACTCCTTTCTGCAGGCATACACCAGCGAGGATAACTACAGTTTTCAAGAAATCATCGAAACAGCTGACGAGAAACTTCGTCAGAAATTTTCAGTGCTTTACAACCAGGAGCTACTATCAGCTGATAAACTGGCCAAAGCATTAACTCTGCCCAGCATTGACTCACAATTTGGCGAGCCAGATCCCCAGAAAGCAGTAAGTAAACATGCGAACATTTGAAAAACTTGATTTCAAATAAATTTGCTTCTAGATTGAGACATGGTCGTACCGCAACAAAAACTTTATAATGTATATCCCCGATGGCGTGGAACTCACCGAGGAGGAGAAGATCGACAGCATCAACAAACGACAAGTCATTTCACACAGCAACACCCGCCTCTCGACGAATCCTTTCAACGATTTCCGAAACAATGAAACTATTTCGGAAATAAGAAAGTCTCAGTCGAAGTTGGTTAATGGCAAAGTCGGCGTCGATGGGAACATCATGAATCTGACCAATGTCCCTAAAGTGCGCGGATTCGACTTGGTGAAGACACCATCTCCTCGACCTGGTGATGCTTTTAGCCCCCTCATGACGTGGGGTGAGATTGAAGGCACTCCATTTCGGTTGGATGGCAGTGATACACCAGTCAGATCAAACAGTGGTCCATCGTTTCGAATCAACGAGAACTCTCGCCGTGAGACAATCGGATTGGCACTTGCAGAGAAAGTGGGTGAAAAGATGCGTGCGCAAAAACAGCGGGCCATGAACACGGCAAGAAAAAACATCGGTTCTCCTTTTATACGGTCATCAATGGATCGATTAGCGTCTATGTCGCCGGCAGCTAGACGCTTGGCTACATCGAAGTTGGGGCTTCGTACGCCAAGCCCGCTGCGGACACCTGCTTTCGCCAAACATAAGACAAAAACGACTCCTTCGAGTATAGCACAGCGAAGGAAAACTCCATCCGTGGAACACCCCAAGTTGCAGACGGCCCCTGAACAACCAAGCAAACCTGATTTGACGGATGATCTGCTGAAGATTCCAACGAAACGATTAAACGCTTCGGATTTCTTCTAAAAACAACAACGTTGCAATCTAAAAAGTGAATGTAAATGAAAAATAAAAGAAATCAAAGGAACCTTTTATCTTTTCTTGCATTTGATATCATACGTTTGTACATCTCTGTGGCTCCTGTCTTGTAGCCATATATCGGGACAAGTCGTAGTTCAAATGACCTATGCGAGATAGGATAGCTAGTCATTTGTAACTATTCTGAAATTATCCATTGTTCCCAGCCCAGTTTTTGATTAAAAGAGCTGAACATAATCAGCGTAGAGGTGAATAGAGACACTGGAGGCAAGAAATTGTTCTTAAATTGATCCTTAAATAACACTTTGTATGAGGGACCAAAAAACAGAGCATTTGCCATCCTGCTATAAGTATAGTGGATTTTTCACTTAAACCAAAATAGCTTCACATTTTCCAGTATAGTATAGAATATCATGGTTCACTTTGCAGAAACTCTTAGAAAAATCTTGAAGGAAAACCAGAGCCGAATTCCACGCACGAAATTGCCGTAGATTAGTCCATGAAATCTCGGGAGAGGTCGCGGAGTTACGCGCAAACGTGGTGTATGTTCTAAGATTTAAATGCCTCAGTATCTATACTTGTGGTCGGACACAAGTATGATCTTGACTCGACGGACAACAGATTTAAAGTAACGCTTACGAAAACATTTTAACGCCATATTGCTCAAACATCATGCCGTTCCATCAGATGTATTCTCAGAAATATTTTCAAATCTTGGCATAACACAAATGACCAAAGTCTGCAGTTCGTTTTGTGGATCAGCTTTCGAATTTAATAAAAAAAAACAATTCTTGATACCTTAAAATTCTTTAAACATTCGAGGATAATCTGTTGCGCCATCACAGGTAGATCCATACTAGAAAACGCCTGCACTAACGCTTTTAATTTTCAAAGTGCTACTAAATGAAAGACATTATTTTGCTGATGCCGAAGACGAACGAAAAATTCATCTCCTCGACTCGAGAAACAAAAGAAAATCTATTTCACTCCGAATTGTCCTCATCCACTTAAATAAGTTAATAAAGAATCACAAGAGTAGATTTCGTTATCTGACTTTTGGTGGTAACATTCTTACACAGCACAGATAACAGAAATTATCCAACTACGGGGCTTTCTTATCTAATAAAAGAAGTTTCCTTAAACGAAAAACAAGAAACGTAAACATTTATTCAAAAAATCATTTCGAAACCAACAATAGCACCAAATTACAACTTAAATTCTATACTAAAAACATAATGTTGAGACTGCATTCATTTTAGCGAGTTGTGATTGTCCCATTCAATCATAGTAGTCCACATGGTCACCAGATTGAAACTTGTACTCTTCCAAGACTTTAATGAATTTCGCTGTTGTAAGCTCGGTGGTGAGTATTGTTTTCTGCTCTCGCGAATTCCGGAACGTCTCCCTCAAGTCCTTGCTCACGGATTGGTTTTGCACGAGAATCGTCATATCCGTGTCAACAGGTCCAGGCGAATAGTTAAGCACAACCGTGTCCTTTTCTTCTAGTGCTAGCACACGGAAGTACATCTCTCTTGCTGCCTTACCCGAACAATATTCAGCCATGCTGAGGAATGGCTTTATAGCACACAAGGATGTGACATTGACCACTACTTTAGGAATACTTCTAAATCGTTTCATGAATTCTACATTCAATGCACAAACTCCAAACACGTTCAAATGGAAATAGCTCTTCCAGTTATCTGTGTCGCAAAGCTCCTTAGCGGTTTTTGACACATCACCCACCGAGCCAACGTTGTGGACTATCAAGGCGCGCTCAAAATCGTTGACGTCCACTCCAGCTAAAGCGTCGTTCAATGTGCTTTCGAATTCCTTTCCCGTTGCGATGCTCAAGTCCAGTGGATAGACCTTAACAGTGATGTCATTTCTATATGCAAGAATTCCGCTGCGTGTCTCGTTTAAGCCAGATTCTGATCGAGCATATAGTACTACCAAACTGTTCGCCTTGAATCGGCGACAGCATTCCAATGCCATCGTTTTGCCGATTCCCTTAGACGCTCCAGTAAGGATGAAAATGGACTTTTTCTTGAGATCCATGGTCTTTGATTAGATTCGCTTTTCAGGATATTCACTTATGTCCAATAACCTTTTTATCTTGCGATTTAAGAGGAACTGGGTGAATGGTCACGGTGGTTTACATTTAACTCAGAAAAGTGACTGCCCTGAGTGACATTGTAAACCACTCACTGACACTTGTTGTTTGTTTCCGAGGAAATAGCACTCAATTATGGTAACATTGCTGGCGGTCAGTGATGACACTTTCTGTGTTACACAATGATAAGAACATTACGTTTTGTTCGGACATTGCCTTATATAGGGCAGACAAATGTTAATTTTTTTTTTTAATTAAAATATGCATAATTTACACATTTTTCTCTTTGGAAGAGAAGTAAGGTATTGCATGCATTTATAATTCTTTTATCGGCGGAAAAGTTTTAAATCTAGGAAAAGTGCACAATTAATTGTTTTACTACTGGCTGACATGCATCCTTCTGTCAAATTTTACATTCATCCTTCAATGTCAACATTTAAATCTGCTTACAGACAACTTTACTATGTTACTAGGCGTCTTAACTATGAGCAAGAAGTTTCGCTGGCGAATTTCCCGTATATTGTAGGAGGGCAGTTTCAGACCGGGATGGAGTAGAACAGAGCAGAAGCGTGTCCTTTCAACCTGACCGGCTTACATTTATTAAGATTATGTCCTTAATAAGAATTAAGTATTAAGTTTATTAAGTTTATTCTTCAAGTTTATTTTAGCTTAAACAAAAAGCATAAATTGTACGAACTTTTTCAATTTTATTTTTTGTATATATCTTAAAGCAAAAATTAGTTGCCTCGAAAGCTCAATTCAGCTTTCTTTTTCCTTTCAACGCAATCGTAGTGTTTTAAGGATTGCGTTTCTTCCTTGTTGGTTGGAACGTTGGAACGTTGGTTAATATTGTTCTTTTTAAGGGTTTTTTGCTTTCTAAGATGAGACTAAAAATTAAGCCGGTAGTTTTTGCTCACACAGAAAACGGAATTTTCTCGCAACTTCTCGCAACTGACACCATCAGGTTTTCATACAGTTGATTAGATCCTAGAAATTGACATCTTTCGCGTCGAAAGCCAACTCAACTCAACTTCGACGGATGTCTAATTCAGACATCCGTAGGCAAGTTTCTGGAGCTTCTTTTTTAGTGCAACACATATAAGATCTATTGATTGATTGATCTACAATATCCTATGTTTTTTTTAAATCAACCAACATCATTGTTTGATAAACATATGTCTATACAATGATATTTTCAAATAACGATATTTATTATTTGCATTGCATCTTAAATTGATATCTACGTTAAAAACCCGCACTGGTCTTCAAATATTCCTCAGCTGTCAACTGACTGAACGACTGCATAATGTTAGCGTTAGTTTCGCGTGTTGCACTATCACACATTTGGTAACACATTGGATCACCTCATACAATAAGAATCGTAAGCTATTTGAGCTTAACATCTTCTACCTCTTCTTGACTTTGTTGTGTCTCAACTACTGGGTACAGAGTCATTCACCCAAAGCAGATAACAGAAAATCTTTGACTGCTTCAAATCCAGTCAGTTACAAACTAGCTACAGAGCCAGTAAGCTACAATACTGGCTGCAGAGGCAGTTACCTACAACGCAGCCAGTCATCTTTATCATTGATTAGGGAGCTGTATATATTGTTGTATAAAAGAAATTTGCGAAGAATTGTAAATCTACTTTCTGTATTTTATAAGGATCAAAAAAACGTTCGTTAAAAAAACTTAAAAAAAACTTAGTCATGCCGAACGTCAACAAAGTATCTTTTTGCGGTTTCTAATTTTAATAAATGGATGTGTCGCCAAATATTTCGCGGGTCTTGATTTTAAGGCGACAAAATATTATATTTAGGTCATTCACATTTCAGTCTGTGATAAGAAACAATCGGATTTCATTTGGGGCTAATAAACCGTCTGAAGGTCGATCTATATTTTATTATCGCAGGTCACAAACGACTAATCCAAAAAAGAATGTATTTATATATGAATCCTGCTATAAGACCAACCTTTTTATACCGATAACAAGACAAATCTCAGACTAGGTAAAAAATAGGTAGTTAGAAGTGATAAATCGTTGGCTTTTGTGCCAGCGTGCAATCAGCCGGAAATACATTCTGGAACACGTTCTAGGTAATCCGGAAACGCATCGTTTTTATTTGCAAACGTACGAGGGGCTTTTTCCGTACAATGTTCAAGCCGGTGTTTTAAAATACGACATTCTCATATCACACTCTAACTTGTAGAAAAGACTGACTGGAAGATGGTCAATGTTGAAGAAAGCGCGAACATATACTTTTAAGTCAGAGAGATAAATGGATAAATGGATGTAAATGTTACGTTAGAACTGCTGGAGCAGAAGAGGGCCAAGACTTTAATTTCGCTATTTCAATAAATTGCACAAAGCAAACCACTTAAGCATAACTTAAATCCTTCGAGAAAGGTGAAATGGCATAGAGGTTTTTAGTAATCAAAAATAGCTGAGATCGGCTGCGAATGTTTTTCCACATACCTCCTAGGACATCGTTATTCTTCTCCTTTCTCTAACATGAGGATACGATTCGAACTTTAGGGATGACAAACAATGGGAAATACAATGGCAATGGTGAAGTACGAATAGGCTGTGCTTTGTTACGCGTCCCGCAGTTTTGTCTTTAGAAAGAGTTTTTCCTAACCAATCTTATATTAATAGTGCATAAAATTATCGTCTAACTTTTAACTTTATTATCTTCCATAAACAAAGTACAATCACGGGTCTTTGTGCGATAAATAAGTGATTCAAAATTTATTATATTCTCTTTCAAACCATTTGCTCTGTCATCAAATATATCATTCACACACAATGTCCACAAACACCAGAGCAAAATCGAATCAAACCAATACAAAAGGAGCTTCGTCAACACCCACATAGCACAATTCTCCGGCTCTCAAACAATCCACGGACACAAACACAGTATTCACCCTGGGGAGACTTGACGACCGCCTCAAACAACACACTGAGGTAATTCTGGCCCGCATCTCGAACGAAATGTCAAACTTGCGTAAAGATTTTCTTAAAAAAAAATCAGGAGATTGAGGAAAGTTGGTCTTCTGTTTTCCATGATTTAAGAAACTCAATAACCGACGTCGTCCACCGAGTTGAAAAGCTTGAAGCCACTGAAGAAAGAAGTAGCGCGCAGATGGTAAAAGACGAATTTCGGTCTCTTCACACCCAGATTGATGCCTTGGAGCGAAAAGAAGTTGCTTCAGATGCGGTGCTGTTTGGCATTCCCGAACTCCCTGAGGAAAACTTAAGGGAACACCTCTGCCATACCATTCAGCCAACCCAGGATGTTTCTTCCATTCCAGTACTGAAAAGTATTTTTCGTGCCAAACGTAACAATAACAAACAAACAAATAAAAACAATACTGGAGTTTCACCGATCATCATAAAATTTAACTGTCCACGAGAAAGAAACTCAGTCCTACAATCAGCTGCAAACCACCGCAAGATGCACAAGCAACTCTGATGTTATTCTTTCTTTAATGTAATTTTCTTTTTTCTCTACTTATGTATGTACATATTTAAACATTTTTTTTCCAGCGATTCACAAATTGTATAAACCTAAATTTATTAAACTTATTCTCTTTTTACTCATTATCTTATCCTATCTTACTTTATCTACTTTGTAACCCATTTATATATTTAAGAAATGTCCATTCATTGTAGTCTTACACTAACTTATAAGAAATTTTCTTACTGTGTGAGTTAATAAGCTTCTTAATAAAATTGAAATTGAAACCTCATATTTGTCCGTTTGGCCTTAAAATAATCAGCAGGTCTCTTTGATCCGAACCCCTTCATCACTTACGATAATCAGATCGAGGGTTCTTAAGCGTGCATCCTAATGCGAGCGCATTGAAACATTGATTGACATCGCCTTTTTGACGGGGTTCATAGCAACTCTACTTTAAACATGGGAAAAGAAATTGAGACGGTCAATCTCCACATTTAGCGAGATGAGTTGACATAAATGCTTCCTAGAATCTTTGAAGCTGCCGTCAAATTGCTCTCATACTAGTTTTCTTCTGACAAAAATCTGTCTAGTTTGATCCATGCTTTTATTGGCTCCATCGATCGCAGCAGCAGAAGGTCAAAGACTCTTCTGCGACCACTCGGAGCATCTTACTTTCGTCTTTTCCCTCTAATACGAGCCGTTAATCATATACACCAACTCAAGCTTCTGGAAATCCTCGTTTTAAAAAACCAACTTATATCCGCTCAATGATATTCACGAGTGTGGCAACAGCTTAAGAGAACCGGCACTATGAAAGTTTTGTGTATCTCCGTGTCATTTTTACAATGGAAGATGTCAGCTTTCCCTTCACTGATTAGGTATTGACAGACCTCTCATAAGTACCCACTACAGCGAAAACTTTTTGTTTAAAAGTCCTTCATAATGATTTCACCACCAGTAGAGAATTTTGTCTTCATCCTAAAGAAGCTGGCCTTGAGCGTTGCTGATGAACTCTGGCAAACGTATCTCTTGGGCGTTCCTCCTTCTCTGAATGTTTTTTTTTTAATTTGGTTGTATCCTTGTTTACGTTATTTTGCCGCAGCTCCTGGATAGCCTTGTTTGTATAAGCAACTGAAAAGGGGATTTTTTGTGATTCCTTGATGTAACAGTTAATTCTGAACATGACATGATGACAGCTCAAACATTGAGCCACTTCTTCTTCCCCACAAAGCAAAGTCAGATTGGTTTCAGTCTAGAGTCAATGACTCATCGAATTATGGAAGGGTACCTATGCCAGATCCTTTCATGGTAGCTGCTATAAATAACTCCCGTGAAAGATTCCGACAAATAATGAATATGAAAGCCAAGCCAATGGTGCTCACCAAGCCATGGCTGGATGTAAGCATTCTAATAAAAATAATGGTGTGGGTCATTGCCTGCTTACTTACATCTTGAGTTCAATACAAGAAATATTGAAAGGCTTTAAGTCTGCAATTTACAATATACATAAATGTTGGTTTTAAATCATATTTTTGTGAAAATCTTGAGCCAGAGTGGAATTCAACGCCTCTTAAACGCAAAGCTGTATTATACCAGCGCGTGCATCGCTGCAGCCGAAAAAACAGGTTTTTCTCGACATACTTAATTCGTCTGGTCTAGCTGCCTAGAATAAAGCGTATATTCGCCTCGAAGCTGATATCTATACCTTCTTCTCCCGACTAAAAATTTTCTAGTATACCAGAACTGATCTCTAATCCCTCATACATCGTTTCAATCCGCGTTGTTTTTAAACTATAAGAGTGTCGAAATCCTCCTGAAAATATGTTCATTGCATAAAAAAACAAAGAAAAGTGTTTCTTCTACCACCGGACTTGTGTAGGATACTTCAGGAGGAATATATTTTAAAAGCTGCAGAACTGCCGGAAGCAGAACCGATATCGAATATTGGTGCTGTCGTATATAAAGCTGGTCAAGCTGCGATCAAAGAACTGCAATCTTGCTCAGTAAAATCGGATCTGATCTGCAAGTGACCTGCCAAGCTCTGCTGCAGCGAAAGTCAAACACCACCTTGTTTACCATCAAATCACCCGCGTGTCTTAATGCGAAGAGTTTAGGTGACAGACGAAAGTCCTATATTCAGGGCGGAAAGCTCCTAAAGCTTGTGTAAATATCAGTGAATTGCTCTCAGACGCAAGAAATTCTTTGGAAACTACGTATTTGAAAACCTGAGGAAGGGCGATTAAACCCCGAGCTTATTTAAAAATCTTGTAGCGAAATAATGTTTTGCGATAAGTGTTTTGATAAAAGTTCATCCACAAAAAGATCTCCCTTTAGCTCCGATTGGCCCATTATATTGCCCAATTCTTTCTTGTGGCTCTATGTCAAAATCCTTGCCAACTCAACAATAGTTCAAACGACAAAAGTCTGTACGATAAGTCTTCGGAGTTTATTTCGAGAACACAATTCCAAATTTTTAACTTACAGAAAAACTCAAGATTCATCCTTGGGACAATAAATGAATGAACGCATGCAATTCAAGCATTTGGGTTGAATATTAAACTTGTTCCAACTGATGGCTTGTTTCACGCAAATTTTTAAAATCTCGTAAGCTTATTTTTTTCAAAAATATGTATCCTATATGAATATATCCTATATCCTATATAAAAGCCGGGTTTTCTGCAGTAGTTGACGACTCCCTTTATGTTATAATAGTGATATCTTTAGCCAAGATTCTGAGTTGATAACTTAGCTTGAATATGTACTTCTCTCACTCTCTACAATCCTGGAATTGTACTCTAGCTCAAGAAAAGTCAGAAAATATTAATTTCTAATTCATCACTGAAAGCTCCAAAGTGAACTAAAATTTGTAAAATTCCAAAGCGAACGGCCTTATAAATCTTATCTGATTGTTTGTTGTCAAGCAGAAGCAATATTTGCTGACAGTTTAAAAAATTCTTATTTGTAAATCAAAAAGAAAAAAGAACAACTTTTCTTTGATGGGATTTATTTTTTCATTTTCTAATTCATTGATTAATAATTTCATCACATTTGTCGAAGTCAATTCAGAATAGCGGGCGAATCTTATAATGAATATTACGCTTAGTCAAGCATTGTAATCGATATCGTGTCCAGAGCAGAACTTCAAGCTCTCTAAAGTGTTAATCAGCTTGTTGATTGTCTCCTGGGGCTTGATAACCTGACCCTCATGCGTTTCACCCTTCATTGAATGCAAATCCGGAATATTGTTGTTTGGATCGAACAGGGTTATGTCATCTAGCGGCACTAAATGGCCGGGACGATAGTTGAGTACTGTTACATTGTCTTCGGCCGCGGACATTGCACGGAAATACATATCACGAGCTTTCCTCGCGGAACACTGCATTTTGCCAATTTTTAATGGAGCCACACGAGCACTTGGTGTCAGATTTACCACGAGCTTTTCCACATCCTTGAAGACTTTCAAAAACGCCTGATTCAAGCCAACAGTTGCGTTAAGACTTACTTGCACATGGTGTAGCCACAAATCACTGTTCATCGGTTCACGAACGATTTCAGTAGCAATGCCGGCCTCGTTATGCACAATAAAGGCCAATTCCATATCGTCCTTGTTGCAGTCTGTTAGAATTTCTTCGAGATGATTTTGAAATGATTCGGCCCTGCCCATGGTCCAGTCAATATTCCAGCAAATGACGTTCATTCCATTTTGAAGCGAGCAAATGGCGGCTTTTGTCCGGGCCAAGTCCGACTGAGAATCCTCAAATAGTACAATCACCGATCCTGATTTGAATTTTCTACAAAACTCCACGGCAAGGACTTTGCCCAGTTCGTTTGAAACTCCGCTTAACACAAAGAAACAGCGTTTTTTAAGATCCATTTTTAAAATAGCGAAAAAAATATGCTTTTCTTGTTTAAATATTGTTTGAAAGCTGGCACGAGAAAAGTCTACTCGAGCAATGACTTGCTTAGGAAGGAAGTTTCGACAGACGTTGCAATACACTCACAATGTAAGATCAAACTGAGGGTTGTGCTTGGGCGGAAGCTTCTTTTAAGAGACCCAATGTGGGAACGGTCCTTCTGCTTAATGATTTGTCATGAGGGGTGGGAGGGACAAAAGGTCTTATCAATCTACAGTCAATCAATTGCTGATAAGACTGTCTGAATGTGGGGAGCGTGCGCGAGTGACATAAAAATCGATCCGTAGAGATGGTTGGCGGTAAACATATTTTTTGCTGCCTTGGGGGACTGTACTCTAGACATTTGGATGAAGATAAGAGAACTCTGAACGGTGATTCATGGACCCTACAATTTTTGTGAGATCTGGATTCGCTCTTGTTTGCAGCAGAAACTGTTTTTCTTTTTTCTTTTGTTTGCCAAGTTCTCAAGGCTAAATTTGGTTGAGTGTTTTATTTTTTTTTTGTGCGATTAAAGGCCGGAGGCAGAGGGCGCATCTCGTAGAGCTGATATTTCGACGAGTAATACGGTTTTAATGTTTTGTTGCTGGGTGTTCCTCTAACGCAGTCAAAGGCAAATTTTGTTGTTATATGTTAAATGTTTTGAAGTTGAAGGAACTGTAGATTGTTACGAATCTTCTCACTGTTGTTGACTTTGTGTATTCTCACAACGATTGGTTTCTTTTGTGATCGTGTACCCAAGTGGTAAAGCACCGTCAACAGGGATCTTGTGGTCGTTTAAGTGAAGAAGGTGGCTGTTTTGTTTGCTATATCTTTAAAATGAAATGAATGAAATGAATGAATGAAACTTTGTAAAAAAAATGTTTTTTTTTTCAATTGTTATTACTTTTCAAGATGATATCGGTCAAGTGTGTTTTGAAGGTATCTTCGGCCGATAAAATTTGTCAATTTTTGTATATACTCTTTAGGAGTTATCAAAGCCTGCGGGAAATTTTCATCGTACTGTGACTTTAAAAAAATCCCAAAGATAGAAGTCTGAAGCGGTCAAATGGGCGATATTGTCGGCCAGTACCATAAATTTACTCAGAAACGCTTTCTTGTATATTCTACCTGTCGCAGAGTTGTGTTTGCAGTTGCACTTTCTTGATGGAACCGTATGCCTTCCAGTACCACTTTATTAGAAAGTACAAGCTCTTTGATCATGGTTCAAGAGTTTTCGAAAATATGAGCCATAGTTACACCTCCGGCGTAAAAATTGTGGATGTTCAGTGATAGTTTAGTTGGAAATGAGGAATATTCATGATGAATATTGTCCACTGAGTTAGAGCCTATCAGTAGTCGAAGAACCGTCTGTACTTTGTAATCGAATATCTTCAACTATTTCCCTAAAATGCAAGTACAGCATCATCGTCTGATTGACATTGACGGTTAGTCCCTAACAAATTAGCTCAGCCGACGATAAACACATCGTAACGAGCTCTATCAGCCCTTCCGGTGCCTCGTCGGTCACTTATTGTTCCAATATCTGCGAGAGAAGCTTAAAACCTAAATTGGTCCGGAATTTACGTTGCATCAAAATCACTCATAAAAAATGTCGCACAAATATAACCCCGCGGATCCCGATATTGTTAAAAAGTATTGTAAACAAAAAAGTGCAAGTAACATTTTAATGTTTGTGGCAACCAAAGGCAAGGCACTTAGATATTCATAGGAGTAGTTAAAGTGTCATATTGGGAAACAATTTATTTGATAAACTCAAGCTTAGTGCTTTCTCCAAATGACAGTAATTTGCTTCAGGCATATTCTCTACATGATTTCTAGTCTTGCTTCTAATAATTCCATCTTCTACCTTCTTAACAAATTAAAGTAATTTGACTAACATATTCTAGTGTTGAGTGCGATTTTTGTCGACTTGATTGTATTTTAGATACAGTAAAACACTAACACTGTGAATCCTTCGAGCGGTGAAAAATTTGGATTGGTAATCAATAGAACCCGAGGACAATGGAACGCAGATTTCATTAAAGTGTTAAGGTTTGGCAGAAATCTTTAATTCATAGAAATGACATTAAAACGATAAACCTTTGGCCGTAACATTAGAATAAATGGACCGGACACTAGTTCATATCTTTTACACACAATCATAAAAAAGCAAGTCCGTAATTAACACTTAACTCCATGCGACTGCACTGTGCTCGAATGAGAATAAATAAATAACTTACTTAACATTAAAATTATGCTTTATACAATAGTTGTCGGATAGACTATCTTAAACAGTATCTGCATTCTTATTCATGAAACCATAGTCTTTTTTTTTGAAGCATGTGTTATTTTGACGTTGAGTTGAAAAATTGACAAAAAAACAGCATTTAATTTAAACGGTGAAAAGTGAATCGATTTCATTAAACAACACAACGTTGAGAAATATTGCAAAGAAACCTCCAAAGTAGGTGCTGTCTTGCGGAGCAGTGAAGTTTTCAAACTCGAGAACCTCAAAGCGCCAAAGATCTCAACCTCTTAACATCAGTCGAACCTGCTAAGGGAAATTTTGCATAACGATTATGTTCAATTAACTCGCTTCGTTATCATTTATCTGTTTAAGGTTTGGAATAGCTCGAAATTAATGATGGTTTGGGGTTTGCTGGACTGACACGTCCTCTCGTGGATATAAGATTTGGTCATAAAGTGATGTTTCAGCCGTTGTCAATATATGAGGCTCATGCCAGCGAATACAGCCTAGCCGTGGATTGATATTCATGTATATTGTTTCAAGCACGAAACTCAAGACTTCAAAATATAAATCTGTCTCTGATCACGGCTTCGCTCCATGTAGCAGTGAGAATTGCATTTAGATGCACTGCCCGTTCCATCATATTTATTAAATGGTGGTGACGTTCCGGACGTACAGGTTTGAAAATCGCTACTATTGTGTTCTTTGATGAAGGTCATCAGCAGTAAACTCATCCTCATATGAATTTGACTTGTTATCGTTTCACTAACCCGCATCTTCTCTTAATTCTTAATGAAACAACCTTCCTTCCAAATGAATGGAAACACTCTAAATAGTTATGTTACTGTCACTTAGCGTGGAAACATTGTTTTTTTTAATGGTAATTTAATTCGAAGACTTAGTCGATGATCAGAATAAAGGATTAAGTGACCAATTTCTTTTCTAATGAAGGAAATATCTACTTTTGTTATCTGGCAAAATATGAGCTATTAAGTTATTACGACTCTATACCTACCCCAAGCAAGAAGGCTGGATACACGCTTTAATCTTTTGTTTAAACTTGTTGAAAAAAATATTCATAAATGCCTTTTTGCAGTGTTGCAAAATGAGCCACAAAACTGCCGAAAGGTTGACGATTCAAACCGGTGAAATAAAAGTAATTGAACTCTTAACAAAAAAATTAGTTAAGCAATAAAATTCGTATTGGTTAGACCAAATTCCTAACTCATGCAGACAGCTAATTTTAAGTGTAGCTCAATAAACAGTTTCTATCTTTATATAGTTAACCGGAACTTGTACGATCTTTTTTTTAAGACAAAATATATCTACGAATTTAGTGTTATTTCTGGACAGTAGCGTTGTTGAAAAACGCGCGCAATGCGTGCGTAGTTTTAATCATACACAAACAATGCATGACAGAATGCAAAGAATGTGCATTCGCGACATTTTAATTAAATAACAATAACCGGAGTGTGTGCAGACGTACCTACTCGCACAGCATTTCCTACCGCCCGCCCTCTTGAGATAAAAATAAAATAAAAAGCTAAAAATACAAAACAAAACTTCATTTCCAAGTAAAACCGGCAAAATGATCCATAAGCGATGTCAATTTAGAAGCCAGCCACACTACCGAGGCCAATCCATGACCTCGAATGGGAAATCAAATGCATCACTCTGCGTCACACGTTGATGGAAAATGGCAAATTGTCACATATCCATCACTAAATGGAACCATCATAAAAAATATAAAAACCAACGATCATATCTCATTGTGGCCAGAAGATCGTTGTCAGGTAGTTGCGCCAGAGTGTTTTCCGGTAAAATTTGTGCAAGCTTCGTGATCTATACTCTTAGCGTAGAATGGGAAGAGTACACCTATTGATGGGAGCAGTGCTTTGCCTGTTCTTAGCGAGCCAGGTAAGCCGCATCTAGAAGTGACTTACAAAGACTGTGTCGATTGATCGTTATATTTTTCATCTTATCTTTAGGCTTCAGCGTCATGCCTATGTGCCGAGAAAGGGGAGGATTTCTGCAATTGTCAACAGCCAGTTCGTCCTGTACCAAAGATACTGGAACGTCTTCCTTCTGCGAAATTTCCACCAATTGGAGACACTTGCTGGTGTGGCAAGCAATTAGTGGAACCAGCGGTACCACCAAAACCGCCCTGCAAAGTATGTGACTCCTTTGAATGGATTTATACACTAAACAAATTATTAAAACGAAAAATACTTCGTTCGGCAATTGAAGCCAAAAAGAATTGCCTAGAACGATTACACTCAAAACTCGAATCACTCGAAGAGTCAGAGAACCCCATCTACACCTAAGCACACCCATAAAAGCATTTAATTTCACTTAAAAAAAATAAAATAAAAATTTCATCGCACAATCATCTTTTCCGAAACATTAAAGCATAATCTTAGGCTTAAATTTAATCGACAAACTCACGCACTCATACACCATCATGTAAACAAACATATGTAAACAACACATAACGGTATATAAAATGTAACGTGTTTTGCACCAGACATCTTGAGACAAAACAAACAAAAAAAAGTTCCAATTGTACGTCAGAAATCTACTTCAATGAGGTCCAAACTAAAAATCGAATTTTCTCTTTTAGCTTCATCCCGCCAAAAAATGCGACTGTTGTCCTCACGGACACGGTCCTCCACCGCCGCTGCCATGTTTTGATGCCTTAATGTAAGACCTTCTTTAAAAAATGTACGTTTGAGATCTCCGTTCTGACTTGCCATTTTAGACCACCACACAAGCAACCAATTGGGATCCCTGCCGATCCTATCAGTGTCAGCTTGGCTCTAACAGCTGGAAAAGCATTTGCTGTGCCTGAAGCTAAACTAAGCTATGGACCTGTGAATGCACCACTGAACGCGCTCAAGAAAATCTACTTTTCTCGCATTCCCGAAGAGAAGCTGTATGCACTCAATTCTCAAGTCATTGAATTAAAGCGCCGACTACCAAAGAAAGAGGAAATAATCGAAGAGGAAGAAGAGGAAGAGCCTGAGGCTGAACATCCAGCTCCTTACTTGACCTACCAGGAACTTGGCTATACACCAGAAAAGTTCAAGAATCCTTTGTTCATGCGTTACAGTAGCTATGCAGTGCCCTCAGTTGTTGCTGAAAAGAAGAAAGTGGATTGGAACTGCGGATTTAAGCCGGGCAAGATATCGCTCAACGCTAAGCTCGAAGAGGATCCTCATCTTTATGGAGCGCCTTGCTTGTAGGAAAAAAAAGTTATTAGTAAGTACTTGACATCTTAGAAGAATTATGTTTCAATTGTGCACAGGAGGAACTTTTTAAAGTCTATGTAGTTCTATACATACATACATGCCTTAATTTATATGCTGACCATGGTTGTTGTTGATGTGTTTTTAGTTACAATTTAAGTTTAGGAATAAGTGATAAATTATATTGATAAATTTAATAAAGCATTTAAATAAAAGCAATTATATTATAAGTCTTAAAAGAATTCCCAACAAACTTAAACGCTATGAACTACAGGAGACTGGCAACATTTATGAAACGTGTTGCACCTTTTATTATGGCTTATGCGTGGTCTTAGCACAACGAAACACTAAACCCGGTTAGAACAAAGTTACGATCCAAAACAAGATGCATCCAAAACCACCTTGCACCTTCTTTGATATTAAGAATTCAAAGAATTGCGATAAAACTTAAAAACGGTGATGATATCACTACTTTTTTATCACTACTTTTTTATCACTACTTTTACATTCAAAGTTCCGACGAAGTAGCGATTTGCATTCCGCCCTTTCGGGCGTACTATGAAATTTAGAGATTCTTTTATAGGCCTATCACTACGCATGTGGAATGCCTTATTTCGCTATATTTTTCCTCCGCACTTCTTTTCCTCCGTACACTTTTCCTTCCTGTGTAAACAATCAGTTTAAGGATACTCCCAATCCCTTGAGCACTTTCACAACTTAAAAAAAAAATATGAAACAGTTGCTGATCTTTACGAATTTGAGAAGGTCCGCCATAATTGATCGTCTCAACTCTGCTTTGTAGTCCATAAAAACAAAAGTTTCTATTGTCAAAGGATGTTTCCATAAATTAAACTTTAGTATATGCTGTTGTGCTGTGTTGTTTATATTTAAATAGGTTTTAAATTTGAGGCTTAATCGAATTGTCTGCTTCTTAGACTGTCCTTGTCCGGCCATGTTATCTTTTCCTTCTTGTGTCATGTTCAGCCATTTTGTTAAGAAATCTTGACATTTCGCCACAGCGGGCGATTTTAAAGAATGCGACTTACCTTTATTGCCTTCCGGGAGTAGGGAAGATTGCTTTCTGAATACCTCTTGCATTTCAATAACATAGACTTCCCCTTGGAAAACTTTCTGATGATCCGAAAGATTGCCAATTTTTATGCGTCAAGAGTTTGCTATGTACTTGTGATTTCGAGCTAAAGTGGGACGCAGCTGTAGATATTTTATTTTTAAAGAATGGGGCAGTTCGGTCATCTAGGACAGCACTCCCAAATTGTTTTGGATTGGCGGATTTCAATAATTCGTACAGGGAAATTTACCTGCGATTGGAATTTATAGGTCATCATTATGAGCGGCTCCTTTTATTTGATTTCATGGCATAACTGAAACTACGGGGGTTCCCATCTTTTTTGACCAGTTTTTTTTCTATGTAAGAGTTAACGATTCTTCTGTTTAGCATTTTTTATAAATATGTTATAACAATTATCGTCTTTGCAGCTTTTATTTATTGTTTCGGTTTGTACATTACTAATGGTCACTCATATGGAGTAGCTTCGACCTTGTGTACTTCGCTTTCAGCAAATTTACACTCCATTATGCATGTGGAACAGGCCTAACATATCTTCGGTTCACCGCTCCAATAATTGGTGGCTCAAGTAGTCATTTTTTTGATTTCCGATATTGGCAAATGTGAATTTACCAGCTGCAACTTCATTGAGTTAAGATGCGATCCCATTCTGTTTCGCAAATCTTTAGGTCCTTTATCTACGTCAATTACTGTCTAGATTCTTACCATGTTAAATCAACTGACTTGTTGCCATAAGCGGGTGAACTGGTTCATTTGCTATTATTTTGTCAACGAAATCAATTGATTCACAGATCTTGCGCCGTGAGTTTCTTTTCGCGCTCCGGGTCGAATAGTTGTATGAAATTCTTTATTGTCCAGTTGACGTAAAATATGTAAGCCAAAACTTTGCGTTAAAAAAAATAACTTTTTACTCCATAACCAAAACCTATACTTTTTGTGCAATTGGTTGGAGTCGGTTTTGGTATTTTGCTTGGAGAACAAAACAAAAACGTTTGATAAGTACTATATTAGGACAAGTTTTGAAAAAAAAAATCAGTCAATCGTCTGAATATATTAACGAAGCTATTTAAATCATCTAAGTTTGAGTTTTTAAAGGCTGAAATGTATCACTTCATGGGTTAAAAGCAACTCCAGTACTATTAAAAATTGAGACTGGGTGATGTCATCGATCTGCCACCAGATATACATCCCGAGTTGGATGTTATTTATTTGGGAATCAATGGGTGATTGGAAGGATTGAAAGCTTGAAAGCTGTAGAGCACTTCTCTAGAACGAATGCGACCCAATGCAATACAAAGATTCTCATGTTGTACCTTCTTATTATTCCGACTTTGAACAAAACTAAACTAAATTCTCTTCTCTACTTCTCTACTCTCTACTATGATATTACAAAAAATCCTCATGTCATTATATGGATGGAGTCCTGCATCAAGCGCTGGCTGTGAAGGTCATTCTTATCTCAAATATTCCGCTTGAGGCAAAGTTGAAAATGTCAGCTTGTGTTTTCGAAAGCGTTGTGAACAACAGACTCCATAGCCTAAAACATTCTGCTCCACGTGACAATTGGCAAATATCATGGTAATTTCAATGTTTAAATTGTAGATTGTTCCTTTTGGGAAAGAAATTTGAACAAAAATATTAGAAATATTAGAAATTCTTAATTTTGCGGTCCGGCACCAATCAGAAAAATAACATCTGGTATTTTTCTCGCCCAATCCTCTCGCAGATGATTGACCATCCTCCGAAGAGGATGTTTGCCATGAAAAAAATGTTTGAGACTTTTCGAAGTCAGTTTTAAAGAGAAGGTTCAACCCCGCAATTTTTGATATACACTTATTGTGAAGCTATGCCTACATGTCAAGCGCTCTGGTATCCGCGATCGCTTGGTCCTTAAAACGGAAGTTCTTTCTTCCTTGTCGTCTCTAACCTTCGGGCTGTAATTCCCATTTAATAGAGCATTATTTTAGTTTTCCGGAACACATCCACATCTTTATACAGCTCTTAGAGTTCACCGATATATCTTCTCATCCATTCGCAATCCTCGCATCTTCGACGAAGAATTTTCCTCTCGAAATCTGCTCTGCTTTCGTGCTTATCGTCAAGTACTTGGCTGCATATAGTAGAACGGCAGGGTCAAAGTTTTGAAGAGCATACATTCCGTTTTCCGAGTTAGGAGCTCTGAACTCTTACAGAAAATCCATCGTCATTAAATAGAGCATGCAGTCCTGAATTAAGCGTTGACTTTTAGGGTATCTCATGTACTCCAGCTTTTTTGTATAGAAGCAACATACTCCGCAGCGTTACACATTCTCCTGCACCTGACACTTGGTAAACGTCATGTAAGCTCAAAGATTAAATTGTAAAAAACTCCAAGATCTGGTTCAGACGGATCAATCCAAAGGTGGTCTCGAGATCAGTATTTGAAATGAATTCGCTTTCTCTGCCTTTTCATACAGGCAATATAACAAATCTGTTTCGATGACACATAGTTTTATATTGCTGGTTGTCTTTGAACTATTTACTTGTCACTTGGATCACCTCTCATGAGCCCATATTCCTTTAGTATTTCGGCTAAATAAAATGACAAACTTAATTTAAAAAAAAACGTTTTTTAACTTGTTTTGGAAATAAAAATTCGCCAATTCAAATTCATGTAAGTCTCGATAATGATGCGGCTTACCGCACGATGGTTTTGTAAGCTGCAGGAAAAAAAACGTGTTATGAAACCAACTTCAAATGTTTTTCGACCTATGCAACGAATTATTTACTCTTCAGGCCTAAATGTCATTTGATTGCAGAGAGTTCAAACAAAGATTCACTGAGCACGACGAAAACACATTTATGGTGAAATAGCTCTCTCGCATATACGCCATACGCGTATGGCTTTAAGTCGTGAGCACTTGGATCTATTGTTTGACAAGCCAACTGTAGTGATAGCTTCTTCTTCAGAGTCACGTGACTGAAATGCAATGTAAACGGGAAATCCAAATAGCATCTACCAGCCATCCATCAACTTGAAATCACCACGATCACATCAAATTACAAACATGGAGCTCAAGTTCAAAGCGCTGAATGTATCGCCAACTCAGCGCTTTGAAGAGTTCAAGATCGTTTCGCGAAAATAACATTTTGTAATATAAAAGAGACTTTAGCGCGATCCAACTGTTAGTTGAGCGCATTTTCCACATCGAATTCGCCATGCGGCACTCTTTCGTTAAATTCATACTTATCTTGGTCCTGGCAAAGGTACAATTTTCGAAGCAGTTACCCTGGATTAAACTTGCTTACGAAAATTTGTAATTCTTTTCAGGTTGGCCAGCTTGATAGTAAACCTGTTGAAGTCGTCTATACAGGCCAAGGATGTGAGTGTGAAAAGTCGCTTCCTTTTCAGGTGAATATTCCAGTCGCACCAGAGCCGTGCGGCGTGGAACTCCGCAGCTATGGATACAAGATCGAGAAACCAGCGCATGCCAGAGCCAAGTATTCGTACTCGTTTGACTTTGTTGTCGATGAACCGATTCCACCCACACCAAAGCCCATCAGCAAGGAACTTCTCTTCGCTACCGTCGACAAAATCGCCATTCCCAAGCCTGGTTAGTAATTTTTTTTTTTACTAGAAAATTCGTTAATTTAACTGAAAATATTTGCTGCGTAGATTGTATAATGGAGAAGGTATCGGCGCCTTGTGGAATACCGTACTCAGCACCAGCTCTTCCACCATCACCTCCACCAGCATTTAAACGTAAGTTGCATCTTTAGCAATAATTTTGTTGTTTGTTTAACAAAACTGTTCTTTCCTAAATAGCATGCCCGTTTGATAAAACAAAGCCATGTACTTGTGGAATGTGTGCTGCTAAGAAGCTACCATTGGGTTAGTACTTGAGATTCTGCACCCACTTCCCTCAGCAATTGACAAAATGTATTTTTTTCCACAGATTATGGCTTTGATTTTAGTGCTCCACTCCCATCAAGACCTTGTGCATGTGGAAAGTGCAGTCCTTTAAACCCGCAGTGCAGGTACGTATCGTCAGATGTTCAAACAAATCATATAGCACGACTCGGAGGTCGTTCCAAAAGAGATCTTTTATCCAAAAAGCCAGATTACCTTCAAGATATACGTAAATACATGAAGTCTCTTAAGAAACTAAAGACCCCAAGAATTACTCGAAAGATTAAAAAATCCAAACTGGTGAAGCGCGACATCAAAGGCGAATATGACCTGTTGCAGAAAGACCAGGCTGCCTTGGACCTCACCATTCCAGAAATCATCCAATACATGCCCGAGACTTTAATGCCGAATTTCAAGCGGGGTAAATGTAACATTGGATGTAGAAACTGCATCAGCAAACACCAGCAAGAACTAGACAACGATTCTTCATCCAAAACTGCTGACACTGACAACAACCAACAGACACAACAATTAGAAGAACCACCAACAGATTTTAACGAGAACACGCAAAAACAAACGTTGCCCAATACGCAATTCCATTCGATGCCGCGCTTTAACCAGGCTAGCTACCTAAAACGCAGCGTCAATCCATATCAATATGCCCAATACCCACCATGCTACCCAGCATTATTACCGCCACCGTACATTCCCAATCCGCTGCATTTGGCAACGTTAGCACAAAATCCAGGTAACCCCATTTGGTATCAGCCGCGACCGCTGATCGACCCAAATGGCCATTACGTGTACGACAGACTGGGTCACAAGTACGAAGTAAAGAATGGCAGTTTAAAGCTGGTGACATCATCGCAGAGTGCTGATGAAGTGAATGTGTCCGCTCCTCCTGCTGCCGTTGACGTTTTCACCGATAGCAACAACAACGAGGAGAACTCAACAGCAACACCAACAATAACACTAACCACAACAGAATCAGCGGCGGCGGCACTGGCAGCTCAGCAAGCACAAGGGGAAGTGAATGCGCCATTGACTGGTGAGCAACAGTTGCTTGAGACACCAATTGTTGGAGCTCCTGGTTACCAAGGACAATCCAGTGATCCACAGATGGACAAGGTTATTCGAGACATCATCTATCGGCATCCCGATTTCATAGAAGCCAGCAAGCATGCACCGGGCTCACTTACTCAGCCGCAGGAAGTGCAGAGCACTGAGACTATGCAGTTTCTAGACAAGCTGATACGTGGTCGTTTGAACAATTGGTTTGGCTACAACAATGAAGCGGAGCCTCAGAATTTGCAAGACTTGCAACGATACGCTCGCGAAACGGGCGCATCAATAAGATTCATTCCAGTTGTGACGCTCGATGAAAGCAAATTAAAGAAATACCATCGACTTAAGGCAAAGCCCACAGCGTGATTTGTTAGCGTCAAATCTAGTTCTAGTGACTTAGTATTTTATTTATTATAGATTTAGTTTTAAATTGTTAAATAAATGTGACTGCTTGTGACTAATTTTAATTTGTTTTTGTTTTTTATTTTTATCTTGTAGCCTGTGGGGATAAATTGTGGGCGACGCGTTAAGTGCGCTTGAAGTTAAAAGGCCAAGAGAGAGCGAGAAAGATCCCTTGGATTCAAATTTATGCACAATTTTTGTTCTATTTTTTTTTTTGTAATTATTTAAATAAACTTACCACATTATTTTATTAATATTTTGTTTCGTTTTCAAGCAAGAAGAAGAAGTTTTCAAGTTGTAGAAGGGTTACCTAAACTTAAAAAAAAACAAAAACAGGCCTTATGCGAGTCGGATTCGCGTAACGAAGGTTCCGTACGAACTTTTAGGAAAATACTTTGTCCATCACGAAAATCAAGGCTCAAAGAGTTTTCCCGCTTTTGTTTGTGGGTAGTAAGTACCCTTTAGGTTTTGATTCCCTTGCGAGTATCAAAATATGTCATATTGGAAGCTTGAATTTTTTTTTGAGCTTTAAGCGACCGAAGTTGTATGTATTAATTCAAACTAGATATCTCAACGCATTTTTGATTATTAGGGTGGTGACAGACAGGCGGACAAGAATGTGATGCTATACTAGTTCAGTTTTTCCTTTTGAAGAATGGAAACTTAAAAAAATTTGTGTGGGTGCGTTTTATCCTGCGAACACTCTCAACTTTTCCATTTGACGATAAAAAAAGATTTCCGAAGACCGTAAGGCCGGAAATGCTGAATAGTCTCGTCTTTCATAAGCCCAGCTTTTGCAGATATCGTTGTAAATGGCTTGCAGTTTGCAATTCAAATGGCAAAGCGCATCGTCACTACTTCAGTGAGCATTCGCGTGTCAATTTAACAAGGGTCAAAGAGTACTCGTTCTTTTAATGTAAAACAGCCTTTGGTGTACTTTAAACGAATTCGAAATGGGAGGCTTAAGAGAATTGCCTGCTTCTAAAACCGTCCTTGTTTTGCAATTCTATCTTGTGTTTCTTTTGCGAAGATATGTCTCAGTATCCAAAGTATTTGACTTCAATATCACTCATATTAGTATTGCATTTCGATATATTTGCTACTTTTCCACAGATTGCATTAATTTTCGTCTGAAAAACAATGCATGTATCCGCAAATCTCATCAACTCACACCCTCCTGAATGGTCCATAAAATGTATTGAGAAATTTTTTCAATCTCTCATAATTAATTTAGATAGACAAGAACCAATGTAAGACATAAGAACTTTGACGGAAGTTAAGAGTCAAAATGGTTCAAAAGCACATAGTTTCAGTCGAGTGAAACTTCCTTCCGAGCTGGGGAAGTGTTCAGCATGTTATCTTTTTCTTTCTGTTCAATAGATGCAGTTACGGGTCGGAGGGGTTCACATTCAGTCCGGTTTTGTTTGCAGATTTTGATAGATCTTTGGAAGTAATTTATAAATGAATGTTTAAAGAAAAAAAAGCGTAAAGCCACCGCAGGCCTTTCTGGTGGCTTAGCAATTATACGGACTCACATACAGAAGTTTTTGAACAAACATAACTGCTGGCTTTATAATTGTCTGACGATGTTTTGCATGCGTCATTCAAAAATCATGAAAGAGGAAAAGTATCGATTTCAAGGATTCACATTCCTGTAATAATTTTTAAAGCTCTGTGATGAAGCTATTGCAATGAATTCTTCAATTCTTCAATGTATGAATTCGTCTCATGGGATCCCGAAACGTGGAGAAATGTCAAAATTTCCAGATGGGAAGTTAAAAATAATTACATTGGTTTGAACGAGATTTATGAAGATTGAATGATGAGTAACTGACTCATTTTCACTTGGAGACCGAAAGATCTAATCAGAATACGTGCAGTCCGAGATGCCTCAAACCGCTCACTTTGACTAACTAGTTTAATAAACACTTCCTGATCTTTTCGAGAATTCCCCGCATCTTTGTTGTTTTTTAGATTTTCAGAAATTCAGAAATGCAGCAATAATAAAAATATAGACGAATTATTATTTTTTTTAACTCGCTTTGGTGCACGTAATGTATTTCTTAAAAAAAAATTCATTGAATTCAATAGTTACATCCAATTTGCTTTGAGCTAGTCGTGCTTCCGAACTAAGGAATTATTCGTGTGGATCTTGAGCTTTCCCTTAAATAAGGTCAGTTCGACCTTTCAAGTTTTGCAGCAGATTTTGACATTTCGTGCCGGGCCGACTCAGATAGATTTTTCGTTGTTCATCATCAGTATACAACTTTTTTATTTGATTTTCTTTGCTCTGCAGGATGAATGTTGAGTAAAACAGAAGCCAGTAGCACACGACATGTGAATCGTTGCATGCTAATATGGGACTGACGTAACGAAAACATGCCGCATTAGGGTTAAATGTCGGTTTTAGAAACACTTGATTTTAAGTTGTGTATAATAAGGATTGGTCCTTGTGGACTTTGACCAAAAAAATGGATAGATGCGTCGCTAATACACCGCTTGTAAATACGTCTGCTTGAACATAACATACTTAGAACAAGTTGTCATCGGTTTGAAGTTTATTTCTTAAATATTTTGTGTATTGATGTAAATTTTCATGGATTATAATTTTTAATCAAAATATCAAGAAGAAAATAAAAATGAAGAAAGAAAGAAAGTGGTTCGCTGCGAGCAAAATATCGACCGATTTTATATTTCTAGAGACCACACCGCTTTAAACTGCGCCGATCTGCAAAATAATTTCCTCATGTGCCCATTAAGACAGGGTTTCTCTTTTGTAAACAACATGCATCCCCTGGGACTGATTTGGACTCCAGAATGACATCTGATCCGCATGAACATACTATACAACGATTTCCCTGTAGTGTAGTACGGGCTTGAGACGTCTTCGATTTTTTTATAAAGTTTTTTATAAACATTATGTTGATTTTGGGCGATGTAGGGTGACGTTAAAAGCCTCTCAATAGATTGCTTGTGCAGCTGAATTTATCAGCCAACATTGACTTGTTAATTAAATTTCATGGCGTGAAGTGATTTTATCGTTTTTAGACGTATGACATTTGCGATCATCACAATTTTCTTTTCTATAATTTGCATGTGTAGCCTCCTCAGGCATATAATCGCAGAACGAAATCCTTTATTAGGATCTCAAAACAGTGTCAAGCGGCTAGATTAGGAATAAATACCAACCATTTGTAGACGGATGAGTTGAACTATGATGTTTTATGATAAAAAAGTAAAGATGCATCCAAGCTGTGTTGTCCAAATAGTCAAACGTGGTTGAATCAACAATGGTCTGTAATATGTTTCTGCCTGTGTTGCGGGTATACTGTATTTACTTGCGAAGAATTCAGCCTTCGGATAAATCGATTTTCCATAATTATTTTAATAATTTCGCAAGAAAAAAAATGCGATCCTATATCTTGCAGCAACAATCGAGGCACATCTCTCTTTAACGTCGCATGTAAGATTCTACCCAGTTTATTGTCTGACAATTTTCAGGGCGACTCACCATTCTTCGAACTGAACTTCGTGTATAAAAATCGATCGGATTGGCTAATATTTTCTAGCTATTGGAGAAAGCAGAAAACCAGCAATTATGTTAGATAGTCAGTATTGTAATTGTATCTAATCTCAAAAAATTTTTGAAAATTTTATTTAGTTAAAATTTTAGTTGAGTAAACGTATTCGTAAACTTTCTCGCCTATTATTACGTAACATTTGCTTCATAACGTTCATTTATTTGCTTAAAACTCACGATTGTATCACAATTCTAAAATGTATATGTACATAAATGTATCTGGGATACAAATCAAAATATATCTCCAATCTTTTCTGCATGCTATTTCGAAATACAACAGCATCAATTCACAACGCCCATTATATAACAACGACTTTTCGTTGGCCCAATTGTGGGTCATAAAAAAAACGACATACAAATAGATTTCTGACGCAATATTAACGTTTAAATTTTCTTCAGCAGTTTTTCCAAATAACACTTTTTTTGACCTACAAAATTATTGTATCGTATCACCTTCGGTTGGCGTGGCTGCTGCAGAACGAACGTACAAGTTCATTGTAGATTTTCAACCTCATATCACGTAAAGCAGCTGCAGCACTTTTAGAACAAAAGTGAAAACTCATATTTAAACACACAATGAACATGGACAATAGTTCAGTACATCATGTCATAGAACAGAAACGCAATGAACCCGCTTTGCCTTTGCCTGCTTCTTCCAATTGTCTGTGTAAGTTCTACATAAAAATAAAGGTCTTATTTTTTTACTTTATATCAAATTTTTGTTTGCAGGTCGTATCATATCCGGTACAGTATCAAGTGGACAGGGAACAACAAAACCGTGAGCTCCCAAAGGAGTTTTGGAGTCGTCAATTCGGACCGGATTTCCAGCATGCAATTCATCTTCAGCTAGAACAGTCGGATCTAGTGAATCATCGAAATGCCATAGCGAAAGGTCATTCAGAGTCGATAGATGGCAACAGGAAGCGCTCAGCATACATTGTCCATAAGCCGAGCAAAATAGCCAATCTAGATCGAACGGTAGGAAGGTCTATGTCTGTGCATCTGTTGCAGCCTCATGAAATTCATACAGTTGAAAGGGAAATGATCGGGTATGCTAAAAAGAATACCATGGCTCAGCCACCGATTGTTGTGAATTTGCCTTCTTCCGGGGGAAATTTCGCAAAACCGAATCCATATCAAGCGCCGATGGTTTTGAATGTCCCTCCAGTTGTTTATCATAGCAATCCAAACATGGTTCGGCCGCATAATATGAATATCCCTAGAGATTCGTGGTCATATGGCCACAAGTACCCTTCGTATGCTGGTAAAATGCAAGATTTTTATCGCAAAGTGAGCATTCCATATAGAAAATTACAGCCTCCATTTGAATATACAAAACTCGAAGCTGATGAGGAAATAGAGCAACCACCAGTAGACGATGTTCAGCAACCTAAACTGGAAAACATGGATCTACAAGCTCTTGAAGGAGGCAAGACTTCAATTGCTGCTAGTGTTACTAGTCGACCAGTTGCCACTGATGAAAAGGTGAAGCAAAGTTTTGAAACTGCAACAATTTCAACAAATGAAGAAGTTCAAGATACAAAGAAAGAAATCAAAAAGGATGAAAAGCCTTGAATAAACATATTTATAAACATTATGTGCTTGAAATTTTTTTTTTATTAATTTATATTGGGGAACAAGAATCGTGATAATAAACTAAAATAATAATTAACTAACTTGCTGTTTTTAATCACTTTTTTTTATGAATCATTCAAAATTTGATAGATAAGGTGAGGTATGATGCAAATATTTTAAATTCTGAAACATGTTGAAGTTGATGACGATTAAAACTAAGTTTTCACTTAATCTTAAATTCATCGCACCAATTTATTGGTTAAAGAGTAACGAACTATGATGAAACAGATAACACTGAATTTGTCAAAACTTATAATTTTACAAGACTATATGACAAAGATGTGACACTTTTTTAACAACGTGTGAATATCCATTAAAAAAGGACTACTCAATAAAGAACCATTGCAATATTGCCTTTCCTCTAAAAAGTTTTTGAAAAGACTATTTCAAACAAACGTTTTTAAAATAACATCCAATCGGGTTTTGGGGCTAAACAAAGCTGGAAAATGGCGTTGTTGGTATTGTAGATGAAATCACTTTAAAATGTTTCGAAATCTTTTGACTACCATAGATTATCATAATACTTTGTAAAGTAAAAGAAAAAAACTTTGATTTCTCGTCAAGTGTAACGGAACTATTTTGTTCCTAATTGAGTGGAAGGTAGCAATGTGTGGACACTGGAAAACGAACTTCAACTTTTTTGGAAGTTTCCTGTGGAGTACCTCAGGGGTATATTCTTGGACCGCTCCCATTCCGTCTGTAAACAAATGAATGATTATTTTTAAAATGTCGAACACTGGACAGCAAGGAATAAAACTGTGTCTGAACCTCAGCAAGTTAAAAAGCCTTATAATCTTCAAGAAAAAAAGTAAATCTGCGAATTGTTCGAGAATTAAAGTTTGTTAATATAGATTTTGTAAAAACTGCTAAAAATGTTGGTGCAGTTATCGATTCCACGCTCTCTTGGTCCGACCACCCAGCTCAAACTGTTTGCAAAATGCATATATAGCGGCATCCGGGTCTTGTGGACTAATCAAATCACAACGACAACGACTCACTATAAACTCTTTTTTACCAAAGCGATTTTACTTCCAAGACTTCTCGATTGTTGTGAACTTTTCTGTAATGAGGAATTAACGACCAATCATTGAATGAACTCGCGATGCTCTTACTTCCATAACTCGGAATGCCGACAGCGGTCGGTAGAACGGCCCATTCACCATTTATCTATGTAGCTGTACGCACGTGATATGAAAATTGATTTGATAGAGAACTTCAGCATCTATTTCGAACTACACTTACGTTTTTTTTCCCACAAATCGTGTTTCACGAAGATTAAATATTGAAAACGAGATGCTGCTGATCGAGAGCAAAGCAAGGATGTAAGGATGTATATATTGCAACAATTTGATATTCAATAATGCTTCAAAAATCTTGTTTCTGTTCCTCTTGTTAGGAATCGTATTAACCCCGACATATGGATGATTTTCTAGCGTAAAAGACTGAATTGAATTATATACAAATACAAACGAAGCTCAAAATTAAGTTCAATTGATATACTTTAAAGAATACTTAAGTCACGTCAAAGTAGATGCTATCGGCTATTTGAAACTTCATCAACATCTAAGGGTAGCTTAGGATTTTTCTAAGTTGATTCATAATGAGAGATATACATGGATAACTACAGCAGTGCGGCTAGTCGCTTGTCGCATCGCTTGTAAAAAATCAATCGCTACCACATTTACACAGGTCGATAAAAATTGTAGACAAATTGTTCAGTTTGCATCAAAATATCAACCAAAACGGATTCCATAGAAATGGACGTTTTTCGTAACACTCTAAAAACTGAATTATATAAATTAAATTTATTGCTTCGACAGCGCAAACCAACTATTCGCACAAAGCGAATATGTGCCACAAAATGTTTCCTTTCCCGGAATTCGCAAGTTCGGTACGCAATGGAATGTAGTTGAAAGATACCCGATTAAAAATATTGCGAAGTTTTCATAGTAACGGAAATTTCGGAAGCGACGATTATCCTCGTTCTCAAAAGGATATGAATACTTTTTTTGTACGTTGCAGAGATCGAGCAGAAGCATTAAGAAAATCTAGAAAGGCTAGAGCGAGGAGATAAGGCCAAGAAAAGAAAGAACTCGTGGGGGTCTATCTCCCCCGCGCAGTCGTTTGGGGACATATTCTAAAAAATTGACCTGAAACGCGAGAAAAATTGAAAATCAACGCAAGTACATACGATAATGTTATAAAGGTTTTTCTTCAGCGAAAATCCCATTCCTTAATTTATTGTTTCAGTTAAGTTGTTTTAGTTATGGCCGATCTTTTCACATGAGCACTTAGTTAGTTTAGTAATAGGTCTTGCTGGTCGAGGTACTATCCCTGTAACTCGGTTCCAACGAAAAGAAAGTGCTTTTGCATTTCTTTACATCCTTAGTAGCAGATCTCAATTCATAATTCAGTATTGGAACTTATAACGTCCAAACTGGTTTTATACCGATTTCGACATTAAGTTGCCATTTGACTTTTCAAATGTTATTGTTATTTCCGTAATTTTAAGGTTTTCTGGATTCCGATTTTTCGCTTCGTCGTATCGTTTATTTCAAATATACGAATATTTCGAAGATTGTATAGGCAGGTTTTATTTGCGGAATCAATTTTCTGCTGCGGATACGTTGAGGATGGTGCAGAAAGCCTTTGATGATGAGGCTATGTCTAAAAAAATGTTTACAAGTGGTATAGTGATTTCCAAGCCGGCCGTGAATGTGTCGAAGACGAAGAGCGTTCTGGGCGACCATCAACCTCAACCGATGAAGCTCACGTCCAACAAATTAAAGATTTGGTGTTGAAAAACCATCGATTAACGATTAGAGACCTTGCTGATGAAGTTGGCTTATCGAAAGGCTCAGTCAATACCATTTTGAAGGATGCTTTGGGCCTCAAGCGCGTCAAATCTCGACTGCTACCGAAAACATTGAATTTTTTGGAAAAAAGGCGTCGCGTTGAAGTGTGTGAAACAATGCTTTCCGACTACCAGGATGTCTGGTAGTGCTGGCGATGAGACTTGGATCTTACGACCCCGAAACAACCGATCAATCGAGCGAATATCGTGCCAAAGGAGAGCCGAGACCAAAAAAACCGCGTCAAAGTCGCTCAAAAATCAAGGTCATGTTGACTGTTTTCTTCGATTATCGTGGTGTTGTGCTTTATGAATTCCTTCCAACCGGCCAAACAGGTAACAAGGAATATTATTTGAACGTTATGCGTCGTTTGCGTAACGCTATCCGCCTAAAAAGGCCGGAATTGTGGAAAGACAATTCTTGGTTTTTACACCACGATAATGCACCATCCCATACCGCACTCGTAATTCGTGATCATTTCGCCAAAAACTCAACCCATATCGTTCCGCAACCACCGTATTCACCTGATCTGGCGCCGTGCGACTTCTGGCTGTCCAACAAGCTCAAAAGACCGCTCCGGGGACACCGTTTTGATACGATAGAGGAGATTCAATCCGCAGCGAAGACGGAACTGAAGGCCATCCCGGAAAGTGACTACAACCAGTGTTTCAAAGATTGGAAAATCCGTTGCCATAAGTGCATTGCATCGGGAGCGGATTACTTTGAAGGGGATGAAATTGATTTGGAAGAATAAATAAAGAATTTTCAAAATAAATACAATGTCACCTTATTTTTTGGACACAGTAGTATGCTTGTTTTTCCAATTTTGGATCCATTTTTCAGAAAATTGAATCTCAAGCGTAAATGAAGGAAATTGACCACTTAACTTCTGTGACAACCGGCAACCTCCGATGTTAATAAGTACATTAAGTATTCATAGTCATCTATTTGATCAGCTTTTACGTATATGGTAGGTACTCTTATAGAGGATATTCACCCAATACGTGCTAATAATGTGCGTTCCGAAGAAGCGATCATCTCAGAAGAGGTTAAGATGACCGATACCCCAAACTCGGCTTCTTTCCTTTTGGGAGTTTTGGAAGGACCTCGGCTAACACCCATGGTAAATCCAACTGGTTCAGAAATTGAAGTCTTCGAGATTGAGCTGAAAATCAACTGGAAGTTGAATTTAATTCACCATTAAATCATCTTCAGTAATGAGGCACAATTCTGGCTCAATGCTTCTGAGCAAAATTGTCCTTTTTGGATTGATTGGATTTCTTTAATCTGAATAAGCAAATGATTTAATGATTGCAGAAGAACGTCGGAAAACGTCAGAAAGAAGGTCATTCTTTCAGACTTTTGGCAAGCGAATCATCTCAACATATAAACCTTTCCGTTGATGGGGTTTTCAATCAGTACTCAATATCTCTTTACCAATTTAAAGGAAGATTATGAAAGCGTTTTTATCAATGCGTAAATCTTCGAAAACAGATTCAGGTGGCCCAAAGCATTCGATTCGTTTAAAGCCGGTCGTATTTGGCGGTTGTGGATCATTGGTTAGTGCGTCGGCTGCCGAGAAGTAACATGAACAATGTTCGGTGGCCCTTCAGGGTCGTCAATAAAATGTAGGTAAGGCCTACAATTGAAGCTTTGACAGGAACGGTATTTGTTTCAACTGACTAATGGAACAGGAATCTGATTGATAGTGAAATCAAAGTGATAACAAATGCTCAGTTCCTATATCTTTATTTTTTAATGTTCTGTACCTCAAAAGGAAAATCGGATCCCTTGAAGGATCACTTAGTTGTCTGTCTGTCTGTCACCACCCTTTTAAGCAGGCACACGTTGAGGTATTAGTTGCAAGTAATGCCAAATACTAACGACTTCTAGAATCATGAAATTTGGAAGGATCTATACGACAACACAAGTAAAGCGAAAAATTCGTAAAGTGTAAATTTGTTTTTTTCATCACAAACATTTGTTTTTTTTTTCAAATATTGCAACTCAATTTTACGCCAAGAAGAAGGCTTTGTAAAATTTAAATTGAAGAAATATTTCCATAGTATTTTGATACTCTCACACGCAATTGGCCGTTTTTTTTACAATTCGTCAAAACAGAGCATCGAAAATTACCTCTTAAAGATTGCAAAAAATAGAAAGCGATAGAAATATGCTTCCAGTCCTCTTGAGTTCAGTGAAAGTTAATGAGCAAATATTAGGTGAATATGTTCTTTTCCAATCTTGACCACTGATTTTTCACGCACTTCCAGCTACCGAAGAAAGCCTTTGTTTCATTATCTATTGGCGGAAACAAAAGGCCATTCAAAACCAACTTAAAGAAAAACTAAGTGCAGTTAAACTTGCCAAAACATTAATATACTGAGGCTGATAACTATCAACGAACAGAACACAAATGAATGCGAAACTTTATCAAAGCCAGGAAATTCCAGTAAACTTTTTTCGCCAGTCAAGATTCACTACCACAATTGACACAATCCTTGCTCACTACAGTACCTTCACCTTGTTATTTAATTTATGACTATTTTTGAAATGAAGGATGAATAAATATACATATATTGATTTCTTGGCTATGGTATTGGAGTCTTTCTATACATTCGAATTATCCTAGAGGCATAAGAACTTCCTCTTGAGCATCATGACTGTTTTTTTTTTTGGAAATAAGGTTTTGAATAAAAATGACATCTCAAGTTTTGCGAAAGCATTAAATAAAAATTTAACTGCAAAGCTTTTTATAGTGTTTATCTTTTTATGAAAAACGAACCAAATCAGCAGTTCTTTGTTGGGTTGGCGTAATCACTTTTCATTCGTAATTCGTAGACAATGCATTTTATCACAATGTCGATGCGAATGTGCGATTATATCACGTAGTTGTGTGAAAAAATACTTGAGCGAATCTGATATATAAATAAGTAGACATTATTGAAACAGATCATAAACATTAAAATTAGATAAACAACAACATGAAGTGCAAGTTCGTAATCGCCCTGGTGGCTGCTATCGCACCGGTATGTAATTAATTGTACACATTATTTTACCCGAAGCATTTGTGATTTCATTTGTTTTCTTTTTTGTTTTATTTTAGCTGGCTCTTTGCCAAAATTTGTTAGTTGGACCCCAGAATGCTTGGACAAATCAGCTTGAAGGAATCTCTAGCTCTGATTCACAGGCACAAGCTCAGGCTCAAGCGCAATCTAGCTCGATGCAATCTGGTTTGGTTAGCGTAAATGGACCACAGTTGCAAAATTATTTGGGTTCCCTGCAAGGAATTTCCGGTATTGGTGGAATACAAGGAGTTTCAGTTCTAAATGGTGTCGGTTTGCCTGGTGCTGCATCAGCTATCCCAGCTCTCAATCCATATGCTGCTCAGGATGCTGTATCTGAATCATTGGCTGAGACTGACTTGGCTCACAGAATCCGAAACAACGCCGTCGATGTTGTGCCACCAAATCTATCAACTCAGGCCGTTCATCAGTCCGTTCATGTTCCAGTTCACGGCAGATATGTGAACAGGGTTTTCGCAACTCAGCCACTGCCACCGATGATTGTCTCACAGCCAAACTCACCAATTGTCCAAATAAGCAGTGGACCAGCTGCGGTTGTTCGTGCCGCTCCAGTTATCTACAGACAGCCACCAAGTATTGTCCTCCAAAATGAGGTCATCAACAGGCATCCTGCTCCTTTGAGTTTGAACCCAGTTTACGTGAAAGTCTACAAACCAGGCAAGAAGGTTGTCGCCCCAAGACCAATTGGAGCTCTTCCAGCTTTCTAAAAAGACGATTCACTCTTCGACTGAGCGCGATTTAAATATATTTAATAACTTAAATCTGTAAAATTAAAAACTTTCGAAATAAACACATTTTTTTTATAAAAAACAAATCACACCTTTTCCTGGAAGCAGTTTGAAAAGAAAAGTGTTGAGTCCATATTTACGTTGGAGCTTAGACCTTAACTATTTTCCATGGTTATTCTCTCAGGAAATCATGAATAATCGGCCAAATCAACAACTGTTTTAAGAATCTTTACCACTCGTTTGGCTCTCATTTTAAAAGCTTAATAAGAAATGTACATAAGAGTTAGCTCAAAACCACTCCGCCGATGTTATCTTTTAAATCTTTTAACATAATTCCGAAGGAACACTTGGACATTAAATTATTTGCAATTACTCTTTGAGAGTGGGCGATATCAATGTCGATAAACCTTTGAGCCCTTTCTTACTGTGTTTTCAATCATTGTGATGAGAACTTCGGGCGAAACGTCGTTGCATTCTCGTGGGATGTTCTCGTTCGGAGCTTCGAGAGTCAGCGGCTGATTTTAATAGTCCCGCAATTAAAAAAAAAAAACAAGAGAGAAACCTGGAGTATTCAAAGCGGGATGCAGGTGCTAATCACCAACACAAGACATTAGCAGCATCCTTAAGCTGTAGCACATGTCTTTCAAATCTTATTTATAAAATCGCGGCAATAAAATCTCGTTGATTATGGTTGTTCACAGAAACTGTGTTAACCATGCCGTCCACGAAAAAAAAATAGTTTCTGAAGATGGAAATTGGACTCATTTGAATTTCCATTGGAAATGGTCCACTGCTTCATTGCAGATCTGGAGAATATGTGCTTAGGTCAGTAGCCATCCTGCGTTGGAACAGTGAGGATATCGCGTTTGAAACGAGCTCTATTTTTTAAATGGTCACTCTGTTATCGCAACCCTCAGGTCTTCCGGAATCACTTCAATGAGGACTCCTGGGTTTTGCCTCGGGCCAGAAGGAATTTATTTTTGAGAGGTAACTTCGTTAAAAAAAAACCGAAAGTGTGACAAGGTGAAAGACTGGAGCCTTTCGGTTCACCAGATCAACTGAGAATGTTGAGACAAATCTTTACTATGATAATCAGAACAAGTTGGAGATTGTGCTCGAACCGAACGCGAATTCAATTATCAATTATATTTATAACGTTCCACAGGTCGCAATTGATATTTTGTTTCTTCTTAAATTAAAAAGCCCATTTTCACACACAATGTGTTGGGCAGTTGAAGAAACTGCGGTCACGAACACAATGAATCCAGACCGGTATGTGAATAGCTTGGAGGAAATTCTATTTACACGACTTGATGAATTGGACTCAAGGGACATATTTGGTTCCAACAGGATGAAGGATTGGCTTTTTTGAGAGTCACCTTCATTCCTCGGAGCGCCTCATAACAATAAGGGGTGATTTAGAGTTGCCAAACCGTTTCCGTGATTTGGCTTCTTGCGATTTTTTTGTAGCGTTTTTTTTAAATTCCGGGTTAATGTTGGTAATGGCAGTAAAAGACGCGAAGGCCAACATCCCAGAAGATATTGTAAACAATCCAACCGCTTTAGTATGAAAGGCCAAAAACATGGGTTCATTCAGTATACGAGTAAACTACTTGATACAATTATAAAAAAAACAGTGGAAAACAAAATTTTTAAGATTCATCCATATGTACGACCGGATATTTAAAATAAGGAAGTTATGCTGCCATACATCAAATATACACAATTTGCAAAAGTTTGTTCTTCAGTTTGAGTTTCTGCTTCAGCCGACTCGTATAAGATTTGAGACACAAGTCACCTTAAACGTCTTTCAATTTTTATTTACGGGTTATTTTAATCTTTTCAGATGTCTGAAATATAATATGTTTTTATTCGGATTTTCAAAATTAATTTCTTTAATATGTTGAACAAGTTAAGACGCAAAAACGCCGAAACTAGTTTCAAGTGAGTTAGTCATCAATTTCCAATCAGTGAAATAAAACTCGATCTTATCGATGTCATGAGCTTGCCCCATTTGATGTGTAGATTGTAGATGATCAAATCACAGCGCAAACATTTGATTGAGCTAAATCAGAGAGCCTACGGGATTGCCAGACTGTTGTTAACGCTTATAGCTGCAGTGTTATTACATTTTCTTAACAAACAATGTTCTTCTGTCGAGCTTTGTAACAATATTTGAAAAATTGTGCACTTGTTAAATGATGAAAACCAATGTCAAGAGCCCCTTTTCCACAGTTTTTTTTTTAAATTTTGGCTGCTCAACTCTATGTTATAACGTTAACACTCGTAATGAAAATCAGCGTTTAGAATTTCACTGGAACGCTTAGATCGCTGCCCTCATCGGTCCTCGAAGCTCAAACACACACAAATGCATCCTATCTAATCCAAATGATTTGTACATTTAGTAATCGATTTGTCGCCGATTTCCACACCTGGATATTAAGACCGTTCTTTCCAAACAAAATCTGTAACTCATCATCTTCTTCTGACCTTACAAGACCTATTGACTAAAAATATTCAGTCTTTGACTGTTTTAAAATACCATAATTATTTACAATTTAGGGCAGTCAGTTCAAGAAATAACTTCATACAATCCACAACTATGGGTAAAGGAAAGACCAAGAAGGAAATAGGTCAAATTCGAGCTTGCCGGGAACAAGGAAAACGCATCCGTTTCAGTTGGAAGAGGTGCCAATTCTGTACACAGCTTTATTCAGGACCCACAGAAGTAAGGAACAAACCACAAAGGAAGAGTCAGTAAAGCAACAACGTGTCAGGAAAGGCGGGCGATACTAAAAGCTGCTTTAAATACAAGGCTCTCCGAAAGTAAAGTTAAGGCAGAAACTGGAGTTATAGCTAGCAGATCGGCTGTTCACCGCGTGATACAGATGCCAGCCAATATACTATATTTCCATGATTTGAGAGAAGAAGGTGGTTATATGGTTTGGGGAGCAAAAAGCTATTACGGAACTGTGGAGCTGTATTTCCAAAGCTACGAAATGAGGGCAATCACTTTCAAATCGATACCAGAAAGAGAATTTCCGAAGTTTTTGGACATATTTGGTAGACGGCGCTGGACTTTCCAACAAGACAATGAACCGTTAAATATCCCACGGACAAGAAAAGGATTCGTAACCAAAATGTAAGCCTACTTGGACGGCCTCCATATTCACCCGACCTGAACATAATTGAAAACCTGTGGGGTTGGCTTTCAAGACAAGTGTACGAAGGAGGCAGGAAACGATGAAACGGAAGAGATTTTTTAAGCTACAAAAAGAGCCTGGTCCGAAATTTCGCTTAGTTATTTGAAGGGTAGTACCAATTACTGCAAACTGTTGCTACTCTTTGGATAAAGAACATTTATTTATATAAAAAAAAATTCGAATTGTACCTTTCGAGCATCTAACTAATTTTATGACCTTTTTGGGAAAAGAGTTATAAAAGTTGCATTTATCAACTTTAACCCAATTTTTTTAACAGCATAAATATAAAATATCCTTCATTCCTTGTGCAATTCGTTTTTCCCAAATCAGCGAAGGGGTTGAAAAATATTCGTTATCAAGTGAGACGGAGTGTAAAGACAACTTTTTAATTTTTTTTTCATTAGAAAAGCTTAAATGACTTTACTATGCTTACTGTGTACGATTTAATCAAGATCAGTCATTTAGGGTTACATACTTAATGTCCTGAGAAGCTTGTTAAGCTGTTCGGAGGCAATTAAAATATGTTAGTTAGTCATCCCTAAATAGAACAGCGTTATACAATGTACCATTCAGTTGCTACCAAAAGCCTCGTGTCAAATAAGAGACGAGCTTTTCAGCCCAATCCATCAAATTCCGAACCTTGTTCCTCCTAACTTGCCCCGAAGTAAGAGGGTGTTTATGATCGTTATTTTGTTAAAGGCCCCTTGAAATATCATTCCTGTCATAATTAATTCTAGATTTGGAAAAGCTTCATAACAATATCTTAAAAATTCTTTGCTTTGCGGAAATTCACCTTTTCCCTGGTTACTGGCGGAACCGATAATAGTGAGGCTTTATGGTAATCATGTCCACATTATTTATCCCCCAATTTTTGCATTAATATGTTTACAATTATACGAAATGATATTGCATTCGTGATCGTAAGTGGGCCGCAACACCTTTGGACTTTACTTAATAAATCTATTTTAGTTCTCGGAGATGGGGAAGTTAAAGGAAAGGCTGATGATTTTGCCATTCTTGCAACACAAATTAATTATGTAGAAAAGGAATAAAACATACTTATCATAAACATTCAGATAGATGGTTTGAAGGCATTTCATTCCAGATTTTAGCTTTACCGTATTGAAAAATCCTCCAAAGATTTGAAAACACTCAAGCGTCCCAGATCGGGAAAACTGTTGTGTTCGTGTTTTCTCGAACCTGCCCTGAACTATACTCGAGAACAAAACGAAGCCTTTTCAGAAGCCTTGGCGACTAAAAACGCATGAATTTATAAAGCTCAAAAAGGCTCATTGAATTCCACGTAGGATTACCTATCATTTGCGATAGATGTAGATGTGATGTTTTCCAAGATTTGAGTTTTTGATTTACCGCTGAGAAGCTCAAGCACAAACAATGAGTCACGAATACCACACCTTACCTTACTTTGCATCGTACAAAGCTCCTTAGAATAAACTTTTTGTAGGTGGAATTATAACTTACTTATTTATCAGGCCCTGGATCGTTGGAGGATTTGACACTGACCTAAAGTTTTTTACCTTCAGGTTTAATTTTACAAATTGCTCGACTCAAGGGATTGTGAAAACCCTTATAATGCATTTTGCAATTTGAAGATTGTGAATAAGTTTGAAACTCAGAAGATTGACACGTGACTAATTTGTGTTCGTTTTGAATTCTCGTTATTCTATTTGATATTTTTTGATGCTAGAAAGTGCAATTTTTATATTTTGGAAAAACAAAATGTTACACTTATGCCTTCACAATAGCAAACCAATCCACTTGGTTAGCCTACTATCGCTGGTCCACTCTAGTGAGTGCGCCATTAATTTAATCTCAACTGCAAATGATTACTGGACCAGGATTCGAATTGGGAACATATCAATTGATCAAATTTGTAGGCGGGCGATTAACCAACTGGGCCACTGAGCCTATTCCGGGCATACTGCTTCCAGTTGATTTGATCAATCTTTCAGGCATCTGTGATTGCTTGATCTTGCTAGCGAAGGTTCGATCTTCAATTTTTCCGTGAACCTAGTGGCTTGGATTCGAAAATGCTCTTAGCTGAAACATTTTTCTCCATTTTGTCCAGTTTTCCGACCAAGCTCCAAATCTTTGTAAAAATCTTAAGTATGTGGAAGGTTCTTAAATTATTATAAGAGGAGTAAGAAGAGTAGTGCGTAACTTTTTAGAAGAAATGAATAAAACGTGGTAGAGTTGTTATTTCCATATAACATTTATTTTTTATGAGCAGGGTATGCTCCCTTCAGGAATCAATAAAAAGGACTGAGCTGAATAAAAAATGATAAGCGTATATTTTGAATTATTTTCCTTCAATCTTTTTTTCTCAGTCCGATCCGAATCCATTGCTCACGCATGATATTGAACTTGACTTAAGAATTTGAGTTAAAAAAAACAACAAAAATGCATCAAAATTAAAAATAAAATAAAAAAAAACGCTGATGCATGTACATCAATAAGCCTAAGTCGTTTAGTAGCTTAAAAGTTTGCCATTTAGTTTTTTTGTAAACATTCACAATAGTTAAGCCGTCGATGAGACGAGTTAAATATTTTAAAAAAAATGAATCCAATTCACTTCCCACCACGTCTAAATATCTTTTCTGTAAGATTTTCTTTGACAAGAGCACGCAAATAAAATCACCACATGAATACGATTCACAGATTCCAACCGACGATGAACAAAGTAATTCTCGAAAAAATTCCGTCGCCAAATGTCACGTACTGCATCTGCTGGCCAAAAGGTAACATATTTAAACAACTTGTCGGTGACAACCTATAGCAGTCTGTAAGTCATCTCAAAGTTAGAATGAATACTTTCAGTTTATTATTTCAAGTCGTGATTGCAGTTGTGGTAAGTTTCTGCACCGTCTAAAATTACTTAGTTATCGCCGAGCAACCTTCAACCCTAAGTCTAAACGGTTTTTGTTTATTTTATTTACTTTGATCTAGGCGGTTAACTGCCAACAATATGTAGGATCTGAGCAGCTTTCCAACTCTGAAGCTTCGGCGAACGCATACGCTAATAGCCAGAGCTCGAACTCGCAGTATAGCAATTTGATTGCTGGCGGACCAATCGCTGGACCAATTGCTGGACCAATTGCTGGACCAATTGCTGGTCCAATTGCTGGTGATCCAAGAATACACACTACATATGCTGCTCAGTCACTCCATGCCAACAAGGGTGAGATCCTTATTCATCGTCCAGCCCCAATCATTGTGAAGCGTCCACCAACCAAAGTTTTGGTTCATCATGCACCATTGTATGTCAAGCCAGCTCCAGTTGTCCTGCACAAGCCCCCACCAGTAGTCCTCCGTAAGGTATTCATCAAGCAACATCCACGCCCAGTCAAGGTTGAACCAGTCTATGTGAACGTTGTCAAGCCAGCTGCAGAAAAGTACTTCGTCAACGAAAAGACACACCGCGTACCAGTTGGCTATGCTCATCCTCATCTTCATCAAAACGTCCTCTTCAACAACCAGATCAGCCACTCGCAAGCAAGTGCACAAGCGAATGCACAAGCGAATGCACAATCCAGTGCTTAGGCTCAAAAAAACCGCTTCGGAATGGTACAGCAGTCTTAAATAACTTTTCCATTCAAATATTTATTATAAAATAATTACTTAAATAAATTTGATTTTGATATTAAACGAAGAATACGTTTCTTTTATTCCTTAATTCGCTTATGTCAAGTTTCATAGTGAGAGTTGAACCTTTCGTTTTGGTTCGGACTTTCGTTTAAAAATCTAAAATTTCGGTTTGCGCTGTGCTCGTTTAAACTCAAATTACAGGGAAACCATACGAGTCAAACTTAAAGTTTAAACTCTCGTTCAGGTTAAGTTGAACAACTCATACTGTAAAACTGGGCATCACTGATTTCATACCAATTCTACTTTTTTTATTCGAAAGCGTTATATCGTGGCACAAAGTTTGCACTGAATTATTATCTCAAGTATAAGATGGTTTGTTTCACAGAAGAAGCAATTTGCAAAAATTATTCTGACTTTGAAAAAAGTTCGTCAATATTCACTGAAATTCACAAAAATTGGCCGAACTTCTTTTTGAAAAATTTCTTCTTGTAGTTTCAAAATCAGGTCGTTTCGAATTGTAACATTTATTTCGCATTAAAGCATTAAATTTCAGTCGAACTGCTGTTCGGAGAATTAACCAAAGGCCACAGGACACTGGGCAGTATCGAAGAAGACCGGGTTCAGAAGGGGTGCTCTAATCGCTCCACGTTACATAACGTAGATCTTGGAAGATCATGTCGTGTCGTTTGCTGGTTTACTGGTCGGCTATCGGGTAAGGCACTGGCCATCGAGAAGTCCCGGACTTAACCATACCGAACACATGTGAATCACTCTAAAACCGATGATTAAAGCTCGAGATCGAGCCATCAGAGAATTCCTCAAGGAGCCATCAAAATTTTAAAAAGTTCAGGCGAATACAGGCCGCCATAAGAGCAAGAGATGGCAACACAGAAAATTGCATTGAAAACGTTTTCCTCATAGCGACTAAGAATAGAATGCCAGCGTGATTAAACTTTAGCCTAAAATCTGAGTACAATTGATGATTTTCGTTTTACAGACAAAATTTATAATTTTTTGATCGTTTTAACTTTGAATTGTTAAAAATAAACAAGTTTAAATCAACATGACAATTTAGACATAATTTGTTTACTTTGCAATTTAAAAAATGAAATTTCTAGTGAAAGATTAGGTGGGCAGATGTTTGTTTTGTTTGCAGTAACTTGTTTTCAAATGATTGAATTTAGAGTTTTATGATCACAAATAATTATTTAAAGAAGGTTTACTGGTTCGTGTAAAATATACGATTTTATTATATTTTTCAACTTAAAAACCAGATATCTGAGATTTTTTTGTCTTCCCCTGCCATTGAATCAGCAACCAAAAAAGGGCTCAAAGAATTTTTATTCGGTTTTTAAAACATTCAAAACAAAAATTCATTTTAAGATTTTTACGAGGGATGATCCAAAAAAATTGTAATCGAATACTTTATTTCATGTGATCTAGAATAGTTATAAATTAAAAAAATCATCAATAAGTACCTCTCCATAATCTTCAGTTGAATGAAGGAGATACCATGGGTTCCACCTGGGTAAAACATACAATGAAGAAAAGCATCGTGAAAGACATATTTACACGTCCCATATTTAACCAAATGTGAAAAATTCGAAGACCTCGAAAACATAGTCTCTACCGACAAAATCATAAGGTAACCATACTTAGGGAAGACAATTGAATTGTTATGAAAAGAAAGCCGTTTATTAAGAGTCTTATTATGCATCACAAACCAAAGAAGGAAGGTATTAAGGAAAATAAGCGGGACAAAATTCGAGTTAGGAGACTGATTCACTAAGACAACGCTTGCACCTGCACAGAAAACAATGCGATCGCTGTCATTCAAGAAGCGGGCTTTGAATTGCGGGAACATCCACATCTGGCACAGCGACTTCGGCCAGGAGCAGCTCAGGGGTAAGAAACTTGAAGACATAGTGAGATTCAAGAAATAGATGTTTTTTCAGATAATTGTGAGATGATGAAAACATTGTCATTACTCGTTATCATCACACGATAATGTTTTGCTATATCTTTCAAATGAAACGACACAATTTTATTTATTTTTTTTGTTCATGATTAATGCCCTCAAAGAGCCGGGAGAGCTCAGGCTGATGTTATGACTGTCTTGCTTGCTATTCAGGCACAGATGTGTCATATGCAAAACCAGCTACAAGACCACATACTGACAACATCGACATTTACCGCAACGCAACAACTCACGCACTATACCTACATAAGAATAAACTCCTCTAACGACTTAAACTTTTGTACAGACAGTTTAATGACAGACAAAAAAAGGCATCAAGCAAATGCTTGAATTGGCCCAAACCGCAACTTGGAGAATCGTATCATTTTCCACAACTTAAACTACCTTCCACCAATGGCGATCAGAGAACCGAGGTTTCACCGAGTTCAATGACGATAATGTGGCATGTTATGCCCTCGCTAATGACGGCGCAAATAACCCATTAATTTCAAAGGCAGATCTTCAAGCTTTCTTCGAATCACTAAAGAAGAAAAAATCTACAGGAATCGATTAAATACCAAACATTGTATTAAGCTTATCCGAAGATACATTGCAAGGGCAATGACTTCGATCAACAACCTGATCGAAGGGGCTTTCTACCCCAACGATTTAAACCACGAAAGTGTTCGCCTCGTAGTGGCTTTGTTCCGTCGAATGTCTTCCACTTCTTCGACTTATAAGGTTTGATACAAAATAGTATGGCTTGGCCGCTAATCTTCCACATTGCATCTTCCGACTGGCGACTCGACTATAATTGAGACATCATCCACAGTTCTTTAGATTGTTTCCGCTTTAGCAGGGCGGTATCAACCCGAGATATAGCAGATGTGCAGAATCAGCAACGTCAATTTTGGTGGCTGTCAGCAAATTTGAAGGGAACTCTGTTGTCGATGCCCTTAAAAGTCAAGTCACCCCATGTGTGATATAGATATAGAATAAAATAAGTCCAGGCACTAAGTTTTGCTTAAAAATGTTTTCTTAGTTTAAAATTTGTTAACCTTAAGATATAGATAAAAATTAGTATATGATTAGAGCGCCCGCAAGTTAATTAAGTTGATTCAATTTATATAAGCTAGTTGTAGCGTTTTTGTGTAGTATAAATGTAGTTCTAATAAGCAAATAAAAAAATGCATTCAAACAACTACATTGGGGATCGACGAATCGCTTCGTCAATGGTTTAGAAACTTCTCTCGGGGCGTTCAATCTAAGTGGTATTGGGCGGTTTGAAGTCAACAATTCACTTAATTGTATGAATTGTATGTAATTCATGTATGGTAATGTGCCCCTCGGTTCCGCTTTGTCTCCGACTCTCTTTCTAATCACGTTCCATCTTTGGCCATGGAAATTCCGATAACACCAGCGTGCGTATTATCTGATTTTCGGAGAAGTCATGACGCATTTTTAAAACAGAAAACGTTGGTATTAGTATTTTGCCTTAAGAAGCTGTGATAGAAAGCAAGCTTAATATTTGGGTTCATTGTTAATTCATTTGACTTCGGGTAAAAACATTTGTAAAATGCTCATTAAACGTGATGATAGTGATTCTTTCTTGAAAAAACTGATCAGTAGGATAAGATTGGAAACGACAATATTCGTTCGTGATCGCTACGTGGGCAAGCACTTTGAATGAGATCGAAAACTTAGAATCTGATGTTTATTGTCGGCTGTTGGATCTCTTCAAAACTCCGTGGTAGGACATATTCAGATGAAGCTGTAAATCAGCACTTTCGTCAAATTTACAAGATAAAGACATGTGCTTCACTGAAAAAGAAATTTTTCAACTTATTGAAAGATTGCAATTTTTTAACTTAATTATATCCACAATAGAAAAATTATTTTAAGCAATTGAGAAAAAAAAAACGAGTGAAAAATCTTAAAAAATAAACGTAAAAATATGCAACACCGATTGCCCGCAGCCCAATCATATCACATTCCAAAAACGGAAATGCACTCAATGCTTTAAAAACTCAATTCAGTCTACCATATTTGAAGCAAAATATAAGCCACAAGCCACTATAAATGACACTGAAGCTTTACAATTTTTCACCATCGGAATTTGCGTCAGTAACAAGATCAGTTGGAATCGCAAAGGAAGCCGCGAAATATAAAGCCCAGATTTTAGTTTACTTTGTTTAAATGAAAAGTGACCAGATGAAGGACTTTCATCTTTCATCGACTTTCCTAAAAATTTAAAAGTACAGATTTAACAGTACGATGTCGAGTCTTTTGCTTCAATTCTGGCCAAAAAGTGAACCCCTAACGCCGCTTTCCCAGCTTTAACTACCATATGTTCTTCTATGTTCTTCTATTCTTCTTGTCTAAAAGGAGTCCTACTTAATTCCCCATTAACAAAAAAAGTTCTAACTATAGGCTCTTAGCGAATCTCTTTGGCATTGAAACGCGAGTCGATCTTCCAAAGATCAAACTATCGGGAATGCCAGGAAGCTTGCTCTAACTATGATGGAGGAAAAGCATCTTTAGCTGATGCTTAGATCCTCCATGGATCGATTGCCTGAAAGGTGAGTTAGTGAGCGCATTTTTTCAAATATCTCCTGATGTTGCTGGAATTTTCATATAGGCCACTCTTAAGAATGCAAAAATAATCTAAACTTGAGATCAAACCGATCTACATTCCAGCACTCTAGGTTTACTTTGTTTTGCGAACATGTTAAATTTGGTAAAACATTATTTAAATATTCTCAAACAAACGTTTAATTAACAAACAATGCCGCCACATTGCCCAAGGTCTCTTTGCAGCGTTTGCAATTCTTCGAATGCATGCTTAATTCCGGTGCATTTTGAATGCTCAAAAATTGCATGCAACGCTTGAAGAGGGCACCGCCCAATGCGTGCTTAGTTATCGAATGCAAACTAGGTCAGTATCTACGCGAAAGGTCAGGAAATTGTTATTTAAGCAATTGATCGACAGTCATTGATTATTTTAGTTATTTTTGTATTTGAGTGCAACTTCAGCTAAGGCAATCAGGAAAAATGGGAACTAGGATGAAACTGTATACCCTAGTTTTTTTGCTTGGCTTTCTTTTAGCAAATGTAAGTTGGCGTTTCGGGCTAAAGAAAGTTGTTGATTTCAATTATTTTTTTTACCGAAAACTAGTTTAAGAGTTACAAAACTTAAACCGGGTTAATTACATGACATTATTTCCACCGGGATTTGGGATTATAAAAGAAAGGTTCGAGCTAGAGTGAGTATTTAAATCGAACGTGTTAATTATCGATACTAGGCGATAAAAGGAAGAAAACAAAAAGTGTGTCACTACCCTTAAATAGATAGATCCAGTGATAAATTTTAAAAAGAAAAAGTTCCTAATTGCATGTGTAAACAAGCCTTATTGTATATATTTTGGTGATCATGGAGTGTCCCTAGTTATTCGGTCGGTTAATCGTTTGGATATGTTCGCCCTTTCTATGTTACGCTGTTACGATATTCATGTTTGTTTTTCCTTGCAACATTCAGTCCCAGGACCCATGTAAGACTGACCTTTTGTCGAACTTAGGCAGATTAGGCATAAGGTTCGCTTGATTTTTTTTCACCATCATACTCCCTGAGCAGATAAGAACTTAATTCTCCCATGTGAGTAGATAAGTGAGCACTTCAGCTGGGTCCAAAGTGTTTGTTATCATTGACCAGCAAAAGACAGTAGGGCGGTCAAATTGTGTGATCTTAAGGGCGAGTGCAAATTGTCAAAACAAGGCTTTAGGCGCGCTGGAAATACATCCTTCAAGATGTGTGGGGGGGAAAAATTAAGCCCATATAGTGACGTTACTTGAATATAATGGCTCTTTGACTTTATGCCTTATTAATGCAAATTTTTTTTACGTATCCGTTCAGATGGAAATGGACTTCGTCATGCACGATGAATTTCGATTGAAAATCGTCTACTGCATAGTTGAGTTTAAAGAGAGCGACGCAAAGACCTTCAGACAGTAGCATATGAACTGTCTGCATTCTTAAGGGAACATCTTCTACTCTTTAAAACTTGATGCAGGACAGAGACAGACTTTTAATGGCCATTTGCGCGGTCGTCAATTCGGGGTTAAAGGCTGTAGCGCGAAGTCTTCGACCACAACAGCGGTATTCTCAACGGAACGAGCACAACGAAGTCTTCCAATGCTTCTCTTATGTCTTTAAAGAACTTATTAAGACTCTAAACAACGTTAATAAAACAGTCATGGGTATCAACGCTTGTTGATACAAATGATCTTGTTACAATATATAATTATGAGAAATTTAAATATACGAGTACTATGTTGAATATCCTTAAGATCATACGGTGCTGTCTAATCTTCATGAATGTGGAGGTATGTTTCCATTGGGGTCAAAAGATGTTCGTCTAGAGATCTCAGAAGCAATTATATGCAATGCGATTTTTATTTAGTCGTGTTCCACCAGCCAGTTGCTGCGCAAGCGCGGTAAGGCTTGTGTTGCTTCGGCTTCTTCGATGAATTGAATTCTTTGGTGCCTATTAAAATAATTTCCCGTCTTACGGTCATATAATCACCACAATCCTGTTTGCAAATTTTAGCTAAAGAATTCCTGTACATTCGGCTGAGAACTGGAAAAGTTTTCACTCCTCACTTTCTCATTTTAATTTGAAAGAAGGGTACATTCAAGTTCTTAGAACTACTATGTGCGAAACTATTCGACTATGACTCTGAACATCGCTTGCAGATGTCTGAATTGTGCAAACCTCCGAAAACAATTGTCGACTCTTGAGATAGTCAGGGTGAGAAAGTGGCTGTTGCAATATCACTCTCTGTGATTAGGTGGGTAAAAAGAATGTCATTTTTAAGAGGATAGTCCAATTGGAGTCATCAATCATCTCAATTAGCCTTGTCGTTTTCAACTTAAGACCGATGTTATTTCGACTAACTCAGAACAAACCATATTCTATTTGGCGTATAAGTATTTTCTAATAGATAAGAAAATCTGTCCCAATTATGTATGTTGGTATACCGTTTTTTATCAGCGGGCGGATAAATGTCTCGGCGAGGCGTAAGCTTAAAGATAAACGACTGCCACAAGGAGTTTTTCACAAGCGTTCGTCAAGTGTTTTCTTATCAATGTGTTCGAGGGAAAACCAAGTACCTTTTTTATGTGAATTGTACTACACCAACTTATAAACAAACAAAAGAAAATTTTAAGTTATAATTTCATTTATGCAAGAAGAGAAGGTGCTATGGAGGAAACTGTGGAGGAGATGATTTATTTGGTGATGATGATTGTTTTATCGCTCAGAAGTACTGCACGAACCTGTTTTAAACATTTAAATATTAGATCTGATTTAACTTTGCGAGTGGCAAATTAAAGAGATTAATTTTTCTTATTGTTCTTGTCTGCTGCTGATGTAAAAGTTCTCAATACTCAAAATTTATTTATTTTCACACAACAAAGTATTTTTTAAACTAAATATTTAACAATTTGAATTATGAGCAGTCACAATCAAAATCTTCTCGATTATCGACCCGACATTCGAAATGAGTCGATATCGTCTCCCGACAAACGTAATTGGGGTGACTTAATTACATCGCCCCAAATATGGTATGTTTCAGTGGTATGGTATGGTTTATTTCAGGTACAATGTACCTAGTACGTTCGACTTTTCTATATAACAAACAGTTTGGTTGTTGTAATTAAGTGCTATGAATTTTGACAAAACAGGTATTTTTACAGAAAGTTCGCAACAATGCACAACAGCAAACAACGAGAGTTGAATTTTGTTTTTTTTTTCCTCAAAATTTCACTTAAATTATTGATGATTATAATCAAAATAAAGGTCGAGAATCTTCGTGGCATTCCAAATAAAAGAATGAATACTCGTTTTGGAGCAAGCATCATGCCAACTGGATGGATGTGGATGGAAACGTTTTTTTTTAAAGGAGACAACCCAATTTGAGCCCATTCCAAGTAGCTTTACCACTTCCATTGGTAAAAATCCAAACTGCGATTATAATAACTGACCGTTTTTTTTTTATAGAAGCCATAATGTATTTTTTAGGGCGAAGTAAGGGATAGACTTTTAAATACTTACGGAATGTCGGAAGCATATATACATAATTAGTATGAAATTCGATGCCGCATGATGTGATAGTCTGTCATAGTGTTGGCTGTACGCGAATATGCTAGCTCTTGCGCTGTATCAATCAATTACTCCAATATTGAGTGTTTGGAGTAGGATAAATGTCTGTATCGTCAAACTTGTTAGTCGTTCCTTTCACTTATTCGTAGTTTCATAAATTCGATTAGGCACAAAATGAAGATAATTCTTTAAGATAACATAGGTAATTCCATGATTAGATAGCATCTGAGGTTCTTAAGGACTGCAGGGCGGAGGAGGGCGGAGACTTGTAAACGTGATTGTTAAACGTGAGATTCATATTTGACTTCGACACCATGAATTACTTAACTTAATTAAAAGGAATAGTAGTGAACAAACAGTAGAAAAGATGAGCCCGCCATCTGCTCGAAGGTTAATCTGATGTGGATTGAAAAGTACCTAGTTGTATACCAATATTTCCGTATATTTTAAATCTTGTATCTCAACATAGCCCACTTCCGGCTGGAAACACTAATTCAAACGGTAATAATTTCTACACTTACGAAGTCGGACGTCATCACACTTTCTCAACCAGAATGCCCTCGTTGTAAGGCTTTTATTCAGGAACGCAGTTATTTCAACTTGTTGACAGATGAGTCAAAACATTCAATAAACGAATTAATCTTCAGAACACTTATTTCTGGAGCTTCAACATTTTTTTTTTTGACAAACTATGAGGCATACTTCGTACCTCATTTACAGATTTAACTGACTGCTAGATAGGGTTTACTACAAACATCTTATTCGCGTTTCTAATTGCCATTACATGAAATTTTGTAGAAAGTTAGAGCATTATGGTTTGCCTAAGTGCCTGCCCCAGAAAAACCTCCGATAGTTATGCTGCGCTCGTAAATCTATAAAAAAAAATACTTCAACCAGAAATCAACGCTCCGATTTCTGGTTGAAGTATTTTTTAGAAGCTGCAAGTTGGTAAGTTAGAGGAATAGATGTTGGTTTCATATCTGAATCCACTTACCGCAAAATGTAAACAGACGTTGTTCTACTCACTCGAAGTCTGTTTTTAAAACTGCAAAAAAATCACAATCTTCATTTGTTGCATTTCTTGTTACACTGCTTCGGCAGCTCCAGCATTATCTCGCAACATTATCCTGCGCGTTCTGTTCAATCGGATTTCCTCACGTTTTTTATCGAAAAAAAAAATCTCAATAGCATCCATGTTCAATTAAAAATATATTTTATAATACAGCAAACAACTTTCGCGGTCGTTTTAAATAATTAAATGTAATCCGTGTAAAGAAAGTTTCAAATTATTTTAATTTAATTCATTTTGAAAAAGATTTCGAATCGGGTTCGAAAAATTCGATTTCACTCGGTTTACAGAACAAATTGGTTGTTATTAATTAGATCTGTAAAAAGTTTAATATATTTATAAGTAAACCATTTATAGAACTTGCATATGACATGGAGAGCACCCATGTTCAACGAATTATATCCAAGTTTTTCGAGTAACACATTAATATTCGTTTTCATCCTAGAAACAAAGAAAGGATTTAATTCACCAGTTTACTAGATGTGAAGTTTGCATAAACAAGAATTGCCTGGGTACCTCACCGAAAAACTTAAATTTGCTCAGTCGTCCCGAACATGTAACTTGATAACTCCTGCCTCAAGATATTTAAGCTCGTCACGTCTTTTCTTCGTCCACGTCGCCAGGCTCTAGAACTCTCTTCCCTTGGAAGTAAAGCAAATAGCTGGAGCAAATAGATTTAAGGCCGCAATCACCAAATATTTTGGTGAACCGAATTAAAAAAAAAAAAGTTGTTGATTCCTACACATTTTAGTATTTATGTTTTTTATTTCTCTTTTCTTCCTTATTCCTGTTTCCCTTCTTTCCCTATTCTTTAAATTTGCTATATTATTAACTGCTACCCTTATAATGTATAATATACAAAATTGTGTTGAGTTTAATTTTAATTTTTCACTTTTATGTTTACGCCTGTATAAGCCGATTTTTTTATGTACTAAAGAAGACGCAAGTCTTATTTGTACTTTTGTACTAATAATAAATTGAATTGAATTGAAAAAAAAAAATAATAATAATATGTTCATTATTATCATAGAGTCGAAATGTTTTCATAGTAAAATACCCAAGAGCTTTGCTAAATAGCTAGGAACAATGGCGGGGCTATTATAAAAAAAAAATTAAAGTTTGCCTTAACTTTATTTTTCAGCTCGTACATTCCTCTGGCACGGCAATATCAGAAACCACATCTGACTTAAAATTGCCCTTAGAAAGATCAAAACGAAAAGATATATTCAAAGCAAAACCATTCCTTGATTTAATAATTGGAATGATCGACACCCTTCGAGCCCGCAGTCGACAGAGCCTTCGAAGCACAAGAAGAGAAACTTTTATCATCTAAAGACAAAAATAAAACAGCCAAATAGCCTTACAAACTAAACTTTATTTTTTTGTGTTTGGCTAAAACATATTTTTTTAAATTTTTTTTATAATTATATCATATAAAAAACTATGTATTTTAAATAGATAAAAAAAACTAAATACTAAGTAATATAGCTGAATGATATAAGATGAATATTTATAAATTAATTAAATTTACTTAAAAACTATGGTCGGAAAAAATGTTAATTATAGTAAAAAGAAAAAAAATATTTGATCAAATTTTTAAACCTTGTTTAGTTACTGAGTGTTTAATGTTTAACAACATGGAATAATTTAGCGTCTCAATGAATAAACGCTTTACAAACCAGTGTATAGCGATCTATAAACATTGAATTAAAAAATGTATATTTAAAAAAAAAAAGTCTAAAAATGTACGAGTTTGTTGAGTATAAATTTTGACAAAAAATCGTCTAAGGACTGTGATCTTTGTTTAGTAATTTTATGTTTGATAAGATAAATAAAAACTGAGAAATATTATTGATGTATAAAAACAAATATTGAAATGTATGCAGATTACATTATAAAAGTTTAAGTGATGTAAATGTTGTAATATTTTATCTTACTGCTCTCCTATCGATGCATGATGCTGCTTCTGTTTGATTTCACGTCGATTGGCCACTGGTTGATTGGTGGATAACAAGGATGTCGGTTGTGGCGATGGATGATTTTGTAATGGTGGCGGAATGCACCAATATCCCTTGTAAAATTGAAAGAAAAGCAATTTAAAAACAAATTTAAGAAAATAAAGTGTTTATAGAAAATGTTGTTAATAGACCTCATGAGTTGAGCAAATTTAAGTCTACAAGATACAACGATATCCTGAAATCTCACCTACGGTGCTAAAAAAATGTTCCCGATCATAATTGAAAGAGAATTTTTTCGTCACACGTATCAGGCATGGACAACACACTGGATTCTCAAAAAAAAATTGTTATCGTTAGCATTTATTAATTGCTCGCTGTTGGGTTTATATAAATGTGTTCATAGTGGTATTTAGTTCATTAATACATCTTAGTAATAAAGGTTGTGTCGTCTGTGTATCGTTGCTGTTCATGTTGGTTTTAAATTCTCTGACTAGATCAATTGCTTAATTTATTAAAGATTTCTTCAAAAAAAATATTAAAAAGAGGAATATAGATAGGATGCAGCCTCGTCTGCGATTCTCCTCACACTCTTCGCATACTAAAATTATTTTTGCCTCTTCATTTTAAAACAGGTTCTTTTTTTCATACTCGACGAAACACAAAAAAAATTGTTTGGTTCACCTTAGTTTTCCACTGAATGTGTGAATTGAATGCAAATTAAAACTCGCAATGTTCAATATTGTTTCTGATGCAGAAGTCTGAGTCACTCACTTGGTGCAAATTTTGCTGAACAAAATAAAGCGACTTACCGAAAATACCGAACAACTTTTTTGCAGCTGCACGGTTTGCTTCACTATATTGCCAAAGTCAAAAAGAGAACAGAAGTACTAGCCGAGCACATCAATCTATGAAAAACTTAATGCTACAACTGATTAACACGTTCGCGGACAAGACGGCATATGCCGTCAATGGTAAAGGAAAGTAACGGGTCACGACGGCATATGCCGTCAAAGAATTTTAGATCCGTTATGACAAGACGGGATACCCCGACTAGAAATACATTATATGTCCATACTCCAGCATTATTTGTCCTACCGGAGTCCAATTTTCACTTCACTGTGACCTGCGGAATCATTTTTATCTTTTTACAAAACTTGCACAAACTTGTTGCATTTCGCACGATCAAGCCGGGATATGCCGTCAGTTTTCAGTGCATTTAGTTTAGAGTGTCCCCAGACAACGGTCGCATTTGAGCGCTCTTATAGAAATAGTGCAAAATAAGGTAAATGATGCTCATCTCATCGAATTAATATGTATAATAAAATAAATACACAAATTAACTTTAACACATATATGTACATAGCTTGAATATGGACCGTTACAGTAAAGAAAAGGAGAAAATTTTGAAGCTATTTAATGAAATTTCGGATGATTCCAATGAGGAATCTGAACATGATCCGTTTAGCGATGATGGGACATTCGGCGACGATCCTGATTATCAACCGGAACAGGATGATCAATTAGAAGACTCTCCAGAGACTTCACCAGAGGCAAGCCTGCAAGTAACACGCGATGACCAAGTTATTGGAGATGACCAGCACAACACCGAGGCAGAACCTGGCGATGAAATCATTCAAGACTGTCCTGAAGGATCAGATAGCGATAGCTTTTCTGACTTAGACTCGGAAGACGAAGAATCGGGAAGTGCTTCAGAAACCGAATTAGATGGGGAATGGTTTGAAAATACCAAGGAAATACCTCAGTTCAATTTCGATGCAGGGATTAGTGGAGTGCAGATAAACTTGGACGAAAAATGTACTCCCCTTGACGTTTTCCACCAAATATTTGGATCGAACATAGTTGACAAAATTGTGAGTTCGACAAATGCTTATGGAGAAAAACTCTGCTCAAGCTATGGTCGTAAAACCAGACATGCACGTTTTGCTGTTTTCAAGCCAACGCATTCCGAAGAGATGTTTAAGTTCCTTGGGCTTTGCTTGCTTCAAGCCCAAGTCAAACCGCCAAAGATTCGTGATCTCTTTTCTAATGACCCATTATATTATCATCCAATATTTCGGTATACAATGACCGGCCGGCGATTTGAACAACTATTAAGATGCTTCAGCTGCTCTACTGAGGAAGGTGATGAAACTAAATTGAAGAAAATCCAACCGTTGATGAAGCTTTTCTTGGAAAGTTTTCAAAAAGCCTACTATCCTAAGGAACATATTGCGCTGGATGAATCTCTTCTTTTGTTCAGAGGACGACTTAGTTTCAGGCAGTATATTAAAGGAAAGAGAGCAAGATATGGGATAAAGCTTTACGAACTTACAACGAGTGACGGGTACGTTTTAAATGTCGAAATCTACCAAGGGAAAGCAATCAATAACAAATCTTCAAAAGTTGGTGATATAGTTACTCGCCTTATGTCTCCATACCTCTACAGAGGCCATCATCTTATTATGGATAATTTCTACAATAGTGTTGGTCTCTCCAAAACTCTGTTGACTCAAAAGACACATACTACCGGAACGTTACGCACCAATCGGAAAGGAAACCCTAGTAAAGTAACGACTAAGAAACTTACACGAGGAGAACATGTGTGGCTACGTCAAGGTCAGGTATATGTATCGAAATGGCGCGAAAAACGTGACGTGCTTTGTATTACAACTGCGAACCATCCTGTAATTATCACAACTTCCAACCGATATGGACATTCTAAGGAAAAGCCCAAGGAAATTGATGTTTATAATCGCTACATGTCTGGGATAGATAGAGCGGATCAAATGATATCGTACTATTCCTCACCAAGAAAAACTATTCGCTGGTATAAGAAAGTGATGTTCCATATGCTAGATGTTGCGGTCTGGAATTCATTTTACATATACAAAATAAAAACTGATGATACGAAATTGGAATTTATTAAATTTAGAAATAGTCTCATCAAATCTCTAATACACCTGCCAGATAGCATAATGATTGGAAGATCACTGTTGGTGCCGGGTCATGATCATGGAGGAAATAGATCATCCGTTTCTTCACCAAATCGACCATCAACTTCAAAAGGCGGTTCAATTGATAGTTCTCGTGCACACTTCATTGAAAGAATTCCATTTGAAACGAATCGAAAGAGGAAAGTTGTTTATAAGAGATGCAAGCAATGTAACAAGTCAAAGATAAGGAAGGAAACCTCATATAGGTGCAAAAACTGTCCTGACAATGTTGCTCTTTGTCCTGGTAAATGCTTCGAAGACTACCACACTTCTTGAATACATAAGGTTTCTCAAGTTACAAAACAAAGTGATGCAAATATTTTTTCCTTTTTTTGTATTCATTTTCATACCTGAATGTATTTTTTTTTTTTTTGTTTATTGAATTCGGTAAATTGAATTGTTTCCAACGTTTTGTTTGCGTTCTGTTTTTCTTAATTTATGTCTAAATCAAGTTTTTTTTTTATGTATTTCACAACTTCCTTATAGCTGGATATGCCGTCTTGTCAATTTGCATAAGTTTTTTCTTCGATGGGTCATGACGGCTATAGCCGACATGTCGGGTTATGCCGCGCTGTCCCATTGACAAACTTTAACGCTATAGCTGGGCTGCTGCGGCAATAGCCGTCAAATTGAAGAGTGAGTAAAAACTATCACAATCGCATTCTATATCGATTTTCATCATTTTGGTCCAATCCCGGATAAAATATCTCTAAAAATGTCGGAGATATGCGTGTGTCATTCTAGCATTCCCCACTGAAAATCATATGTCCGCGAACGTGTTAAAACCCCACCCTGGGTCTTATACAAGGAATCCAATGTAAACTTCTTGTACAGTTTCTCAAAAAAGTCAAGAGCTGATGAAAAATTCCTAAACCGAAATAAAGAAGTCAGATGAAAGTAAAAAATGTTTATCCGGCTTGCTTGAAACTCATTGTCAGGAAAATTGAAATAAATAACAAACGATAATGAATGTTCTGATGGGACACAAGAAGCAAAGCAGTAATGCCGAACGATGAAAAGGACTGCCTTGAATATAGGGTAACTTACAACAAATAATAAGTCAGCAATGAAAAGGGCATACAACGATTTTTTTAACAGAAGTGGAAAGCTCAACGGATCAAATATCCTTGGAATAATGAAAAAAAGTGTGGAAATTTGTAATAATGTTTTCGAGGGACTAAATTATACGAGAAAATAGATTCTTAGCTCGAGAGTTTAACAAAGTACAATTTCTATAAATCAATAAGTAATTACCTTTCTATAAATTAATCAAACAAAACATACGCTACAATTTTCTGTCTACACCCCTATATTGCGGAAGAAAATTTTGTAATTGTTTTATTCTCAAAAATGGTTAGTGCTATGGAAAAAAATGTTAGGACAATTTTTGTCGATAATTACATGATCTATCTATATATTTATTTATCATAAAAATAACCGCTTCGCTGAAAAATTCTTAAAACCAATGTTTGCAACCTTGAATAACATTTTTTGCAGACATGGGACCCTTCACAATTTTATAACAATGGTGTCCCCTAACATCTATGCAAATTTAAAGCTTTCTGGGAATTTTGCAAGCGTCAATGTCTTAATTGACCGGACTATAATAAATTTAATTTATTTTTATTCTTGTTTTCTAATATGATTGATTAGGTCTCCTTTGGAGATTACTATATTTAACTATTTTTTTATCTTACTAGGTAATTCACTCAAGTACCTTAAGCCTTTAATACAGCAACAATTTTAAGTTCGAATTCGTTCTTAAACTATACGACTGCACATTCTCGACATAAACAAAATTTAATGAAAGATTGTTTGGTACAACATCATATTTCATCTTAAGACGAATAGAGCGGCACTAAACACGATTCTTGACTTGATATTATTAAGTCAATTTAAACACTTCAACACCCACTGAATCGGAGTATAAAAGTTACACTTTAAAATAAAGCATTTCGTAGAATTTGGAACGGTCACATTTTCCATTATTTCCCAAGTTGGGTTTGTTAATAGTGCTGTAGAAATTATTATTATTTCTATTTGTCCAACATAACGCCGAGATACTTCCGGTGTCGAAAAACAAAACAGAGACGGAGCCTTCAACATTTGTTCAAACAATAATGGGTTTAACATTGATTTGATTTTATACGCAGGAAGATGGGTCTTCATTTTACAACTTGCGCGGTTGATTTTTTTCTCATCACTCCCGCTTTCGACGAATACGAATGAAATACACTATCACTGTGAACGATCATAAACTTCAACCTCAGTTTTAAGGGGGAAATCGGTGTTTCAATGCATGTCAAAGCGGCATTACCGTTGGGGATGCGGGACAAAAAACGCGGCGTTATAAACATTTGTATTTCTAACATATAGATTCAAGGAAGCTGGCTCGGAACGCAGAATAAATGTATTCGAACCATACGCAAAACTATCATCTTTTTAAGGTTATTGCAATCACGGATCTGTTTGAACGTAGAAGAGACCCTTGTTCTGTATGAACCGATTTCTGCAAAACAACTAAACTCTAACTAGACTAGTTGAACATGAGATCTTTTCCCTTAGACTCCTCACCGGGCGGCTGCAATAAAAAGGATGCGAAAGAATATTCAGATGGAATTCGTTTTCTGTTTGCACAAATTGCACTTTGCTCGTGCATTAACAGCTCAAGGAAAATAAAGAAAGAAAACAAAGTTCAGGACCAAGCAATTACGTTGGAAATGGTGAAAATGTTTCAAACCAGAAGAATATGCGCACTTGCTTTCATTTACCTGTGGGGCCAAGCCGGTTGCAGCTGCAGGCTGACCGGGAGATGCTCCAACTCCATTTGCTGGTGGATAATAGAACTGCACCGGTGGCTGGTATCCAACGCAGGAATATTGAGTTGGATCCAAACTTGAATCTAGTATTGTGGTTCCTGCAGGCTCAGAACCAGGCGAAGTGTAATAAGTCGGTGCCAATTGGTTTGGCGGCGGGTGCAACGGCAATGCAGTCGGTGGAGGCCCACTCAAGTAGGAAAATCCAGCTGTTGAATGCATAGCAACTGGACCTGTTCCAATGGAGGGTGCTCCTCCATAGATACCATACGGAGTGGGACCGACCTGTACCGGCATGTATACCCCCGAAGTTTGAGGTGGAGGTTGCTCAAAGTCGTGCCCATAGGAACTAACATATGAGGTGACGACCTGATTGTTAGGATGGTACGTTGTAGGAGTCTAAAACGTAAATAAATATGAAAAAAATGTTTCTTCTATTAAACACTAAGTAACCTGTATCATTTCGCCATTCTCTGTTGCACCAAAGGTAATCATCGGCGATTGCATACCCATCTCTGACGCTGTCGATGGATTTGCACTACCCGGACGTGTATTTGCGCTAGCGGATGAACCATTCCTTGAGTTTGGTGTACAATTAGAACCCGTTTGTTGCGACTGATGATTTGAATTCGACTTGTGTACCTTGATACCATTTCCCAAATCATTTTGATGATACCGATTGTTTTGTTCTAATCGATAGTTCTGACGTTCTTTGTTGTTGAAGTAACGCGATGAGAATCTACGTTGGGTATTGCCTGCCTGTTTCGAAGGCGCATAGTTAGGGTTGTTATTATTTGTTGAATTCGTAGTTTTTGCGTTATTGCCGTACGTTTCTGATTTGATCTATAATTCGAAGTTCAATTTTCACTCACCGCAGTTACCACACTGGTGCAAAGTTAACTCACCTCAACATTGTTGCCGTTTTCGTCGAGTTTTGTTTCCTGAGAAGATTCGGGTGTTGTCTTCACGATACCTTGTTTGTTGTCAGTTCCGGGTTCTAAAATTGATGTTTTACCTTCATTCTATTGTTCGCGAACTAAAAGAATTTGTTTTTCTTACCAGAGTTTCTGTTCTGCTTCTGATAATACTCCAAACCTAAATTAAAAAAGTACCTCAAGGTGGCCATATCAGCTGGTAAATCAGAGCCGTTCGCTTTAACAGACTTTTTGACATCCAGATTTATACGTCCAGTCAGTGGTGTTGTATTCGAGGAACCCCGTCGTTGAATTGAGGGCGTAACACTGTACGCACCGCCTCCGCCACTAGACGGCATCGAGTAATACTGTGGATAAAAAGCACCCGGATTCTGCGTCGCGGCAATAACTTGAGGGGGCGGCGGTGCCTGCATGTACATTCCTCCCGACTGCGGATAACCAGTTGCATTGCACATGTAGTACACTGGTGCTGCACCGCTCGGCACAAGCGTCGCCTGGGGACCTGCTTGTATAATGCTTGGATCGTAGCTATAGCTGTAGTATTCATCAGCATAGCCCGCCATTGGATAAATACCGGCGCCATCAGGTGAAGTTTCCTGCTCAGCAAGATTCTCCAATGCGCCCCCACTATCTGCTTCATAATCGGCCTTCGGAATGTCCGACGATCGAGACGGACCTCGAGAAGAGTCATTCTTTTGCGATTTGTTGTCCTGCAGATGATCGCGGCTGTGATCCACAGTCAAAGGCATTGTACAATACTCCATCGTATGTGAACGGAAATTTTCTAAATGAGTGAATTGCTTTAGCTTATAAACGCAATTATGCTGCTTCGGGTCATCATCTTCGAAATAGTCCATTGAGGACTTCAATTCTGGTAAACAATATTCATGTGTTGTGAATTGTTCGTCCATTTTAAAACGATAGTTATATTGACGAGCATAGCGATAAGTGTTACACTTTTGAATGTGGCGCTGTAGGCGATATGGCAATGACCACGGTTTGAACTGATCCGCTGGCAATGGTTTTAATGAATCATATGGAACCTAAAAGACAAACGGTAAGTAGCAAAGACAATTATATTTAGGTTTATTTAGTTGAATGGAAACAGTGTGACTTGCCAGGCGTTTTTCACCTAACTGCTCGATGAAAACAATACAATATCCCTTTTCGATGGACATCTCCTGAATGTGGCATGTATACAGATCATTTTCGGATTTACGAAGTTTAACATGACACTTGGCACCAACCTGCAAGATTCGGCGGTATCTTCGTTTTTCATATTTCATCAACTATGCATGCAATCACGAAGGAGGACAACAGATATGTTTTTTTTTTGGGAGGGAAACACAAATTTACAAACATTTTAGGGTTAAATTAACATACATACATAAAAGGAGATCTGTTTTAACAATTAAAAGAGTGAAGAGTGGGTTATGGCGGTAACAGAGGTTGAATTAATTTTTACGTAGAAGATAATTTATCTGTGATGAATGTGACTTATTTTAATTTATTTTATTTTTATTTGTTAAGCAGTCAACATATAGCATTAACTTAAATGTACAACAACTGACCTACAAATTATTAAATGTTGATTTAAGCATGAAAGGTTTCAAATAAAGAGTGAATTCAGAAGAAACAAACGATTATTTCACAATGTTCTATTTATTTTCGATCTTTCTATGTTCAAGAAGACACAACCAAGGCAAAATTTAAAGCTATGCGACAATCGTCGTTATGTTGGCATGTCACCAATTCCAATAGTATGCAGATACTTAAATATAAATATACGCATTGACAGTTGTGTCCCCGAAGCCAATGTAAACAATCGTTAAGTGCCTTGGTGGAATGACATTGCGGTCTGAATTTCCACCTTAACAAATTGAATGTCTGGAAGAGGATTTAACATCCAAACACATTTTTTGTGAATGCCCAGCACTACACATGTCCTAAACGAAATAAGTGGAATTATAGAGTTCAACTTGGTACTATCTTTCGCAAGGGAAGCTGTACGTCTTCTGGTATAACTCCAACCCTTCGATACAATAGACCTCTTCAGGACGAAGTGTCGTTGCCAAGCATGGGTTGTACAAAGGGAAAAAAAACACAAGCGTAAGTGTCCGCTTATGCTCTGAGAACTGAGTCGTCTTGAATACATTTAGGATTTGATTTCTCTTATTGATAATTTTTTTTTGAGCGTACATTAAAAAAAAGTGCAGCGAAATTGTGTCCAACGGTGTTGTGGCTAATCGTTTATACACGAAAATATTATTATTGAAGCTGTTCAGACACAACAGATGTGGAAATACATTTGCCCACTTCGGTAAAGAAGGAGCACTTTCACCGATTAGCCAGAACACCTTGACCAGTTTAAAGTCCAAGCCACATATTAGTCAGACTTTTCTGGTGACAGTGCTGTTAATCGGATCCCAATAGCGGTGACTAAACCATCGTGGAATAGGATTCTAACCTTGGATTTGTTAGTTGAAAATATTGCTTATTGGGAGCAATTTAGGGAAACCAATTTGTTTAAAAACAGTGGGCAGTGAGTAGTAGATAACAGCAGATTGATTTTCTTATTTGAAGGAGAACCTTAACCGATATATGCTCGATAATTTCGAATTTCCGACTTCGATTGTATTATTTGCTTAGAAAAATAACGTCATTATTAAAGCAAGCGTTGTAGCGAAGATATGAAATATGAAACTAACCAGCGATGAACCGACGACATTATGATCTAGATAAGACGAAACATAGTCTTCCCAATACTTCCCAAAAGGGTTCCTGTAAATCCGAGGTTTAATCGCACTGGATTCATATACATATACTTTATGTCTCATATCCAACGTCAACGACTTTGTATTTTTGCTCTGCATTCTAAGTATTTTCGACTGCCCTTTCATTTAAACGTACGAAAATTATATATATATTCGATGAAGTGATTCAGCACACAATGTACTTCATTGTATAAGCCCCCTGCGAAAGTCGAACAATAGGGCTCTTAAAAAACCTTGTGCAGCCAAAACAATATGTAGAGGCTTTGTCATGAGCTTTGGATAAATGAAATCTAAATCACATAATCAATGCCGTAACGTGTATACCCGCACCAACTACCGGCTTAATCAACCGACAACATTTGAAATTTATTTATATGCGGTTTAAAGTGATCAAGACAGCAAAAGTCTACATATAATGAAGTTCAATCAACCCTTAACATATTCTATTATAAAAAGATTACATTAATTTTCCGTACAAACAACTGCCACCGATTTCACTATAGTAATTGTTAGAGATCCCAACAAAAAGTAATCACAACCAAACAAACAAATTTAATTGAGAGACAGAAACGGCTTACCTTAAAGTTAGAATCCCCATTATACAAGTTTTGAAGTTTTAACTCCTTGCGTGCTTCATTCCATGAGTCAAACTCAATGTTTCTATACATATTTGGATCCAAAGCCTTTGCGACCTTATACGGGAATGGAGTAATACCTAAAACAGAAAAGGGTACCCTTCAGAAAATATTCATCTAGAGCCCATAATTGCCTGGTACGTACCTTCCAACAGTAGCTGGCGAACGCAAGAAATATACTTATCCGGCAGCAGGGAATCCACCGTTTTGCTAAGGAACTTATGTTCGGTCTCTTCGCGTTTGGTACTTTTCAAGTCGCGTTGCAACTCCTCGGAGAAGCGAGGAAAATTCGGATTGTGAAAATGGCAAAAACGATAATTCTCCAGAATACAAAAAGTATTCTCCGGCAAGTCAAAGTCAAACGTACGACCATCTTCGATATAGATGCGAGTGCAATATCCATCTTTGTTGTTTTCGGTTCGATAAGAAGCCGTTTCCAATGAATTCGCATGCAACATTTGCTCGACAGCGAAAGTAACATCGGGCAGTTTGAATACGTCCTTGTAGAGAATCTCGTAACAGATCGCTAAGAAAGACTTGCATAACATAACTGATATCTATTAATGGTGAAACTTACATTGGCAAATGGCAGCATTTTTTATGTAATCACTAGTGAATACCGAATCAAAATGTCTTTCGGGGGTGTAGAACACTCGAAACACTTCGGTCAAGTGAGCACGGTAACTAAAGTAGGTCCCAAGGGTGTAAGGCTCGAAAAGAAACACATTTCGTCTGTAAGGAAGAGAAAAAATGATTTCAATTAAATGTGAATACCTTAAATCGCGAAACTACAGGTTTTAAAATAATGACCTTTATGAAAGAATTATGGGCGATTAATCATAATCTGCCTTCTATATGAAATCCAACTTATGTAGTGTAATACAAAGAAACGCTCGCATTCACAAGCTAGTGTAAATATTTTCAGAAATATGAAATTATAAAAGTAATGTACAAGCCCCTACAAGCAAATCATAAATAAGAGAAACTTGATGTTTCTTTACTGTGCATCCCGCACTGAAGAGCTGGATAGCACCAACAGAAATGTGATGACTCAAAGCAAGGCTAGTTAAGAGAGTTGTTCACTAGAGCAGTTGTACCTTTGTAAGGAGTTCCACAACCCAATCAAGAATACGCCTTACGATAGTTCATTAAGTAATACCAAAAGAATAATGGGATATGAAGCGAGATAGAAATATTAATATTTATTCTTGCAAATTTATAATTTTTCAAATATGAGACAAAAGAACGTCTTCCAAATATCGCATTTACAACAAATACAGTGTCATTCTTTTGGTCTTTTTAAAAAATTAAAATTTAATCGAATCTGCAGAACTTTGACTATAAGTGTAGAATCTTTTAAGGCAACATTAAGATTTAAGTCCTCACAGAAAATCATTGGCAATTCATCATCATCTCTAGATATAATCGCTTTTAGAGTTGTTGTAGGTATATGAAAGTAGATAATGAAGAAAAGTCATTCCATAAAAAGTAAACTATTTGTTTTATCTAAATTTGCAAACACAACAAGTCGCCAAACGCGCTCGTCATCCACACCGAGTGGAGCAGAGAGTTAGCAAGAGCAAAGCGATGAAACCAAACAGGTGTAGTCAAGGGTAGCAAAAAATTTTGATTTCTCAGCTATCATCACTTTAATTTTTTATTAAATTTGGAATGGTTGCAGAATGTTTTTTAGTTTTTTTTTTTTGTTTGAGAATTTGAATGTGGATAATTCATTTCGTTCAATAATCGAAAGGAAAACAATGCACAAGCGATTGGTCTTGGTAATCACGATGGAAGTATTATCTATATACGATACACCCCTCTGTTTTGGGGGAAGTTTGCTTGACGAAACTATCGATTCAGGTGATATTGTGGTGGGCATTAATGATAGGTGCTCCCGTTCCCAATGATTTATTGGATGATTCCATGCATGGAACATCAGCTAGCGCCCAAAAGCGTTAACTACCCTCCGATAAAATTGGGAAAGCTTTGACTTGACTTGACGAATAAAAATTTAAGATTTTGGATAAGGGTCAAACTCGACCCCCAGCAGCTGTTGATAAAGATGAGGCTTTTGACCTTAAAGTTACTGCAAGACGTTCAGTAGGTACTAATGGGTTTGAGATCAATTAAAACTAATCTAACTTATTGATCAATATTTGTAGTCTTTTACGCTGTCTTTTCTTTCAAATTCAAAGTGGGCATCTCTTGATTGGTTACTCAAATGAATTGGTTCACTTTGGTTTCCGCGTGTCAGGAAATGCCAAATAGAATCTTATTCACAAATGAAAAATACTCATATGAAAAAAAAAAGAATATACAATTTTTTGCATTTTTTACTTTGCCAGTTGCTCTTGCTCCTCTGGTTTGCCGCTTGCACTCCTCTCGAGTTCTTAAGTCTGAAGAATATCGCAGCTTTGATCTCCACTTCATTGTTTGTACACTTATTCATTTTCGTTCTATAACGTTACACGAAAGAACTGAATCAGTTTTTTTTTCCAAAATCCTATATTTAGCCATCGGTGAATGCTGTCAACCGTTACATTCTGAGATAAACTGCATTCAACGACTCGAATTTCATATGTAATTGCGCAAAACGAGCCCAAAAATACGAAGCTTAGGAGAGGTAGCCAACTCTTTTAGAAAAAATGAAAACATTTGGTTATCGAAATTACGTACATATGTACCTACTTTTTGCAACAGGTTTAAGTATTCCTTTTAAAAAGGATGTCTCCAAGGGTAAAACGTTTGAATCATTAATTCTCATAAACTACCAGGATGTGGTTACAGATGGACACCGTATATGCCAAATAGAAGATCTCGAACATGTTAAATCATTTGCAAACTTTGTAGCTGAAAAGATATCGTGCGTGCATGATTTGCACTCGAACTTGGTGCTCGTACCTCAACCCAGCCAATATAAGAGTTTAGCTAGAATTTTCTCCTTCGTTTGCAAACTAAATATATTAAGTTAAGGGGGGAAATCACAGTAGCACACACAAAAATAGGCATATTTTCGGCAATTAATGTTGGCTGAATAAAAGTATCAATCGAAAATCTGTAAAGTAGGTTTTATAGCAATACTAAAAAAGTACAAAATGCAATTTTTTCAATAAAAAATATTCGAAAACGGCGGCTGCGCAGCATATGCCCCAAGGCGCCTACTTTTGAAAGCGTGTCGATGGCCGAAGACGTAAACTTCTTTATTTCTGACCTGGAACAAAACACCAACGTTTTTTGGTTTTCATATAACAACAGCTTTATTTTTTATTAAATGGTGCATGTTTGAAAATAAACTTTTAACAAAATAAAAAAACGCCAAAAAATCGTCGATAAAAAAAATTAAGCCATACGTAGCTCCTTGGAGAAAGATATTTCGAAGCTACTGTCAAAATTTCAAGTCGATCGGTGAAAATTTGCTTGAGTTATGTCTTCGGCGAGCTCAAAAAAAGTGGTTTCGAGAAAAACGCGTTTAAAGTTTTAAGTACTGAGAAACCATATGAAAATATAAAATCATACCGGAGAGGCGGTCACTCGGACACTTTTGCCGTATACCATCATTTGGTATATTAGATTTAAGACCCTAAAGCATCTTTTAAGCGATAAAATGTTTTTTCGAAAAATTGAAAATTTTACTGTGATTTCCCCCCTAAACGAGTTTAAACGAGGCCGTACAAATTGTTAGTTACTCATAAAAGAACCAAAGAAGGGATTAATTTTATTGTTACCATAAAACCGCGTCGTTCAACTGCATTCGATCTTAATAAAATATGAGAAGAACTGTTTTGTTACTTAATTTTGAATTTGAAAATTTTCCGTTTGAAATTTTGGAAGAGCGGTCGTTCCATAGTTTTTTTGGAATCCCTGTTAATGGCAGTTAAATTTAAATTCGTAGTTTGCAGAAGACTTCCAACTAGTGACTGATGAAGTAAGAGTAAGAAACAATGCCCACCTGTTTAATGTCACACGAGCACTGCAAATAAGGTACTTAAAATATATTGCATTCAAATTATGCCTCATCACAAATCGGAATATGTATTTTGAAGAATTGCCGATTTGAAACACTTTCCAATCAAAATATTTGCTTCCCACGTGCTGTTGTAATACAAATAAATCTAGCGGCCTCATTCTCTCCCATTGGAGCGAAAGAAGCAAATGGAATGACTTCTTATTGACAAACGCGAACTGTCATCGCCGAGCGAGTTGTTACGGAATTTCTTTCACAAATCGGAGGAAATCTTCCCGTTAGGCTTTTTTTCTTACCCAACAAACATACAGCCTCACAGTTATCCCTCTGCGTGCAGCAAGACATTTTCAAAAATAGTTTAATTCCGTTTTCTTTTCTTTCAATGTGTTAAAAAGCATGTTAGTTCGCCTTATGTCTTTTCGAAACTTAATTAAAAATTATTTTTCTCCAGCCCATTTGACGTTTTGTTTTGTTTCTACGAGTGGTGCTGCCAAATAACGGGACAGATGATGTTGTTTTTGAAAATAAATAATCTTGGTGCGAAAATCTATCAGAAATTCGAGCCATTGTACAAAGTTGGTCAGCAAGTAGCATACTTCGCATCGAAAACAGACCAAAGCCAAAGGAAACTCCCTGATGGGCCAGATCTCCGTGAATTTCTCATTGTGAACAGGGATTTGTCGTTAAAAACGAACCTTAGTCCACATATTCATCCTGACATACCGTCGTACTTGGAAAAGTCAGACCTTTCGGGACGAAATCGCAGTGTATTCTTTGAGGTTTATGGTTGCCAAATGAATGTGAGCGATACGGAGATTGTTTGGTCGATTCTTAAGGACAGCGAGTACCAGAAGTGTGACGACCCGAAGGATGCAGATGTGATCCTTTTAGTGACATGTGCAATTCGTGATGGTGCTGAACAGAAGATTTGGAACAGGTTAAAACATTTGCAAGCGTTGAAGCTGAAAAGGTCGAGAAAGAAGTCGCCTCTGCAAATTGCCGTTCTTGGTTGCATGGCGGAACGATTGAAAACTCAACTTCTGGAGAAACAGCAATGGGTGGATGTGGTTGCAGGTCCAGATAGCTACAAGGATTTGCCGCGACTCCTTGCTCTGACCAGCCAGCATGGTCAAGCAGCGGTTAATGTGATTCTATCGCTCGATGAGACGTATGCCGATGTGATGCCAGTACGACTTCACACCGAAGCACCCACATCATTTGTTTCGATAATGCGTGGCTGTGACAACATGTGCACGTACTGTATTGTACCATTCACGCGAGGACGAGAGAGGTCCAGACCGGTCGACTCAATTCTACAAGAGATTAGAAATCTAGAAAAGAATGGCATAAAAGAAGTCACTCTACTTGGACAGAACGTGAATAGCTATCGTGACATTTCTCATTCCTCTGGGTTGGTTGAGCCAAAAAACGACTCAGTGCCTGGGTTCAAAACAGTATACAAACCAAAACAAGGTGGATTAAGGTTCGGAGAACTTCTACAACAAGTCGCTGAAGCAGTTCCAGAAGTCCGTATTCGTTTTACATCACCCCACCCAAAAGATTTTCCAGACAGCGTGCTGGACGCCATTAAAAATTACCCAAATATCTGTGAAAACATTCACCTGCCAGCACAATCGGGTAACTCAAATGTCCTCGATCGAATGAGACGCGGTTATTCGAGAGAGGCTTATTTAGAGTTGGCCAAACACATACGATCCGTATTGCCCAATGTTGGTCTGTCGAGTGATTTCATTTGCGGGTTCTGTGGAGAAACTGATATCGAATTCGAGGACACAGTCTCACTCCTCGAAGAAGTTAAATACAATGTTGCCTATATTTTCGCATACAGCATGCGAGAGAAGACAACAGCTCATCGTAGAATGGTTGACAATGTGGCGCAGCAAGTAAAGATTGAACGCGTACAGCGATTGATGAATGCTTACAGGAAAGCAGCAACTGAATTGCACTCACGAATGATCGGTCAGCATCAATTGATTTTGATTGAAGCTAAAAGCAAACGCTCCCTGAACGAGTGGTATGGACGAAATGATGCCAATATAAAGGTCATTGTCCAGGATTGTGATCTGTTGATGGATAATCACCGGCAAGGTGAGAAAAAACCAATTGAACCGGGTGACTTCATTGCAGTGGAAATCATAGGTTCCACTTCGCAAGTGCTGAAAGGTATTCCACTGCATCACACAACCATTCAGAGCTACCATGAAAAATATGCCAGAGAACGAGTATTTTAAATAAAAAGTGAATTGTCATAAAAACATCATTTGATTTTTTTTTATTATCTGCGGCGAATTATGAAATGCAAAGAAGTAAGTATTTGGATATTATACACTTGCGAATGGATAAGTATTTCCGATAATTCGGTGAGCAGCGTATTGATGTGACTTACACAATATAAAAACAACACACAAGAGAACTGTAATAAATTTTTTGCACAATTTGTTCTAACATAGTTTCCCCTGATCCCTGCATCGCTTGGTAACATTAAGTTTGTGTATAACTAGTTCATATGTTCCCCAAAGAGGGAAGAAACATGCAATTCGCGAAGTATTCGAGTGAAAACTGGTTGAAGTTTATATGTTTACGTTGTACAGATTCTTAGTCAGCAATTTGCGATATCCTCTCGTGTGATCCTTTTTTTTTAAACTTCTATTGATGCCGGTTGAACAGTAAGTTTGGAGAAGGCAACTGTTAAAACTACAATAAAAGAATACAATATGGAAGGATCAAAAAAATCAACACCTATGAGCGACCATGTAAGTTCGAGATGTAACCCAAAATCGTAAGCAGAGCACGGTAAATACAGCTTGTAAGAAACGAAATACTGCGGAAATACTGTGCTTATCACAAATACTGTGCTTATCACAAACAATTCGATGCTGATTTAAAAAAACTAAACTTTCTTCAAGAGATGCTCGAAAAATACTCTTTAACAAACAAAAAAAAAAACGATGCGGCTCCATCACTTAGTTTGAGAATTATATTAGCAGAATCGTGTGAATTGAATATACATGTTTTTGGAAACGATGGACAATCAATAGTTTAGAGAAAACCAAAAAATGCGTTCGATCTAAAAAATGTACTCCCTTCAGTCGAACAAGGGGATAGGTCCCTTATGATATGTGCTTGCATGGCAGCAAATGGAGTCGGGATATTTAGGTTTAGACAAGACACTTTGGATTGGCATATGTGCTTATGTTGTCATATTGAAAGACGGTTACGTTTCAAGCATTCATTCAAATACAAAATGCCATGCCAATGACCCGAAGTATAGTCAAAGAAAGGTTACTTTATAAGATAAGGACGAAATAAAATCGCCCTTCGTAGTCTACGGACCCCATTGTTTTCGAAAATTTATGAGCACACCTGAAGAGAGAAATCAGGAAAGGAATTGTAACTTAATCTTTTTTCTTATGATAGCTTAAGTTGAAGGATGGGAACAAATCGCACAAAACGTGACAACAATGTTTGCCAATTCAAGAAGGAATTAATAGAAGCTCGTGGAGGCCCAACAAAGTAATTAGTTAGTTGTATAATACGTTGTACATGTGAAATGAACCTGCATGCGTTTACGAATCAATAAAGTTAATTGATCATAGTCATTTAAGGATCACAATTATTTAACGATTTGGACAATAATATCAAAATAGAAAACAATATATTTAGAAATAGATTATAAGATTTAAAAACCAAATTGCATATCAAATTTTATATAATTATTAGTCATAGTGACTATTTTTATAGTTCTTTATTAGTTAAAAAATAACTCTAAGTACCTGCAAGAAGTGAATTATTGACCAGTAGGGGAAGCCAACAACTATTTGCCAAGCTACGTTTACGCAGGCATAAACTTAAGTGGAATAACAAGGTACACTTTGCAGTCAATTGATGGGACTGATTCTCTTAGTATTCCGAAGGTTCCGCTTTTCTTTGTTTCTTGGCTATAGGCTATACCCATATGCTGTTAAATGTTAGGTAAGTTCTATTTTACTTCAATGGATAACTACAACAAATCGCATCAATGTCGATGCTATTAAGTTACGGATGCAGTTCTCGAAGGACACTTGAAAAAAGTTTTTAAAAAGGAAATAATGAACTATCGGTGTGATTCGCCGAAATTATAGAATCGGTAGTCAACAAAACTTTTAATTTTCGCATCATACTAATTTATTTATTCTCGATGGATGTGGATACTCGATACGGCGTGGATATCGCCATCAAGATCTGTTTTGGAACTAAATAATGACAATGAATTACTGCGAGGGTGAGCTGTTTTGGAATTCAACCTATGTTTTCCGCGAAGAATGGATTATTAAACCTCCTTTATGGTGCAGAATTGATGCAAAGCTTTTCATGTCGAATTATTGGCAACTAAATCAGTTTCATGAGGACAATACTATGCAATAAATTCGAACGTCGTGAGCTTCACGAATATCTTGTATTTAAATTAAGCCCACGCCATATTACTCTGCGATTTATACAGAACTACAAGAGGAAGCCAATATTCAAATGTAGAATAAAAATGTTATTTTCTTTATGAATATCCTTCTGCATCACAAATGACTTGAAGACTGATCACTTCTTAGAAGATTATTCTGCGAAATAGAGCTAAGTTGCTCTAGGAGGAGGTTTATCTGGGATTGCAGACTATCCGTTGTGCAATTGGCATGCTTTACCATTTTTTAGAGCTGCCACAAATAACTAAAAGCCGCTTCTTCTGTAAGCAACAACAACTTAATAAGCAAACTTCGGTTTCATTCGCGTGGACATGGCCAGTGAATCTTTGAATAATTTATTGCTTATAACTCTTAGGAGTAGCTTTGTTCGACGCACTACACAGACATAACACACGTTTCGAAGGTTATCTTAAGAAACTATGCAGTTCTTAAACTAAGCATCGTGTAAAACTGTTCGACTTAAGAAGCACGTCTGCTCTCTGCGACTGCATTTGGAACAAACAAGACAATATTTGCTTACCGAAATATGAAAGCAGCTGCCTGCAGTTCTACCAGAGTACCATACGTCTTTGGTTTGGACATATCATCAAGATACTCGTCCAAATCCCTATCGACTTGCTGCAAATAAATATATATGAATATAAATTTCAATCTTTCAGATTTTCACTCACCGATTGAAAATAGGACCGACGCGCCCTCATTAAGTCTACACACTTCTTCCGAACAACCAAATGGTGCAACTGAGTGCCATACATTTGCTCCGAAATCGTCCTAAAAAGACAGGACGAATCCCTCGCCGTGTGCTTTCGATAAAAGTTCTTCTCTTCCAAAAATTGATCAAATGGATCAGGTGCCTGTCGGCTTCCAGATGTAAACGGACGCTGCATCTTGACTAAACCCCCCTTTTATGCTTTTCTTTCAACTTATTCTACCTAGAAATGGATCAAGTGCATAAATAACACGCTTCACTTTGCTTCCGATCAGAAAATAATTTCAAAAGAAACTTAATTTTTACGGCAACTGTACATTCTAGTGTTCTCTTTGACACTTGTGTGTTCTTTTCCTTCGCCAAATTTACCGTTGCTTTTCGTCAGCACAAGCACAAGGAAAAACACAAACACAGAACCGATTGTATATAGATGACAAAAAAAAAATCCCTGCCGAATTGGGGGTTCATGGCCAAATTACAAATCATAACTGTACAAATTGAAGTGGGATAAATGTTGTGTGAGAAACTTACTTTTTCTTTAGTTCTTAAAATATTGGTCTTTTTTTTTAAAAATAAACTATAAGAAGAAACACGATTTTTTAAGAAATCATTTAACAAAAGAACAAGAGGAATAATTTGGTTTATATCGATCAGATGAAAACGAATTTCTTAATGAAAAATGAATAAAGGGCTTAAAATTGATAACCGTTTTGTTGGAGTTTTGCTTTTGCAATAAGAATTTATTCAAAATATCAGCAAACGCAAAAGCCAAACACGGCGTGATGTTAACTTTTGCTTCGTTGTCGATGCGGCGACATCTATGCGCGAAGCTTTCACTGTGATGACGACTTCTTGAAATTCATTCACAATGGATGGCATTTTTGTGGGCAGTTGATTTTGAATTTTTTTTAAATATGAAATTCAGATGTTGCAGTGCATTGAGGCGGAAAAGTGAAGAAAAACCCAAATAATTTCTACAGTTTTTTCTTTGGAATACATACACTTTGATAGAAGCATGACAAGCAAGGTTTGCACTGTGATAGAATTTGGATTTGGAAGTTTTAGCGGTAGATTGTAGGAAGCAACTTGATTCACTTTTATATATTAAAACGGCTGATTTCTTCATCTGAGAACTGAGTAGACAAAACTAAATACGTCTTAACTGTTCTTATACCGAGTTTGATAGCAAGTTGGCATTAGAAATGTCGTGACATTGTAATTTCTGTAATTTTCAGGCTTTCATGATATTTTGTGATTGTTTCACGAGGCGTTGTGTCGTTGGCTTCAATTTGTCTGGGTTTTACTTTTAGCTTTCGTTTTAGTTTGTTTTCCTAATGAAGAAACTAGAGGCAAGACCAGAAAACGGCGATTTAAAAAAAATAAATTCGATGTACATGTGTACATGTGTCATTCTCAAATAAAACAAAATGATATATAGCATTTTTTATTTTTTTTGTGACTGTAAAAGAATTTCTTCCCTTACTCCGTTGTCGATATCCTTGGTTGCCGAGGGGTGCGTCAGGTATTTCATTGCTGATTTTTCCATTGGCTATAATTCGGTGCAAACGATTTTCATTTTCTGCCTTCTCTGATGCCTGCAGTTCAAAGCTCGCCAGTTTTAAGTTGAGTGCGAACATTCGAATAACGAAAAACGAAAAATTGTTTCGTCGTGCACAGACCCAGCCCAGAGCGCACCTGTTTAAATATGTTAATTCCGCAAACGAGATTGTCTGCACGTTGATGTAAAACCATCCTATGATCTGCAAAGGAAACAAATAAATTTCATGGTACAAATTATTCCCGCCAAAAATCGACTCCATTTTCTATATACCCTCAACAATCAAGAAAATAATTCGGCACGAGTACGATAACTTGGGCGCCGAAAATTGATAACGGTAGAGGGGTCAAAAACAAGCATTTTTTACTATGGGAGGGGGGGTCTATCTCGCACCGTTTAGGAGGTAGGGGCAATTTAAAAAAAATTACTTAAAATGGAAAAAAGTAAAATAAAAACAACAACAACGGCAACACTTACAATAAAGTACTATACCGGCTTTGAAAGACAGAAACATGTTCTTCAATCCTGGGTTTAAATTAAATAGTAAACTTTAATAGTTGAAAAATTCGCATGCAAACTCAAATTTTTGATAAAAAAATCAAAAAAACAAGCTTAGACCAATTTTTTTCAAAATTGTGAAGTGAAGTGCTAAATTTGCTTTTTGTACTCAATGCTTGTATTAGTTATGAATATAACACAAAAAACCGAAAGGCCTTATGTCTTCTAGTTTTTGAGAAAATTGAGATCGACTAAAACTATTTTTTGTTTTTTGGTATTTACGGTGATACTTTTAGTATAAATGTTAATGATAGGTTCATAATGATAGGTTAGTAAAGTTAAGCAAATAAGTTATCGTACTCTCCCTAATAATTCCATTAGAATAAAAACCGAACACGAAAATCAAGGAATTAAATTGGCCTAATCCAGGTACTTGAGTACCAACATTTGGTTTAAGACCGGTACTAGCGGTGGTACTCTGTGAAGAAATCGGGCGTTAATAGTTTAATGCTTCTCGAGTTATAAAGCGGAGCCAGTCGCGGATAAAAAAGAAAACAGTTTTTTTTTTATAAAATATGGACAATTTCCAAAAATATTATGTTTATCACATCAAAGGTAATTGTTGAATGACGCTGGAAATTAAAACTTCAGAGGCTTTATTTTTGTAAAGTCATTATTTTTATAAAATTTAACAAATATTTACATATAATAAAAATTAAGACCAGCTCTATCAGTTTATTTTTAACTTTCTTATAGCGTACATGTTTACAGTCAGGAAAATTTTGTTCCCCTTTGCCTTTGCCGTAACCAAAAGCAACCGAAATGCTATGTTTTTTATAATTTGCTTACTCTGAAACGATTTAGAGTCTCAAATAATGCTTTTTTCACCTTTCACTTAAAGCACAGAGCTGAAATTCGACAGATAAATCTGCCTGAAACTTCATATATCTTCCGGCGTCAAATCTCATAACAACTTACTTTTTCTTCTTTTGCCTTCTGTTCAAACAAGAAGCTCCGGTCAGAGGATCAAACAACAACAGACTCAGATCAGGTCCGTTAAAGTAAACTCAATTTTTATTAAATGAATATTTAAAAAACATTAAGGCCTTTGTATTTCTATTAGATGTGGATGTCCTTTCCTCCACTCTGGCCAGTAAAAATACTTGTGACTGTATAAGACTCGCGTTCAGATGGTTCATCTGAAAATATTGTAAACAATATATGTTTTAGTAACTATTAGTTTCAAAAGTAAATTTTTAAAAAAGAAAAAAAATATGAATCATAAACGTTACATTAATATATAATAATGATTTCAAGGATTCAAGAAAGGAAAAGGTTCCTTATACAACTACTAGCAACCACAGTTCAATCATACACTTAATTTATAAATAAGAAACTCAAAAAACTACTTCTTTTCTTCTTCTTTTCTACCCTTTTCTTGAATCGATTTCCAACTAGCCAGTGCATTTTCACGAGGGCTTTTAATTTATTATCTAGAGACTAAGCTTCGTTAGCGTATGCTATTTGTACCGAATCAATAAATATATCTTCTTTACTTTCTTATACATATTTAAACCGCTGACTTAGTCTCATAAAGAATAATTCGCTAAGGCTTTGTCCATTCGTATTTTTTGTTCAAGGCTTTGAAAAATCTTTTTAGTTGCGTACTTCCGAATAATTCAACACCGGGCCAAAGACACTTCGTTTTGGAGCCTTGACCATCAAGGTCAGGAAAAAGACGTTTTTCTACAGTAATCAGCTGAAGGCATAACTTGTAAGTTTTGTAAAACTTTCGGTATTTTGGCAAAAGTGATATCAGTCTGAACGAAAACCATTATCACTTTGGCGAATTTCCACATGTCTAAAACGTGTTGCAACTTTTTCGCGGCATTCATTATTTTCAAGAATTTTGGTAACACCTTGAGGATTTTCAAAGTTTCAATAGCTTGACAAAGTTCGGTCACAGTTCCTATTCGAAAGGTCGAAGATCATCTGTCAATGCCTTTCCGTCGCAGGGTAAAATAAGTCGCGGAATTCGGACTTTCTTAGTGAGAAATCTCCTTTTTCAAATCAGCATTTTACGTTGAATAATAAAAGAACGCACGAGTACGATAACTTGGGCGCCAAAAATAGATAACGGTTTGTTGTAGAGGGGTCAAAAACAAGCATTTTTACTATGGGAGGGGGGGGGGTCTATCTCGCACCGTTTAGGAGGTAGGGGCAATTTAAAAAAAAATGACTAAAAATGAAAAAAAATAAAAACTACAACAACGGCAACATTTACAATAAAGTACTATACCGGCTTTGAAAGCCAGAAACATGTTCTTTAATCCTGTGTTTAAACTAAATAGTTAAATTTAATAGTTTTTGAAAAATCGCATGCAAACTCAAAATTTTGATTAAAAAAAATTCAAAAACAAGTTTAGATCCATTTTCAATGCTTGTATTAGTTATGAACAGAACACAAAAAACCGAATGGTTTTATGTCTTCTAGTTTCTGAGAAAATTGAAAATTACTATTTTTGTTTTGTGACATTTAAGTGGTCTTCCTTTAAGGTAACCGAATGAATAATCAATTAAATGTCCAACATGCGTCTTTATCAATAGTTTTTTTTTATATCAACAGTACATGGGTGGCCCGCTTCGCGGGTTAAAGGAATTCAACTTTCTTTCCGTAGTCAGTCCACGCTCACGCGACTTCGTCGCTCCGCTCAGGGTACCTGCTTTTTGCCTGGCAGGCGCCTATGTCATGAATACTCTTCATCTAATTTGTATGTACTTATGTAATATGGAATGCACTTAATAATGATGCAAAAATATCACTGATCCAACTTTGAATTTTGTACTGTTGGTTTTTCATGCACATGTGGTAAAGCTCACTCTGTGTTCAACCATAGTGCGAACCGAGTGTTATTTTTTTTGAATAAGCAATCGCGACTAAGCATCCTCTAATCCATCCTAAACTAAATAACTTTTCGGTATTTTGTTCGTTCGAGGATTTGGTATCGACCAACGAAAAGAGCATCGCTTTTTTAGGAGAAATTGGTCTGATTCTCCTCTGACCTCCTCGTGGTGCATTCTGGATAACGCTGAATGATTTGCTAAACTTAATTAACATCAGATGAACATCATTAACATTTATACTAAAAGTATCACCGTAAATACCAAAAAACAAAAAATAGTTTTAGTAGATCTCAATTTTCTCAAAAACTAGAAGACATAAAGCCGTTCGGTTTTTTGTGTTCTATTCATAATTAATACAAGCATTGACTACAAAAAGCAAATTTAGCACTCATTTCACAGTTTTGAAAAAATGGATCTAAACTTGTTTTTTTAATTTTTTTTATCAAAATTTTGAGTTTGCATGCGAATTTTTCAAAAACTATTAAATTTAACGATTTAGTTTAGACACAGGATTAAAGAACATATTTCTGGCTTTCAAAGCCGGTATAGTACTTAATTGTAAGTGTTGCCGTTGTTGTCTTTTTTGTTTTTTTTCATTTTAAGTCATTTGTTTTTAAATTGCCCCTACCTCCTAAACGGTGCGAGATAGACCCCCCCTCCCATAGTAAAAAATGCTTGTTTTTGGCCCCTCTACAAGAAATCGTTATCAATTTTTGGCGCCCAAGTTATCGTTCTCTCCCCTAAAAGAATTATATTCCCCATGCTTGAATCATTATCTCTACAAAAAATGTTAGCCTAGTCTTGAAAAATCACAACAAAAATCAAATCAATCTAATCATTTTGATCCATTTTCTCGCATACAATGATTGAGGAGGAGCGCCACTAACCACGCACGGATATGCCATTAGTGCCACATGCATTGTCAAGCCACACTCGCAATGACACTATTACAGCGCCACATCAGGCGAATTCTCCAAAGATCTACCGCAGATGCGCTGAGAAATGCTGCTCCAATTGCTGCAAGTCTTAATGTTCACCTACTGTTTTATCAATTAAGAATTTGTTCAACTTATTCAGAGGGACAACAAAAAAAGAACATCACATCAATGACCCGTCGATCTTCTCACTCGAAACTATTAATATTTCAATATTTTCTACTTGATTCCTCGCTAGTTCATTAATTTTTTTTCCTTATCATCTCTTGGCGTACGCACATTAGACGAAGATCACCCATAAAAAGAAGAAACATTTTCATATATATGAGGAAAAAAACGAAGAATCGAAGCTTATATAAAGACCGGACTAGACTGGAGCAAAGTTAGTTTAATTTCGGAAATCGGGTCTCTCGAGATGGAGCTTCCTTCTCTTCGCGCAGAATAGCTATAAAAAATAATTCAGTTAGTTTTTAAATCAATTTTTTTATTTGTTATAAAAGTGCGACCATACGAAATCAGATTGTGAAACTCAAAAGTGATTGCAAGTAAAGTGATAAGTTTTTGAAATAACCCCAAAAGTGTTTTTATCGATTAAAAAAGAAGCAATCAGATTTTAAATGTTAAAAATGTGGATGAGATATTTACTTGTGTAGTGTTCTCTTAAGTATTTCTCGTTACATAATCCTGAATCATGTTTTTTTTTCTAACCTAAAATATAAAACTGATTCTGAATTTCAAATCAAAAACCCTCTTCGAATGTGCGTTTTCGAAGTAATCCCAGTTTTCTGCCAAACGATTAACCATTATTGCTAAACCTATCGTTCTTTATCGAATTCTGATGGAAAAGTCCAAAATATTTTTGGAGGAACTATCAAATTTATTGGATGGTCATGAACTAGGTACCAAAACTGGCACCAAACTGATAAGGATTATGCAGAAGTGATGACAAAACAGGAAACATTATTAGTTCACTAGACTGTTGCCCCAAAAAAGAAGCAAAAGTGAATTAGTCTGGACCAATCAAAATGGAATTGGAACAGTTTTTTTGTTTTTTATTTTTCGGTTAATGTGGGACAGAAATGAGAAACAACATAATTCGTGATAAGAAAGAAGCAAAAAATATAAAACTAAACAGTTTATTTTTTTTTTCTAGTTAGGAATTATCAAATTATTATGGTCAAGCTGATGACCTTTTGTGCACTTATAAATGAACAAAAGTCAGATTCTATTTTGAGTTTTAGAACATCCAACAACCAGGCCGGGAACAGGAGTTGGAAGGTTATTTGAATTTGATTTCTTGCAGTCGTTGACAGAGAAAAATATTTCTATGAGTTAGTCTATCGCCGACCTTGGAAAAACATAAAAAAAACAATGCTTATAAGGATGGATGGATTGTGCATATCTCTTAGGTCAGCTGTTATAGGCTTCGTACCGGGACAAGATTAAAATTATTTTGTATTTATGAAATGATACAACCGGCGAACACCTCATTGGGCGCGCTTTTTTATTTAGGTCAATCATGTAACACAGTATCCCAAATAAAACATCAAAACTAATTCCGATTCAGTTGAAGCAAATATTCGCTTGGCAAGGAAGGAAATTTCTCTTTAAAGAAGGCTTCAAGTTTGTCTGTTACATGTACTACATGCCAGCAAGATTTGCTGTTTTTGCAGCGGCTCAATCGAACTGCACACAGATTCTCAAACAAACTGACTTGTAATTCCAAGCGGTCGCAGGATATGTGAATGTGTATATATGTGGAGAAGCTATTCCATGATTCCAAGGCCAACAAATGTTCTCGTTATTGCAAATGGATGAGTTTAAATTGAATGCTACAAGCCATCTTCCAGATTGGAAGAAAAGACTAGAAAATTGTAACCTATGCCTTAGTAATTGGTTATGAAGTACCATACATACATTCGTGATTGCAAGAGATTTGCAAAGTCCTTAAAACTTGGAAAATTGTATAAACTCCACACAAGAAGGGTTATATGTATGAATGTGGGGTTTTTCTGTATTAAGAAGAGCTGAAGAAACAACTGGCAAAGTTGAATGAAGCTTTTAATTTGGAAATATACTAGGCTGCGAAGCAAGATACTTCGACAATGGGTTTATGTGCCGGTTCATGCATTGTACATAAATGACAATCCTATCCTTACAACAAAAATATAATTCAATCAGACAATCAAGACAGGAATCTGTTCAAGAGTAGTTTGAGAATTTTTCATTTGAATATAAATTGTATATCAGGTACAGGCTACAATGACTACGTCAAATAAAGCACACAATTTTGACTACTTATTTCATCAATTTTGCAACAATTTATTCAATGATACTTACTCGAAAACAATACGCTATGTTAAGGACTTAAGTCCATCGATGACAGCGAACGAAGTGATAATCTGTCGATATGGAAAACCGGTGGTGAAAGACCTCTGTCAAAGGGGTTGCAATGTAGACTAAACCAACATTTATCGAAACAATAATTACTTTCAAGAATAAGCTTAGGCAAAAAAGGGCGTTTTGGCACGTTGTCGTGAAGCAATTCACAAAAAAAGATCGCATTTCTTGGCAAATAAGTTGTGTGTTTTGCAGGACTATAACGCCCAGTCGCACAAGGCAACCTAAGCAATGAGTTATTGAACAAATACCATCATACCTTATTCAAATACCACCCAATAGCTAATTAAATCAATGGAGGGTACTGTATTGATTACCAAGAATTTACTATTATTTTCATATTTTGAATTAATGCCTGAAAATGTTTAATACTCATTATTTTGTATTGCATAAAATTGCAAAGTTCTTAATTAACTGAATGTCCTTCAACAATCGATCCGAATCAGTTTAATAAGTGCTGATTTTCAAGATGCTGCTCGGAAAAGCTACCCCTAGAATTTTTAGTTCAATACTGAAGGTAACTTATGTATCTGGTGACAGTCATCAACCTTCTGCATAGAAGGAAGCCATTTTCCGGAATTCCAAATTGCGATTTTGTTGTGAGAAGTCATATGTACTGACAGAATTCTATAAGTGCCGATGGGGATCGAAACGGAGACAAAGCCAACGAAATTCCTGTAAAAACTGGACAATTCAATTAACATTGACCCTGTACCTAAGCAATGGCATTTGTCTTCTACAAATAGATAATGATTGCGACTTGAGCAATGAAGTTCCCCACATTGATAAAAAGTAACAATGGCAAAAATTAAAGTTCAACAATGTTTCTTCCAAAAAAGCAATTAATGAGTAAACTGCCCGTATCCGAAGCATTCAGGCTCCCTCCAAAACAAAATTCTTTCCGGGCTGTTTCCTGGTTTCACTCAACGAACTTCAAATCCTTGTTTGTGGCAACAATACAATTAACTCCAACCCTATATTTTCTGTAATGTTAATAATGAAACGTTTACCTGTTAAAAATCATTTTAATGTTCACTCTTCCAATCTTTCCCCACTCAAGGGAATGGAGACTTTAAGACAAGTTTGTGAAATACAGTTTTGAGTTGATTGATGGTGTAATATTACACCGCGAGTACTTTTTTAAGTCATCATTGTTGACGTAAGAGAAAAGAAAATATCCAACAGAAAAATGGAGACTATCCCGAGATCTTTGAATAGATTGTGTCCCAATAATGAACTTTACATCTTGCAAAAGACCACATTTGATCTACTGAAGGTTTCAATATATTTTTTTTATTTGCACGCTCTCAAGAGATTATGAATACCCTTATATTGTATTTTGCACAGCAACAGCAGAGGGATTAGGGGAAGAATTTAAGGATTGTGTATTAGTTTGAAGTCCAGATATATTTTAGTGAAATTTATCCGAATTTCAACAGAGAATCTGGCTGGAAAGAAAATCTGGCTTATTTGCAATAGTTCAGTGCGCACGATTGTCTTTGTTATTAGTTGTTTTAATAGCAAGTGTTATTTCGGAAGTTTGGCTCTTCAACCTGCTGCCTTACTGTTTTGCCTTGATAGCAGTTCAAATGGCAAATCGACTTCACTGACTGAACCAGATTCTAGGACTAGCAAAAAATCAAAACCTTTCCTGAATTCGATTATGATCCACAAAGGCATTAAATTAAAACAGTTTTTATACAAGTTATTCTTATCCACATTTCAAACATTAAAAAAAGACATACCTCCTTATAAATAAGCATAATCAAACTCTTGTTTTAAATTTTTAAGCAGATTTGAAAAATATATGTACAACATGTTTAAATAAAAAGAAAAACAAAAAACCAGTGTGTATAAAACAAAACCATGTCCAAACGAATTCAAATGAATAAGGCATTCATAGTGATATGTGCTGTTTTTGTTCTAAGCGCTCTTATCGCAATCACCGACGGTGCCACTAACGAAGACAAACCCAAAAGACTCCGAAACAATTCCCGAGGAACCAAACGATCACGATCGAGTAAAAATTTTTTAGACAAACCACAAGCCGAAGAGCCAAAGCCCCAACCTGAACTACCAAAACTCGATGAATTCGAAGAACTTTTTGGTGAAGAAGATTACGCCTACGAGGATGAAGACCTTAACGGTAAGTACTGATGACATAAGATTATAAATTTTATTATCATAATCAGTTGAGCTTACAAAAAAAAAAAACAAATAATTGGCACGCTCCAATTGACCCTACTATCTGTTCTATTTACTGAGTCGCTCAATCACAAAAAGTGTAACACTTGTCGCTGTTAGTTGAGGTTTTCTATCACTAGTTTTATGGGAATCATAATTTTCGTAAAATAATTGAAATAAATGGAAATGAATGCCGGCACTGTTAATTCTAACGTCACCAAGGCGTTCCCATTGAAGCTGGACATGCAAATTAATCATTCAATTAGTCGATTGACCCACTCGGCGATGACTGCAGCAATAAAATCTATAAATATTATTGCCATTGAAGCGGCAAAGCAATCTGTACTGGTATGGTAGGTCAGTAACGCACTTCAAGTATCGTTGGTGATATTGTTGGCATTCTTTGCTTTCACGAGTATGTGGAGTTTAAATGGAACTCACTCGTAAAGTCTGCCGCCACTTTATACTCTGACGTATAGTATATGTTTTGAAGGAGAGTTGACCTGATTTTTTGTGGACACATATGGGAGCGCGATAACGTTAACTAATTGATTGTCTCAGCATTTGACTGATGGTTTATTGAATGAATTCTTAGGAGGGAATACAATGTTATCATCGATGTGCTACAAACTGCCTTTGTGTTACAAAATGAAGCACAACATAGACCAACATAGGTTCCTTGTACTGAAGTAATACTCAAGGAGAATTTTAGCAACCATTTCAGTGACAACAAGCGGATAGCACCTACCAGGCCCAACAATCATGGTGGGAAACTAAGCTAGCATCACACTAAGTCATGAGCTAAACATTGTTGACATACAGCACCAAAAACTACAACAGGGAAGTAGCAACAATGCTACGTAAGAAATGTCCCTCGAGTTTCAGAAACTTACTCAATAAACCGATAAAACAAGAACTGTTCTAAACATGCACCGTATTTCGGTACGGTGATCCATTGTCATGTGACTTTTTCAATTTTTTCTAGCAACGGATAGTACAAGTAGGATACAAATTTCTAACACGAAGGACAAAAATATTGCTCTACAAAACACAGATTTTGCTAGTCCTGCTTTATGGTGCGAATGCTGGCGATCAAAGCAGAGCAAATATTGAGATCTTTCTTTCAAATATCAAGCTATCTCGGATGCTTGAAAGCTTGGTCTAATAAATTGGAAGCAGCGAGCTTAGGACCTCCAAGGCTGGAAGGCATTTTTGTCTTAGGCTCTGATCCTTTCAGGATAGTTAGCCGATTAAGTAAAGTAAGTTAGGAGTTAGGAGACGTTATTATAATGTTTGCTTCTTAATCTGGGTTTCTTTTGCCATTTTATCTTTTGCTTCCTTTAGCTTTGTCTATTATCTAAAAGATATTAACATTACGTCTGGATTTTTTTCCGGATTACTCTTGGTAATCAAAGACAACATCTTTTCCCGAAGGTCCTTAATAAGAGTAGAATTAAAGAAATATTTACATTTAATTTGCTTTAAAGCTTGCCGTCCAGACGATTTCAAGGTACGTGCCGCGTGGCCTCAGTTGAAATGTTGCTAGCGCGGTTTCTATGCTAAGGTACGGTGAATCAAGTGATTTTGATCTTTCTCGTAAATAGTAGCCATTCGGTCATGGGGGAGAATACGTCGATTCCGTTTTCGGTTGCAGATTTTGAAAGTTCCTGCGTGCCAATTCCGAAAGATTTCTCATCGTAAGAGTTCACGTTTCTTCTGTTTATCGTTTCGTCAACCAAGTCTGTTATGATAATGCTGTATTCTCATTTGCTTTCGAGAGCTTTATTAATTGTTTTGATATTCACATAAAATATTGGAGGTAACTCTTTATGAATCTTGGACCACTTTTTCGACTCTGTGTACTTCGCTTTTCGAAAATTTACTCTATTGTGTGTAAGTTGAATAGTTCTAAGATGCATTCGGTTGATTGATTATCTTATATGTGCGTCTTGAAACAGTTCTATTAATAACCATGTAGCGACAATTTTGGTTCTTTGGAATATAATTTTTAAGTATATTTGATGTTGTATAGATGTGATCCCACCCTACCCTTTAAATATACCCATTTCTTTTTCGCTAGCAAGGAATGGGGTCTCCCTTAATAACTTTACAAATTCTCGGTACGAAAACCTTTATTGGCAGCGGTTAGATTCGGAAAAAAATGCCTGAAAATCTTTCTTCTGTTGAAAGCCTTATAGTCGAAATTTGATGATTTTAGACAAAAAGGAGAATTTACGGTCGGCGTTGTTGACATAAAAGTGCGCCATAGCTGTGTTGATCAAACAGTCAAGAATGGGTGGTTGCTCCATAATGGTCTAAGAACAATAGAACAATTTTCTTCCACCGGTGTTGCTGGCTTAATCTGTCTTGACGATGTCAAAAGAATAAGTATAGATTTAAAAATTTATGTAATTAAATTAAAGGAGAACATAAAATACTTAACAGCCTGCCCTCAACTAAATAAACTCGACAGAAATGAAAATTCAAGAAACCCTTCCAGGTGTTACTGAACACGCTTCGAAAGAAACAAGTTTGGATTCTTTACTTATTTATTTATGGTGAAGATATGCCAGACGAAAAATTCGCACATACGTACCCATACCCATACATAACAGAGTTCCTTCTTAAAACAATAAAATTCAGTTCTCGTGATCTGGAGAAATGTCAAAAACATAGTTTTGTACTTTTGTAATTCTTCGTCGGATCTTCATTGTGGTGTCGTTTGTGGAGGATTTTTTTATTACACCTAAGCCCGCACCAAGATAAAAAAAAACAAACGTCCTTTGGTTCTGGATTAGTTTGTTATACATATGCTGCATAAAGATTTCACAGTGCACTATGCCTTTGGAACTATGATCCCTAAACTGCTGCTAATAATGAAGATGAAACTTTTCAACATTTACTTTGTCACTGCCATGCCAGACAGGAATAACGCTTTCATGCTAACGCCAAGATGCCGAAAACTCTCGAGTCCGCAAAGATCAGCAACTATTTTTTAAGCTAGATGTTAAATGTGAAATAATATGGGCACCCATCCCTTTTTCATTAAACGGGAACCTGAACATTGGCAGGTCGGATTTTTCTTATTTTTTAAGCTAGATGTTAAATGTGAAATAATATGGGCACCCATCCCTTTTTCATTAAACGGGAACCTGAACATTGGCAGGTCGGATTTTTCTTATTTCATTTGTGATCTTTAATAACTGAAAAGGTTACAAGTGAAAACTATGTATATATGTATTTACAAATACTTAAGTTAACATGCCTCCTCAGAAGGTAAAATCTGATAGTTCCATTAACGCTTATATAAGTAGAACCGAAAGCAATGCTGGTGTAATTAGACCAACATTTGCTTAGCTGAGATGGAGTCCTTTTATATTTCTATAAATACAAAATGCTGTTAATTGCATTCTTCAATTAAATATATGTATATACGAAGGTTACATATCAACTTGTAGATATGTAAATAGTTCGTCCATCACGCAAATCTAGTCTCCAGAATTTTTCCCGTTTTTGTTTAAAGTCCCCTTTCAATTTTGTTTCCCTTGCAAGCATCAAATATAAGCAGTATAGATATATATAAATAGCTTTATGTTTTAACTGTGTTATTAAGAAGCTTACATCTTTAAGAGACCGCAATCAGTCAAGTTATTGTTTTTTTTTTTTTAATGCATTTTTATTTATTTCAAAGGACTACTTAGACACTAGACAAAATAGCTTAAACTAGTTTATAAATGTATCTTAATTTTACTTAACTTAACTAGCTTACTGGTCCTGTGCAAACGGCCTAAGCTAAACCTAGTACTTATTTTATGTCGTTCGACTTAAAGTTATTATTTAATATATGTCTTAAAGATAACAATTATAAACTAAGAAAATGTTGGCAAAAACTTACTGAAAGTACGTTTTTTTTTAAAGATATAAAGCTTAAATCTATATTAAAATAACTTATAAATATAAACTTCAATTTAACTTAAGCCTACGTATATATATAAACCTATTATATATATACCCTAAAACTCACGAGAGTATATACACAATAAATATATGTACTACTGTGTCCAAAAAATAAGATGACATTGTATTTATTTTGAAAATTCTTTATTTATTCTTCCAAATCAATTTCTTCCCCTTCAAAGTAATCCCCTCCCGATGCAATGCACTTATTCCAACAGATTTTCCAATCTTTGAAACACTGGTTGTAGTCACTTTCCGGGATGGCCTTCAGTTCCGTCTTCGCTGCGGCTTGAATCTCCTCTATCGTATCAAAACGGTGTACCCGGAGCGGTCTTTTGAGCTTGTTGAACAGCCAGAAGTCGCACGGCGCCAGATCAGGTTGCGGAACGATATGGGTGGAGTTTTTGGCGAAATGATCACGAATTACGAGTGCGGTATGGGATGGTGCATTATCGTGGTGGAAAAACCAAGAATTGTCTTTCCACAATTCCTGCCTTTTTAGGCGGATAGCGTTACGCAAACGACGCATAACGTTCAAATAATATTCCTTGTTGACTGTTTGGCCGGTTGGAAGGAATTCATAAAGCACAACACCACGATAATCGAAGAAAACAGTCAACATGACCTTGATTTTTGAGGGACTTTGGCGCGGTTTTTTTGGTCTCGGCTCTCCTTTGGCACGATATTCGCTCGATTGATCGGTTGTTTCGGGGTCGTAAGCATAGATCCAAGTCTCATCGCCAGTTATAATGCGTTTCATGACATCCTGGTAGTCGGAAAGCATTGTTTCACACACTTCAACGCGACGCCTTTTTTCCAAAAAATTCAATGTTTTCGGTACCAGTCGAGATTTGAAGCGCTTGAGGCCCAAAGCATCCTTCAAAATGGTATTGACTGAGCCTTTCGATAAGCCAAATTCATCAGCAAGGTCTCTAATCGTTAATCGATGGTTTTTCAACACCAAATCTTTGATTTGTTGGACGTGAGCTTCATCGGTTGAGGTTGATGGTCGCCCAGAACGGTCTTCGTCTTTGACACGTTCACGGCCGGCTTGGAAATCACTATACCACTTGAAAACATTTTTTTTAGACATAGCCTCATCATCAAAGGCTTTCTGCACCATCCTCAACGTATCCGCAGCAGAAAATTGATTCCGCAAACAAAATTTAATGCAAATTCTTTGCTCAATAAATTTCGACATCGCAAAAAACGAAAAACTCACTTTTAGCAGCTCAAAAAACGACGCGTATCTCAAACACTATGAAATATTTTGACATGAAATTTCACATAGATGTCACTGACAGTTCTACCAACATTAAAAGAAAGAAAAATTTCCAAATCCTTCGACGCGCGCAGTTTAAATTCATATGTCACCTTATTTTTTGGACACAGTAGTATACCCATATATACATATAATATCATTGTATATATTTCCCCCGACTAATCCTACTTAAGCTTAAGAAAAACTAAATCTATGTAATTCGGCAAGGCTTTTCTAAACAAAAAGAGGCCAACTTTGCCCCGTAAGGAGACCTGGCTTCGAAGGATATTAATAACAGAGATCTCTACCAATTTTCTAAGAGCCACCAAAATTGATGGTGCTGCTTTTGCGAATCTGCCTTATCACGGGTTGATACCGCCCTGCTGAAACGGAGAGACTCTTCGGAACTTTGTGCGATGTCTCGATCGTAGGTGAGTCGCCTGTCTACACTGGATCGTGCGACGTTGTAGATTAGCGGCACCGCCAGACAACTCTGGATCAAACCTTTAGAATCGAGGTAGAGAAACGCCTCTGGAGGGATAAAAATCAGTCACAAGTATTTGGTATTAAGTTCAACTTTATACCTCCACGCGTTCCTGAGCAGAAGGGGGTCGACAGATAGACAGACAATGAAGTGATCGTGTAATGGTTCCTTTTGAGGTAAGGAACCTTATAAATTATTAGACACGCAAGTTCTCTTCTAAAAACATAATTTTTACTTTAAAATGTTTATTATAATATGGTGTTATTTTCACCACGCTGGAGACAAGATTTTCCCTCTAAATTTATTCGCTTAAATGGATCAACAAGTTTCATTTATGCTAAATGATTTAAACTTTCAATAAAATTAATAATTTTTGACTTTACTTTTCCTTCCGGCATCAGGTAAATTATTCGGTAATCAATTCTAACGATTTCCGGATCTTCTCCATTACCAATCGCCAAATATTGATTGAAAAAAATCAAGCCAGACGGAAAGTTTTGCAACGCAACTCGCATATTTGTCGTCAACGATTGCTTCAGGAAGCGTTTGCCCAAACTCATCTGGCAACAGAAACCTTGTGCCTCAAAAATGTCTCGCGATACTGCGCAGATCTTTCACGGTCTCGTTTGTGTGCCATTGTGCCATCATCCCGGGTGATAATCTAACAGCTCTATAGGCACCGATTTAAGGTTTTCCTTTTTATTTCAAACACCGCGTTTGCTACCAAACAGTGCTCCTGAGAAAATAGAGTGAGTCAGAATCTATAACATTGGTAATGCTCAATGTTACAAAAACAAAAATACAGATTCTTGCAGCGACAATTCTCCGTATAAGAGCCGTCAAATTTCTTGACAAGGACGGGGCTCGAATTATAGTTTATTTGCGATTTTGAATGCGAACAGAAGCTTTATCATGGTAGTTTTACTCTTCGGAGGTTTGTCAAAGTTTCTTTGTTTTTATGGCAAATTGCCAACCTTCTTGATGACCTTAATTAATAAGAATAAGTCTTGAAAAGAATGAGGAAATATGTCCTGACGGCAAGAGGACCTGTTTTGGAGGAGCCTTTGACATAGGGAGGAGATATTTTGAGGTTGTAAATGGATTTTGACTTGACGTGAGATGTATGTCAGTGGGGAGCAAGGTTTCATTTGGAGAACGATGATCTGGGGTAGAATAATAATAATAGAAAACAAAACATAGCTTAACATAGGGGTGATATGTGAAGTCTTTCTTTACAATTTGCTGGATCTTAAAACACAGCTGTCTAAGTAACCTTTGTTCTATTTTTACTTACTTTCACCTAACGACGTAAACGCAACCCTAAAAGAAACTTATTGTTTTATTCCAAACTGACAATTGAATCATTTCCTCTTTACAGGCTCCGATAAATTCATCGAAACGATTCCAATCAACGGCGGTGAGTAAATTAAGGGTAATTATTTGCTAAGTCTACAATTAATTTTTCAGAAGTGATCGCGGAGACTACACCCAGATCAATTCCAAGCGAAAATATTATGGGTAATTATTAAATTGTAATCGAAAAGCCTTCAAATTGAATGTCTCTTTCTAAAGGAGCCTTTTCCTGTTACCATGAAAATAACTGGTATCGCGAGAATGATCAGTTCCGAACTGGAGAGAATGGATGCGCCGTTTGCAGATGCTTTGAAGGATCCATTATTTGTGACGAGTATGCTTGCCGCAAATCGCCCGATGTTGAAATAAACGTACACGGTGAAGATAGACCAAGAGCACCTCCACAACTACCGGAGCAACCGACGCCTGGGACAACAACAACAACATCAACGACTACAACAACAACTGCGCAACCACCTGCTACTACCCCATATAGACCATATTATGCCGAATCAGAAGTTTCAACGGGAATCGGGGCCAGGGGAGTTCCTGGTTATCCAGGAGCTAGAGGATCGTCAGGTGAATCTGGAGTGCCAGGTGTACCGGGAAACCCAGGAATTCCAGGCAGTCCAGGTCCTCCAGGACCAACGCCTGATCTGAGCTACTATACTCAACAATTGGCCGATGCACTTTCTAGCGGCGATAAAGGACCAAGCGCTCCGGCTTTCCTTCCTGAACAATTCCAATATCTGCAAGCTTCAGTGGGACCAAGTGGACCACGTGGACCGCCAGGATCTGTCGGACCATCTGGACCTCAAGGTTTTCAAGGCATTCGCGGTGACGTTGGCGAACCAGGACCCCAAGGAACTGCGGGACAGGCTGGTCCACGTGGCTTACCTGGCACACCAGGAAAAGATGGATCACCAGGCGACGATGGAGAACCAGGTGCGCCGGGTCCAGCTGGGACACCAGGTCCAAGAGGTCTGCCTGGTATGCCCGGAATCCCGGGCGTTAAAGGACACAGAGGTTTTCCCGGACTGGACGGTGCTAAAGGTGAACAAGGTGCTGCGGGTGAAAAAGGAAGTACGGGTCAAACAGGTGCAGTAGGTCCTGTTGGTCCAATTGTAAGTCATTCATGTTTATATAGTTGAAAACTTTCTTTGATGAAATAATTTTCGTAGGGACCATCTGGACCACGTGGGGAAAGAGGCCGTGAAGGCCCACCTGGTCCTCCCGGAGCGAGAGGCCTAGATGGTATACCAGGCGCTCCAGGCCAGCCAGGAGCGATAGGAAAATCAGGACCTCCAGGATTTCCAGGAAGCCCTGGAGCAAAAGGCGACATGGGCCATGAAGGTCCAAAGGGATCACAAGGCTTACAAGGACCTCGCGGTGAAGCAGGCCGACCAGGAAGTGCTGGCGAACCAGGATTACAAGGACAAGCAGGCAAGGATGGATCGCCTGGTGAGAAAGGTGCTACTGGATCTCCAGGTATCGCGGGTCCACAAGGTTTTCCAGGCTCACGAGGTCCGCAAGGTCTCTCAGGAAACGCTGGAGAACCGGGCATGAAGGGAGCACCCGGAGTGCCGGGAGAGCGTGGTTACAAAGGAGATTCTGGAAACAAGGGAGAGGCTGGTCAAGTTGGGCCGCGTGGATTGCCCGGAACTGTTGGACCCGAGGGTAAACGCGGCAAGCGTGGCATGCGAGGACCATCTGGTCCACCTGGACCGACTGGTGAACGAGGAGCAACCGGTGTCGCGGGGTTACCTGGTCCAGATGGTCCCATTGGACCGAAGGGACAATCAGGAGAACGTGGTCCTCAAGGACCAATAGGTACTAAGGGCAGCTCAGGAGATGTTGGACAGCCAGGGCAGCCAGGTGTTCAAGGCATTCGGGGTCTTCCAGGCAGGATTGGCCCGGAAGGCAGGCCTGGACCAACTGGAGAGCGTGGTATACCAGGTGCTGATGGAAAGCCTGGTGACCAAGGTGCTCAGGGCCTTCAAGGCCTCCCCGGTCCCATGGGCATTCCCGGAGATAAGGGTTTTCCGGGAGAACGAGGAAAAGACGGTGAAATGGGACAACCAGGTCCATCAGGGCCGAAAGGCGATATTGGAAAAGATGGTATTCCTGGAGCTCAAGGTCCTCCTGGGCCACAGGGTCAGGACGGTCTGCGTGGTGAAGCTGGAGCTGTGGGACCGAGGGGATTCCAAGTAAGAATTTTGTGGTTTAATGTCCAAATGGTATTAATCCATCTTTTCAGGGCCTTCCTGGATCACCTGGAAATCCCGGTACTCCTGGAAAAGATGGACAGGCAGGCCCACCAGGTCAACTGGGAAGTATTGGACCACCTGGGTTACGTGGAGAAAGAGGGTTCCCGGGTGAAAGAGGATCTGTTGGCCAACCTGGTAGTCCTGGGGAACGTGGTGAAGCGGGATCTATGGGAAACGACGGACAACCCGTGAGTTGAGGCAAATTTAAACCTACAATTATAAAACTGATTTGTATGCTTTACTTTAGGGTCTCCCCGGTCCTATTGGAATGAAAGGCCACCAAGGTGCACCAGGTATGATAGGACTTCCCGGACTACGAGGTCAACCTGGACCAAGTGGTGAAAAAGGCGAACGTGGAAGCGTAGGTTCCACTGGACCTGAGGGGCCCGCTGGACGAGTGGGTGATAGAGGTCCGCAAGGAATAGTCGGTCCACCAGGTGCTTCAGGCGAACCAGGTGAACGAGGAGCACCAGGAGCTGCTGGTACGCCAGGCGAGCAAGGTGCTGCTGGTTCTCCGGGAGAACGAGGGCAAACAGGACCGCAAGGCCTTCCAGGCTTTCCTGGTTCACCCGGCATGGCTGGTCTTGCTGGACCAAAAGGTGATCGAGGACTGATGGGAATAAAGGGTGAACAAGGTAACGTTGGACTTCAGGGGCGAGCAGGTGAACCAGGACCACCAGGACGTTTGGGTATGACTGGATCAAAGGGCGCACGCGGAGAAACTGGACTACGAGGTGAAACTGGAATGCTTGGACCTCCGGGTCGCCCCGGCGAAGCGGGCCAAGCAGTAAGACTGAAAAAATTCATCTTGTTGATTTAACAAATTAAAAACTTTCTTTTTAGGGTCAGCCAGGCAGTCAAGGAGCGCCAGGAGTTCCAGGCTTCCCAGGTCTTAAGGGAAGTCCAGGTGAGAATGGAAGGCCGGGAGCACCTGGACCGCAGGGCTTACAAGGAGCACCAGGCATGGAAGGTTCAAAGGGCGATACAGGAAGTGAGGGACCATCAGGCTCACCAGGAAATCCGGGTCCACCAGGAAATCATGGCGATCGCGGCCTTCCTGGGCTACCAGGCCCACCAGGGAGTACCGGCGCGCGAGGAATTCGTGGTCCACCCGGGGAAATCGGTCAGCCAGGAAAATCAGGCAAAGATGGTGAAATTGGACCACAGGGACTCATGGGACCTCAAGGTCCTCCTGGACCATCTGGTGAGATGGGACCAGAAGGACCACATGGAAAACAAGGCCCACCAGGTATTGCCGGTCGAACAGGCGACAAGGGCCCACAAGGTATTTCTGGTAATCAAGGTAGCCCCGGAAGTCCCGGATTACCCGGCCCGCCAGGACAAACAGGTCAAAGAGGGCCAGCTGGAGAAAGAGGGGCCAAAGGCGAAACTGGCTCGGCTGGAATTGAGGGTCAAATGGGTCCGAGAGGAAAACCAGGCCCGCCTGGTATTGAAGGTCCCAAGGGCGATTTGGGTGAATTAGGTCCTAAGGGAACAAAGGGTCATCGCGGTATAACTGGATTGCAAGGATTGCCAGGTACACAAGGAATCAAAGGAGATAACGGAAATCCCGGTATTGATGGGCCTCCCGGTAAGCCTGGTGAGCCTGGTCCAAGGGGCTTACCAGGCAGAGATGGAAATCCAGGCCCGCAAGGGTTATCAGGTCCTCCAGGATCGAGAGGTTTATCTGGCAATGAAGGCAAACCCGGCCCCCATGGACCAGCTGGTCCACCTGGTCCACCCGGTCCACCTGGAGAATCGCTTGGTTATGATGCTGCAGCTCTTGCAGCACTTCTCCAGCAAGGGTCTACCAAGGGTCCCGATCCTATGTCAGATCAACCATTTAACGTTCTTTCTGAGGGCCTATCAGATGAGGATCGGCAGGCATTAATATTAAAAGCATACGAACACGTTAAGGCGTCTTTCGAAAGATTTGTTAAGCCGACTGGACAAAAGACTGCTCCTGCGAAAACTTGTAGAGACTTATTCGCGGCTTACCCGGAATACAAGTCAGGCAACTACTGGATCGACCCAAATGATGGGGATTCACGGGATGCGATTTTAGTGTACTGCGAAGCAGAAAGGCGAGCAACCTGTGTCCTACCTCAACCCAAAGAGTCCGCAACACTTTCCTACAGCGGTGGGGATCACGAAATTTGGCTTGGTGAAATAAGTGGTGGTCTAAAAATTTCATACAAGGCCGACTCGAATCAGATGGGATTTATTCAACTCTTATCAGCTCATGCTACTCAAAGTATCACATTCCATTGTAAGAAGACCGTGGCTTATCTTTACGAGGAGAAAAATTCCCACAGGTAAATCAAAATGTTTGACTGGCTTTTCGTTATTAAATTTGTTTTTAGGAGTGGTCTGAAATTACTCACATGGAACGATGCTGAACTTACACCGAAAGGACCTCAGCGTTTACGTTACGAGGCTGAACTAGATGATTGCAAGGTAAGTTTTTGAGCTTCAAGTATGCCAGACCTGCTGACCTTTCCGTTACAGTATCGCTCCAATAAATGGGCCAAATCTGTTTTGACATACACAACAGAGAAGTCACAAAGACTACCAATAGTGGATGTGGCAATCCGAGATGTTGGTGATCCACAGCAAGAGTTCCGGGTTGAAATAGGTCCCGTTTGTTTTTACTAAACTTTATTTAGTTTTTTTTATCTCTTACAATTTTTCACTCAAATATACGTAAAAACATCTTTGATAATTTTTTTTATATATGTATCGACATATACATATGTTCTGCATATATATGTAGCGATACTTAATTTAAGAATTTTTAATTAATACTTAGCAAAAAAAATATAGTTCCCTAAAGCAAAAGACTCTTAATATTAATTACTTAGCTTATATAAAATAATAAGATCTTATGTTATAAGTACACTTAATTAAATTTAAGGAAAATTCAAATGAATAACTGTTCTTTTATATCTACTATAAATTTAGATGAATTAATAAAAAAAACAATAAAAACAAATATAGAACGGGTTTTTAAGACTTGCTACACTCTCTTTGACATATCCGATTGGCTAAGACCAAGCGATGCCGGCATCATTGCTCGCTTTTGAAAAACTGACATAGACAGATGAAAGCTTCAACAAAAAGGCAGAGGACTTTGCTAGTTACAATGGAGTCATTTTCCTTCATGTGTGTCTTGGCACTCGAATTTATATGTAACCAAAGAGACTCCAAATAGTAAAACCGCGTGAAAAAAAATAGCTGCTTTTCAGAGCTACCGATAAATGAACGAGAGAAATTGGCAGACGGCGCTTATTTACGGAAAAAATATGCTTCAAGACCTTGGGATATCCCTGGCACCTCAAAGGTGCCTATTGTGAACACATATTCCTACGACGGAATTAGGGCTGCAAATTTGTCCCATAAAAATAGTAGAATGATTAATTGTAAGCGGATAAGTTTGGTTATCTGGCATCGGCTATGTCACTAAATGTAATTTAGACTACACAAATTGATGAACACATCTTCGAGCGCGCGCAATAAAAATAAATTATTAAATATGGTCTCTATTAACTTATTATGATTTAAATTTGATCAAAAATTATTTATGATTAACAATAAGCACTTTAAGGCTAATCAATCTGGCTATTTCGTCTATTGAACAAGAAGTTTGTGATGCTGTCTATTTATAGATCAGTTAAAAGCTCGCCTTAAAGGAATATTAACTGGAAGTTGTGCCAAATTTTGCCCGTCAAATCTTCTTCAGTTATGTGGTTCATGGGTATGTTAACAAAGCGAAATTGCCCTTTTTGGAGTACACCCATATTTTTGGGTCATTGGATTTGACTAGTGTGGACTGTGATGTCACCAGCTACATTTGACGACTAAGAAACAAATATGCGGTGCTCTTTTGTCGGAAAAAGGCCGACAGTGCTGGAAAAAGTAGATCGATAGGAAGTCCTTCGGACGTATTGAAAAACTTTTTGCTATAAAATAGTTCTTTATAAAAAAATCTAAACACACCTCTGGAACAAAACCTCAGTCATAACTATCGCTGCCTATGGTCAACTTACATAGAGTTTTATCTTAATATGTTGTTTTTGTTGTTACCTCGAAGTTTTTCGCGGCCAGTTTTTCTTTATTTTTTCTTAGTTCTCTTGCTTTTGGTGTAACAGAGCGAGCCATGAATGTTTCCCTGCTGCTCTCTTTTTGCTTTCTGGATGTTTAAATTGAATCTCCGTGAGCTGATCGCTGGCATCATATCTTTTTTAAACATCGCTAAATTCAACAATTCCAATCTTAAGCTCGCAACAAATAAATAAATTCAAAAAACAACAACAGTTAAATTTTTATAATTTCGCCCATAAACAGACTTCAAAAAAGGTCTTGGATATTTAAAAATTTCTCCACATAGAAAATTTCCTATATTTAATTTCCCCCACGGTTTTATCGGATGCAAGAACCACGTGAAAAAAGTCGATGTCTACTAAAAAAAAATAAAAACCCATCATTTTGCTGCTTGCCAAGGAAACAAAATAAGAATTCCTCAAAATCTGTCGATTTCTGCAATAAGATAACAAATGATTTTAATATTTGCCGATAAAAAAATGTTACTTTAATAGATTAAATTCAAGCAAAACAAACCCATCACATTGAAAATAAATTTTTAATATTTCTCTTTGGAAATTTCCCAAAACAAAGTAAATTCCATGACGTAACCCAGATGCTGTCTGTTGACAGCGATACAGGAATTCCCTCGATGACGACGATGACGTTCTTGTTAGCAATTCGAAACTGTCAACATACAAATCTTGCCCCTGCGCTCTGGTGTTCCTTGCACAATCAACGAACAGATGAAACCCAAATTCCTAGCGAACCGCTCCCGCTGATATAGACCATCGTCGGAGACCACAGTTCTAAACGTTAAGTCAATGAAGTCTGGGGTATTTCACTTCAAGTTCGCGCTGTTACCGCGACTAAAGTTGTCTGGAAGAGATGTGAGTTTCAATTCCAAAGTCCTTTCTTTTTATTTTTTTTTCTTGTTTAATCATTATTATAATCTTTTGTTTGATTAATTCGAGTGCGTTCTTTGAAAAAAAATTCTTGTGATTTCATGCAAATTTAATTTCGGTGCTTATTCTTGTCATTATCTTTGGCTGCGATAATTGCGATATTACTGTGCGCTGAATTGGATTGTTTCGGTGGAAAAGGGGTTTTGCTACCCTTTTGATTTGTGCCATGAAAATTTATCAGTAATTTTCTTTTAAGTTCTTTTTTGCGTCGGACTGCATAATGTCTCGAGAAATGTACGTAGTCCATTGTTGTGCAAGTGCAAGTGCAAGGAGTTAGACTTCTTGGAAAATGTGTCAACTGTGTAAAGTCGTTGGGGGGATTTTGGCTATGCAGGTGCAGATAGTTGCATACTTGGCAAAATCGATACCAGGAGTAGAAGCAAGTGTCCGTGTAGTGCTGCGGAGTGTACTTGAAATAACAAAAACAAATTAGTTTTGCGATAAAGAAATGTCAGGGGGACAGATGGGAGGTTGTTTGTTGTGAAATTCTGAAACTTCAAAAGTCAGTTGTACTGTTAAGGGCATTCTAATTACTGCTGAAGCGTTGACAATGAGGTCATTCATCTCTTAAAAGGGATCACATTACTCAAAAGGAAACGTGGTAAAAAAAAGTGTAAAAAAACATACCCAGACGTCGGCAAGGACGTTTGAAAAAAAAATCCTTTGGTGGTGAGTCAGTCGGAAGATGACAGAGATCAAAGGGTAAATGATGGGAAACAGCTGCTCTGTGTGTCTGCATCATTCATGTTATCTGTCAGTGAATTTGGTCGAACCCATGTTGATATTGCGAATGGCGAATCGATTCTCTGGAAAAGAAGGTTCGTCCTTGAAATTCTTTATGAAGCCATGAGGCCTCTACCATAGTTACCTATGTACATTGACTGTAATTGAAAGGATTCAGGTTTCTACTGTGACAGTTGTTGCCACCCCCGCCAATGCCATCTGTTCCGACGTCATTCAAGGAATTACAGTGGTGCGCAACAGTTTGTGTTGAACTTTCGATTTTTTTTTTGTCAATTGCTCAAATTCATTTTGACAAAAGTGCGTTTTCACAAAAAATAACCTTTCAGATGAGGTGACAGCCCTGCAGTTGCTTGTTATTTTCGATCGAGTTTGTGTGCACTTCTATCTTAGGTCAACTATTTGCGCTTGGCAAACTATTAAACCGTGTCAGCGTCTTACGCTTCGTTAGGATTCTAGATCTTCATTGTTTCCCTCCGATCTTTGATATGTTGAAGACGTTTGCATGACTCTGGCCTCTTGAATTAATACATTAATTGGCTTGGTTTTTGTATTACAATTTTCTCATTGTTGAGTCAAGGTTCAAAGAAGATCAATTTTGAGCATAGTTTGAAGCGATTCTGACAGGGAGGCGTCTGTACCATAAGTAAGCTGAATCCTTATGGCATTTTGAGTACGACATAAAAATATTTCCGCATTTTGTTCATTGATCCACAGCCAGAAAAGCATACAGCAAGCATGAGCCAAAGTTCGCTGCCTCTAGTTGAGTTCTGAAGAAAATGCATATCCATCCATTTTACATGTCGTAGCCGCTTGTAGCCCTGTACTGAACTTTAAAAAAAAACGAAGAACATTTTTCCTCTTAGCGACCACGTGTATTTTAATTGATTTTGTACGAATCTAGGTGACATTTCCTGACCCCTCCCTCTTCAAGACCCATTATTTACTAAAATGATACAGAAATAGATATTCAATTACTCATAATGTTACTTTTTATCATTTAAAGGTACCAATATTTGTGAAAATCGAAAAGACCTTTTGCTGATTTCTCATTTCATTTGTGAACACATTAAAAAGAGTTCAGCAACTTTTCTTGGTAATGACTTCTGAACTTGTGAAAAACCGTTGTTCTGAAATCTGAAGAATAAATATTCAAGCTGTTTACTCAAAAGTGCAAATTTCTGTTTAATTAAATGGGTTATTTTCCGGAAACGAAAGAGAAAATTTAATGATTTACGAGTAATTGATTTTTAGAAGTTTTTTTTCCCTCAACGGTCAGAGTTCAAAAGAAATTGGATTGTTGATTTCCGGCACAATATTAAAGAAAAAGAGTGGACTAATTATTGTTTGTTGAAATGAATGAAAAAGGAAAACAAACTGCTTGAAAAAATTCAAAAGAATCCTGATAAAATACAGTTTAAAACTTTTTACAATATATTATGCAAGCAAATTGCTATTGAAGTTAAGTTATGTTAAGAAATTTGATATTAAAGGCAGTTTTAAAAAACAAAGATGAATGAAAAGTTCTCCATAAAATTCAATAATAGAACAATAATAGCCCAATTAAGAAGCACATAACTTTTGACGTGAATAGTTTAGGTATTACATGCCTGGTTGTTGTAGTAAACCGATTCAACAATCATTATTATTAAACCAGTTAATTTTTCGATGGAATTCGCAAAATTGCTGAAAATTATTGTTTTCATTAAAAAAAAACTTCAAGCACACTTTTCATAACGATAGGTTCTTACTTTGTTAATGTTATATTTTTAATAAAATGGTTGAGGTGATTCCAATATATTAAATATAGAATCTCAAATAAACAAACAACCACAGACCGAAAAAGCAATGAGAAGGAGAATTTTAAAATTTTTATATTTTTCTTTATAAATGTCAATATGGTTTTTATACTATAGGTAGTTCAAGCTTGAAAAAACTTATGATCTATTGCACGACTTTTTATTGATTACATTTGACATCATAAAATTCTGCCTAGCAAAACAGCAAAAACAGGCTCTATGGTTTAATGGTCGGCGCACCAAGGCAAATCTACGTTTCAGCGGATAATATGGCAATCTGTTACTTAATAAAATTATATAATATAATTTCTAAATATATAATTTTCGTAGAAAAAATGGAATGCACTTGTTAAATTAAGTTGAAATTCTTGAATTTAAACAAATGTCGTGCCAAGAAAAAGGATTCTTTTCAATACACATGTGCAGGATTAAAAAAATGTTTGTCATATTTTTATTTAGAATAATTTGCCAAATCACCATACAAAGACTTACAGCCGAAATCGTTCACATGTTTTCCAAATTTGCGTTTTGAGTGTGAAACTCATAGAACAATACGCTAAATTTACGATGTGCGTTAGCTTTCAACTAAGTATACTCATGTGAAGAAGCCATTGCATTCTTTAGAGGTTAGTGTAACCATTTCTAGCAATTTTTTGAAAAGATATTTAGATTACATAAGATCTTACTGTTGTAGAAGAGGCTCACTTTCGGCTCGAGTATCTTAATAAGTAAAATTTACCTTTGTAGACAGAGCTAATCTTCCGAACGCTCTAACTTCAAGTGCATTTTATATACCGGAGGCTCAAATTGCTCTTTTTTATTTTTTCAAATCTGAAAACGGACCAAACATCTCCAACGAGGATCGATTTTTGACCCCCGTATTCCAAGAGACAAATGGTGTCTGCGGGTCAACCGTTCAATTAATTGGAGCAAAGTTTTGTTGAGCGACTTATCTTAAGAAATAAACCTGTCAGTTGGCCACCTAGATCAAGTCATTTGGAACGTGAAGTCATTCGGACAAGCATTCGGCACGCCATTGTCACATTAAAGCCTGCTATACAATTTGTCAGTTTATAAAGTCAAACTCGTCATTTGTAGCATGAATGAAGTTATATCTTCCAAACCCCATTGATGGCTATTACCACTCAAGTGCAATATTATACCACAGTAGTTTCAAAATCCTATGAACAACAGATTTGTCAATGCTCTATGCACGCATATTCGACAAAAGGCCTGGTTCCACACTCTGTCAAATATCTTTGGAAGATCGATCAATCAAATCACCGTACTGCAGTCCATTAAGTTTACGTGAATCGAAATATTTCATAAGCTTAAACATTATTAGCATTTCCGTGACCTCGGACAAAAAGGAAGTTAATGCAATGGGTCGACAGTTGTAGGGGAAGGATAATTCGCCCTTTTTTAGGAACGTGCTGACCAGAACCCAAAAAAAAAACGAGGAATAGTGGTAACAATGAATGTCAAGATCTTTGAGTACTAAGCTTTTGTACAAGTGCGAAAAAAAATCCGTCTCCATGGAATTTTTGATATTAACAGAAGTGTCAAGCTGATGGCAAAGTGGCCCGTGAGAAGATTTGCTTTGTCAACACAGCTGACAGCTGGAACGATGACATATTTTTTTAATTTCTTGCAAACTTTGGGGCATTGTAGCACTTATCTGCAACTTTAAAACTCCTTTTATTTCCCACGCCAGAAATTAATATCGGCAGGGGAAGTTAACCTTGGATAGCTCAACCCCCTTCTTTTATCGAGTGAATGGGTAAAATTAATTAGCGACGATACACATTTACAAATTAAAAATCAATATGAACGGGAGAAGTGTTCGCGATGATCGTCATTTACCTCTTAAATAGCGCACTCCTGCGCTGATTTTATTTTTAGTATTCCTTGTAAGAATCTACCCACGGAATGTGCTGTTGATTGATGAACAAATATTCTCAACCGCGTTTGTGGCTGACTGTCGTCGTTTATATCTCACATAAAATCAGATGCAAGAGTACAGATAGAAGTGTATGCCTTGTGTGTGGGAACCTTTAGTACAATTAAACGATGTTGATAGTGCTTTACTCGTACAATTGGCGCTTTCCTATGACAAAGGTTTGATAAGTTTATTCGAAAAGGTTACAAGTATTTCCGCATTGATAGTGATTGGGTATTGTCGTGTTGTTTTTTAATCAAGTCGACGTTAAATGCCATTCGAATGACGTTCAAATAACGTTTTCAATAATTTCCTTCTCTGGCAACGCATTAGGCTTTTGCTTGTACTTATTTGACATTTCGTTTAAATCAAAATCGCATATTTTGATGTGAACGTGTAACTTTGGAGTGCTTATTTGCCGCATTTTGTAACTCAAATATATTCTCCTTAAATATAAGGCTTGGAAAATAAAAAGCTAATTTCGATAATTAAAAACTTATCTTAAAAAATTAAGCGTTTTTAAAATTATAACAATTGAATGTAATTATGTTGAGGAAAGAATGGTAAAACAAATAACATTTCTATCCGAAGTTGAAAGAAGAAGTCATACAAATCATCCCTTAAAAAATTCCAATGTCAATAATAAAATCAGGATTCCGCTTTTTAAATCTTAAATAGATCAATTGATAGAAACACATACTGTCTTCGTCCCAATATGCTTATTAACGGTGGCCGCTCATCGCAACAGGTAAAGAAGGATAATATGAATGCTTTCCTTGCTGTAAAATGAGGCATTATCAATTCGTATTCTCGTTGAAATTCAGTCTGAAAAGGGTCAGACTTAAGTTACGTCTTTCTCCAAAGATCTACTTGCAAAGTAATACCCCAAGATGACGTCATATTCCCATTTCTTGTTTAAGTTAAGTTGGTTAAGTCTCTGCATTCAGTTAAATCATTTAACAGGTTACAGACATTAGTCCTCAGGTAGATCTTGAACTTTTATCTGGTTTTCAAATCGAGTCCAGTCACCATTAGGCGTTAGGATCAAATTAACGGCGCTACTATTAGATTGGTCGATCAGCTGGAGCTCCAAGATCGAACTGCCAAACTAATGATTTGTGCAGATCTTGTCATTGGCTTTGCCGTGAAGGCAGAACATTGACAGCAGAGTGATGGAGCAAGTATCCAGCAAACCATATACAAAGGCGAAAAAATACTGCGAAATCAGCGAAATAAGACAAAATCGAATTCTCCGTTCCTATTCGGACTCCACCCACGCCATGGCGCAATGAAAAATACACTCGAGCTTCAAACTACAGCAATATCCTTAACTTTTTCCCGTAATCTCTTTGCTCGCTCTTTGCAAATGCCATATAAGGGCAGTATAGATTATACAAGGTAATCTAAGACTAGCCGTAGTCATAGAATGGGTTACGTTTCCCTCTGAAAATTGAGGGTTCGAGGGTTTTACGTGCTTGACATCCATAATGATTTGTCTGAAGAAAATATCCACTTAAGTGGCCATCATCAATGGAAACGTAGCTTTTATGATAGCTCAAAAGTCGACACGCAGCTAGATCAGACCTCTTTCAAAACGACTTCTTTAAAGTTTACATGCACTTGAAATGTTGTTCTTTCTTCTTTCACCTTCTTCTTCTCTAAAACGTTGGATTCCTACAAGCCTTTATATAGCCAGTTGGTAGCTAGATGTTTATCCAGTTAGTAGCTGATGTTTAGGCACTTGGTGGATGGCTCTATCCAGCCAGTTGTTAGCTATCTGTAAAACCTGTTGGTGGCCAGGTACTACTGTGTCCAAAAAATAAGGTGACATATGAATTTAAACTGCGCGCGTCGAAGGATTTGGAAAGTTTTCTTTCTGTTTAGGTTGGTAGTACTGTCAGTGACATCTATGTGAAATTTCATGTCATGTTCATGTTGGACATTTTGGCTATCAACTTGTTATATGAAGCCAGCCACCAACTGGCTGAAGAGGTAGCCAATCAGTCTACGACACCGAAGCTGTGACCTTCGAGAGAAGGTGAGCATCCATGAGCGCAAACATGAGAAACACCCCCTAAACCAGGGCTACATATCTTCAGACCAAGAGGCGGACAGAGAAAATGATCCACGATACATCATATTGACAAATTCCGCTTGAATCTACTAGTTGAAGGTAAAGGCATTAGTTTGGTTTGTCTGCAGCCCATAGAGATATGCCATGATGATTGTTTTTACGAGAAACTCAGCGTTCTATATAATTACTGGAAAAGAAAAGAGGCACGCCAAAAGAAGGTTCCAGATCCAGAAGAAACTTAACCCCAGCGAGTTTTTCAAAGATCACATTTCTTTTATATCAACTGTGTTTCAAAATCAAAATAAGAACTTTGTGATGGGAAGTTAAAAATAAGAAGTATTCACTTAAACTTAACAATTCTATTGAGAGACATCTTACATTGAAGAACCTCTAGACAATTTGTTAACGGGCTAAGCAAAGCATAAAGGTCGGCTAAGAAGGATCAATTGGTAAAATTTTACCCCAGCGCCTAAGAGACATACCGACGAAAAAAAAGTCTGGTATCATTGCATTAAAAAAGTTTTGAACATCTGAAAGTTTGGTATTCAAACTTTTCCGCAGCCGAGTCAATTGAGTTAGAAAGGCCGTAAGGTTTTATCGTGATAAATGTTCCAAATAACCGATGCGTACACTTCTAAGGGCATTTCATGGCCTTATGTATCAAACAAAAGACGCCGTGGACGAACCGTTTTGGGTTTGGCATGTTTGGATCTACTATCTATGTAATGAATTATGTGTGCTCATTAATTCATATAAATGGGGATGTAAACTTAAAGCATACAAACTTAAAACAAAAAATAAAATTTTAATTTTTAATCAAGAACTAAAAAAGTTCTATTTGAAAAGTCCCCAATGAATTCAAAATATATTTACAATTAACGTCCGGGGTAATTTTGCAGTACAATTATTCGACTTTAGTTTGAGAGGGCTGCGAATACCTTATTGAGTTGTATAACTTTTCTACGAAAACGACATATACGCGAACCAAGTCACAAGTGACAAAATGTAGCAATAGATCTAAATATATTTGAATCCGATTAAGTCCAGTTTTTTCGATGGGCGATACTATAAGCGCATACCTGGTTCGACTAATTTTGTCGACTTTTTTCTTTTCAAAATTTTCATACGAAAAAAGAGACAAACAGGTCCTAGCACTTATAGGTACGCCAGGTAGCAATTGTTCTTGCTCTTTGTCACCAAATTTCGATCAACAACGACACACTGTCTTACATCTTCTTGGTCAAGAAACATGAACCAAATTTATGCTGCTTCTCGTATTTGTACTTCTTGTGTTTGATTTACAATTCTTTTATTTTATTACTTAAACCTATCGAAACGAGCAACGCTATGCCTTATCGGTGCGCGCTGATGTTTGTGTTTGTTTTAGAGGCATACAGAGTCTCTACAGTGGGACCGCTTTTGAGTGTTCTTGACAAAATACGAGAGAAAACAATACCAATTTTTTTTTCAGTAGATTCATTTGTTAGTTCCTTAATTTGTGTTACTCTCTGCAATCGGCCGCTTCTTAAAAGCAACTGAATAATTTTTAATTTTCACTAATTGCTAACCGAACCGATTAGAACCATCGTAAATCCATCAAATCTATTGAAAAATCAATTTTTTATCTTATCTGTCTAACGCAATGGTAGTTAACCCACACGCGTATCTATATATCTATGTGTCATTTATAAAGCCAAATTAATATTTTCGAAAATGCTGTTTTTTTTTTCGTTAAATTCCATCCGGTTAGTGAATTCAGAGCGCTCGGGACGTGAAAAATTATATAAAAATAATTTTCAATATTAAGGTGCATAAAACTGTGCACTGCAAAATATCTGTGTGTATCTAGAATAATTTTGGTGTAACGACAATTGCTTGGATTTATTCTATTTTTGTTTGGCACGGGCAAAAGTGATATAATATTTCTGTGTGCGCGGATTTTAAAGTATCAAGTGCATTGTCGGGCGGCCATTCGCCCAAGGTACCGCCTGCATTGCGAGCATGACGCGATTGCTTTAAAATTGTGATTTCCGAATTAAATTATGTACTTTGCTACATGGTATACATGCGAATGAGAGTGAATCGTATTTTGACGAAAATTTATAGTTTTTTTTATCTGTCCGATAAGAGGGTTCCGTGGAGTGTTGATAGTCTTACATGTGAAGTGAACTTAAACGAATCGCGACGTAATATGACTAAGAATAGGGATTAGGAATTTTGTTTAGTTAAAGCTTATGTTTATGTGAAGTAGTCTGGCTGGCTTGATGCGGAAATGTTTTAATTTATTGTTTTATGTAGGGCTTTCTCATATTAATTACTCAGTATGGTAATACTCTTCTTAGCTTGCGCATTAAAATCAGTGTATGTATTGATTTCAATTTATTTTACTGTTTCAATCATTTGAAATCCTTGAGTTAGTAAGAGTGAAATGATAAGCTTCCTTCTTTGCGCCTAGAATTTTTTTAAACTTGGCTGACTCTTATAAGTAAGATTTAAAAGTACGTAATGTAATGGAAGGAATACCAAACCGTGAAATCAGAAATCCTTCTTCGCTATAACAGTAACATATTGCAACAATTACTTTAAATTATTTTGGCAGAGGATTCCCACACGAATTTCGCTGCATTTGGCAGTGATTCGTTTGAAACGAAGAGACGGGGTCATCCAAAATTATTTCTTTGTTTTTTCTAAGAGGCCTTAAAGCCGTGTGTATGTATGGTCATGTCATTGGCGCTACTGTCACAATAGTCGCAGCAGACTGCTGATGAAATCTTCAGATAAAATACTGCGAATTGAGTAAATGCAAAAAAGTCAATAAAAATTACGCTCCAACCCTAGTCTGACTCGGTCCAATGGAGAATCAAAACCAAAAATTCTGATCATTAGATTTAACCTAAAATGTCGCGATACAAAGTTTGATTAAGAACGTTCCCCGACCTGACCGCTTTATGCTTGCGAATTGGCACTAGAACGGACGAAGAAAGCGAGTGGATAATGCGAGGGAGTACACCCAATTTTATGACTACAATTTTAGCAAAAGAAACAAAAATACAATAGTGATTTCACTCGTTCTTGAATGCTAGGTTTCCAGTGTCCTATGTCATACAAACGTTTCATTCCAACTTCCAATTTAAATAAAATAGCATTGAAGATCCTTGAACAAGAAACTTCGTCCTAATTGGACTCGAAAGGACCACCACCATTACTCTCGTTGTTAGCTTCCTTAATCATTTGATAAAAAGTTGTTTACTATCTTCATTATTAATAAGCCTTTGGGCAGTGTATGAAAATAAATAAACATTGATATTTTGCAGACCGCCAAACCAAATCATAAAATGATACACCTTAAAGTGATATTATTTCAATTAACTTCTTTGCGATTTGTGATACACGTTCAGAAACTTATCGGACCCAATACTCATTGCGGTCAATTTTGAATAGATATTCAATGTCATATGAAAAATATGAGAAACCTTATGTGGCTGTCTCTAGAAAAGTAAATTCCCACCTTTGAATTGTTATGTGACTCAGGCCGCGTACAAGATGATTCTTTGTCATGTTAAAGGTACAATTTATTTTCAAAAACTACTTCAGTGTAGGTCAGAAAACATTTTGACTTCTAGGCTTCTTGTGAAAGTATATATGTAAATTCTTGACGGGATAGAGGTATTGCAAGCTGGACATGATATCATGCGCTTTTTATGAACTTTTCTGTCATTACGTATTCACACGTTTAAAGGTATTGCCGGTGAAGGAACTCAATACCATTGCTGCACTGTAGTAAAGCACTTAATAAAATGCCATTTTTTTCGGGTAATGATTGTGATTAGGATTATGCCAAAGTCGATTCAATTCTCCGGGCTTAAAGAGTCTCAATAACAAACTGCAATTTTAAAATGAATAAAGCGATATGCTGCTCCATGGTGAACGTAAAGAAGGAAGAGATTTAAGCTTAATGTCTTTTCATGTAAATTACTCGTGGATTCTATTCACGAAGAGAATTTTCAAGAGTGGTGAGAATGCTGCTTATTCAAGGTTACCTCTACTTGTGATCTTTCCAATACTGTGATGTTGTCTTGTTTTCTATCGAATTTACGTCTCATTTATCCTGCGTTTTCGTGTTGAGAAATAAAGTGGTGATTTCGATTGGTTGGAGTATTTGAGAATATAAGTCCAGGCGTATTTTAAGAGTATATTGATTTTTGCATGTTTTTCATCATAAAAAAGTAAAACGTTGAATCCATTTTAAAAATTCAGGTGCAAGCAATATTTCTTCTTAGGATATGTGAACGTAAAAAAAAAATTCAACATTAATTTGAATGAAAAATCTTCACTGTAAGTTATAATTTTTTTTTTTGAACAAGGACTTTTCAAATGAAACTTAGCACCATGAATTAATGTGCACGGTAATTTTCTCGTAGTCGATTAAACAACATCAAACAGTAAAGCAGACCGTCCAGAATTTACTCATAATTTCCCTATTTTCCTCTCTACAAATTGCACTGTACTATTATTGATTTGTCAGTGTTACAATCTTTCTGTTATTAACTAGTCAAAGCAAAAGTTTCTAACAACATATGCAAAGATATACTTATGTGATCCTTTTGAACAAGCTAGTGGCTAGCTTGTCAAAAGTAAAAATGTATAGTATCTTATTAAGCCAAGCCAAGTCAAACAGCTTCTAGAACATATAAAAATCTCAGATAAAGTTTATTTTATTTATTTATGTAAACTTTCATAATTTTTTTTTTATTTAAAAGTTTTAGTAAATTCAAATAAATCATTTTCTACGGTCGAAGTAATTTGGAAAAAAAAGATAAACGATACAAGGAAGAGTTACAGTTTAAGATAAATTGGTGTTTGTTTTCTAAATATCTATTATCTTATATAACTTCTTTGAAGAAAAGCTCGCAGTTGGCATAATGCGTCGAAGGACAACCCGTAAGATTTTAATTACATATTTTCTTTTAAAATATTTTTTGCTTTAACTTTGCATGGCTTGCTGCTTTTTAATTTGCTTGTTGTTTCTTTTTTTCCAATTTATAGTATGTTCTTTTTCTTTCTTTGTAATTTGATTTGATTTAATTTATTTTAGAAGCAAAAATTTTAATTTTTGGTCTACAAATTTGAAAAACTTAATTTTTTCATGTATTTGAACTCTAATAGTTTGAAACGTGGCAAGAAGGCGGCTTAGAATACGTCTTGTAGCGGATTCTGAAAGATATGTGACGTGTTAATAATATTTAAGAGCCAGATCTGAACGTTTAAATGTTTATTTTGTATTGTGTTAAAATGAAGCTATTGATCAACTTTTTTTAAAAAAATTCCGACTGTCATGTAGCGGATAAACTTAACCAAGATCAAACTAGGCTCCAGAGTTCCATTAAGCTTCCCATAAAGTCCATCGATGGCAAAATTTTGTCGGTTTTGTTGTGTCTCAAGTTTCAACATATAACTAAAGGTTCTTAACTAAGTGGAACTCTTAAAATTTGATATTCAAAAGAGTATTCCATACTTAAAAGCATGTCATGAATCATTCTTGGTCAAAACTGCACAGATCTTGGCTCGTTTTGGACATAGCCAGATTTATTTTGCCTGGATCTCGAATTCTGGCATCGCATTATATAGATCGGTGTGATAATTGCTGTCGTGTGTAGGATCAAGTGATGATTATCGCCTTGAAAATCGTTCTTCATTCCCAGGATTTGTCGCCATGTAAAAATTTGATCTATTTATCAATTGGCTGGACCGGAAGCCGCGTGGATATTTTTCGATCAGTGAGTTTGTAAACAGGCATCAGACATTCCGACAATATGTCTGAATATAATCTTCCATGCGACGTTAGCCAATGATATTCGCGAATGGTTGTTAATAAACAACCTATCGGACTGTTGTTTTTTAGATCTGTGTTCGGTAAAAAGGAAAAATGTTCTGTCCCTGCCTTGGCCGTAGACTACAAAAAGAGACCAGACTTCCTAGACACGTTTAAAAGAGTAAGATAACGTTAATCAAGTCCTATGGACCGTCCAATTGATGGACGGACTGAAACCCTTTGTCAGCGTTTAAAAGAGTTGCCCTGTACAGCTGAAATAAGTGTTCGTACAAGTCCAAAAAATAAACTCTTTTGTCTTTGATTTCTTCTTAATTGAGACAGTATCCAAAAAGGTTATTGGATGATCAGAACCCATTTTAATAGCATCTCAGGAACTATATGACTTCTGTGGGAGGTGTTAAAGTCTAGATATAAGAATGCAATTTTTTTTGTACAATTATTTATTTAATTATTTCCTTGAAATTCAGGCTTGGGTGTTCTTGCAACAAAACTACCATCATATTGACTTTTAAGTAAATCGATGAGGTATGGCTTTAACGCGAGCTGGACCCGCATACCACGCGTTCCGTACCATCGCATAGCATGCAACATTTCATATTTTTTCATTTAAGATTTCTCATAGCCTTCCCTTTTACGTGGGCAGGCATAATCGCATCTATACACTACGAACCGTCGGACAGCGGATCTTTAGTAATAGGGTTCCGTTGGCACTCTTTGGATATGGAGCCCTAAAAGAGGAATCTGACATAGTGATCTCTTCGATGAAAAATCGGTAAAATTTATCTTTTCTTGTTTTTTTAAAACATTGAGAACAAAAATTTCTTTTCTACATGCTGCCGATCATTTTGCATGATCTATTTTGATTTTCGAATGCGGGCTCAAACTTTAAGCCTGCAAAGTACTTCCGATTGTGCAATGTCGACAGTAGGCTTGCTCTGCGTCACGATTTAAAAATAATTTGTTGCGATTGATACCAATCGATTTGATTAAGCATTAAGTCTCGGGGCGTCTGATAATGGCTTCATTTCCGCTTGCGAGTTGTTTTCAAGTTTTGAAATCTGGATTGCAAAGATAACTTTACTTATCTCTTTGCACATATTCAATGCCATACATTCTTCTCGCCACACTTGGTTACAACATCTTTGCAGACAGCAATCAGAAAAATTATATATATTATCTAAAAACCTACATTTTTTAATTTCAAAAAGAACCCCCCATAGCAGAGTCTCCGCACGTGAGTCATAACAACAATGTTATCCAAGATACCCAGCTCACTCAGATGAACCATAAGCATAAGCATTTAATTCAAATGAATCCGAGCCCATTATCTTCGAAGACAGACTGCACGTGTCGGCTGTCAGACGTCTCATAAGCATTTTTTTTTTCATTTTCAATGCCTGCAATCACTTGCACTTGCAGTAACAAAGAATCGATGCCATTTCGGGCAACGTGCACGCTTCGTAATTGAATCCGTTTCTCCTTCACCTTCAATTGAGCATATAAGATTGGATCTGCAAATCAGCTGGTGACATTGAATACTTATCAGCCAACAAACTTCATGGTTCTGAGATAAATCATAACCTCCGCAAATATCCATCACAGTACAGAGGTTTTTTTTTGTTTTGGTTCCACACCTTGCGAGCGTCTTCAGAGCGATTTGCTGGATGAGGAACCTAACCCATTTATAGGTGACGATATATCTTCACCTTTTCATTAGCCACACGTAATTAGTCGTATTCGAATATGGGAACTAAATTGTGAAATTGTGTCAACAGGAAATTTAAAAATTCTGCGGTTCCGTGAAGCCAATAAGGTTGTTGTGTAAATAAAAGGGGATGAGTGAAATAAATAAAAGAGAGCTCTGTTGAGCTATAGAATTAATCGCTTACTTTCAGATCCAGTAGCGAGAGTTTGAATTTTCGTGAAGTAATCACTTGAATTGCAATTGAGTAATAAAGTGCTACATTTTTCGGATCGTACTATATGACGCAAATGTACAAACTTTATCAAAGGCTTATGAGAAAAAAAAGTCTATTGCGTTTATGTTCATATACGCAAACAATTGTACATATAGTAAGTAGACGATTGGACAGTTGATATGAATGGATTTGAATATAGTATGATCCTTTCGAGGACCATATTGCATGGAAATTCGCCTTGCCAAAATCATTTTTTGCCATCTTTGACATCGTTAATTTCTTTGATATAGCAACAAAGGTCCTTTTTGAATTATTAGGCGTGTGAACTTCAAAAGGTTATATCTAGCTGCTTTAATCGGTTGGTAGGAGGTTCGTCGCCACAAGCAGACTTGATGAACTTGGGTCGGGCTAAATTGCTGTCATCTTTGTTGTCCCTGTTGGTTAGTCTTCTTATAGTACTATTTCGTTTTCCTTCTGAGAAGCTGATGTTTATAAAATTTTTTTTGTTTTTAGAGTTGGCGAGCAACTCTCGTTTTTCTTCATAGCGGCACTTTATGCGTCTTCTTTATTATCCTTATCCTTTTGTTTTGTACTTATTGGTCTACTGCGCGTGATGCTTGCCACTTCTTCTGGAAATGCAGAATACTTGAAGACTGTTTCTCGCCAATGCAACGTAATCAATTGGGTTAATGGTGTGTTGATCTGAAGTTTGGTAGGGAATATCCAGATATCATAAAGAAAGCTTTTCTATTCTTTCACACTGCCGAAACTACTTTTTTCCATAGTAGCTCCTTGAACCTTTTTTGGTAGCCATTCCTTTGGTTGAATCATGCGCACGGCATGCTGACATGTCCTAAGCTCAAGACATCTTGCGTAAGTCAACCTCTGTAGATGAACATACAAAAGTTGCTGTTTTTGTGTTCGACATATTACAAATTATTAAGTGCTCCAAAGCACTTGAAGTGTTGACAGTAAAGAAAACTGTTCCATAAAACTCGTTGTATCATCTTTAGAGACATAGAAGAGGATATCGGCATATCGATCGGTTACCTTGTATGAAATGTTTACCAGCGAAGTTTATTCCGAAATTGCTCAATTTTGACCAAAAGAACCGTCTCTTATAGTCTATCAAATATGCTTTGTCTTACTCGTGTAACATATTTCTAGATATGAGTTTATAACATCAAGCGCATTAATAAAGATTTGAAACGTTAACGGGTGGTATAAGTGTGTGATGTGAGCATGATTGAACAGTTGGACCGTTGTTGCTAGGCTCAGGCTTTTACTGATTAACAATCCACGGACTCAAACAACATAGTTAAGAAAGAAAGACGCGAAATAAGAAAATACTAAAATGATTTTAATTTTTTGATTCCTCAATGTCATGGCTGCATTGTAATCGTTTTGACAAGTCAAGGATAACTACTTATAACATTGATAAGGTACCTATCAATGGATGACCTCAGACAGTCAATGGAAGGGAACCAATAATTTGAAACTCTACTAAATTATGCTTATTCATTAAGTTTTCACTAATGTACCTCTAAGTAGTTTTTAATTCATTGTAACAGGGGCATTAAGTAACTTCAAAGTTTATTGGTAGAACGAAAAGTCAAATCATCTAAACTAGGTCAATAGGTTGCACTTTTACACACTCAAAAAGTCAATGTGCAACAAATTGATCGGATTTATACATTGTCCAACCGATTAATTGAACTTTTTTGACTAATTTATTTGCTATGTTTTAATTCGCATGGGAAACCATCCGTAACTTCTCCCAATCTAAAATCTAAATCCCGATGACAATTTTTTATTTATCTTTTATGAAAAGCATCTAAAGTGCTAATTGAATAAATGTACAGTGCAAAATTTTATCAACCGCGAAAATTCATGGTGCAGATATGGACACAGATGGATTCTTCCATCTGTATGGCTTTTCAGAGTAAACGGGTGGAACCGACGACTCTAATCAAAGCAATTAGAAGAGTATTTCATGGACAGTTTAATTAAAGGTACAAATGCCCAAAAGGTGCTTGGATTTGACCACAATTAAATTTGTTAAATAACTTTTGGGATTTTTGATTATATTAGATTGTTGCGTTGAAGCAAAGTTGAAAAGCTGGTGGAGGCGAAATTGTTGGTGGTTGGGTGATCTTTGAAATCCCCTAATTTGGTATTTTTAATAAGATTTTTGCTTTTGCTCTCCATTTATCCGCGGCTCAGTGGCGAATGGGTGAGATACTGCTGAGGATGAGCCCCAGGCTGAAATCCGATACTTTTTGAATTTTTCACACGTCCCTTTAAAGGGCACAAACTCTGGGTCTTACCCGTGCCAGTAATCCAGGCATATAAATGGTGAATTTAGGCCCTAGCCGACAACTGTCGTAACAAGATTTTATTTAATTTAGTTATAAGCCATATTTTCATGTTGAGTAACGAAAAGCAACTGCAGGGTGCAAGATCGGATAAGGACGGTGGGTATGTCAGCAATTTGTAGAGCAATTTGCGCAGCGACAATTCTGAATAAGCTGGCGCATTATCGTGTGAAACAACACACATTTTTTTTTAGCCAAATGGGAGCCTGTTTCTTTACATTTCTTATCAAACCGGTCGAATAATTCATTGAAGTTCTTTACTCAACAAAGTCCGTGAGAATTGAGTTGAGTTACGATCAAAAACTACTGAGACCTTCGCTAATACAGCTTAAAAGACTGATTCGACAGCTTTCTTACACATTCAACAGTTGGAAATGGAGTAAGATCTGATACATTGGTGTATTTTGGTGTCCACATCAAACAGTGACTTTTAACTCATTATTTACAAATCTGAAGCAAAAAAAGAACCTCCTCCTTCGGTGATGGGTTGCAACCTTGAAGTAAGGCTTGTCATCAGAGCGCAGCAAAAATTCCAATTGGATAGATGCATAGATCAGTTCTTATCATATTCAAGGTTCGACCGCCGAAGGCGATATTAAAACGATCTCTCCAAGCCCACTACTTAGCATGGGGCAGCCACGTAATTTTTAACTTTTTATCATGCCCACAGTATTACTCCTTCTGTGAGAATAAAAAATTCAGAACGGATCCACTGTATTACGTCCTTTACTACCGGATCACCTAAGGTTTGGCCTCGAATATTTTTCACCAAGCTATTGTGCAAGATACTTTGTACTGCTTTGCGTAATTATTCGTCGCAGCAATTGACGTAATACCATATTCTTATTGTTATACAAAATTTCTATACACAAGGCACGAAACGGATAGCTGCCGATTATGATGTACATAAATACTTCATTACCACGATCATGATCATACTCAGGTCCATTAGTCACGAAACATTGTTTCCACCGATCAAATTGATCGCAAAGAGTCGTCATAGTATTATGCCATGAGAGCAATGAAGCTTCATATACCGGCGGGTGGCCGGCAGCTATTGCCTGCATCGCAACCAACCGAGCGTTAAAGTTCACTGCCAAGGCGGTTAAGACTAGGCCAGGAGCGACCTATGGGGTGCATGCGCGCCACATTCATATGAAGCGCATGGTTCCGGTAAATTAAGAAAAAACAACAAACCAACAGTAGCACTGAAATCTTCGCATTTCGGTGTAACGCGTCTTATTACAACTTTGCGGCTTATGACGTAACACATAATTATGGGGCAGGTATCTGTTATTATGGGTGATCACAAGCCGACGCGACGTTGCTGCTAGCCGATTGACACATGCGATTCCAAGTCAGTTTCAACCATGTGCACCAGACGCAAATAAGTCGTTCGGATACTTATTTTTGATCTTTAAAATTTCGTTGTTTTCGGTTACAGTGAGTGTATTTTAAGGAAGCATAAGATTGACACAAATAGTATGAGTGCATGGAATAAAAATAGTTTAATGGAATCAATAAAGTCTGTCAGGAGATATGACTCGTTAGTGTTCACAGGTATTGATAATTTTTAGTGACTTGTTTTCCAAAAGAGGATTCACATTTTTAGAGCCGATATGTGTACTACTGCACTTTAACAATTTCAATTAGCAATGGATGTGATAGTGCTCGGAAAGTTTTTGAAAAACTAGTCTAGAGCGTTATTATTACAAGATCAAGGCTTCTTTATGCCTCTTCTTTTTTCGTAATAGCCGAAGTTTTCATCGAATTAAAGTGTCCTCCCACAATTTCGGATTACCTAGTCACTGATGTCAATAAAATACTGGTAGAGGTGCGTTTTTGAAAACCTGAAACTTTGCAGGAGAAGTTCTGTCTCTCTTTTGAGACTTTATTTGAATTGCATTTTAATTTCATTTGAATGAAATCTAGAAAGTGAATGCTGGATCCGAACTTCTCATTCATGGTGGAATACTATATCATGACTCCTGGGCGAACTTCAGAGGTCCGATGGCTAATAAATTGTAAAGATGCTTGTTTATTTAATATTTCCTTTTTTTGTTATAAATATGTGACATTCAAATAAGATAAGTTGTACCTCGTACAATATTAGTCATTTACGTGTGGTGTAATTACCTTCTCTTGTTTCAACTCGAGAAGAATATTTTTGGTCAAAACTTGACTTTTGACGAAACCAAAAAAAATGTGTAGTAAACAATTTCAAAATTTTGTTCCAAAGTTTGTGTTATGAGTCAAATTTTTTTCGGCACATTCATTTTTAATGCAGTGTTGAATTCTAATGCATTAAGATGTATTTTTATGCGTGTACGTTTGGTCGTAACATTTTTTTTTTAACTCGCAAATTATAAACAAAAAACAATTGTCTATAGTCTAGTATATAGTCTGAAGTCTGAAGTTTTATTTTGGTGCTGGTAAAAGAATAAAAAAAAAATGATGATAAGATCCACAAAAAAAAAATATCTGTTTTATAATTAAAAATTGTTATAATATATTGCAACCAAGGCAACTCGGGATCAAAACATAAAGTGTTCTAAATTAGCCAATAAGCAAACTCACTGAAGAAAGTATTCGAAGTTTGAAGACAGAAGAAGCTAGTATCATTGATATTGTCCAAGCAGACAGCAGAGTTGTAATATGTATAATTTTCTCGACAAAAAAAACTGAATCAAAATATAATTGACCTAAAAAGCTGGGAGTCAAACAATATGAATGATTATTTCTGAGAAGAGCGCGCATTGTTAAAATACTATTTTGCGGTTGGTAAATAATTGGTGGACACTTGCTCAACTCCTTTTTATTTATTCGTGATGGCTTAACAATTTCTTGGAGTTCAGGATCCTCATTCGAACCGACTTCTTCTTCTCGTAGTGATTCGGATCGAACGAGTATCCTTTATAAAGAAGTCTCGAAGTCATAAATTGTGTTGAGGGTTTATTGCCCTGGAGTCCGCTTGTCAGTAATGAATTGCTGAAATGATTTATACTTTTATTGGAAATGTTTTTGGGGCATCGCTTGGTCGGGAAACTCGTAGAAGCTTCTTTGGAAAGGTTTATTTTTTCCTTCGATTAAACAATAACGCGCTCAAATGGCGAATGGAGCCTCAATGATGATTTTTTGAAACAAAGGATTAATTGTCTAAGTCAGATTTTAATGGCAAATACACACCAAAATGTGAGCCACGTTTTTGCGGTATAAGGCCTCCGGCCCTGGTTTCATTTAAAATGCAATAAATATTGGGTGCTTTGCCAATATTCGTGTTGCGTAGTTGATGTTCAGCACTACGGATGTGTTCTGAACATAGCTTCAAAATAGTTATGTTATTTGTTTAAAAAAAAGTTCGTTCGTTAGCGAATTTCGAAGTTTCAACTTCTGCCTAATTCGTACATAGAAATGAGTATTTAAGTTACGTGCAGCTTAAACCCATTTAGAAGTTTTCCATCAAACTTGATTTTCTCGAGCTGACAACGAAATTATTGAACAATTAAGATAATTGTAAAGACAGGGGTGACATATATTAACGATGCTTCCGCACAATGCTTGGTTCACTTGTGATGGGGCAAATTTTAAAAATGGCTCGCTCGCTAATTACAATCGATAATTATAATATTTTTTCGTGCGAAAATTAAAGATTTTCCATGTTTATTCTCGCAGTTTTTTAATTTGTTGCCTTGCTTTTAAATAGTCAGTATGTAGCTTCAAAAAATTTAATTATAAAATCAACTGAAGCTTATCAAAAAGTCTAACGATGTTGAACTTCTATTTGAGTTTACAATGAGCAAAGCTCTTCTATGTTTACATAATGTTTTGGTGTGGCACATCTTATAATGCGTCATATCGCATCTAGCTCAAAACAAACAAAATGAACATTTTCCTCCATATTCGGAAACGTTTCAAAAAATTCTTGGCTCAATAGCTCTTTGGAGATCCAGCTGTTTCTTGACTTTGATCGGAACAGAAGCTTGTATCATGATAGCTGTACTTTTTAGAGGCTTAACACTTACACACGACTGGTGGTCCCGTGAATTTGACCTCGGTTTCTCATGCTCTGGACTCCGATGTTCTAGTTACTGAGTCACCACTCTTATTTTTCAGCTACTGAAAGATGCCATGAGCCAACTAATGTATCCGGCTCTACGAAAGCTTGGTGTACATAAATAACTTCGCCTGTCTCCACTTTCTTACATCGTAAATCATTCAGTACGTCAATCGGGCTCGGGCTTAGTTTAAGTTGTTCCATTTTTCCTACCTTAAGCTAAGAACTGGGTTTTGTGTCTTCTGTTCATGGCTTAAATTCCATTTGCCTATATTTCCAGGCAAAGGCTCTTCACATCTATAGAATTCGCTAAGTAAATACCCTCTCGAGTTTTTTTCGGTTTTCTATCAAGTAAGCTATTTCGATTTCAGCCGATATTGTTGTTAGCAGCCCATATTTCACTAGTGAAGGACTTTTTAATGTTTTTATTTTTCATTTTTAATAATTTTTTATATTCACAATGCGATTAAGGATGTCACATAATACGATTTAACAAAAGCGTCGGTGTCGTGGATTAGCACCTGTCGGATCGACGGTTTAGGTAAAGAGTTAAATGCATTTTTAATAACCAATGTAACTATAGAATAAATTTTATTTGTGCTCATAAAGCCATCATGAGCTTTTGGTGACTAAGATAGAATTTTTCTGAAGTGTTATGTTGACTCAAAAACAACCCGAAAATCGTTTTTATGTTCTTGCACTCATTCTAGAATTTTTCCTGTAGTGTCTTTCACATACAATGCCTACTTATCCTACTGGTTTATTTGTTCTTAAAAACTCAACCCAATGTCTGTTTATTCCATATTATTGGAAAGGATTTTACCCTAGCGTTAGCCATACTTTTGTGATTGGGATATTATTGAGTCTTTATGCTTTATGATTTGACTGTAGTATGAATTTTATCCGGCTACTACACTTTTTGTTTTACTTTGGCAGTAATGGCTCTGTCCATAAGAATATGACAAGAGTGCAACTTTAAATTATTGCATTTTAGTTTGGAATTAATTGCTGAATGCAAACTTCTCCTCATCTCTACAGACTGTCCAGGGAAAAGCTTAAAATTGATGAACGCTAAATGGTTGCTATTTGCGTAAAAACTACTAATTTACCCGTTGATTTGCCGGAAAATTTGTCGAAAGGTCAACAAGATCAAACTATGCTTTCGGGCATGTATTTTTTCACATGTCTTCTGGCGGTTCGACATTCAACACCTCTATCCATGTTGGTAAAACGAATTCTGCATTCGTATCCTGTATATTGTATCCTTTATATTCTTTTTATTCCTTTTATCTTTGAACCCATAAACTTTTTATATCGAGGTCCAAATTCTTGCCTAATTTTTGTATATTCTTGTGTCTCCATCATGAGAAGGATTTTTTTTTGGTCATATTTATGGTGCTTATATTTTCCATTACGTGGGAGAGCATCTGATCTGAGTTGTGTACCAATTAGGCTAAGAAATTCCTTACTTTCGACTGCATATACAAGGGCAATTTGACACCTTAGTATATTAAGTGTATGCAATTGTAGGCAGCAAACTAACGATTTAGCCCGTATTTATTACAAGTGGTAATAACTCACTTCATAAATTAAAGATTTTCGTTTGAGGTGCCATGAATTTTCCAGTGAATTATCCAGTCAAAAAAAGACAGAAGTATTACGTCCATCGTTTCCGTCATTGGGAGACATTAATCTTGACTAAAATAACCTAAGTTTGGTGTTATAAGCGCCTGCATCCAAAAATTGGCTGCCAAAAAATTGAGTATTATATTTTTAAATTCCTTTTTTATAGAAGAGGAAAGAGTATTTAATTAAAATTGGATACATTAATTATAAAATAACATAATCGATGTGAGATAGGCTTCAAAATTCACACAAAAGATACACGCCATTATATTTATGGATTTTATGACTTCAAACATCCGCCTAATACTAAGATGTGAAGCTGAGACCCAAATGGGAATCCAGCGTGATCGCTTAAGCTAGTGCGTCAACTATTGTTTTTTTTCCATATATTGCCCGTGTCAGCTGACTCATCGGGAGTGCTTAAGTCTGCCGTCACAGTAACTGAATAAAACTAGTATGAGTAGGCGTACAATAGGCAAATACGAGTATGCTCAAGAACACACAATGGTCTTCAGATTTAGCTTGAGGGGTGGCTCTTATATTTGACACTCAATGGATGTAGGGTCTAGGATTTAAGAGATACTTTTCACGTGTACGTTCATATAGCTAAGTTTACACCAGTCGGTTCGGAAAATTGCAAGCGTTGGCCAAGCTCATGGGGGGATAGAAAAAATGAACGACTATGCCTCATCATTCAAAAATTTTATATAGATATTAACTTAATTTTCAGGTTGAACAAATTCCAACGTTATGATTTTTCTGGTCGATTTTCGCGTTTAATACCTTTTAGAATTCATCTATTCTAATTCAATTCTCAAATGAAAGGCATAAGTATGACTTAAGAGCAGGCTAGAAAAGTTGATTATAAGGTCTTTTCTGAAAGGATTCAGCTTCAAGAAACCATGGAAGTGTGGATTAGGGCCTGATTGTCTTGTTGTCCAATGTAGAGATCCAAAATTATTCTTTATCTTTGGAAATATTCGTTCAATGTTGTGGAAAGAAACTTCAATTTGATTGAGTCATAGTTAAACGTCTTGACCTCTTCTTTTCTGTAATCGAGGAAATAACATGGTGTTAGGGTAGTACTTCCATGTGGTTGGGTTTCGAATGAACGCAATATCCTTCTCTCAAACTTTGTGATATATATCATTGTGCTTGGAGATATGGAAAACCAAAAATTGTTCGATGAGCTGCTTGTCAATTTCTTTTCTGTATGGCGGGTTTACAAGTGCAATACGTTCTTCAAAGTATTGCACAGATGCTAAATTGAAGCGCTGGCTGAAATTTATTCGTAAATACTTATTAAATGATTTGATCTCCGCAGCCGAATCACGTTTTTATAATACACATTTGTGTATCCCGCGGACGTCTTTTCCCGGAAACTGGACCTAGACTTACGATAATATATATTTTTGTTAAGTTCGTTGATAATTTAGAGGTCAAATCTGTTCAAATCTGTTGAGTGGGCATATATTCAAAAATTTTATAAAAATATATCATATTTACGATATTTAGCCAACATTGAAGACTTTTATTTATAAGCTTGATAAATAAAGTCCTTAAGTCCTTCAAACCGTTTTTGGACTCCATCATCAAAGCGACAATAAATGGTAAATACCTTGACGAACAATTCAAGTTAGAATTCAATATCGATGGTACTCTTCGCGAGGTTTGGTTCGCCTACTACGCTGCGTTAGTAGTATGGTATGAGCAGAGGACGACCAAAAGGCGAGTTATCGCGTATGGATCTTGACTTCAAAAACTAACAAGAAGATTCATTTGAATAGGAATCCAACGAAACATGTCAGCACTTTTGCAACTGATCTGAACACCGCCAAAGTCCAACCGAATCAGCTTACGAGGACTTGACTCCCTCGATAAAGATGAAACATTAGCGTTTTTCAACACAAGGTTATTATGTGCTTTCATTTAAATTTAGTTCTTGTTTTTTTAAACATATTTATGTTAAAGATCTTTTTACATAAACAAGAGACCGTATGGTCCTCCATTGTTTAACCAACACTGAAAATCAAGAATTGTAACATATTTAAAACACAAGAGTTACGAGTTCTGCCCAAAAACCCTTCAAATTTTCCCTTATTTGCAAAAATGATGCTTATTCGAAGTTCTTCAGTTAATGTTTTAGTCCATTCCATCTTCAGGTTATAGAAACAAAAATAATTGATTCCCACATAATTCAAAATCAGCTCTGGAAATAATGTTTATTTACCATAATAACTAGCGATAAATACGCCAATTGTGAATAACAAAAGTTTGGGCACAAAAACGTTTCCAGTTCATACTTATATTTTAAGCTTAAAAATTGAGAAAGATACGCACGTTTTAAAATTATAAAATAGTATAACAATAAACGATTAATTTATATTAAAATGCATTTTTGCACTTGCGTAAGCATTCCATGCACAATTAACGTATGTTAAAATTCTCTTTTATTACACGTCATAAAATTATTTTAAGAATTATATTTTTAAACAAATTAGCATTAAATTTGCTTGTAATTGATTAGTCCTTATATCCATATCGCATATATTATTTCAAAAGTACTGTCGAATAAACGTATTGAACCTGGAATCTTACGTAATTTCAAGCTATTTTCCGTTTTTGAATGGAAGCTCTAATTATTTATTAACAGCTTTATTTTTAAATATTCGAGTTTTTCTCTGATACGGCTTTATTTATAAATGTTGGATACCTTTTGCAGCCCTTATTTGATAAGCTATACAATTTTAAAATTCATCTAATCACTTCGCATCTGCAATTATATTTGGAAAATTAATTTTTATTTTTAAAATACGTGTTTAACCAAGCTTTGCTTAGTTAAATATTTTGTTTCCGAATTGTACTCGTATACTAAGAGATAAACGCTGCACAATTTTGAAAGACGGACGTGATAATAATTGAAACTTCGCCTGTTAAACAGATCTAATAACTACTTTTGCGGGCTAAGCACACTTTATATTGGAAGCTTAATTTCATCACACTTATTTAACAAGTTAATAAAACATAAGAGCAATAATAATTACTGCTCGTTAGTTATGAATCGTGCAAGATACTTTTTAAATATAAAGGATTGCATAACATGATCATTTCTTAAACTACCGTACAAAGGTGTACTTAGCATGGGCTCAGAGATGTGCCCTTGCACCATTGTTCTCTTATGTGTCCTGCAATTGTCCCTATAAGTGATGTTTTATTTTTTCGAGCCTGTAATTTGACAAAATGTGAGACTACTGTTTCCCATTTATATTGACACCATAGTTGACAGATCTTCGTATGTCTTCTGACGACTTCTATGTTTTTGTTTTATTATAATTATTTTTAGTTACAAAAAAATATTTAAATAATCTGTGGAAAAATGTTTACACAAAATTAGCCATCTTCCTCAATGAAATCTTGTAGTGTTATTATGTGGCTTCACCAGAAACTTGACTTTCTAGGCATCTCCAAGGAAGACATTTCGCAGAAAACATACCGTGCGTCGTTTGCTGGTCGAGGACATCATTCTACAACCATTTTTGTACATTTAAGTTTGTATGATGGTTTGCAAATTGCAAAGTGGATTTATTTATTTAAGGAAGAGATGATGTGAAACGCTTTTGCATAGAATAAAAGAATTGCAAGGCAAAGAGATCCAATTCAGCGAATCGCAGGCGACGTTCTAGTTTCAATATTGTCCAAAAATGGGTGTTCGTATTACTTTTATTTTAAACAATTTGTGTTATATTATAAAAAAAACCCAGCTTACTAAACCTATACCGTCGCAAGACTTTTGGTCTTTGAAGTATTTTGGCTTTAGATGATAACTTTATCTACCTTTCGGGTCAGATAATTCTTTCGGCCCGAAGCATCTCCAAATTTAAACGAGAATGGCAACAAAGTAGAAGTAGTCTGGAAAGCCCCACTGAGATCAATTGTATCAAGAACTTAGCAAGGATTTTTCCCAGATTTGATTTGACATGAGTCTTTAGTCAAATATTTCTGATGACGGAAGGATTTCACTGCGTGTTGTCAAGTAAACAATGCCATTCTTATTGAATTCAGCATACATAATCAATTTCTATGAGTTCTATGAGGTCAATGGAAAACATTTGAATCACATTTGTAGCTTAAAAGTCTCAACAAAGTGATTACCGCTCAACATGCATCTTTAGTCACCTTGACTAAAACAGACTTTTATCCCATTTGTCAATATGGATTCAGTCCGAAAGCTAATTGTACAACGACATTGACTTAGATTTTCAAAGCAATAAAGCAGAATTTATACCAAGGTGATCAGACATTTGAATTTCCAAAGCCTTTCACTAAATAAATCTCGAAAAACTCAAAAGAGTGTTGATTGATTGATTGATACAAAAAGGCGTTCTTTAGGAAACAGTTCTTAGCCCAATATTATGCTATATGCGTGTATATCAAAACAACTAGTTTTTTAAAAATAAGTAACTATTTAATAATGCAATATTTTGTTTCTTCGCATCCAAAGAATCAGTATTTTTGCAACGAATGGAGTTTGAAGATCACCTTTTTAAAATACGGATCCATTTAGTTAAGGTCGCTGTTACTAGAGCCTTCAAGGATAACTGAAGGAATGGAGAGGGCTCCCTATTGTCGGAAATCACTTCTAGTGGGCTGACGACATTTTGATGAAAGAATAGACTTTACTTTTTCATTACTGAATAGCGAAGCCTCGTCGAACTTAAAACATGCGCTTTGTAAGGCTAAAACTTCATACTTTAGTTATTTCTTTCAAACAATACAATACTTCGGCATATCGACTGCAACTGTTACTGCTCTCATATTTCAAGCTTAGATATTCTCATCACGTAAGTTTCCATGATCATATTGAAGGCCAAACAAGGCATATGTGCAAACAATTTGTTTTATTAGCTTACAAAAAACTTGCTGTGCTTAATTCAAATATTTCATCGATAATAAATGCAATCAGACGTTGATTAAAAATACCCCCATTTTAAGTGGGCCTAAGAATCCACCAACGATAGACTTAGTTTCGAGTTTTGTTTTGTTTAAGAACCGTGTAAACGCGCTTCCACTCATGCTCAAGATCGATACACCAGAATAAAAATGAAAACAAATATTTGCAAAACATTGAACAAAATCGGTTACTTACTCACTTGACGATCGCAATGAAGATTGTAATCAGTCACGTTCCGTGATAACAATAAAAAATTAATGATAGTCCCCATCTTTTGATAAGTGAAGTGACAGAATTGACGTCATTTACATCCTGAATAACTTGGTCGCCAAAAACCACTAGAAAACAATGCAGCTCAATTTTATAAAATAACCAATGTACATTAATTACTGATTCTATATTTTTTGAAACTATAGAGTCCCCCATTCGTTTTTCATACATACAAATGACATATGAAAAATTCAATGTCAATGTGACTGCGGGAAAATCCAAGCCAAAACGTATCTTTGACAGTGACCAACATCGCTTCAGTCTATTCGAAAATATCGCAGATGATTGTGGTAGCCTAAGGCCAAACGTACATACCCAAACCTGCCTTGTTGGACTTGTGCCGCAGTTGCACGATCTGGGGAGTTTTTCTTAAACAATTTTCTCGTTTGCATTGAAATCTCTGTGCAATATTTTTCCCCAGAAATATGTACGAACGCGAATGTTAGTTTGTGTAGCGTAGTGAATGCCAATTTAAAATTTGAGCGGGTTTTCCCGATTTTCAAGCTTTTAAAAACCCCAATTGAATGAGTGATCCTCGAATGAGTTACTGGTAAGTAGCATTATGGACATACGTTCACATCCATCGTGTATCTATTACCATGGCAAAGAAGTTTTATCATTTCAATTTGGTTGATATCGGAGGAGAAAGTTGTCTTTATAGAATGGCGCCTTTTGGAAGGTTTTACAGTTTTGAATGCTTCGGTGGTCCTTATGCCTCCTTAAATCAAAGTTGCTCGAATTCCACGGGGCACCACATAATTTGATTATATACCATAAGAAACTTTTTCAGTAACGAAATCAGCCCTTCCGACAAATACGAAAAATGGCTTTTCTTCAGCGCAACAGTAGCCATTTGTTTTTGTTAAAGCTTTCAAAGGTTTTAATGTCCCAAAGAGTCTCGGAAGCTTTTTCATTCCAATGAATGAAACAAAAATTGTCGATCATTGTGCTTCCAATATTTCGGAATAATTTAAGTGACCAATGCTGTTATATACTGATTTGAATGACTCCAGTATTTGGAGATTGGAAAGGCATCTTATCCCGTTGTCCCTTTCACATGTGTGTAGTTTAGTTGGTAAAATTATCCGACCTTAATTTGTGTTATTAACAAAGCTGGAGTCGCGGGGCTTGGAGTCTTATAGTTGTATATATAGTACCATTTTAATAAGCATGTATAAGTAGGTGTCACCCGATCTTATATTTGGAAAAGTTCGACAACGTTAGGTAAGGTAGCAGTGACTGCCACTTAGGTCAACGTTTCAGCCCGTTGTAACACCAGGAAGGTTATATGGATTTACTTATTTACCTTTGTTGGGGAATGGATAGAGGACTATGAGAGGTATTCCTTCTGGGGGATGAAGAAAGGGTACGTGAAGACAACCAGTTTGATTCTCTTATGAACCGGGCGAGGTCTTTTGGATGTGCTTAAGGAAAAGGTTTAAAGAAATGGGAACCCAGATTTCTATTTCATGATTTCGCATGAACAGGGTGACGTTCTCTTCCTCTCTCTCCGACCAGCAGCTTCTATAGAAATCATTTGGTTGCATGCCCAGGGTTTCATGAGGACAGAAATGATAACGTCTAAGGAGTTGCAACATAAGTTTAAGAGCTTCCTGAGCAGAAAGCCCTTGCAGCTATTGCTCTTTAAAATTAATATTAGCCTGTGATTTCGAATTACGTTTAAATAAATAATAATAATAATAATAAGAGCTTCGTGGTTCTCTGTTTGTCAATATATTGTAAAACTGGATCCACAGCGAGCATTGTACCTGCAGGGGCTTATCTGCTTTGCAGTGTCCTTGGATTCCTATGTCCTTGCATCCAGTAAAGGTGAACCGTGAAAAAGCATTCGTTGGTATCCTTAGATTTACCGGTTACACCAGCGAGGGATTTTATGGCGGTCGGTGGAAAAAAAAATTTTTCTTTGCATAAAATGCTATTAACAAGCAGCTACTTTGCGGCCTGGTATATCGCGTTGATTTTGGTTTGTGATACACTACAGTGATCAGGAATGCGAAATTATCTCCGAGGATTGTGGAGTGACCAAAGTCAGATCTGGTACAAGGTGGAATTGTATTGAGTCTAACTACCACAAGCTTTGATTGTTGTCTTACTAGAATGTCCGAAAGAAACTGAAAAGTCCCTCAATCGAAGTTGAACGGAGAGCTCCAGTAGTGAGATAACCAGCCATCCTTCTTACCTTGTTGACTTGTTCTGGTTGGCCCCGATTTTTATGGTTTGCAACCAGACAACTGCTTCGTATAGAAAAATGGGTTCAATAACAGCTGTGTTAAGCTAGGATGTGGTGTTGGGTTACTACCACATCTTCTTTCCATAGCTTTTTTACAGCAGTGAATTGCACAAGAGGCTTTCCGTACCTTTTCGATGAGGTTCATTTTTCCAGGAGAGGTCAATGTATTTAAATTGACTCTGGACAAGAAGAGCTGTACCTGTAATTTCGGGGGATTGAAAGGACGGATCCTGGATCCTGGTAAGTTGAAACAATCAGCCAAATTAAACGAGTGTTTTTGGACGAAGCAATTGGCGCCACAAGTGCTTCCATTCCATCCTGCTTTGGTGTGGAGTGAAATTATATTAGCGTTTCAAATACATTTTCCATCAAATATGTCATGAGTCAATGGAAAACTTTTGGAAGCTCGTAAAAATGTTACAGAATTTTTTATCTCACTAAATTCCTTCAAGTTCACTATGAGACACCAAACTTTTGCTGAATATAAGGACACGTCAAATAATTGAGTCGATTTCAATTGGCAAACACATACAAATAAGCATTGACAGGTTTTCTAAGGGAAGAAGAGCCTCATTAAAGACATTAAATTCTTTCGTTTGTTTGTAATGTTTCATATATCTATCAAGGGCTTCAACCGAGAAGTTTTTCATAACAAAAATAACAAAGGTTTAAAAACAGCAAAACTTAAATACTTAAAGTTAAGCAGTGTGGAATAATCATCAACTTTAGCGGTTGACTTGACCATCCTTAAAATTTATACCGAAATAATACGAATTTTTAATTGAGATTGAGACTGTTGGCTGACAGTGTACATCGACAAAATATAACAGCTTCTTCATATTTTAACTGTCAAATTGTTTTCAACATTATCTTATTTGTTTACAAGTTAAATTAATAAATGTCAAAATTCAATCCTTCCATTCAACAAACAAACTAATTTGTTAACACCACGAGAAAAGAGAAAGGGTTATCAAACCAATATTTAAGAAACAAGTTTCGATCTTTTGTTGTGCGGTCAATATTTTAAATAATCATCGGCGAATCCATTATCCATTAGTGTCAGATCCTTATTGATCTTTTGGAAAGACTCTTGAACGTTGACTGAGCATAAGAAAACTCAAACCTGTTTCGGCGGATTCTTTCTTTCAACCTTTCGTTAAAGTACGAGTATATTAAATTTCTCGATTCTCGAATCGATTTCTTTCTTCATGTGTTCTGATGATAATAATGTAAGACTTGAAAACCTCTGATAGTGGACAAGGTTAGATTTATTTGTGCAAATAGCTTTGAAAAACCAATATTGGCACTATTACTATTTATCACAACTAAATTCTTTCAAACTCCGATACCTCTCAGAGGCATACGATGATGATAAAATTGTGACTTCTGATGTTCTGCTGGTATGATTTAAGATATTTTGATATATCCTGAATAGATTCGGTTTCAACCCTAATCATATTTGTCCGCAGCTTTCACGGAATCCGTCTCAACAATATTTCGTTGGCTTAGCTTTAATGCAAAGAGGAAGATCTTGTTTTTTTTTCCAACGCTCTTTTACAATAGTCATGCTGTCAATAGTCTAGACAAGGCCAATATGCTTGCAGCGTATTTTGCAGCCAGTTCCACACTATCTTATGGTGACTTATTTTGAGTGAGGATCAACTTCTCCATGGGCAAAATTTATATTCGCACTAGCAAAGTAAAGATCTGACAATTCTGCCGGTGCAGATGCTCTATACTTCACAGTGCTCTTGCTCTTGATTTGACCATTTCAATGGCTTCCCTTCTTTTAATAAATTGGAAAACGCTGATAAATCGTTAATTAATGAAATAATTCGAATCACCCAAACTTATTAATAACCAGCCGTATGTTTTTCTAAGTAAAAGTAACACTTGTAATCTGACTAAACAAATAAAATTGGTTTGACATTTGACAGAGTTTGGCACCCAGCACTTTTGTCGAAAATATATAAGATTGATGAGGATAAGGAACTACCTTTCGGCCAGTCTGCCATTACTGGCGGTTTGACGGAAAAGCTTTTGTGCACAGGATTGCGAATTAATTCCAGCCTTCCTTGGAAAGATCACTGCAAGGAATACGAAAAATCGGAATTGTTTCATTTTTATCATAATACTCGGGCAAAAGCTTACTGCATTACAACCCTTCAACACTTCATTCGGAACACCTACGCCAGACTTCTGAGCAAATTGAGTGAGCTACCGGTAGTGTGTTGGCCGATACTCTAGTTTGAGGGCAATCGTGTAGCCTATCAATTTTTTTTTTCGACCGACCAAACTAGTCTTCAGTGTACAGGTATTAATGAGAGATTCGATACAGAAATTAAATTTAATTTGATTTAATTTGATTATATTTTATGATTAATTCTCTAAAGTTTATTATGGTTAAGCCTTTGCGCAATTTTTCATTTCTTTTAAGAAATACATGACAGTAACCCGAATATTCGTTTAACAAAAAAAAAATAAAATTGCGGATCCTGTATATAAATACTTGTACATCGCATAGTGCCTCTTGGCTGCCAGTTCACAACACCAAAACGGGGAATAACACGTCCAGTAACTTTTTTCTGCAATTACACCAAAACATTTTTGTGAGATATGACACCGTCTTATTGTAGACACATCCATATCTTCGATATGATTTCAAAAACATTAAGGCACCATAAGACCAAATGCCACACCATGCAATGAATTTTTTTTTTTTGCAATTGTCTCTCGACGGCTTAATGTGTATTTTTACTTCTCCATTTGCGAAAGTTTTATTTTTAACATATCAAGTAAATCAAAAATAAGGTTCATTGGTTAAGAAAATATCCATCAAAACGATGAGGCTTAATGACCCAACCGGCTAATGGTCTACACATTTCGTGGTCAATTGGCTTCAATTCTCGGGTAAGTTAAACTTAGTTTCATTGCAGATTCAAATCCAGAGGTAGAATAAATTCCCTAAGACAAACTAAATACTGTGCAGATTTGGTCCTTCTTTAACACTTCAACTTACGGTAGCCATATTTTCGAAAGACTGGCACTTCGTTTGTGGATGTGCCCTAAGATATCTGAAATGTTTCTTATAGTACACTGAGGTGTATACTCTTGTCGACCATAATCTGAACGTTATGCACGAAACGTAATAAGTTGTTTATAGACATGATAAATGAACGATCCATATTGTAGAATGACAAAAATTAAAAGCTTGACGTTTGTGATTGAAACAGGGATATTAATTCCGGACCAACATCGCAAAATTATAGAAAAAAGTGTTTGCAATTGCAACTAACTCGTTAAAAATCTAGCTTCCGGGAGGGACTTGTTGGCTGAGTGCTGTGATTGAGTATCGCTTAGGCTGTAAACTAATCAAAGGTTGTTAGCACAAAATCATAATTCACCCTGCAATTGATTGGGTTGGAGAGATATATAGACCATTTATCGACTTGTTTACTGTTTTTTAAAATACAGTGCAGTCTGCCTAAAAAACGGCTTATCTTGACAGTTAGTTACTCATAAGTAAGAAAGAAAAAAAAACCCTTGAACTTAAATATAATCACTGTTCAAGTGCTTTGGATTAAATTTTAATTGAAATTCAGTACAATAAAACGATTCCTCGAAAGTTGTTCTTCACGACAGAGCAAATCACTCCTGCGATAAAACAGAAAAAATATAATAATTTTATCAATTTTTTTTCCCACCGCGAAAAAGATACATAAAACTGTTACAAGTAAGAGCTATTTAAACCTATCTAAAGATAAAAGCGAGCCTCAACTTATTGCCACCGCCGCACGCCGAGTGTCGAACACTATAGTTTGCGGTTTTCCAGGCATCTGTCATCAACAGACATCAACTTCAAGTGACAAATATGTACTCACCTTTTCACAAAAAGTAAAAAAAAAAAACACAAATCAACAAATTCACCGCTTAAAAGTACCCGAGATACTGTGAAACAACTCCTTAAACTTTTTTTTTTTTATTGTTATTATTATTTTTTGTTCACTTCATTCATATCTTGCGCCGATTCGTAATCGGACGAGCGAATTGGATTATATACCAAGCGGTAGTCGTCTTTGGTCATTCAGTATTCGGAAACTCGGCGCACAGCCAACAGACTCCAGCGACAAAGATACAAAAGTAAAATAAACGTATTTTTTTTATATCAAACAGCGAGCGCAACGAACGACGCGACGCGACGATCGTGTATCTTGGTTCTGGATCATAATCACAAATTTGAGATAAAATAAAACCGGGTTTTGATATTAGTTTTGAACGTATTAAGCCGATCTCGATTCTCAAATGTTGCACCAGTTTCCGAAATATTTCATTTCTTGAAACTTAACGAATTTACCTAAATAAAAATAAAAAACAAAATATATTAACTCGTTATTTTGTTTAAACAATTCAAATAAATAATTCATAAAGAGAATCAAGTACAAAACTGGAATTTTCAAAAACAAAAATAGTACCTGCCAAAATATTGTCAACCATATCAAATTTTGTGCGCGAATGTATATTCTTAAATTTATTTCGTTTTGTTAAAATCATTCAACGTAAAAAAAGTAATTATTGTTTTTTTTTTGTTTACTTAACAAAGTAATATGCCATTCATTCTATCTGCAATCAATCACTATTGTTGTTTTTTTTTTTTGGTTTACGCGTGAGTTTTACAAAACATTTTCTTTAAATTTTTGTGGCATAAAAAATATACATAAATATTGAACCCGGTAACTGAGGGCCACAATCAATATGCAACAACAGACGCATCGCATTTGCATTGCACTCGTATAACGTGACCAATCAAAGTGAAGGCTTCCAAAATGAAAATGTAATATTCAAATTATGTTTGAGTTAAAAATTTGATGTGACAGTGATTTTTGAAAAAAGAAAAAAGCCTTGAAATAAAAAGATAGAGTTAATCTTTAGTTTAGAAAAAAGTTGAAAATATTTTGGAATACACTTTGAGGTAACTATTTGCATTATGTGACTGTCGATATGACATACAAGTATACAGGCATAATTTTGACTCTTCTTTGATCATGCCAAAGAGTTTCCTAGTTGATTTTCCCCGCTGCGCCGTTTGAATGTCGGAGTGTATCTATCTATAGAAACATAGCTGAGATGCACTTGACTTTCATCTTTTTTATTAGTTTTAATTGGTTTGAGGTGGATCAGTGCAGATCTTTGAAGACATTTATGAGAGCGTTGCGTTAGAAATGTAGTTCTCTTAATATCTGTATAAATATTCAATTTTTTTTTGATTTTATGGTATTTCTTATCATAAAAAAAACTAGCATCTGCTGTCGAAAATAAACGAGTTTGGAAGACTTGACAAGGTGGCGGTGGGCTCGATAGTTACCATGGCCCAGAAACTTTCTATATTCTTTTTGTACCAATACATTTTGCATGTTACCATGCCCGTAGTACGACTTAGACTTATGGCATATGTTAAAGTGTATTTACAATTGTCTGAGGATGAAATGCGGTTTACGTAAAGATCAATAGCTGGTTGGCTATCAATTCAAATCATCTCTTGATTGCACGGGTATACCGGTCAAGTGAACTTAGTGTCGTACCGGTTAGTTACGTATTCAAGTTTTAGTGCCTGTTGTCAATAAATTTCTTTTAACTTGTCTTGCTTTCGAAGATCGCCATTATTTTTGCATATTTTCTCGGCAATTGTTTACTTTATTTAAATTATTATTTCGCAAAGTACTTTCATCGGTCAAAGAAAAAAAAACGCAAGTTCAACTAAATTTTATTTTATTTTTAACATTTTCTTCGATGCCTTGGGCTAAGTGAAAATTAAGTCTTAGTATTACGCGAAAGTTTTGGACGATTCCGTAGTTGTGCATCATACTCAAAGTATTGACAGAAAGGAAGTTCTTGGTTCATTTAGATAAAGCTGTATGCATCCTTAAACAACGCTGGTAGACAGAAATATTGTTCCTTTAAATTGATTCCATTTCATGCTTATAATTTAAAGTCTGTTTCTTCCGGTTATCACTTTTGAAAACTCAGTAAAATGTCATTATTTAGAACTGAAAACCATTCGAGTAATCATCTGATTCGAATATAGGTTGTAATACCGACCGGTGGATATCAGATAGAAGTGAGGAAAACTTCTTCTCCCTTTTTCTGGAGGATATTTAAATTTACTTAATATTCTCAAGAAAAAAAAAAACAAATTTGAAGTTCAATTTACTGGTTCGCATTACGAATGCGTAGGTCAGTTTAAAGCCCTTTGTTATTCTGGCTAGAGAGAAGATCTAATCTTCTCACACGTTTGCTCATAAGACAGTGTACCCACAAGATGGAAAGAGCATATTTAGTGTCTAAAAAATAGCATTTGATTCTTAAAAATAGACAATGTTAATTGGGTTCGATATCTAATATATCCATCGCCGAGGTGATATCCGTTTGGTGTGAAGCAATTCGATAAAGATAATTGTGCATCCGGTTAGTTCATCTGCTTCATAATTTTCATAGATGCTCCTATATATTTACGTAGAGTAATTCGAATAGCTGGGATGATGTAAGCATAATTTTCTTCACGGTGATTTTTTTTTTAATTTTAAAGATCACGTACTTTTCACCCATGCAGGTTACGCTTAGTGAGATCACATTGCGTTTCACTAACACAATCTTTGTCTGATATTTGGCCAGATGGCCAAAGTTCACAAGCCACATCGGTCTCAATTCGATCTCTGTATGGCATAAAACTAAGATTTTCCGGTAGCTCATTTAAAAACTTAAATTAAATACTCTTAACAGGTAATGTTTCTAAGAGAAACTTCTCCCAAATACCAAGCCTTCGTATTACACCTTCTATTTAATAACAAAAGCCGTTCTTTTAATTTTTGCTCAAGAAGATTGAATGAAATTGTCTTCTATTTCCTGGAGTCCCATTGTGTTTATACCACTAATACTTGATACCAAAGGCGATTGTTGTGACAGAGCATAACAGAGATGCTTCGCACCAGACTAGTGAAAAACTGTAAGGCTTGTGAGGTGATAGTTTAAAATGCATCCTCAATATTCAGAGACTTGAACGTATTTTTTGTGCGTTGCGTATATGGGAAAGTTGCGAGTTGAAAAAACGAGATTTTAATTCAATGATTCTTTTAAGGGCCTTCAGCAGGAAGATTCGACACCCTGTAAGGTAACCCATTGATGACGTTCTTCTATTGAAAACAGCGCAAAAAGAATCTCCTCAGTCTTTTAACCGTAAATATTAGCAGTCTTTTGAACTTCCCTCAAAATTGAAGCCACTCTAGAAGTAAACAAAAACGATTTTATTTTTTATTTGTCTGAATGAACTCAATTATGATTAAAGTAAGACTAAAAAATGTATTCTCATTGTAACTTGGAATTAAGTAAGCACATTTGCAAACCTACTGCTCTAAGAAGCCTTTTAAGTTTGATTTTTATTTTAGCTAGAAAAGATAATGTAAGATATATAGCGGAATATGCCTTTACTAAATAAATATATGGTAACATTGAGCGGCAAATTTTTATAATAAAAAAAACAAACGTCTGAGTTAAATGTTTCTATAAAAAATTAGCACCCTTTGATTGACCACCCCAGTCAATGGTTTATACATATTGACAGGTATCCTCAGTCTATCATACCGCGAAAGCCAAAGAATATTAAATTCATAGAAATCCAGTTTACTTAAATATCTCCATGACATCCATCAGCAATAAACGGTTTTTTTTTCTACTTGCCCACATATTTAATTGCCATCTCCATCCAAACTTGTGTTTATTTTTGCAGTTGTCAAATTATTTTAGCAAATACTAAATATAATCTGTCATATAATAAAGTCATATAGAGTGACGTCTTGCCACCTAAAGTTGACCAGGTGTACGAATATGTCGATGGCGGCGCCTGCTTTATTTGATGCGGATACGTTTAGAACCAATTTTTGAATCAGTCAAGAGAGGATGTCACCTGGATGTGCTAATCAATTCATTCTGGTCGAATACATTTCCAATCAATCAATTCAATTTCAAAAGCAAGAACGATAATAAAACACAGAAATTAAACAATATGACAGTAATGACGCACATCGCTTCTCTGTTCGGTTTTAAATTATCATCGAAAGTGTGGTTGGAAACGGAAATGAAGCGATGTGAGACGTGTTGCGATCTGATCACATCGCTGCGTTGGTTGAAAACTAATGCATCTAGAATTTTATCAGTCCAAAAAAGTGTTGCAAAAGTTGAAATTAATTATTTGGCAACGTTTTTGAAGTAAGAAATCATGTTTCGATGAAGTCTGCATACAGATCTGATTTGATGTTTCCGTTTTTAAATATCTAAATGTTTTCTTTAATTTTTGATTGCCTCGTCAAGGCTGGCCTTGCCATAAGTTCAAGACAAAAAAACTTAAACTATAAAGACATTTTTTTAGTTGAAGAAAGGGCCTTATCTCTGACTGCTTTGTCAACATGAGAATAATGTTAAACATAATTAGCTGTTTTTTTTTATGTAAGTCTATTGATGATACATGTATGTCCTACTTTGTTCACTTAAAAGACAATCCTTTGTGTTCATAAGAAGCAGAAGAATACTTATTGGCTATCATAAACATGTTAATGGAATCCCCTGAGAGCTCGTCTACTTAATGACTCAAATATATTAATTACATATAAATTTTCTTCAAGAGACAATCTGTTTTCTGATGAAAATTGAAATATTACACTTTTTGAGATAAGCGCTTTCAAAAAGATTTCCGCGGCAGATCGACAACTTTATAGTGTAGCGAGATTCTTAAAGATTTTTTTACGTCTTCTGTAAGAATGTAGAACTCGCACAAAGAAAAAGTATTTAAACAGGTGTTTCTTATGTGTTTTCAGTATTCGAAATAATGCTATATTTGCTTTTGACCGTTTCGTACACAAATGATGAAGCTAGGTCCTGACTTCCGAAAATACTGACGTCATTTGCACATGTTAGGGCCTTTTTAATGCATTTTTGTATGGCGTCGCTAACATGCTTCCTATGAGGAATTACCCGTAAAGAATTTCCATCTACAAGGTTCTATTGTTATTTCGTATTCGGGAAAACTAACTTCTCCTTGAGAGGAATGATTTTATGGTCAAGGACTCCAATCAGAGGACCACCTTTTATTTTATTAAAATTCTACAATGCAAAATGCCTAGGTTTATTTTGAGAATAGATTGGTGAAGCTTGCGAGAGCTTGTTATCAATCCTATAAAGGTTGACATTTGATGGCCTACCGTTTCAGCTGTTTCCGATAAATTATCTCGCATAGATAACATTAGGCTTTGTTTTAAGTACTTCCAAGCCCTTTATGCCTTAGCTTTGATCTGTTTCTAAAAAATAAACTAATAATTTCGTAGCAAACATCCCAGTTAGTATAATTCTGTATTATTTATCAAAATATTTTTTCAAGTTGAAAGAGATGCGACACTTCGAAGAATGACAGTCAAGGTTAGGAAGAAAATTACATTCGTTGAGTGAGATGTTTGTTATGACTACTGTCCTTTGTGAAATAATACAACTTGCACGAAATTAGATTTCCATAAGCTGATATCAACAATTTCCTTATTGCTTATTTTACGTTTTCTAGAATTAATTAATTATTTCTGCAGTCACGTTCAAGTCGATGAGTGTTTAATAGGTACAATTTGACGTTCAAATGTATGTACAACTGTTCATGTTTTGAATGTGAATTCGAAATAAACTGGTGTAAATGTTCAAGTTAATGAACACATCCCAGCCTTCAGAATATCAGCCTTGGAACAATTATGTTTTAGATACCAGATTTAAAAACCGTGGATTTGGTGCTCGGCACAGTGAGGGAGCGTTCCTGAAATATAGTACGACGCATATTTTGTTGACGCTTATGTTAGACAGTGAATTATTGAAATTTGAATTTCTTTATTGTTGGTTTCTGCAGGTATATATCTGGGTTATTTCTAGTCTAAAAAAACTTTTAGTCCTTATCCATGGATTTTTTTCTCTGGATTCCCCATTGTATCTCTTTGACCGCATTCATTTCTGCATATTTTGTAAGTTTCATAGACTAGATCAATATTCAGCGTTTGCTAAGAAGATTATTGAGGGGTGCCATGTGGATTCCACAATATAAAAAACTGACTGTGAGCAGGGATATGGTCATTGCATTCCATTGTCTTTTATTTACATAATTTCATTTTTATTGCAAAGGAAGCTACAATAGCTCAGATGCTGCATTAATTTTGGTGTGTTTTTTTTTAAATCACTTGCAGACAATCGATTGTTTAAACGGCTTACAGCAATTTACATATTTGGCGAAGCCTAAACTTTATAAACCATACTTTACTTAAATTATTATGTAATCAAGATACTTTGAATAACATTCAAAATGCCCTTTTTCAACCAAATATAAAAAAATTAAACTATAAAACTAACCGAACACCCAATGCCGTCGAAACAAACTATCTTAGTAACAGAATTGCCCCAAAGACCTCCATCGCTCGATCTGCATAGTAACTCTGATAACCACAAAGTCACCGCAATCTTTCCCACATCTTGCATTGAGCTTCATCTCCCAATTTAAACTTTTCCAAAATGCTCCCAACATTTCGACTCAGCGAAAGACAATACCCTCATTAATCACGATAACCTCCCGCATACTGTCAAATTGTTCCAATTCAAAAAAAAATACCTCGCCATTAAACTTTTAATGATTCACTTTTCCTGCCGAGTGACCGACATCCTTGGCTTTGCTAAAACTCACTGCCTTCCCCCTTTTCAATCTGGTTCAAAATTCAACAGAGTGGTTTTCTGTTTTCCTATATAACAGCGTTTTATACCTAAGCTCGCTGGAAAAAAAAACCAAACTCCATTTAATGTATCTGTATCTCATTTCTCACTAATTTATGCAAAGCGTTTAAAAAATCGCTCGCGTGCGAGACGAAAAAAAAACACAATGAAACAGAGTACTCATCGACAATCACCCATTAAGGTGCCTCCATAGAGATCAAAACTACGTCAGACACACAGGCAGTCATCAGGTTCAGGTTCACACTAATCTATATGTCCACTCGGGCGTATGTGGTATATAAATCGCCGAAAGGCAGCTTTAATAGTTTGGCACGTGCTGTTGGTATGGCAATGAAATTATGTGAACAGTCAGATACATTCGAGTGTATTCAAATGCTTGTTGCAATAGAAACGTGGTGTATCTGCGGTTAAATTGTACGCTCAAGAGGTACACACGATGCGAAATTGCAATTTCACAGTCTGCGGTACCTCGATCGGTGTAAATATTTGAACATTGTTGGTGTTTATTGGAGTTGGGTTAAGTACGCGTTGCATTCGGCTTATCTAATTATTTGTATAGAATTATACATTTTAATTGGCGATTTTGAGTTCAAAAGATTTATCTTTTACAGCTTTACGGTGTGAAAACATTTTTATAGTGGATCTTATTCTTTCGCCCTTTATTATCAGAAACTTTTTCCATGCATTTTATAATAGCAATAACTAGGTTTATTCGGGAAATTTGTACCTTTAAGCCGCCAGTGGGTTGTGATGTAGAAATCTGGTGTTGTCGGTTATGGCTTTGTAAAATTTCTTCTTACTTTGAATCGATTAGATAAGAAATGTTTATGTTTATTTGTTCTTTGTCATCGAATTGTAAAATGGAAAATTACGAACTAACGTTTGTTGAAGATTCGAGGACAGGAAGTCCTCGTACCTATACTATTTTTCACGAGGTACAAAATGTTATTCATATCTAAAGATAGATAGATAAGACAGAAAGAGATCGATAACACAATAAATTTGGAACTTTTATGAAGACTTAATAAAGACACCCTGATAGTCTTTGGCTCAGTTGTTGGTGCAACGGACTCATGAATATAAAGTTTAAGGTTTAGTCTGACTGTTGATCCAACTCTTATTCTTCGTGCGGAAAGCATTTTATGTTCGGCCGCAAATATTGAATTTAAACCTCAGCTTCCAAACCTCTGTCGCGACACAAATTTCCAATTTTTTTTTTGAAGATATCGGCTCATGAGCATGTAAGTTGATCCATTGAAGGGGTGAGTCTTTTCTACCTTATTCAGGTCCATTCCGAAAAAAAATATTAAATTTGAAGTCAACATTCTCCACCCGAAATGTTGATTCAAGTCATTAAAGTGCAATTCTTATATCCTTCTGGCATACTTTCCCTCCAAATAATCTGGTTCCTCTGAGCTGCCTGCAATGTCCTATTTTTTGACTTGATTCTTTGACTACAATCCATCAAAATACGTTTTAAACTAAAATTAATTAAATCCGGAAACAGAGCTTCTTTAATGCTTTTCTTCCATACATAAATGTCAAAAAAAGAACCTTTATGTTGGTTATCTTGTGGAATCTGCGAGGTTCTGAAATTTCCGAAACCCAAAAAAAAACCTGCAAAACACCTCCAATGGCCAAAACCGAGCAATAAAAATGCCGCCCTGCTCGCAGAAACTTCTGTAAAAGCTACTCTATTGCAGTTATTGAGAATTGTTTGGAATGAAAATGCTCTTTTCGGCACCCTGTTGTATATTTATAAACTATCAGCATATTGGATCACGATCCCGTTCAAGTCACCAACGCATTTTGTTCGGTGGATGATATTGTTATAAAAGCTTATGAGGATTTTTAAGAACGTCTTCACTTTAGAAAATCCAAATCAGCATCCTTTGCCTTAATTTGATTAATTCGGAGACATTTGTTGGGTAAACCGTAAACCCTGTTTATAATTCGAATTCGCCGACATTCTTATTTAATTTTGAAAATAATTTAAATATATCCTTGAACTTCAAATCTTGCAAACTCCAATGCCTTTTCTTACAATTATCCATCGAATAGTATTGAACAGAAATAATCTCATGCCCAGGAAATGCAAAGCATTCGATACTCGTATCTTTTGGACAAGATTAAATTTAAATTAACCAGTTTACTATTCATTTTTATTCATCAATTTATTTATTTATTTGATTCTCAATTAAACTGCACGTTCCGCTTTTTATACAAACTTGTGTTCGTAATGATTTTTTTTCGCAAATTTAAAGGTCACGTTAGGTACTATGAAAAGATACAGTCACACCTAAATGTCAATATCCGCAATTTAATTGCTCCGTCAAGAAGATTAGTAAAAATAAAAACTCACCAAAAATAAATCAAACAAACATCTGATTTTAATTGTCCCAATGAGAGAAGACGGGAGTTTCATTATGAAAGAAAATTAGGGTAACTTAATTGCCTAGTAAAATAAATGAGCTGTTTTTCAACCAAAGTGATCAACAATCATTCGTGTGTCTACACGTTAATTGTTTCGAATCTGGATTTCAGACTCATTTTTATTTTTTGGGCACAGATTTACTTTTTGCTGATTAACGAGCATCGCTTGAATCTAAAATAATGTAATAAACTACTGTATATTCCTGATTAAAAGCACAGATAGAACGGATATGCCTATGTATACACCTCTGCTCTCGACAATTTCTGTATCTGAATCACGGCATGGCTTTTTTGCCGATTAAGATCGGGTCTTGCGCTCGATGTTGAACAGGAATTAAATATATCAAGTTGTTAAACAGTCTGCAATCTTATTGCAATTAAATAAATTTCATACACGAAAAACCTTTTCTTGGCTTATGAGTACTTAAAAATTTACAGTGCCCTATGGACAGGTAAAGCGATCGAAGTCAAATAGCTGGGTCTTAACTTGAAATAATATTCGGCTTCAACTATCACCCACTGAAAGATTGGTTGATACACCGATCTTAAAGCGACGATACTTTTGAAGTTATTCGAGCTATAGAACTTTTTTTATTGTAAAGCTTGGCATGAATAAAATCACAATTATAATCAAGTCAAGCTGGAAATTTGAGATTTGAAATGTAAAAAGTTCATCTGTTAAATAACAGGTTATCGAACAGAAATTTGTAATTTCCTTTATTGACATTTATTTAAAATAAAGGTTTCGAGTGAAAAAAGTTAACCAAAGAAGCTGATATCATAATTTTTAGGCGAAGCCAAGATAAACTAGAGCCTTGAAATTTCTTTTACATTTTTGGTGTTTTACAGAAATTTCATTAACAGGACATTATTCATAAAAGTACTGGAAGTAGTGAGTACAATGGACGAAAAAATGACCTTATCGATTTAGTTTAAATGTGATGCCCTATAAAACTCTACGGACATAAAATTTTGCCAATTGGGCGATTTGAACAAGCCGTTTGGATCGCTAACTTAGAGTTTCTTCAATAAATACTTTTCGGCCCACCCTGTAAAGTTTTCAAGAACACGAGAAAAAGCAAGCTCAACTGATCGATTATGAGTTTTAACCCGATAGCCACGAAAGAAGTGGCTGAGTGCTGATTTTTTACTATGATTTTTTCAGAAGATACTGTTCAATAGATACAAATTTTGTGTAACCGAAAGTATGAGTTTCCTTTCGCTAATTCATTTTTTTTACGTGACGTATTTAAAGTAATTTTTAATGCCTTTTTGAGTTATTTCTGATGAGGAAAATGCAAGGTACACATCAGGTTCAGTTGAACATCTGTAAGAGATATGACGTTTGTACAACGAAATCTTTCGAAGTTAAATTTCTTTTTCTTTGGAAAAATAAGTGCCCTCTATAATATCAAATTTAATTGCATTCGGACCATTTAATGAGAGAGTCGTACTCGCTTTACTTATATTGCCTTTGGTAATGAGAGCCATTTTTTCCGTAATGTTGGTCTTAACAGACTGAACAAAAAACAAAAGTTTTCCGGTAAATGCTTTTAATTATAAACAAGATGCTCTGTAATTTACTGACAATAAACTGTTTTTTTTTACAAAAAATGTTTCATAAAGAACGCATTGCCTTAAATATGCAAACTTCATTTTAAGAAGTTTATTTTTGGGAAATTTGTTATCTTCGGATATGACTTTACTCCTTGCTAATTTTTTAACGACTTTTGATTAATGGATTCAATGTTTTCATTGTAATATTAATTTTGATTTTAGCCTCATGAAGTTGTTAAACGAAAATAATAACTGACCTACAACCAATCTCTTGTTACAAGTAGTCTTTGCGTTGTTGAGAGACAGGCCCAACTCTTGTGGGTAGAGAAGGCAGCATGAGTCCTTGAAGCGGTTAATTTTATTTTCTTATTGTTGAATTACATTAAGAGCAGTGTTTTTTTTTTTGTTTGTTAACTCCTTTTCACAAAATTTTTAGTAAATTTCTTAACCAGAAACAAGATAAACGTTTGAATAAAAGATTAACATTTTGGTAAATAGACAACTTGAAATTGACTCGCATTTCATATGTTAGATTCTAAAAATATTTGAGATATTTTACAAGAATTAATTATTTTCTGTACGCAGAAAAGGTAGAGGCCAAAAAATTGGGGACCGGAAACATCCAAAAGTCTTTTGTTAGAGACGTTATGCCGAAAGTAGGAATGAGCCATGCACATGCTCGTAGGTATTTCCTTCCAAAAATTCTATATTTCTCCATAAAAGATGGGCTTATGTTCCACCATACCTGATTCGCATAAGTCAAAATTGAAAGAGCATAAGCTTGGTAGCAAATTTCCTTCACATTTGAGCGACATAAACCCTGCCATATATAAAATGATAATTGAGAATTCCGATTTATTATTTATGTTCCTTTTTTATGTCGTAATTTGAACTTTATATCAATAAGAGCTTTAATCCAGGCTGGCTATGTTGCGTTCATTTTATAAAAGATGTTAAACTTTGCACTTTATCTTAGTTAGTTTTTCATCAACTGGGGGAAACTGCATTTCAGACAATAAACAGTAAAACAGATAACTATACGATTTTATGACTGACAATTCCACTGTGGGACTTAACATGTCACGGAAGGTCTCAAATTTGGTCTGTTTGCCTTACGGCAGAAAGCACCTGCTGGTCATGGCCACTTCAATGCTTAAAGTCGATTGCAAGTCAAGAGTTTGATCGGCTTTTATAGAATAAAGTTAATAGAGTGATATTATTGATTTTTTCAAGAATAAACATTTGCGTGTTTTTATGCAACCTTGAACGATTTGTACCTTGGCCTCATTGTATCTCAAATTAAACATAACTACGTTTTTATTTCCAAACTAATTTCTGGATTGAGTTGAAACTTTTACTTGCTATTATGCAACGTCAATTATTTGATAAAGGGGGATTTTATTGGACAAGATATTAAACTAAAATAAATAAAACTATTTTTCTTGTAGTTGTTCGTTAGGAACGTCGAGTACCTTTTTATAGGCATCCAAAAGCCACAGCTCAACTGACCAAATACGTACAAAACTAAACCGATACGCAAATTGGTCAGCTATTCGTAGTTCCAATTACAATTAATATTCGTGTTTCGATTGCGTTATGGGTAGCGCGTCAAAGCATTTCAAAGGCCAATGCCTTGAGAATCATAAAGTAAGCAATTACAACTCATTTTGTGTAGTAATAACTTTCCACCGCTATGTAATGCATAATCAATGAACTTATTGGTGGATAAACAAAACAAATACTTTGGCACCGAACTTGAATATCATTTTCGTCCTCGATAAGTGAAATAATAAGACAATAACCCAAGCGGAAAGCCACTTAGTGACCTTAGCTGTTGAAAAAAGTTCCGCCTAAATAGATACACCAAATGCAGCTGACGAATATCTGTCTATACTTTCAAGGTTCGCAATTTAAATGCAATTAAAAAAGAAAGAATCGCCAGTACTTAGTTGTAGAATAAAGACTTACAAAAGCAGGAACTCAAATGAGAATCTTATAACCGTGTTTATAGAGCGTACAAAATTAATTTCCAACTGTACCGGAAAAACTTATCAATTGAAAAAAGTTTCCCTTTTGTTTTATGCCGCAACTAAAATTTACTCGCGAAAAATATTGTTCTTACATACAGAGGCTGTTGCATAATGTCCCCAACTAGGCAAAGATAAAAGAAACAAAGTATGCTCGCAGAGTTTATTCAACGCTATCCGATGATTGATTAGGAGCTCTGATTTTGGTTAGGCTTTTGTGAATGAACTTTAGATGCTGATATTGAACTCGAAATGGGGGTCATAAAACCAATTGTCTGTTGTTAAGGTTGGATTTGTTCAATGTTAAACCTTTTATTATGAAATTGTCGCAGAAAGCGAAATTTCTATACTTCGAATAAATTGACAATGCACACAGCGGTATTGTGGGAAAAATGTCTGCTTTTACAAGGTCTATTTGTGTTAACAATAAAAAAAACAGTGAACAGCGGAAGCAAATAAAGCAATTAAGGATAATTGATGGGAATTTTCCAAAATTGCATCACATTGCATATGTGGTACATTTGCTTTGATAGTAGACAATAAATAAAATCAACAAATCTTATGTATCTTCTTGTGTTGATTTCTTAAATCCTATTCATTGTTCTACTCAATCACGTGCTAGACTATTACATTCTGAACCTATGAACTTAATTTGTTTTTCTAAAAAAAAGTTATCTTATCAGAATCTTAAATCTTCAGATACTAAAGAAACAAAAAAAAACAATTTTTGTGCGACTCTCATTTTCTTAACTTTGTATATTCCCAAACGTTTGTCCTTCCACTTGAAAATTTCCAAGATTATATTTAGTATTATAAGAATAATGGTCTCTTATGATTTAAATCTAAGCAATTGTACTTTGTTAAGCTTATCTTGGAAAAGATTCAGATTCTGCACATGTTACCGCTTATCTGGTGCACCTTATCGGCCGTATGATTTTATTATGTATCAGTGATTGTTGGATATGGATTTTTGTTGAGTGTTTTGTCAATTAAAAATCTAAATAGATGGCGTTTAGTGAGTTGAACATACAAAGATTACACATTCAATATATTTAATTCGGTGTGAGAATATGCGCGTTAATGAATTATGGATATAAGTATAACCGATAGATAATGATTTGATACAAAGCCATAAAATCAGACATTTAAATGCTTCAGTTTTGCTAACAAAACAAGCTTAACATAAAGTTTTATCTAGATTGTATTCTAATTATTAGAATATTAGATAAAAAAAACATAATTCTTAATAATATAATTCGCCTTGTTTCCAAAAGGTAAATGTGAGAGTTGTGGCATATGAAGAATGATGATTCGCATCGGTAACATTAGTGATGAAATTAAACGAAGGATCTGTCTTAACATCCGCTAATTAAACTTAGCCCTTTTTCGAACGACTTTATACAAGACCGTAATCACCCTGATCATGTCATGTGCTTGAGAAAAATGGACCCTATCAAAAACTGATAAAAATGTTCACGGTAGTTTTGAAAAAAAAAAGTCTTTTGTGGATTTCCTTGGGGTAGATAGAATGTGTAGAAGAAAGTTAAAAGTTGATGTGCATTCGATCGATGTGTCCGAGCAATCGTAGCTTTGCCTTTCGGACTAAGTCAATATCATTGTAAAGCTCATAGAGCTCGCGATTGAAGCTCCATTCGCCTTTTCAGAAACATCCGAAATACAATTAATTAGGATGAGTCTTCGTCAGATTCCACCAAAGTGTACCTTGAGAAGTTCATAAAATCTTGTACTACCTCAATATTATAGCTTGTATAAAGGACATAATTTATTTGAAAACCAACTCTTCTGGATTCAGGCTTTCACACAATTCTTTGGATGGGATCTCTTAAGGAACATTTAGAAAAATATGCCTCGGTAGTTGTTGCAGACATAGGATGTGAAGAAACGCTGATTTCGGGAATAAATGAGGAATCATTTGACTTTTTTTATGTCAAAATTTGAAAACCTACTTTTCCAAGTCCGAACTTCTTTTCTCGTATAACGTACCTGTTTCTAAGAGATACATATAACTATGTAATTGTATTTCTTGTGTAACAAAAACTGTAAGAGTCATCATCAATCATCTTTAAAAAAAGGGTTTCCTAACAGATTTTGGGAGCTTTGATAAGAAATAGTGTCACAGGAGATTGCGATAATTTTGAAATATAAATGTCAAAACAAACCTCCTGGATAGAAAAAAAATTTACAGGTTGATGTCTCATTTTAAAATAATCGACACTATCTTTCTCAACAATAACAATATCTTTGACAGTTAGATATATGATGAATGTGATTTCCACTTTAAAATTGATGGAAGTACACAACATCAAATTTCGTGGCGCCTTATCTTAGACGCATTTTTGGCCTTGGCCTCCGATACGCCCTTGGTCTGATTTTCTGACATAAGAGTATGATTGCCTTAAGAATATTACTTACGAATTCATGCCGTATAAAATGGGTTTTTTTCTACTTATTTAAATTAATACAAATGAAATTCTTAAATTTAAATATTTCGTTAATTAATCCAGTCACATAATGCATTTATTTAGCAAACGGTCAAAAGAAAACTTCTTAGTGATTGATTTCAGATACAGGTCAATTAACATGTCATGGTTGATCATGAAATATTCCAATTATCTTAAAAACAAAAAACAAAAACAAAATATTCAACTTTTTTACAGCCATCTCAACGGTCCGGTGACTAAAGCTCTTTGATTATTCTCACCACCAAATAAGCACTACTTACTAAAGACGGAAAAATGTAAACCAAAATAGAAAGTCTTCAAACTCTACTCAACAGTTGTTTCCCAGTATTTAATTGCATATTAATTAATTCAATAAAGCATAAAGAGAAATAAATTATTGTGTGATATATTAATAACGTTAAAAATTTATAGTTTACTAATATTTTTCCAAAACCTTATTAATTGGAATTTTTTTCTTAAAAATTTATACGATTTGCCAATATTCTTTTAAGTCAACTTAATTTTAAATCTGTTTCGTCAAGCCCTCTATCAAAATTTATATTTCATTGTAAAAAATTATATTATGATATTTATGTAAAAACTTAATGATTATATCTTAAAATTCCACTAAAGATGTTGTTTTGTCAATACGCCGACTTAAATTTCATAAGAAATTAAAACAAAAACTAGTAAGAAAACAAAACCCAGTCAAAACAAAAAATTTCCTTATTTACTTAGTTAGCATTTTGCCCCCCCCCCCCTTAACTAAAATTCTTTCAAAACTTAGAATTGGTATAATCATAGTATTAACTTATTCATATTTATTATAAAAAAAAATTGTTTATAACAAAAAAAAAACAAAAAAACACCAAAATGAATCATAAAAGTCCATATACTGAGAATGATATTAACGGTAGTAATAATTTCCTAAATAGCTGCGATAGTAGTAGTAAAAATACAGATATACACACAATCAAAATAAATGACACACATTTTAACACAAATAATAATAATAACAACAATAGCGGAGTTTCACCAGGACACTACAACACACAGGATGACAAATATAAATTATTTACTATTTATGGAAATGGTGAGTTTAATTTATTTCCAATTAATTTCTAATTTCTCTTATAAATCCCTTTTCTCTTACACACATAAATATTTTATTAAACTTCGATTTTCTTTTTTGATATTCTTGTTATTTTACACTTTTTTATTTGTTTGTAAGATGAAAGGCGATGCGATTGTATAAATATTTATTTATTTATATTTTTGGTGTGACGGTGGTATGGTTTCTGGAATGTTTGATTGCAAATAGTTTTTGACTTTTGATTCTCATTTGCAAAATCAGAAAATTGGAAGCTTAAAGTTAATGTTAAGGTTAGAATAAAAATAAAAATCAAAGCAATTTTTTATGATTCTGAAAATTGCGAAAAATCAATGAGGGGTCTGGGCTAATCATAGCTCAAAGAAATTTAAGTATAACTATCAGTAAGCTATCTCGAGATCCTCTAGTCGCTGGAAGGATAGAGTATTCTTCCTTCATGTACATATCAGAATGGACGGACTATTTTCTCCTCGTTTCTGAAGCTTCTGTAAGTCATTTTTGGATTTCCCCAAGATAATTTCGCATGGATTCTGACAGAAACATGACTGGTTTAAATGCTTGATGCGAGTCCAAAATCATTTCGACTTTGTTCAGTAAGATCACTTGATCTTTTTTCATCGATAGTGAACACAATATTATTACTGTAATACATACAAAATTTCCTTCCCATTTCTCTCCAACAGATGACCATTTCTCCAAAAAAAAATTTTATCACACATAATTGAATTTGCTTTTTGTTACAGTGAAATGCTTGTCGATGTCGCCCCCAAGACTACTTCAAAACCATTAAGATTTATTTGAACTTTGCTTTGTCTTCTTGATTTGTTGCTTAGTTTTGAAAAGCTTAAGGCTAATTCTTGACCGTTATTCGCAAAAATATGTTCACACTTAAATCGAGCTTAATTAACATAAATTGCTTTGCTTCATTCTAATTGCCTTATGATTTATTTGAGTGTTTCCGTAAAAAATGTTGAATAAGAAGACCTAAGCTCGAAAACTGTTTTCAAGTATGCATGAATCAATCGAGAGTGCTTTATTTATAAACTCTGACTTCATTCACTAGATTTTTGGTGTGCTTCTAGGTTTTCTCCGCTTGAAAGTCATTTTTTTATCTTCTACTCTTAACTCAAGCCTTGTTGAAAAAAAGATCAGTTTTACAACTGGTTGTTGGTTACTTAGAAATCAAAACAGTGGAAATGTTTCAAGAGTTGTCTGACGAGTGATTTTATGAAATTGCACATGATTATAATGATTTTGGTTAATTTTTACACTACATAACAACACATTCTGGCAATACACTTTTTTAAAACGAGAAGGCTTTTTAGTGTTATAAATATATTTCCAAAATTAGTTATAATAAATTAAAAACTGTTCTACAGTTTAATTATAATTTTAGTAAAATAGGCTATGGTCCTGACGAAAGGTGCCTCTTATTCAATATAGAGGCTATATTCAAGATGCACAGATCATGGTACATGAGCAGTTTAATACATCATGGGTTCAAACATAACAAATCAAAATGGCACTTTTTGTCACGAACAGAGGGGAATAATATGGAAAAATATGCCAAGGAGTCTTTGATCAAAATAACTAGGATAAACCGGTCTAAAGCCACGAAATTGAAGTTTATAGCTGATTGCATTGAATACACACCGTTGCGAGTTAGTTATTGAATAAATTTCATTACATTATGTGATACCGATATAATACAATCGGCATATAATTTAAGCAAGCGACTTTTCGAAAACGTTGATCCAAATAGCATTAATTGTTCTTACCGAATACTTATTGACAGAAATGTTCACAAATTATTTCCAAAGATAAACCCTCCAAACATTGATGTAGAATTTAAGTATTGCCAACAAAACGATGCCAGAATGATGGATGGATGGACAATACTGTCCACAAAGGAACTGTTCTCCCAAGTATACTTCATTTCTATCCAGGTAAATCAAATTTTACATTTTTGTGCTACCCGGAATTTAAAGCTTAAGAATATTATGAAAACGACTTGATCGACTTAATAAGCGGTTTTCTAGATTTTGAAATAGATTTTTAATGCTCCAATAAAATATGCTTCTTGACGGCTATTGATATTTCAAACAGGTAAATCACAACCTCCTTAAATTATTGAAGTAAGAAGTAAAAAGGTTACTTTTAGGATTTTTTTCAATGTTGTTTTCAAATATTGCTGATGCTATTGCGAAGTAGTAGCTTATTTCATGAATTATTTGGGCAAATAGTCTAAAGCTCTTTCGAAAATCAGTTTTCAAGATCTTCACTAAACTGATTATGAAAAGTCTACATTTTATTTTTTACTCAATTCAGTTCTTACTGAATATTACAATACGCGGATTACCACTTATTTCTCTAATAAAGAATGTTTTTCAAAGCAACGGTCTGTGTAATCGCTATTTAGATGAATTTACCGGCTACGTTCATTTTCCGCATAGCATTTGCAGTTTGAATATCAAGAGCAAGTATTTTTGCTTTTTTTTAAAATTTGTGAGTTAGTAACTTTCTAATAAAAAGAAATGCAAAACGGCGCTTTTTGGTAGCTCCTCCGAACATTCCTAATTATTCTTCTTCAGCAAGGATTTTTGGATTTTATTTTGAATTAAATTAAACTAAACCTTAAGTTCTCCGACTTTTTCGTTCATCCTTTTTGAAGAAGTTTTGGGTCAATTCTTTATCAATATAAGAAGAAATCTTTTCAAATACCAAAGTGATCTTTTTGATTTGCCTGTAAGCTCCGCAACTCGAGAAGTCATCTTAAATTTTTAAACATATTCTTCCGATAAAGTATCAACTCATAAGAGTATTACATAATGTCTGTTTATCGAAAAAGTGAAGATGTCGTCGATGTTTGCCAATATATATACTACACAATTGTGTCACACAGTAGCCTCCTTAAAAAGACACAAAACCAAATGGCAATGCCCGATTCAATGCAAACATTCATACTTGTCTGCAATCACTGAATAAAGAACAAATATTCAGTACTCGTATGTTTTTCCAAGCTTTGTCTTCCAAAATATTTGCCCTAACATTTTTGAACACATATTGAATATAGATAGTTATAACTTCCCTACACAAATGACATTAGAGAGTCTACCAGTAGCTCACGTCTCAGTGCCTACTAACAGCTCTGCGATAAAGCATCGATATATTTGATTTCGAGTTAAGTTAAACAAAATGAGTATCGATAAAGTGCGTGCTCTGTCGAATGATTTAATCAATGAGTTGGCAAAAACTCAAAACAGTTGTGAAACAACACGCAACGAAATACCATCTTGTTCTTCAAAAAATTTATCAACAAGTTTCGGTATGATAAAATTCAAATTTTCAATGATTTCGGCACTTTTTATTTAACTTAGGTATTTTTTCGAACCGAATTCAATCTTTGAAGTGGTCATTCAAACACTATGCGTTAGAGTATTTCTGTACTTTTTTTTAATTATATTGAATCCATTTGGGTAATAAGCAAAAATTGTGACGAGTGAATAAGTTTATTATAAATTATTATTGAAGCAAATAAATCGATTGATTTTCTTAAACGACAAAAAAAAAATCAGCTTTATTTTATTGCAAGTCGCAGGTCTCTTAATCAAATGCACTTCTGCTAGGCACACAACAACGTAAACTCATATACTCACACCTTCTATTTACAAATGTGCATTTACTTCGAATTAGTAGTACCTTCGGTCAGCTGTCATACTTGCTTGCTTACTCTTCGATTAGATTTAAATCAAAAGTTTGTCTAGCATTCAACAGGTAAACATAAATTGTGTTATTTAAACGACCCCATGTCTGCTGATAAAACAGTCATAAATATTTTTGATCGGCCGGCCTTTGTAAAAAACAAACTTAAGTACGCAGCCACACTTTGCACACCAGCGCTATCTCTATGAAATTAATCATGCTGCTCTTGTATGATATCAGCTACATTTGAGGCCATTATTTCAAATCTTAAGTTAGGTTGTATAGTCAAACACTTTTGTGACTTTTTTCCAAAATGCGAAACCAGTCGAAATCCAAATTTTGCAAAAATCAAAACACAAATGTGATCCCCACTTTTTTTTTAATTTTAAATTATGTCCTAGACAGCCTTATAATTGTAGATCTTACGCGGGTAATGTATCAGGGTAAAGAAAATGCCGAGACCGTCAGCGTCAAAAAAAAATAAATTATTTCATTGTGCTCCCGAAATTTGGCTTAATAATAAATTGAAGGAGGTAAAGGAATGCAGTTAAATGCAAGAAACTTGTAGAAAGTCGGAAATATATTTGCCTTTTATGAAAACTTTTCGAGCGATGAACGACACAACTGAAACAGTTCTCCGGGATCTCGAATTCAGGCATCGCGTTGTAGAGTTCGAAGTGATTTATACTGCCATATGCGGCTTTGAAGACATTGGTCTTATCCATGATTTAGGACAGTGTGAAAATATGGTCTATCGTTGGTTTTGGATTTTTGTTGAGGAGTAGAGAGTAGGCATGCTTTCATCCTCCAAAACTTAGCAGATGGTCTGGTACATGATTCCAAATAGACCATGGTCTCTACATTGAGAAAGTTCAGACAGCAATGTGTCCGAACCCGCGGTCTTGTTATTCTTCAAGATGTTGATAGACGCTCCGACTACGATGGGTGGGGGAACTATTTCGTCCACCATGTTTGGGTTCTCATCTCTTGCCCCATCACAGTATCTTTGTCATGCCGATGAACCCGCTGCTGAAAATGCCGCCTAAATATAGTATATCTCCAATTCCCTGTGGATCGGTAACACGATCACCATCCTCATTTTTAAGAGCTTGAGTGCCGGTTATATAGCCTGCTATATCTTTCTATATCCTTGAGCTGCAAGACTACGAGGGCTCTTTTCTTTTGTTTGCAATTGATTTTTTTCTTCTCTCCTACTCGGAGGTCTCGGCTACTTTCTGTAAAACAGCGCGGAATTGTTCCCACATATTGTTGACTTTTGTTGTTGCCCTTTTTCACTCAAGGTGATTATGGCAAAATGTTTAACTCCACTCTGTTTTGCTTGAGCCAACTCTTAATTTAAACGTTTTAGGACGAACTAGAGAGGAAAGAATACGCAACCTACTCATTAAGATAAATTTCGGAAAAGGTATTCCATCGGCTTATGACTTGTTTCCTGTCCTTTTCCTGAGAACTCTTCCATCGCTTTGAGAGATAATAATGTCTTCAAGAGCCTGAAAAGGATGGATCAATAAGTTTAAAATGTAGATGCAAGAAACCTTATGAGTAGCAGTGTATTTGATAAAGACTCTTAATTTTCTCCCACACTACTGTATGCACTCATGTTACGGAACTGAAATTCAACCATTCTATTTGGATATACTCCCAGACATAAGGCAGAGACACAGATGTGTGATATTTAGCAACAAATTTTATTCAAATTTTATCAATTTAGCAAGTCTTTATTATCTATTTATTGAGCTTTTTTTTTGTGAATAAGTTCTTATGTATCTATAAGCTTTTTTTGTGTAAAATCTGTATCTACAATTGATTATTGATTTTGTATTTGAATTCAATTGAAAGTGGACTATGTTTGAGTTTATCTTGTGATCGATCGTGCGTTTCATTTCGTTTGTTTGGGGCTTTACTGTTGGATTTTGTTTAATGCATTTGTTAACACGTTTACTATAACTACTCTAATTCGAAATGTTCAATATATTCGCATTTCTATCGTGTTTTCTATCAATCTTTTTTACCATTTTTGCTTTTTATGCATTTATCCTGCATGCTTTTTTTGCTAACATAAACTTGTATATACATATATACAATGCTATTTTTTTTTTATTTTGGACGATAAATTAATTTTATAATATTTTTCATTGATTTTAGACACCGACAATGACAAATTGTCCGGTTTACAACATTCGACAACTGGTTCACTAAGCTCAATCATCACGACGTCAATAGCATCATCAGAACCTGATCCAGGATCGGATAGGGGCGGTGCAGGTGGTGGTAATGATGGTGGTGGCGGTAGTGCAGGCGTGCCGGGTAGCGCCGATGAGAAATTAGCCTTAAATCGTCCTGGTGTGAAGCAAGAAAAGTGGACAACCATACTGGTGCAGGTGTCGATACCATTCTTTTTGGCTGGTATCGGTACTATCGGGGCCGGCATTATATTGGGTAGAGTTGAGGTAAGACATTTTATTTAATATAATATAGCCACATTTAACTGAAATTTACCGCTGCAAACGACTTATAGCATTTCCTATTAAAGGTGTTAAAATATTTTTCAAATAATCAAATTATCAATCCAATAAACGATTTTAGTATGACAATTAGCAGATCTGTTGTCTTAGGTAGCTGTGTAATTGCCGGAACTATTATTTGGCGCGATAATAATTGCTTTGGAATACTTGTTAATTATTTTATTGACAACTTGCAAGTTAATTATTCTAGAGATTATTGGAATCAGTAATGTGTAATTTGAGTAACTTTCCATTTTGGTGGATACCTACTAATGTCTATTGAAGGATGTGTGAAATTGTTATACTCGCAAATATTGAAGAGATAATTGTGATTAATTGAAATTGTGTTCTTTATAGATTACAAAGAAATACTTAATTTAATTGCGTTATACTGTTAGTCATAAAAGGGTGTTTATCAAGCTTGATTCGTTTAAGTTGCAGTGCTTTTTATATTTAATTTCCTGAAAAAAAATTGGTATTGTCAATTCCACTTGGAACTCGGGCACAATACTATCTTAAGGATAATAAATCTCGAAATATTGATTCACATTATATACTTTACGAAAAATTTACAGTATAAACTTTTTGATCATCAGGGATAAGCCGAAAATATAGATTGTCTATCTTTGCTTCAAATGCTCCCTCAACACTAATCTTTGAAGTCATAGGCTCGAACACCTTTAAAGACTATAGCCGTAATGGCCATAAGGCCACCGTCAAAGGCAAAAATGTTCTTTTTGCCCATTCTTATCCTATCCCTCATTTACTTATTTGTCACGGATTTAAGCCTTATTGTAAATTTGAAAGTGGAAATAAACTTTTCTATGTCCGTGGTACATTCCGTTTTCCAGAGGCTTAAAAACTTAAAACGGTTTCCTTAGTAGACGTTTAATAGTTATCACAGATGGAACCTTTCGAAAAGAAGATGATTTTTTTTGTGCATTGCGATAAATGTCTTATATCATGATTAACAAAATCTTTAAATCACCTCACGGTATAAAAATGTCAACCAAAATAAAAAACTTAGAACGTAAATCAAAAAGATAACCGTCTTATAATATTACTCTGATAATTTGTACGTGCACTTTCGAAAAAAAAAATTAATCGTATTTATTTTGACATAATTATTGTTTATTAACTCATTACGAATTAACTGTCAATGTGGGCAGTTCAATGACACACATTTTGTAGCTATGGCACAGTTTTTTGGACTGTATTTAAAAAAGTCATAAAAATTTTGAGCTTATCGAGGAAAGTACCACCCTCCCCCCATAACACAAATTACTTGATTCTGTTTTGATAATTGCAAATAATTGAAAAACAAAAAAAAACATTGATCGAATCTCCTAAATCAGTTTTGGAATTAACAGCGTTTAATGAATATTGTTATTGCAATCAATTAAAAGATACTTGTGCGATAAGCTTCTTGGGATTGTTTGATAATAGAACGAAATCTTTCTGCTTACGTTTACTTTCTTTATTCTTCTGTATTCATTGTTAGAAATCAATGAGTCACAGATGTGGAAAAAATTTGGAAGACGAAATTAGGACATGGCATAAGCCGACGTGCTGCCCACTGAAATGTTCCAGTTTTTCATCTTCTATTGAACACATATATACTTGTCTCCAAATCTTTATCAACAGCGTCTGTTGAAGTCAAGTGACGATCACCCTGTGATGCACATGTTAAAAGCATTAACCTTTGATTTACAAGTTCAAAAAATTATCACGAAGGCAAATGCCGCAATAAAATTTGTCTCAATTTCCATAAGGCAAAAGCAAAACTGAATAACAATAAACAATTTATTATTTAATGAAAAAGCTATTTTCAGACTAACTATGTCTTACGTGTCACCTTTATGGGGTAAATGTGCAATAGCATATGCAACGAGAAATACTTTAAGTTTACCAAAGTGCTCACACTTTCTCCTAAATACTTTTTTTCTTTTAGTTTTGAAGCTGTTTATTGAAAGAACAATATTTTTAATTTAAATACTTTTAAAGATTAAATAGTAATCTTTTACTTGAAATTTCGATTTAAGTATCTAAAATTATATATTTAATTTAATAAAAACACGAAGGGTTCCATACCACAGAGTAATATTGAACACTACATATTTTCTAAAAATATTTTGGAAAAAACGACAAATAAAATCAGGTTTTTTGGTTAAGCCTTAAACAAACACCGGTAATGCCATATTTCCTTTAAAGTGACACTTTATTGTTGCCATAAAATATTAAAACATTTCATACATATCTTTGAAGTCAGTATACATTCTTCATTAAAAATAACGACAGTTTGATGGATAATTACATATAAATCGCCATCCTTTGCAATTGAATCAGCATGTTAATATACCTCAAAGAAATAAATGTCCAAACATTCCTTAGGCTCGATACCAATTTACATCATTAATCAAAAAATAAATTTTGTCTTTTTTGTTTCTCTTACTTTGTATTCCAAAAAAACAGAAATGACACACAATAAGTAAACCATTTTTTTCTATAAAAATAAGATTACAAGGCTTGTGTCTATCTTTTTCTCCCAGTTCAGTTGTTCGTCCTTTAAGTTTAAAGTATAGGATGTAAGGTCCTTGTCAGCTGTAAAATAAGCTTACATGCACGATTTTCGTGATTTTGTTTTATAATTTTGAACAGCAAGAAAACCTGGTGCTAATGGCTGTTGTTCAGCAGTCAATAAATGAAGCCAACAATAAAAAAAAACTACTAAAAAGAAACAGGGATTACGGACACTCCCGAGCGACAAGTAAATACTATAGAATGTGAAATGCCAATTGTGTTCCTTCATTTTAAGGGGATACTGCATAATGAGCTCTGGTTAAAAGGTCAAACTATCAATAAAACCCCAGAGCTGAATGCAGTCTGCTTGGAGGCGCGCGCTTTTTTCGAATTTCTGGTCAGAATCAAATCTTTAATGATGTCGTCTCCTCTACATTCACCAAACGTATCCCCGCGTGAGATAAAGTATTTCCGTCCCGAAAATATAGAAAACCTCAAATTTCGCAATATGTGAAGGAACTTGTCCATTTAGAAATATTTGATGTCCGAGAATGAATACAAGATGCTTATATAATTGCTTGTGCAAACCATTGAATAATAGAATCAATATATTTAATTTTTCTAGAAGTGTTTTTTCTTTGTTTAAAAATACAAAATTTATAGAATTAGAATTATTGTACATCAAAGACATTCCTAAAACATCAGACAAAAGTAGCTTATGAAGAAAATTTCTCTGTGAGGCTCTAAAATCAAATAATCATGATGTGCACATGCTTTGGCCCAAATCGCGACTTGGAAAGCCTTCTACTTTGGGACATTTTCTTTCTTTAAAATCATATCGCACAATGTTAATCGGAGAGCCTTAGTTTAACCGATAGCTCATTTGAAGGCAGATCATTAAGCGGTCTTGGAGTTTTAATGAAAGATATTTGCTCTCAGTTCTCCCTATAGAAACTATAGAAATTCAACAATTCTCGAAAAATCTGGTCCCGACCATCGGCAAGGTACAAGTTTATGTGTTAAGCAATCCACTACTGTATAGTAAATGTTGTAGGACATTCTTACCAATAGATGGATCTTAGCGAATCATGTGACATCTTTCGTACATTGCAATTATTAAAAGATCAGCAATAGCGTCTGTCTCATTCGCCAATTTTTCACCAATGCCCAATTTATATTTATTTTAACGGGTTTTGCCATGACAAAGAGACTGCAACCAATTAGCACCTTTAATGTTATGTTTTATAATGTATTTTTGCTGGTGTTTTTGAAACGTATTTCCAGCGGGTTGTTATCTTTAAAGTTTTTGCCACCTTTTTCAATTGACTTATCAAAATCACTTCATGTGTGTTTCAAGCTTTACCTTTTTGAAGAAAGGGTAAATCGGATAAGGTTTAAATACCAGAGATAAAACGTGATTGTGTAGATCCTTGTTCGTTGATTGATCAATCAGTGAAATTATTTATCGATAGCTTCATATATAGCAAGGCAAACTAGCAAATACGCCTCAATATTGGAAGCGTGTTTTCCAAATATCTCTCTACATTTCGAGATGCTATCTTTAGAAAGTACCCGGAGATAAAATCATTGATTCTAGAGCTGTGATCTGCACAAACATATTATTGGATTTTCCAGTAAGATCGAATCTAAAGATTAACTTTTCTACTTCTAAACGACGTCACTATAACATGGGTACCATGGGTACCGGGGCACGAAGTTGTAACGGGGAATGAAAAAGCTGACGAACTGGCTAGAAAAGGAGCAGGAAATAGCCAACGAAACCCTGTGAGGGTCATAGGTGTCCTGCTGACAACTATTAAAAGAGATATAAACGAATGGGCAATCCAGAAATTCAAAAATCACTGGATCAACTTACAACGTGTAGAATAGCAAATCGGTTATAGGGCAACCCACCAACAAGACAGCGAAACGGACTCTGCACTCCAGCAAAAGGAATCTAAGGCTAATGTTGGGATTGGTAACAGGGCACATTATCCTAAATCTCCACTTTCAAAGACTCGGACTAGCAGAAATCTCAACATGCCAAAGCTGTCAGGAAGAAGAGGAAGACCTGGAGCACTTCCTTTGCCACCGTTCACTGGGTTTAGCTCTGATATCGGATCTCGCGCACCTCAAAGAAATAAGGATCAATGGCTTACCCTTACAATTCAAGCCCCACAAGACAATATCAGCCGTGAAGTTGCACTCGAACGTTCTCAAATTAGGCGTCTATAGTGTGTTGGGAGGAAAGAGTTAAATTCATTGTTTTTCAGAATCTTTGATTAAAATATAGAAATAGTATTGTAGTTTGTTTTTCAATTGATATTAAACTTGAAAAATGGTCGACGGATACCATTTATAATTAAAAAATTCTATAAGCAAAAAAATATTTAACATGCAAATAGATAATTCTTAAAAACTTGTAATTAATCAAAAAAAAATGTTATTTAATTACAGAAATGGAAAGTGTTCAGATCAGTCACCGAACTGTTCATCCTAGTTCCCGCTCTTCTCGGCTTAAAGGGAAACTTAGATATGTGCCTAGCTTCTCGACTCTCAACCCAAGCAAACCTCGGCAATATGACATCACGCAGGGAAGTGATCAAGATGATTGTTGGCAATATAGCCTTAGTGCAAGTCCAAGCGATAGTTGCGTCCTTTTTAGTATCATTATTCGCCATCTCAGTTGGTGCCGCAATGGATGGACATTTCGATTATTCTCACACAATGCTCCTGATAGCGGCAAGCATGTTTACCGCGACATCATCCTGCTTTGTGTTAGGTAAGCTCCCTTTGCCATTCAATTTAAATATTCAATTATTCATTAAGCTTCTTGAATAGATTTCGTATTAGTGGCTGTGGTTTTATTGTCCCAAAAGTTCCGGTTGAATCCGGATAATTTGGCAACTCCTTTGGCGGCGTCAATTGGTGATGTAGTTTCCATAAGTGTACTCTCGTTTATAGCATCCATTCTCTTTGACAACCTGGGTAAGTTGATCCTTACACTCGAAAACACAGACAGATTTTTAAGTTTGTATTCGATTGCAGAAACCCACCTATGGATTACTTTTTTGGTGATTGCAGTTTACCTCTGCCTTTTGCCAATTTGGGTGATAATTGTTTATAAAAATAAGTATACTCGTCCTGTTTTAACGAATGGCTGGATTCCTGTACTCTCAGCGCTGTGTATAAGTGGGTAAGTGCTTAGCAAACAATTATTTAATTATTTATAGACGAAATTTGAACTTGTTTGTTGTGGGTTTGTTAGCTTGATCAGAACCTAAAAATAACCACGGATCTGGCCACACTTATATCTTAAAACGTTCTGTTTTTTTGTCGACGAAACTCCCATCAATTCAACTGTCTCAATTGATAGATTTACAAAAAACGAAAACATGTTTATTCATTGTGCGGATTTAAATAAATATTCCACTGGTTAAAAGGCTTTCCAGTTTTGGGCTTCGGAAAGATGAATGACTTTTGCAGAATGAAAGAGCCCGAATGACGTCAGAATTAACAAATAGTCAGATCGATTAGTCGCTTAAGAGTGTACTTGAAATGATGATATCCGGTCAATAGGACTTGAAGAAATATTCATTTATGAATGCTTAATTTGTTTTGAGTGTTGTCTTAGCTGAAAATTGAAGGGTTCTTCAACTGGAAGCTACTTGAGCTGGTTACAGGATTAGGCAGTCATGCGTTAACCACATGAAGCATAAACAATCGGTTCGCAATATATCGTGGATACTGTTAGGCTTTGCTACTACAGTTTGATGATGGAGATGAAGTTAATATCCAACTTCTAGGTAACGAAGATTTTTAGATCTTTCTCAGTTATTCTAGTTAATAAAAGACATTTGCTGGTTCAATGTTGAGTCCGGTCTTATTTTGAACCCAGCAGAACTATAATGCACCACTTATTCTAGCATAGCCAGTCTTTTACGAACTGTTGTTGTTGTTGACTTCTTAGTGCTCTCACAAAAAGTATTCCAAAGGATTCAAATAAAATAAACCAGTCGTTCAATTCTTGAGAATATTCGGACACCAAAGATTTATAGGAGTGGTTAAGACGAATTATAAAATCGGGAACAATTTGCCTGTAGCACTCCATCTTCAAGGCAGGATATTGTCAGGTTTCGAGAGTCTTGTGAGAATAGGCTCACTTCTCAGCTTAACCGCTGAAAATGTACTTGTATTGATAGTAAAAATCTGTGTTTTCCTATTAGGCTGACAATTAAGCGTTGTTTACCATCGCATTTCTAAGAAAAGTATCTGTCTAATTCATGAAAACTGAAATTACTTTTGATCACATTGTCTTGGGTTAATTAATAATGACAACTTTATTTTGCAAGTTATAACGATTCGTTTTTTTTTCTGCAGATTTGGTGGTCTGGTTCTGGATGCTTCTGTGGATGTCTTCAATGGTTTTGTTGTGTTCCAACCGATTATTAATGGAATTGGTGGTAACTTGGTTTCAGTTCAAGCCAGTAAGATCTCTACTATGCTACATCAAAGTTCTATTATTGGCATTATCCCACCACACGCCAAGATTTTCGAATGGCCATGGAAGGCGCTCTTCAAAGGAGGTGAGTTCATCGCTCACGTTTGCGTGTACGAACTTTTTCAAATGCTAATAAAAATAACAATTACAGTGCCTTACGCCAGATCGGCTAGAATCCTTCTTATGCTCTCCGTTCCCGGTCAAGTATGTTTCATATTTGCGGCTGATTATATCCACATGTCTCAGTCAACGATAACATTTGCATTTGTCATGGCATACCTAACTGCGAGCTTAATACAGGTAAGTTTTCAAACTCTATCCATAATCCTTGGAAACGTCTTATGTTTTTGGTTTTTGTATTTTAGGTGATGTTCCTTCTGTATTTAGCGCACATAATCATCCATGCCATGTGGAAATGGAAAATCGACCCCGACAATTCTGCTATCCCATACTTAACAGCCCTGGGTGATCTCTTTGGATCAAGCTTGCTGGCGCTCGCCTTCTTATTCCTTGTGTCAATTGGAAAAGAATATGGCGCAGATACAGGCATGATCGACGCACCTAACTAGGAGGGTCAGTTCTCCTTTTCCCTCAAACCTATTAACTCCTCATGATAAGTACCTAAAAATAGTAACCAAAAACAAAATACGAAAAATTCTAGTTTCTAAACAAAAAAAAAAATTACAAGTTGAGCGAGATTCTATTATCTACACCAACACAAACAATTAAACAAAAAACAAAATTTAAACTAGTAAACAATTAGCAAACTAGAAAATTTATGAGTGTATTAAGAGATCAATAGTTAGAGAATGAGAGAAATCGACGTAAGCAGGGAAAAAATTAATCCTAAAAAAAAACTGAAATAAATAGGGTCCCTATTTTTACATAGGATTCTTGAGAACAGATTTTTCTCCTTTTTTTCAAAAAAAGTATTACCGAGAACAATAATTAAAGGCAAACAATTAGACTTATTATGGAACGCGTCAGCCGTTTATTTTAGTTAAAATTTACATAAAAAAAAAAAAATTCGCAACTGATGAGTGTTTAATCAACATTGTTACAGGAAACTGATAAAAGCATCTTTAAAATTATTTGTGTACATTTTTCTTAAGTTTAATTTCAAAATATGTTGTATATAAGCAAACCGAGGCAGTAATTTGTTATAATGTCTTCATTTCTCTTTATTTTTCAGAAATAAATCTGATAAAAAAAAAACTGAAATAGATAAATTCTAATGCGATTTCAGATAGTATTATTAAATTAAATTATTATTATTGATTTGGCTTGATTTTTACAAGCCGATGATAGTTAGATTTTAATTTTATGCTTTTAATTATTTGTATATATTTAAATATTATTTGGTTATTTTATTGATTTCTTAAAAAGATTGTAAAGATTATAGGCTTAAGAACAAACAATAAACAAACAAGGTGTTAACTGAAGAATGATTGTAAATAGGATCGTATACATAAATATATATACATACATTCATATATGCAACTGTCCCATATTTTTCACACTCCCATTCCCTTTGTCGCCTCCCATTTGATATTAAAAGAAAAAAATGAAAGTTAACTTTTTTGTGCAAACAGAGAGCTTTTTTGTTCACTCTGTTTTGTATTTTGAAAAATTGTATAGAGATGAAAATATAAGATGAAAATGATAATTGAGTAAAAACAAATTGGAGAATGTATTAGGGCATATTAAATTAAAGAAAAAAAAAAAAAAACAAATAATAAACAATAAGTAAAGTGAAGGACTTGTGATCGATATTAATTATGTTATTGTTGATAAAATAAAAATAAAAAAAACTTAAAATAAAATAATTTATAGAATGAAATCGATTTTGTTTTATTAATTTGTCTTACGTTTTAAAGATCTTACAAAATAAAAATACCTTCGGCAAATTATACACAATTTACTTAATTTGACGACTATCAGTCCATTGGAAATGCAGTCACAACCAACAAGTCACTCTTCTAAGCTCAATGCTTAACTAGAAGTGTACTGAGGTTGCAAAGGTTCCTTTTCTCTTCACGAGTTGTTCTGAATATTCTGGCAAGACATTTTCCCTGCCGCGCTGACACTCTGGTGTAGATTGACATACTCTTCGGGCAATGGCGTTGATGTTCTTCAGCTCGGGAAATCTTAGCCACATGTGCCATTGTACGCAGAACATTCAGTGCAACGAAGAAGGCCGTGCTTATACTTATACATACGATAAAGTCTGTGTTCAATATCTGCTCAGTAGTACATTCGGACAAAAGGCATTATTGCACAAGTGCCTTCTTAGCCTCAAGTTATGGCCATAGGAGAGAGTGGCCCATCGGTTGATGTAACTGAAAGATCAAAATACTTGAGATGGCTTAGTTATTAAATTATGATATTTTAACTTTTTGAAACAGCACGAGCACTTTTAAGTTATCCAAATGGTTAATCCATGTGCTTCGACGTTCCTAGCTGATATCGATATACTATTATGCGAAAACGAACGTATTAATAACTTTCCTGTTTTTTTTTTCCATCAGTACTCGTGTAAACAAATGGTTTTCCCAATTTATACGGAACACTTCCAAAGATTTTTCTTGCGACTTATTGATGATAAATGATAAGTTAATTAAAATGCTTTGCAGATGATTCACCACCTCATCCTGATTCGTGATGGTGTCCACTGATTTAAATGTGGATAAAGGACCTTGTATTTCTTTAAGAGTAGCCTTGTTAAGATCTCTGAGATCTTTGATCTTTCCGGTCAATATTTTTTTTTCGACGTTTTGTTCCGTCATAATGAACAATAAAAAAAACACCAACTTAATGCATGGTGATAAGAACTAATTAAATTGGTAAGCTTACCGAGTTTGTTGGTGTTTGCAAGGGAATCGAAATCTTGACAGGAATAAATACAAACAAAAGCCGGAAAAATCTTCGAGACTAGATTTTCTTGATGGACAAACTATTTACATACCTACAAGTTTGTATGGAACTTTCGTTGCGCGAGTCTGACTCGCGATTGGCTTGCTTTTTATTGTAGCTGCGGACCACAAAAGAGGATTACTGTAGGGGGAGTGATTATTTTGTATCCATTGCTGGGATTCTGAATTCTATACACCGTAAATAAAAATATGGACACAATCAATATGTTATAATGCATGTACTCAATACACTTTTTTCTTCCACAGAACGTAATAAATGTTTAGTAATTCGAGTCGAGTACGGCAGCGTTATTTTTTTTTAGAAAAATAAGTAAATATTGAATAGTTAAGGTTAAATTAAACATCAAATTTTCAATGCAGCTCGTAAGATACAAAATTATGATATTCCGTAAGGTTTTAATAGTAATAATAAATGTTTCAATATTTATTTATCAGATTAACAAATTTTTTGAAAACACAGAATGCTTTGAAGTAAGGTATATGTATGAAGAGAAAACCTGGTCTTCGATTGAGGGAAAACGATGATCTTTTTGATATGTCATATCGAAATCTGTATATTGTTGGAGTACAATAATTTAATTTATTTATGTAAAATTGTATAAGTTTCTTTGGCTATTTTATTATTTTATGAAAATAACCTTCGAAAAATGCAATAAATTCACACAAATCAGTCACGTCTGATTTGAGTCCCAGTAAAAATATGCGTAAATGTAGTAAAAAACGACAGAAATGCAGCTAACGATGGATATTCATTTTTATTACTTTTTGAAAGAAAAAAAAACAAGGTTCTTTGGTTAACTTGTTTCTAAGAGTTAATTATCCTGCACCTTTCTATACTATATCAACAACTTTCAACGGTACTTGCTTGCGTCTACAAAGATCATCTATGTATTAAAATCAATATTAAATGTTTATTCTAAAAGGAGGCAACAAGGATGACTACAATAACGGTAAAATGTATGCAAGCAATTCGCTTTAGAGTAAAGTATTTATTTGTTGTTAATATTTATCCGAATCTTTATTACATAAACAGAATGTAGTGCATTTTAGAATGACCTCATTTACAACGGATGTTTAATCGGCCTTCTTATTTTTGCTGAGTCCTTATTCCCTTTAGGAAGGGTTGGCACCATTATGCATTATGTAGCAGATTGCTTAACAATGTTGTATAAATATGTACCGCTTCTAGAGGGAGATATCTTGGAAGAATGTTTGACATTCCAACTTCGAGATCTTGATTTGAAATGAATAAAGAATGAATCCCTTCATCGACGAAACTGCATTTATAAAAGAACTGGTGTTGTACGCAAGGACTTGCTTTTCCAAGACATCCCTCATAACATTCGAGTGCTAACATTCGCATAAAACACATCTCGAAAAGTCATCCGACTTGCTTCTAAGGACCATAGTAATATAGATATTTTTGGAAACATGTTCGGCCTTTTAAGTTTAATATCCCGATTTTCTTTGTATCTGCGCAAATTTATTGAAGATGTATACTTTTATTAAATCACTGTTTGCTGTGCGCGTTTTAGTGTTTTATGTTCTTTTTTGTATGTTCGAACGAACTACTCCAACACCATATATCCATATATACTACTGTGTCCAAAAAATAAGGTGACATTGTATTTATTTTGAAAATTCTTTATTTATTCTTCCAAATCAATTTCATCCACTTCAAAGTAATCCCCTCCCGATGCAATGCACTTATGCCAACGGATTTTCCAATCTTTGAAACACTGGTTGTAGTCACTTTCCGGGATGGCCTTCAGTTCCGTCTTCGCTGCGGCTTGAATCTCCTCTATCGTATCAAAACGGTGTTCCCGGAGCGGTCTTTTGAGCTTGTTGAACAGCCAGAAGTCGCACGGCGCCAGATCAGGTGAATACGGTGGTTGCGGAACGATATGGGTTGAGTTTTTGGCGAAATGATCACGAATTACGAGTGCGGTATGGGATGGTGCATTATCGTGGTGTAAAAACCCAGAATTGTCTTTCTACAATTCCGGCCTTTTTAGGTGGATAGCGCTACGCAAACGACGCATAACGTTCAAATAATATTCCTTGTTGACTGTTTGGCCGGTTGGAAGGAATATATAAAGCACAACACCACGATAATCGAAGAAAACAGTCAACATGACCTTGATTTTTGAGCGACTTTGGCGCGTTTTTTTTGGTCTCGGCTCTCCTTTGGCACGATATTCGCTCGATTGATCGGTTGTTTCGGGGTCGTAAGCATAGATCCAAGTCTCATCGCCAGTTATGTATAATGCGTTTCATGACATCCTGGTAGTCGGAAAGCATTGTTTCACACACTTCAACGCGACGCCTTTTTTCCAAAAAAAATCAATGTTTTCGGTACCAGTCGAGATTTGACGCGCTTGAGGCCCAAAGCATCCTTCAAAATGGTATTGACTGAGCCTTTCGACAAGCCAACTTCATCAGCAAGGTCTCTAATCGTTTATCGATGGTTTTTCAACACCAAATCTTTGATTTGTTGGACGTGAGCTTCATCGGTTGAGGTTGATGGTCGCCCAGAACGCTCTTCGTCTTCGACACGTTCACGGCCGGCTTGGAAATCACAATACCACTTGTAAACATTTTTTTTTAGACATAGCCTCATCATCAAAGGCTTTCTGCATCATCCTCAACGTATCCGCAGCAGAAAATTGATTCCGCAAACAAAATTTAATGCAAATTCTTTGCTCAATAAATTTCGACATCGCAAAAAACGAAAAACTCACTTTTAGCAGCTCACAAAACGATGCGTATCTTAAACACTATGAATATATTTTGACATGAAATTTCACATAGATGTCACTGACAGTACTACCAACCTAAAAAGAAAGAAAAATTTCCAAATCCTTCGACGCGCGCAGTTTAAATTCATATGTCACCTTATTTTTTGGACACAGTAGTATATATATCCATATATATTCTCCTTGGGAGAAGGATGCCTCCATCTAGAATCTCCTCCATAGCTCGGTTGCGCTAGTCATAAAATTGGAGCTTCGGTCTTATAGCAATTTAAAAAGAACGACTTTCCGGCTCGAGGCTGTGAAGCAAACGTTTGTGGTTGATGGACCGCATTCCTTTGCCTGCTGTCATTTAGGCGTTGTTCACATGTGAAGTTTCACATCCACCTTGACACTAATTTGCATATGCATATAGTCACTTCAATGATGAATAGGTATTTGAAGAAATTTTTTATGAAGTTGTTATATCCAGGAGCCTAAACAATAAAACCAATCGCGCATTAAAAAACAATGGCTATTATTTTTTATGGAGTTTTGAAAATGCTGATCATGAAGCACCACTTGAAAGAGACTTATTGGTTAACTGCTGAACTAATCCAAATTACCCTTAAAGAAAAAACTGCAAGGTTAAACGTACTTGACCCTCCATTATTTTCTCCTAACGAAGATCTAAGTTGAGGTATAAATATTATTCATAAATAAAATAAACGTTTGGTATGAAAATCAATATTTTACAAGGGCAAATATTTCAAAAGGCCGGTATTTATTTACCAGAATAAGGATTTAGTCATAGGAAACTCAACGTTGCAGTTTATGCTTGAATATTTCAATCATACAGGGTCCACATATGAAGGCAAAATAATATCAGGTTCGAACAAAATATTAACAAAAAAAACAGTGTATTTAAACAAATATTTACTGTGTAGAAAATTGTCATTGGCAAAGTTAATCAAAATAAAACAAAAAACAATATAATATGCAACACACTGAAAGGGGGTTTCACGTCCCGATTACTGGATGTATATAATTTTATACCTTCAGCGGATACTTCCGTTTGTGTTTTCTATTCTTCTTGTCGTACGACAGGCTTTTCTACTAGTCATTTGTAAAAACTATTCCACCAAATTGAATTTGGTTTATTTAGAATTGGTCGAAATAACGTAGGTTTTTAGTAGAAAACAACAAACGCAATAGTGGTGAAACTTTCATTTCAATAGGTATCAAACAATTGGCAAAACTGCCGCAACATTAACTTATAAGAATGACACTTTTTTTTTTTTTGTTTTATTAAACTTAACTTATAAGATATATAATATTTTCTTGTAAAACATTTAATGGAAAAAGATGACAGAAATCAGCTTTTTTCGTGTTGCAAAAATATGTTCAATTTTTTTTGTGGAAATTAAATTTCCAAGTCTCTTATCTAATGAGCAACAGGGAAACAGTGTGAGTTTTATTTCAGGAATTGTTCGTTTATCGTTGGTGAATAAGATTATCTTGATTGTTGACATTGAGCTAGACAGCTAGGCTGCCGCTGCTGTGTTGTTGATAAATGGTGGCGCGTGATGTGTAAGCCTGTGAGCAATTAGTTTAGCTGCAGCAAGTTGCGGGAGTAGGATCTGCACCCGAACGCTTGGTGATTGACAAACGAGTGAACTCCTCAGCGGTTGTTGGATGGATTCCAACTGTATTCAAGAGGATCTTCATAGTAAGGCCAGATCTGTTGGAAAAAATTAATGCACATTAATTTATGAGGTCTGGAAAAAATATAAGAATTTACTTTATGGCTGCGGAGAATCCCTGCATTACTTCACCTGCATTTGGTCCAATGTAGTGTAGTCCCAAAACCTTTTGATCACCAGACCTCTCAGCTACTGCTTTTAAGTAACAATACCTAACGCTTTTCTGAGGTACGAAAAACTCTGTTGGCTTGTAATATCCATGATATACTTCAATATTATCTTCGCCTAATTTCGCGATAGCGTTCTCTTCACTCAGACCGACCGCGCTGTACTCCAGGGGCGAAAAGACAGTCGTCGCCACATTTTCATAGTCCATTAGCTGTGTGGAATCCGAGAACAAACGACGGGCTAACAAACGACCAGCATGTATGGCAACTGGTGTAAGTTCCGGTCTGCCTTGGATAATATCGCCGACAGCATATATATTGGGCACGTTGGTTTCCTCTTTTTCGTTGACTGGGATCTTATCATTCTTGGCCAGAACGCCAGCTTTGTCTAACTGCAAATCGTCGACTAGTCCCTTACGACCAATCGCCCACAGGACGGTATCGTACACATCTTGGCCTTCTTCGTTGGTTTCCGTATTCACATACTTCACAAGTAAACGACCATCTGCAGTTTTTTCGACAGACTTTGGAATGGTCGTGCGTAGGAATGCAATATTCTTTTCAGCCATTGCATCGGCGACAATATTTGCCATTTGTTGATCGAATCCACGCAGAATAATGGAACGCACCATTACGGTTGCATCATAGCCGAGTCCCTTCAGAAAACCAGCGCACTCAAGACCAATATCTGTTGAAATCAATTATGTAAGATTTTTCTCGAAAGTAATAAGTTTCGTTTTAAAACTTACATCCTGCACCGACGACCAGAGTCTTTCCTGGTTCCTTGGGCAAGCTGAAGATATCATCGCTGGTAATGCCTAATTCTACGGCTCCAGGAATGTTGGGATAACGTGGACGGCCACCAACCGCAATAACAATCTTCTTTGCCTTAAGTTCCCTCTCGGTGCCATTCTTCATACGAGCAATAACCGTGTTGGCATCCTTAAATGAACCCAGTGCATTGATGTACTCCACTTTTCTATATTTGATTTATAAATGAATGTCAAAGTGAAATTTTAAGCATTTAAAATAAAACTCACTTGTCCCTCAAATCGACCCTTGTCACCCAGTTGACCGACTTAATGTGGTTCTGAACAGCCTGGACAAGATTTGGCCAAACACTTTTCACATTTGCTGCATCAGAAATCTGCCACCCATACGCAGCCGCTTCCTAAATCAGATTTTATAAAATGAAATGAAAATTTGTAAATTTGCTTTGAAACCTTTTCCAATCAACTCACATGAATATTATCGCCCAACATCGCTGCCTGGTGCATTAATTTCTTTGGTATACATCCAACATTCACACAAGTACCACCAATGCCCCATTTCGTACCCAACGCCGGTGTGGGTGTAACATAATCTAAAACAGCCACTTTAGCACCATTTGCTACCGCATCTTTGGCACATGCTAAGCCACCAGATCCGCCACCAATTACAACAAGGTCATAATCGTTTTCGTCTGTAAAGTAGAATAAGCAAAGCATAAACAACTGCCACAATGAAATGTATTTAAGAAGTGATTTAAGGGTTGTCTGGGCTATTTCTTGAATTCAGATGTCATTCAAACGAATAACTCACGCATTTCCTCAGCCATTTCTCATAAGGTCGACGACGATGGCAGAGTCCCAGTTTTGCCCCAGCAAACAACTTTGTCATTAAGTTTGCTCTGCATACGCGATATGAATATTCCCATTGAAGTCGCAAGTTTAATTAAATCTTTAAGTATTTATTGATTGATTACAGTTTACTAGAATAGGTAGCGTTTGTGTGAACACAAAGAATTTTATTCTCAGTTACAGATGAGCAACTACCGTGTCCACTTTCGAATGAATGACTAATCGTCAGGGAAACCAAAACACATCAACAAAGATTTGGAAAATAAAAGTGTCGTCATCTACAGTAGCGGCGGGATTTTATTGCACCAGTTTAAAGTTAAGTCCTGCATAAAATAAAAGGAAAAGTGACGCTGGACTAGATCTGAAATCACAACAAAAAAAAAGGAAAAGGGGCCTAAAAGCCAGTCAATTTGTGGTCCATAAAGTGAATATTGGAATATCGTCTAATAAGAAATCGTAAAGACGTTCTTCTAACAAAATGATATTCGAGGAGCTTTCGACAAGACTTCTTACATAAATAACTAAGAGAATAAAGTAACGCAGGGTCAGAAAATACCAAGACGCAAGGCTTTGTGATTTCCCTCTTTTTGGGTAAATTTACCTGGTTGAAGATTAATCGTATTAATGTTTTTAAACTCTGGTTTAAGGACACAGGGTTGTACGGATGATGTTGTTGTTACTTTTGTGACCGGATGAAAGGCGATATGATAAGGGGCTTTACATCAACCTTTCTTGTAGCATTCTTACAAAATTCTGTCAAAAATTTCAAGTAAGGCTAGGCAGGCAAATTCGCTTGGATGACAAAATGGCAAAAGCTGAGGTACTCTACCCAAATGGATCTTCTGGTCATTAAACACGATAAGCATGGAAGAGGAAAACAATATAGAGAATGTGTTAATTTCACTGTTGCCTCCGAAACGTGTCCAAAGCACGACTAGAACCATGTTCAGCCTTCCTTTCCAAAATAAAGGAATGTAGCCTTAGTTTTCTTAATAGGACTACCGGTTGAAAATATCGTTATTGCAGACAACTTCATATCTATAACTCTGATGTGAATTTTGACCATGACAGCTGTCAGATCAGAAACTTCATGTCATTGTCTAATTATTTCAGTCTAGGTTATTGGTCATTAGTGAAAACACACAAGTTTTGGTAAAGCCGTAAAATGTCTACATTCGTGCCAACAAAACAACATTTGCGGGAAGTTTTAATATGCTTCTTTCATTTAAAGAAAAAAACAACCGAAGCCCATCAATTGCTTAACGAAGCATACCCGGGCTATACTATACACGTTAGAATTAATCAGTGGTGGTTTAAGCGGTTCAAAGATGGTGATTTCGACACCGAAGACAAAGAACGCCCCGGCCAGGTGAAAAAGTTTGAAGACCGTGAATTGGAGGCATTGCTCGATCAAGACCCGTCACAAACGCAAAAAGAACTTGCAAAATCACTTGGCGTCGCTCAGCAGACCATTGCCGATCGTTTGAAAGCAATGGGAATGATCTGAAAGGTAGGATATTGGGTGCCGTATGAATTGAAGCCACGAGACGTCGAACGCCGATTATGCATGTCCGAAATGTTGCTTGAACGCCACAAAAAGAAGTATTTTTTGCATCGAATCGTCACTGATGATGAAAAATGGGTACATTACGATAATCCAAAACGTCGGGCAACGTATGGATATGCTGTGCATTTGGTGGGACCAGAAGGGTGTTGTGTATTATGAGCTGCTAAAACTGAATGAAACAATCACAGGCGAGGTCTACCGACGACAATTGATGCGCTTGAACCAATCACTGAAGGAAAAACGGGCGCAAGACACGATTAAAGTTATTTTACAACATGACAATGCTCGGCCACATGTTGCAAATGTCGTAAAAAATTACCTTGAAACGCTCAAATGGGATGTCTAACCCCACCCGCCGTATAGTCCCGACCTTGCGCCATCCGATTACTATCTCTTCCGATCGATGCAATATGGCCTGGCTGACCAGCACTTCCGTCATTTCGATGATGTCAAAAAATGGATCGATTCGTGGATTGCGGCCAAACCGGTCGAATTTTTCAGAACGGGTATCCATGAATTGCCAGAAAAATGGGGAAAATGTGTGGCTAGCGATGGGCAATGCTTTGAATATTCAATTTATATCCTCAAAAAGCATTGATTTTTGGAAAAAAGCGGCATTTTCAACCGGTAGTCCTATTATATACTTTAAATGACGCAACTGGGTCCTAAAACTATTTCAAGATGACCCGATATTTACTTATTATTGAAATAAAAATTTTCACAATAACATCAGGAACTCAAGACTGGTAAGTAAAATTCGATAATGGTGACACTGGAGCTCGAGGCCTTGAAGCCAATATTCGAAAATCCAAAGCAATGAGGAGGCCACAAACATAACGATGTATATGATCATTAATGCATAATAGGACGAAAATGTAAATAGTATTCACATCTTCCTCACCTCTGACAACCATGGCATGCACGGATACCAGATCATGAGATATTTATATGCGAAGACTTGAAGGCTTAACTTGCAATGTCAGAATTTCGCTGAGTGAAATATAAAAAAATGGACAGTAAAGTCTTGTCAAGTACCGATTCATATCAAAAGACTGCAACCCAGAACGCAAAAGAGCAAAAACGTTATTCAATAAAAAAAGACTATAGAATCCTTACTTTTGCCACCTTAAAAATAGAAATAACTGACAATTCTCATTCTAGGTGCAATACTTATAGTTATGCAAACAACACGCAAATTTTGAACTAGCATTTTACTTCAGAGAAGGTCGAATTCACCTTCTCACTTGAATGGAATAACCGCAGTTTGATTCGTTCGTCTTAATCTTCTTACAAAGGCGTATAAATAATAATTGCACCCAACAGTACATACATAAATAATCTTGTATACTTGGATTGTCCGCAAATTAAGGTCTCCAAAGTGCTACGGTTGCGATGGCACACGACAACAGCGCCGCGTTCATCCACCACTATTCTTGGCGGTCCCGATATCGCTGCGACACTCAATCTTGTCTTCGCAACCGTCAACCGGAAAAGCGACGCTCCCGCCATGGTTGGATTTCTGTGGTTTAAGGGGTCAATCCCAATTGAAACCCATAAATTGTAATCGGGGATAAGACCAATACTTATGCCACGAACGACTCCAAAAGTGCAGATCGTGGCTTATATATATTTGCTCAATATATGAAAGGAAAAATTGGAGACCTTTAACAGGATTGCAGAGCATATAAACAAATAAAGCGCAACAATTTCAAAAACACGTCTAGGCCAGGTCAAGAAGATAAGAACGAATAGTTGCAAGTCTAAAAATAAACAAGGAACTAAATGTGCTTACTTGTATCAGCAACTACAGTCGTGATATTGTAAATAAAAACTTAGAATACTTCAATTTTAATGGTGAAGTTAGAAAATTTCCAATTTGCTGAGTGGAGTGTTGCCTTCAAACAGAATTCGATAAGATTTTGCAAGTTTTATCAGCCAATGTACTAATTATCGAACAATCGATAAGACCAACATGTGTAGGCTTAAGATTTCATCAACAACAACAACTTATTAGCAAAGCAGTATATGTATTTTAATACAATAAGTGGTTTAATGCCACAAACAAAGGCGTCAAATCAATGTCTGGCTTGTTTCGTGATACAATATGCAAGTACAATCCGTGTGGATATTCTTTGAATGCAATCAACAGATGCACTGCAGTTATGGATGAGCAAACAGATTATCGTGCTGAGATGTTATTAAAAATAATCACAATTACTAGTGGAAGTATTTTTTGCGGTTAAAATGGAGGAGTCACTGCTGCGATGACATCATCGTGATATGGCTAACAATATTGGCATTTGAGGGATTTAAGTTAAGATGTTTTCTTCTTTTCTGAATACGAACTAAGGAATGCGTCGACCGAGACACTTAAAGGATCTGTTACATATGGGTAGACAGCACTAAAGGTTAAAAAAACGATTAACAAGTTTAAGTCGTCGACCAGTTATCTAAAAATCTGAAGGCTTGCTTTACTGGTTTGCGATTGTCACAAAATTTAAACGGGTTGAGCTCAAAGCTTCGTCGCAACAATCCAATTGCCAGAGGGTATTTTTCCCAATTGAAGTGTTTGAAGAATTTCGTACGGCTTCACAAAACTGCCTACGGTCGTTCTACAGAAACGTTGGCAATTCCCTTAAAATATATATAACACTGTTTTGATTTCAACTTACAAAGAAGAACGCTTCGCCGGCTCACAAAATGCGCACAAACTAAACATTTTAAAACGGTTAACATGTCAGCCCACTTTAAAAATATATTATGACGTTTTTTTCTGTTTTGTCTTGACGTAAGTCTACGGTAATTGATCTGTTTATAATATTTATTTCAAAGTACGGAGGCAGATTTATTGAAGGAATTGTTGCAATGGTTCTATGAAAATGTCATATAAACTTAATTTCGGTTTGTTTGAGAACACTCATGTTATCATGTTAAACCTGATAATTGTTATTAAATAAATTATATAAAGACGTCGTCCAAAATTGCTTGCCATTATTTTTTTTATTTACGTCTGCGTGGAAGGGTTTTACAAGATTTTTGTTTGTTTCAGCGCTCTTTTCTTTTGTTATTGGTGTGCCTGATTTACAATTTGAACTTTTACCTTGTTTTCAAGAGGCAATCGCTGTTGGTATCATATTACAGCACTATCACTGAAGTAATCTACCAGCGATAGTTGGCTAACCAATTGGTCACTTCCTTCTAATCAATAGATGCCGAGTAAAATAAAATATTCGGACCCCAAACCTATTTGACTTTTAAACACCCCTACTCGTTCTTTGCAAATGCGTAATAAGTGCAGTCATTATCCCTTGAGAGTCAGCAAAATATGAAAATACGCACTCCGAAGTTAAATAACAGCAAATGAAAACAAAGTTCAACGAAACCGGGTACGCCCATTTATTTTAATACGATAAAATATGAATAGACTCCTATGTCACAGTTTTTATACTATACAGAATTCCCGACCTATCCTAACTTTGTAGGATGACCACGTTTTCCATGATTCAAATAATGAATCATAAAATATATACACAGAAGAAAGTGCTATTCGAGTAATATGCAGGTCATAAATTGCCAGCTTTATGAACGTTAAAACAATTCTCGTATAAGTATTAATTATTGTCTGTTATTTTAAATAAAAGAACTTTTGCACAGCTGATTTGCTATTTTTGTAAATAATATTTTACGAGATTAAATTGCTCGCTGCTCTGACACAATATAGCATTCGTATTCGTATGGAACAGCATAAGGGACAAGAGAGATTAATAATGAGAAGTTTGTTTACTTTTATTGGAAAATACAAACCCAGCCTTAACATATTTGAAACGAATATTCGACAAGAGTCAGCCCGAAACTTAACAACAAACATTACAATCAATGTAAACAACAAAAGTTTGCTGCTTCTTTTTCGAATTTTTAAATCTTTAACTTATAGTATATACTTTCTTCCAACGAGATGGAACTCCCAACCGAAAGACATGGAATAAAGTTCACGAAAAAATTATTGGTGCTCACATGAAAAGAGTTTAGCCCGCCAATTCTTTGGATGAGATATGCATTTGTATGTACGCAAAACTGAAGATGGTAAAATTATTAGTTGTACGCCCAAAATATAAATCACCCAAGAATGATTTAACCAGGTCCTGCTTCCAAGAGTTAATTTTACTTTGTTTTCATACTTTGAGTTGGAAATGCCATAAAAGTGCCTGTTAAGTGATCTTAAGAAAAGCTTGGTGTGATATATAAAAAAAAACATAAATCAGAAAGATCTTCAGTCTCACATGAGACCAAAAACAGAATTCGAAAAGCAACTTCAAATGTATCCGTGCGAAGTTCACGGCATCGAAATTATCTGACTGGAGCTATTTCCAGAAAGAGCTTTGAAGATCTAAGTCACTTTGTTGAAGAGCCAGCTTCGTTCGTCGTTCAGTGATAAATAAAAAGAAATTCAAATATTAATTTATGCAGACGTGAGTTACAATATGTTTCGTTCCTTTCGTTTGAAATAAGGTTTTCTATAAGAAACCTACAGTACGGAAAATGGATTTGTGTATATTTGTCACAACCACAAAGCTGGGTCGAGACATTACAAATTGTTCTTTACAATTGAAAAGTTTGGACAGTATTATTACTAAGCTAACGATTTGTATCCACAAACCTAGTAATAAATAAATATTTAAGCCAAGCTCCAAGTATTTATATTGGTCAAGAGACGGGACACTGGTTTTACCACGTTAAAATATACAGTGTATAAGTCGCTATAGTTTGCAAAACGAGGTCAAAAAATTGATATATGCTTTCGCAGGCGGATGCTCAACGAACATACTTCGTAAAACAAAACACAAGAAAATATTCTTAGCAAAAAGAACCACTAGAGTCGACTTGTTTTTGCACGGGAGCACGTTTCCAAAGACACTGAATTCTGGAATACGGTTATTTTTGTGGACGAATCCAAATCTTTAAATTTGCCTCTGACGGGATGTCTCACGTTTGACAATAAAACATGCAATAAAATATTTGCTTCAAAGTGCCGAACCGATTCCGGTATTATCAACCCAGTGATCCGAAGCACAAGTGAGGTATACTAGTGCAATCCTGGCTCATCTGCAACTACTCTCACTTGATGACACCGCCGCCAGTCACCTGACCATGTGAGCATTGTTGGAACAAAGCAAAAAAAAAAGAGACTTAAAAAAAGGCTCTTCTGGAAGATTGGCAGAATAAAACACCAAACAAACGGCTGCTATGAATCAAAAGAATCTAATAATCATTGAAACCCTAAAAATATTCGTAAGCATTCTAAATTCCTTAACATAAATAAATAAATAAATGTAATTACTTTGCAGTGAGTAACATTTGTCCAAGGTTACCTTCTGGCGAACGAATAAATTTGCCGAGCATATTCCCAACATATGCACAGCAGTCATTAATAAATACTCCCGCAGCCTCACTTCACCAACCATTTGTGGACAAAATACAACAGAGGAATAAAAAAAAAAATCCAATGGTGATGACGTTGCTGGTTCAGTCACCCGATAATTGCACTTGTCGCACATAAAGCGAAAATGAACCCACCGGCACGGCACCATACGACTTCCAGTTGTCAAAATTTAGACGAGTCGGCAGCGCTTATCTGTTTCCCGCAAGGAAAAATCCCAATTAATTTTTATTAACCCATTATCGAGTAGAATTTACAAGCTTTTCTTTAATTAAACGAACAAATAAATAGCCTCTGTCTTAAGACACTCAAAGTTAATTCTCTGAAACCCAGGACTTGTCTAGCTAGTTAGTGTACCGCGAAGTAAAATTCTACAACACTCTTTAAAAACACATTACGTAAGACATTTGATCAGTCTTAATGACGGTGTGACTAACCAGTAAATCATTCGGCACAACAATTCTAATAACGCTTGATCGCATCGTCCATCTTGTTGTGAAATAGAAACAGCACATCGTGACGGTGTAATCTAGTAAGCACAGTAATCTACCGAACCTTGGAGCACTTGCAATCACGCTACGTCATCTAGTTGGTGCTTATACTTACTGCTTGCAGCAAAACCTCTCCGCGTATAGCCCCCGGCAGGATTCCGCATCAAGGTCAACGTGGACCTTCTGCTCCAAATCGTAAGAATCGACATTTTCCCCCAAACCGTTGGTTATTTTCCACTTACTCGTGGTACTCTGCCAATACAACGACGACAATTAAACTCCGCACTATCGTAGAGGCGGCACTGTTATTCTTGCAACTTCAGATTCTTCTAGAAACTTTTCCGATCTCCGTTCGTTTAAATTTTGCGAAGTTCACAAAAGATGAACTCAATCTTAATAACGGGCTGCAACCGCGGACTCGGTCTAGGGCTAGTGAAAACTTTTATAGCTTTGCCAAAACCGCCGAAATATCTTTTCGCGACATGCCGTAACGCCGAACAGGCTGTGGTGAGTTCCTCTTTTCTTTCTTGTCACTTTTTTTATTGTATTTTTTTTTTATTTTATGAGTGCAAATGACAAATGGGGTTGCGTGTCTGGTTTTTTGTGTTGGCGTGAAAGAAATTTGATTTTTTTTTTAATTAAACTTACTGTTTCCAATTGGAGCCATGTTGAGTTATTATTAAGTTGAGAGGGGAGCAAAAATTTAACGAATTAAATAGTAAATATCACAAGTAAAATTATAAAATTCGATCGCTCCAACGCCAGACTTCGAAGTTCAATAGTTGACTGGAAGTTAAGGAATGAATGTGAAATAATTTATCCGCTCTTAATATATTCCAATTTGAATGGTCTTCTCGCTCTAGTGTTTGGATGAATTTCCAAAGTCATTGGAATGTTGTGTTCATTTTAAGGTGGAAACAGCTGAAGCAATGTGTGTTGTTTTCTATTTTTTTCATTTGAAGTACTTAATCTGCAAAGTCATGCACGGGTGCAAACATATATGATGTCGTCATCAAGTTCTCTAATCGGAATCTAATTGAATCTGATTTTGTGTGACGCATTGTTTGGAGCTTATGCATCTATAAAGTTGCGAAATCTGTGGAAGGTTCTAGGGTGGGCTTTATGTGCCTCATTTAAAAAGATAACAATAAACCTTTGCTTAAATCTTTGAACAAACAAAAATGAAGTTGTTATTTATCAGCATCAAGCGTGCTAATGAGTTCTTACTAATCTAACAGAAAGCTCCATACAGTGTGTCAGTAAACAAAAGTCACCTTAATTTTTATGTGTGGCCCTTTTTCACAATGAGCATTTTTAAAGATTTTTGAAAGTTCCATTCTTACTTTTATTCATTAAATGTTGATATGGAAAAGATATAAACAAAAAATGGATGGAATCTCATATATCAAACTGGCATTTTCAGCTTCGATTAGTTTTTGTTAAGCTTCGAAAAACTATTTTAAGAATAAAATCTTAAATAATTCGACAGAGTTTTTACTCTTGATTGTACAATTCAAGTTTTATAGAGGCTCCAACTTCTATTGCATATTTTAAAGATGCTTTATCAATCTTGGTTAGTTTAAGAGTACTGAACTGAACACGTTCAGAGAATCTTGTATTGTTTTTTGAATACACTTGAACCTTTGTGTGTCTTGTTTTCTAAAAATCATTCAACGAGTTGAGGAAATTCGACGTTCCAATCCGAACTATCAATCATTTTTGAAATATATTTGTTATATATTTATATTTGTGAGATTGTTAAGTTCCAGGCATGATAACTTTAACTTGGGCAAACAATAGGAACTAGTTAAACTGAAGTTCTAAGCTTCTCGCTGTTAATCCAAATATTTAAATTGTCAAGCATTTTCGACGCTGAGCTTACAGGTAATCATATGCCGCCAGTTTAAGTTCGAACTAAAAAACTGAGCAATCAACGTTGGAAACGGATATGGATATAGGAATAAAATTATATCGGTTTCAGCAACGGTAACGGATGTGAAATTTGTTCGGATTATACGATTGTTTTGAATAAGGAACATTCAAATTGGTAGATTTTTATTTGGTATTACAATCACAGTAAAAAAGATGAGCCTTAGAAGCGATTATTATAGCTACTCATTTTTAATTATTATGCGTGAATGTACTTTGAAAATTCAATATTTTTAAAGAAATGATACTGTGTATATTTTGTGTAATCATCATTTAATAGATCAAAATTTCCAAATTCAACTAGACTAAGGACGCATTTTGCCCAGATTTAATCAATTTTTTTCCGAATCTTCCGGTGAACGCAACATGATACATGAATTTTCCTGGTGGTTGTACTCATAAACTATACGTGCCAAAATTATGTTGCTTTCAGGATTTAATCCATTCTCTTATTTCTTTCCTAATTTGTTTGTTTGTTTCCCGTTTTCAGCTGCAGAAAAAATAAACTAAAGCAGAGAGTGCAAGAAGCATTCTTGTCGCTGCTAAAAAAAGAAATATTTCGTTTCAGATTTCACTGATCCTTTATCAGTCGAAATTACTTTCATGCCCATGACGCCTTTTTTGTGTGTAGCCACTTTGTTCATAGGCATGGCTATCAATCCCATGCTCTTGTGGCCCGGTACTAAGGCAAGATTCTTAATTTTCCACATTTTCGAAAACTCCCTTGACCGAAGCTTCAATGGCCCATTCATGATCGTTCGCCAATGAAAATGTGAATTTTTGATTGTAAATTGATTGAAAATCATTTTTATGGATCCCATTAAATTAATTTTTATTTGCACTTGACTTTCTTTTTTCATATCGTTAAAATCCGTTACTAATTTCACACACTAAGTGTATAGCGTCAGAAACGTTGTATCCTGACGCATGTAGACTGCTAAGTAACAGAGATTTCCAACAAAACGTCGTCATGCGAAATGAGTCTTTCAACGCAAGTCCAACAAGTCTGCTCGGCCGATGTTCTTTCTGCTCCACTTATTTAAGTAGTCGGAGGTGATCTGTTTAGTTGATGAGGTGCACCAAATCTTCAGTACCATTTCTCGTGTTGTAAGTAATGAAGACTATTTAAGGCGTATGAACTAAGATGCGATTAGTCTTCTGTTCGCAAATTGATCACGAATTTACGCATTTGCCATTGTAAATGTTTAACCCCAACCTATCCGGTTGTTCGGCATGACTTAGGCGAACGAGTGTTGCTCCGTCATGGTCTTTCAACGATTTCACCGAAATTTTTGATTCCAAAACAGATTTTAGACAGGGTGATTTTCTAAGACATAATATCCAACAGAACTGTATGAAACTTAAATGGGAACAACGTTATTTAAGAAATCTGTCCATGCGTTTGTAAGTATCGAAACATAATTCGCAAAATTGGACTCTGAGAACTGAAAAAGGGACACTCAACATCCGCCCATCGAACAACATAAATATAACTCCGGGTAGACAGCACAAGACATTGATCGCAAGCTGCTTTTCATGTTAGTCTTCCGAAACTATGTGCCATTGATTGTTAGACTGTATGTGACTGACTGCCCCTATTGATGGCAATTTATTGATATGATATCCTTTAGATTTAGGGTTGATATATTTTCTGTAAGCGAAAAAAGATTAAAGCACATGTCCAACGATGCCAACACTTATTCTTCAGTGTAGCATGGAACATTGTAAGCGCAGTAATTTCTATTATTTTAAATATTTACCCTGACATATTCCTTCGGCAATAAGCGTTGACGAAGACGCTCATTAAGTGTCTTGTTGTTCTGATAACTGAAATAGATTAAGAGTATATGCAAGCATGTCATGGTCACCGACTATTTGAACATTTTTGAAAAGGCCCACTGAACGTGTACTCCTTATCTAAGATAAAAGAAATAACTTTGGTTGCTTCGAGACAGAATTTCTTCACTATCTTCATTTCTATCTTCAATAGCTTCATTTTAAAATGCACGTTACCGTTACCGAATACAACCATTTTTTTATTATAATTATTGCAGGAGCTGAAAGCATTAGCACAGGAAAACAAAAACCTTCACATTCTTGAAATAGGTAAATCAAATCATCTTAATTTTATTTAAAAAAAAATATCACCTAATGAATTCCTTACAAGACTTAAAAAATTTCGACGCCTACGACAAGCTCGTTGATGACATCGGCAAAGTCGTGAAAGATGATGGGCTCAATGTTCTTTTCAATAATGCAGGAATTTCTCCAAAGTCGACACGTCTCAATTTCGTAAAAGCGGATACTATGATTGAAACACTTACAACTAATACTGTCATACCAGTGATGTTGGCAAAGGTTTGAGATTACTAAAGGGATTTAAAGCATTTAAATAATGAGTTTTCATCAACAGGCCTGTTCGCCGCTTCTAAAGAAAGCATCAGAAGCAAATTCATCAAGTCCCATGGGACTAAACCGAGCAGCTATCATAAATATGAGCTCAATTCTGGGATCGATTCAGAGTAATGATTCTGGCGGCATGTATGCCTATCGCACATCGAAGGTAAGTCTGTCTGTGTTAACATCTATAACAATGAAAGTATTTCTCTTTGTTCGAATTAGAGTGCCCTCAATGCTGCGACTAAGTCGTTGAGCATCGATTTAAAGGATGCATGCATTCTGTGCGTGAGTCTTCACCCAGGATGGGTGCGCACCAGCATGGGCGGATCAAATGCCCCGCTTGACGTCCAGACAAGCAGCAAAAACATGGTCCAGACCCTGTTGGCCATGAACGAGCAGCATAATGGAGGCTTTTTCCAACACGACGGCCAACCTTTACCATGGTGACCAGTCCGCAAATGTTTGCCTTCGATTATTATTTTTTTTTTAATAAAAATAAAATTGATTTGCTTTTTTATTTAAAATAAATATAACAGTAGTTGAATGCATGCATTTCCTTTCACAATTAATTTTTTTGTTTGCTTTTCGTTAAAATTAAAAAAAAAAAAAAAAAAAACAGAAAAGAAAAACAATAAGTAAGACCATCAGATGGTCGTCCAAAAAAACTACGAGGCGTCAAGAGCTGCGTTGTCAGCAACAATCCGGTGGCGCAGCGGACGTTTTAGGACAATCAAATGTGTTGCACTGGATTCACTCTGTTGGGATTGGTATCGCTCTGAGTTGTTGAAATTCGCGGCATTGCTGGAACGAAGACACAGTTTGCGTGGGGACTGCTGCTGGCCGACGTTGGTTGGTGTTCGTCAACTGTTGGGAGAGAACGTACGTTGTTTGGTTGGAGAGTTAAAATTATGTGACGCAATGCTACCGCCCAGGTTGAGCACTCATTTGAATGACTAAGTACCAGGGCGGTGTAAGTTTCCATTGCTTCCGCCAAATTATTTGTTTCGACAGCTGAAAAGAAAGTTTTTCAATGGAAAAATTATCAGGCAAATGGAGGAGTTCGAGCAAACCTTTAGCAATTTTGTGGATTTTGCCTTGTACAGGTATTGTCAAATTGCCCGATTGCCAGAGTTGTTCCATTACGCCGACACGGCGTTGAATTTCATCGAGACGTACGTTAGGTGACTCTTGCACTTTAATCAGTTGTAAACGTAGAATGCCCAAGGAAAATTGTCTTTGTTCGTCGGTAAGTGGTTCTTCGGGCAGCGGTGGCGGTGGAGTTGGATGAGGCAGTGATGTGGCTGACGCTAAAGTGACTGATGATGGTGGAGGTGCATTAATGTTGGGCATTGGATGTACTACCGCTACCGGGTGTTGACTATTTGCCGCTCCCACTAATGGGGACATTGTCGGGGGCAACGGTGCACTAGATTGGTTGGGCTGAACGATTGCAGTTGGCTTGGAAGTTGTCGGACCACCTTGGAGAGGGAAAGCAATTCGCTTGTTGAGGTTCAATTTAGTTTTGCCACCTTGAAGTGGATTGAATTGCAGATTTGGTGGATCATTCCAGCCCGGAGTATGTGTCCCTGGTTGTAAGAAGAAATATATTTTGGTATTCAGTGCTTTTGAAATGTGGATCTTGAATACATACCTGAAGATGGCGGAGGTGCTTTATCTGCCATTATTTTTGATAAATACTGAAGAATATTGCTTCTAAATGCCTTTAATTGTGAAAATTTGTTTCGCAAAATAAATCAATTGCAATTGACGTTTTTGCTAGACGTCACTCCGTTGGTTTGACGTTTAGTGTACAAAAGCCACTAGCGGGCAAGTAGATGGGCACATAATATGTGTACATGTTCTATGGTGAATATGAATGAGCCATCTGGAGGGAAAGTACGCAAATATGCAAGCCATAGACGCTGCGACCATTGGTACAATTTGAGCAGGTTATGTGCGAGATCGAAACGATTCAGGCTCATTGTATAAAGTTGTGTCTTGATTTTTGATTGTTTGGGAACTTGTACAACTCGGTCGCAGCGTATATGGGCATGTCGCACATGTCATTCCATAATATTATGCTTATTTTCGCAGTGACCACAGAGCTAAATATATTGTGCGTGAGTTTTGTTTGGAAGTTGTATAATGATTTTGATTGCATAAGAGTTCATTCAGATATTCATGAAGCTTTGAAATCGTTTCTTGAGACACAATTACAAACTGTTACTTAAACAGCTCTATCGACAGAAGGAATTTAACTGTGTTTGATTCGAAATTGTAAGCCAGAGTTTCGAATTCAGCTTCGGATGTGTTCTAAATTGCAGTTGGCTCATTTTCCAGCTCATCACTCCCAACAAGAAAAAGGAGTTAAAATATGGTTTGAAAATGAAAGCTTTGTTGTTTTCATTTGGTGAATTAATTTACGTTTTAATTAATTGATTCATAGGGTCTTATCGCATAACGGTTCTCAAAAAGCAATTCAAATAAAAAATAATAAACTGCTTTAATAGATTCGCGATAGATGGACATAATTGGATTGTCGTTCAAGTAAGTCTGGAGTGAAGGGAAATCTTGCCGGATCCACTTGCGAGGATGCAGGTCTTATATCTTCCACGCTATACATTTGAACTGTGCACTTTTATTTTCAAAGAAGACACAATTAAGAATACCTTTATCTGCAGAAGACTTAGCTCATTTCCAAGATCATCGTCGAGCACCAGGACACGATTTTTCAAAACGTGGTCCCCTGCGAACGCGATCATCTACCTGATTACATTCGCTTCCTCCTGAGGATCTTCTGGTACAAAAAAAGTGGTCGTCTTTCAATACGTCTTCGAAACTTACGAAACAAAATGTGTTTGTTCGTCGTTCGTAGATCAGGGGCATTAAATACATGGAAGCACATTCTAATGTTTAGTTTTCATTTCCAGAGCATACTAAGATATCTGTCTAAATTAGCTCGGATATTATTAAACATGAATGAATGTCTTAAGCGACTTTAGGATCTTACAGTTTTGTCTCTCAGTAAACCGCGTGGACAAATAATTTTATCTTAATTGTTTTTGGCCATATAGCGCAACAATTGTTTCACTGCAGTGAATGTTGACTATAGTATTTTCCTGTCTAGTTCATTTGATGGTCTTCTCCATCTGTATAAGCTTATTGTCAATCTCGGTGATCGACAAGTTCCTCTCTGACCATAGAAAATTATCTTAATAGTGTTTAAGAGAAGTCTGTTTGAGGATAAGACGGACTATTCATTGCCTCTGAATCGAGTATGTACTCGACAAAATTTTGACCCCCACGGAGTGAATAGTAAGCTCTCTCTAATATTTCAAAAATGATTTCCTTAATTTTTAATTATTATATTTTTTATATATTATATTTAATCCAGATATATGTGAATAGCTTTGGTTGCATATAGTCTGGCTACGTTTATCCTCATTCCATAATGGAGGGGGATGCATGTGAGACATGACTCTACCACCGGTCTGTCTCGTTTTGTAAATTAATTTTATTGTGCCTTAACTTGTGCCACTGTGACAGTTGTTTCACTTACCAAATTAAAATTTGGTACAACCTTCTCTTAGGCAGATGCAAGTAGATATTATCCAACTGTGTCGCCTGCTCTTAAAGTTGCTACTGCAGCTAACTTATTTACCCTTGAGTCTAGCGCAAAATAACCAGCAAATCAGCTTCAGCACAAGGTGCTCGAGGCGCTATGGTCTGTGGAGGAATGTAAACTCAGATACCTTTTCCGGGAAATGACAATTAGTGTTATTGTCGACTGGGGGCATCATAAAGAATTTGAAAACTATAATGGAAGTGCTCCAACAGTTTCTGATGCCTGCTATGAAGTCATTGTGTACCATAATTGGATCTATAAGGCCTACAAAACATGAGGTTCGAATAAGGTGGTTCCATATCACACACTGCCTATCTCTTAGACTAAGTGAGGACTATTTCTAGGTCGGAATTATGTTAAAAAGGGAAAAAACACTAGAAGTCTCAAATTCCTCTGAAAAATGTGCCTAAAAGAGCTCGGCCTTTATGCCACGATTGAGCACATATTCAATCAGCTTAATGAAAATTATAAAATTGCATTTGGCTTAAAATTTCATAAAAAAAATACGGAACCTAATAAGCAAGCTGCACTTCGTAAAGAAAGTTTTTGGTAGTTATCTATCATCAAACACTTTTGAAGGTCATCAAATCCTGAAGTGTGGTCTTTACACGTGCCCAGAAAATGTTAAATAGTTTCGGGATTATTTTTTATCTTGACAGTTTCTATAGAACTCGTGATGAGCGATGTTCTGACGATGTTCTTAAATAGTTTCGGGATTATTTTTTATCTTGACAGCTTCTATAGAAATCTTGATGAGCGATGTTCTGACTGATAACCACATTTGGTCAATAACCTTTCATCCTTATTATAATTATCCATGTTCCAAGCTCTGTTTATATGTTCTATATCTTTTCACTACAAATACTGGTCCTCGTGTAAATCCTATATACAGTAAAGCAGTAACTTCTATTTTAGGGCCTCATTGTGTAGTAGAGTGTTGCTTCTGGAGAAGGTTGTGCGTTAAAAATTATATTTAAAATTTAAATGAACCCCGACAAAAATAAAAACCATTAAAAATAAAGATCAAAATATTTATTTTTACCTTTAAATTCATTTAAATTTTATTTTATACTTTTCAATAACAATTAAATATGAATTGTATCTCCACGTAAAAAGTTATCGCGACGAACCACAAAATTGCCTTTGAAGATCTTGCTTTCCGAAAATCGACAATTTTAATAGGAATCAATCAAATCATTAAGGCGGTCTGCTGAACTATCAGGTCCATATTGTACTTACGTTGAATTTGTTAACTCTTTAAACTGCTCCGCCATGGGCCCTCGACCATCATCTATCCAACACCTACACATTGAGACCATTCTAATGAGCCCAAACATCAAACATGCTATATCTGCTGTAAGTTTCTGAGATGCTAGATAGCCCGCAGAATACTTGATGCTGCTCGTGTCTTGGAAATACCACCGGCTTATAACACCCCTCTTTTTGCCTTAGGCCTATCATAATGGGTCTGGCATTCTTTCTATTCTGTTAAGAACACAAACTAAGGAGGTGGAAGGTAGAGTACCGCAAATCAATTTGCACTAAGTGAATCAACGATTCAAGACTCGTTTAAGTTGCTGTGAAATTTTTTTCGAATAAGCTTTTCAGGAATAGTGGGTTCCTTGAAAAGGGTTTTGAGCAGACTGAGGGTTTTATTGGCGCTTTCATCAATGGTTTTACTAAAGGTTTTTTTTTTAATTCAGATCCAGACTTACTCAAAAAGACCACCCAGCTCCTTTGAAACGGACAACTGGTAAACGCCAAAATATGAAAGAAGCAAATACAAGACATTCAACTCACTGCTATACGGCACGATGTGTTTACGAACCGCGGTGCACCATAGCGGGATAAAATTTGATTGAATGGAAAACTTATCCTTGCAAGAAAAATCCTTTATCCATCGCTTAAAGTCGTTCAAACTTTTTCTTTAACTTGCATGTTCAAAAGCGAAAAACAACGGCAAACGAAAACAGAAGTCAATAAGCAGATGTCACTCTCAGGACACCAACGGGATTTTTTTTTAACTCCTTATGTATGCTAATATATTTCTAAACTTAAAATGTTCGGGTTCAAAGTTAAGACTGTCGAATCTTGTCTAAAAAACAAAAACTTTGACAACCTCTGTGGATATCTTTAATTCCAAAATAATATTCAATTGTTAGATGGTTGGGAAAGTTTTCCCCAAAAAGCAAACACCCTTCCCACTTGATCTATCATTTCCAAAATAAACCCACCAGATGTTATGCCATTAGTTGCCTCGTCTCATTCCACAAATCCATTTGGTTGTTCCCATTTCAAAAATTAAATATTAATCACTTTCATTCAAGATGTGCCATGCGGAGTGTCACATCTAACATGCGATCCAGGGTATACATGACAAATTTTAATAAGGAGCCTTCCATTAAGGAATGTCCTCTCAAGAAACGAGGGCTCGAAAAAATCAAAAAAAAAAATCTTAAACAGGGTTAATCAGATACAGAGACCCTTAATTCCGCTTATATTTAGCACACCAACTGTCAATGAGCGTGATATTTGACACTTTGACATAAAAAAAAAAAATTAGTTGCGAGATTCAAGCACGCCTCAAGTTGAATGTGGGCGGTCTTGGAATTGTAAAAGCAGAATATCGATTCTAACTTCCCGTAAACAACGAAGAATTTAATGCTGGGATTTCCTCGGTTATGGTGCATCCACTCTCATTTACCACTAAAACTTGTGCATCTAGAAGAGTCCTTCGCTTCAGAAGTCGGGTGCCACCATAGATATATATGAGCATGTAGGTAATTGGTTCTACATGGCGGATACATTACGCTTGGCTAGAAGCAAATCCACTTCCGTATAAACGTAATAATGCTGCGAAAAGGTTTAAATATCATTTTAAAGACAGTGCGCGCTCTCGTAACAATGAATTTTTCAGTTACACAGAGAGTTACGGACGAAGCCCTCTTTACAAATAAAAATGAAAGCAGGAAAAACTCCATCTAGTGCCTTTAATTATTTTCCATTCCATGGGAAACTATTTCAATACGAATGAATTGCTGGGTGCTTTTTTTTCTTCTTCATACGCCTCCTTTGTAATGATTTTCATCCTTAATCTTCCTTAAAAGTGTGTCATTTCATCATAGGCACTGGCATCGGGTAAACAAGGATTTCATGCTGCACTTCAAAGAGCACGTCATCTGCTCTCGCTCTCCATAGATACCAGCAGATTCCATGTGATACGGTTCAAATGAGGTCAACACAGCGAGCGAGTGAGCACGAGATGCAGCGACAGGATCTCGTTGTTCTTGTTGTTGTTTCACTTTTTTAGATTATTTTATTTCATATTCGCCACAAAATTAAAAAAATGAAGTGGCTTATCAATTGTTTTTGAATACACCTTGCAGGGTGAAAGAAGGCTTATTTTTTTATTTTTATTATTATTTTTTGCCTTTTGTTTTCGGGACGGATACTGAGTGGTGAACAAGTGTGGCAAGAAATGGAATGGGTGGACAGATTTCCATTTGCCATGGAGTAGGCAATTTTTGTGGAATCTCCTTATGAAGCGGACGTACTCGTACTCGTAGTGATACATTTGGCTCTGCAGAGTTTTTCGATTATGTTTCAGCCAGAACCACCCAGCCCCCGCAGCGATATTAAATTTTTTGCATATCTCTAAGCTTTGGTTCGGTTGAGAGTTGGTTGGCCGGAGATTCATAAAGTTTATTTTCGTGGGTAGGAAGTGGAATTCGGGGAATCTGGTGGTGTGTTGGCTTGGTTTTGCTGGATTTAATGTGGCATGGTGAATGTACTTGACGAAAGCTCGTAAAATGCCAATTGTGTCAACGGTGAGACGAGTAATGGCTGATGAAAGCGTTATAAGGATGTTATTATCCTGCCAATGGCGTTTTGTTTTTTTGCAATGTGTTAATGGACAGTAATGTGCAATGCATAGATGTCACATGCGGTGCTCTGATTTGTTTCTTTGTCAAAAATTGAAAATGGTTTTGTAGGTTTAACGACATGCAGGGGTTAATAAACGGAAATTGGAGTCAAAGACTGTGGATTTTGGCAGATGATATTGGTTGCTCAAGCCGCAGGCTCACAATATCCAAAAGATGGTTTTATTTTTCAGCAACTTTCAAGATAATTTTGATGTGAATGTGTTGGAGTTTTTAAAATTAATCGAAAAAGCCTTTGGAATCTAAGTCTACTCGTGTGGGAATCGTATCGTGGTTTATTTATTGTTTATCGAACGATTCAATTAATTAATCTAAGGAAAATCCATAGAGATACCAGTACACGAGGCTACTACTGTCAATTAAAAAGAGTTTTCATTACAAGGAATCGGCCATAGGGAAACGTTTAATAAGGTCAAATCCGGGATACAATCCTACGCTTAAAATACGTAGACTTTTACTGATGGGTATAAGATGGAAACCAGAACAAAAGGAGGGGGATTCTGTGGTACATCGCAGCAGGATAGGGCAGCAGCTATAAAATAATGCATTTGAGAATGCTTCAATCTACAATTGCGAAAGGTGATCCAATGCCTGATCTGTGAAGGTCAAGTTAATTAATTTGCAAATCTATTGACTATGAAGCTTTTTCCTATGTTCGGAAGTTAGGAATAAGCAAGGAACACTGAGGAAATTTTAATTTTTAATTATTACGTTTGTCACTAAAAATACGATCCATGAATTTGTCTTTTTTTTATTTTCTAAATTGCTTCTCATTTTATGTATGATTATTACGGGGGCTCTGCTTTTGGGGAATTGTTCAAAATCGATTCTTTTTATGAAAGAATAAAAAAAAAAAAAAACGCCATTTGCCAACTTAACTCTCCTTACTGATCTTCCTTGATCTTATACCCATGTAACAAAATCTAGTAAAAAGTAAAGAAAGCCAGTTTATATGATAGATTAAGCCAAGTTTAAGCAAGCAAGCAAGGGCCAGCAAGCATTGTTTCTTTCCTTGAAAGCGCTGGTGCAGATTCCACAAATGGGTGTATAATGAAAAACTATTTGTCGCCGGATTTATATTTAATCTCAGAAAGTAACATTCTGCCAGTTATCATTGCCGATCCAAACGCAGTTAGAGTGACTGCGCGAAGCGGGTAGAAGCTTGGCTTTAAGGCACATACAATTAATTGATCAAATACAGAGCTTACTTGTATTTCTAGGTGCGAAAGAATTCCTGCACAGATTTATAAATTGAGGAGGGAAATGAAAATCTTTAATTTGTTTATTTTTCGTTCATTGTGGAAAATGCCGGTCATTGGCTGAGAAGGTGAAGAATTCTCCTTGTTCTTTCACCGACAAATTTTAGAGACATTTTATGCTTAATCTTTCCACGAGTTCATCTATAGAATATTGTCCTGTTAGCACATTAGTCAAATAAGCCAGGTGATAAGTTGGTTGTAATTTTATTAAGCGATTTCAATAGATATCTGTCTATCCTAGAAAGCTTGTTTGATAGATTGTTTGTCATTGAAATCACAGAAATGGAATAGACAGAAAGATAGTTCTTAATTGAGTTAACGCGAGAGTTCCCCACTTCTTACACACTCTGATCACATTTTTACCTTGAAGCGTAAGTATTGGGAAATTCAGAAAAAATCTTTATTTATTGCATATGCATATGTATTAATGTAATTTGCATAACTTGATCTTCGCTACAATTAAATCTAACTAATTGATAAGGCGCATTTTGAATTCCATTGGCCAAACATTCAACAAATTATCCTGCTGTAAATCACTTGCAGATTTATCTTAAATTGGTTTATGTTCTTCCTGACTACGATAGTCTCAAAATCTCGAAATCTTTTCCAACCAACCAACGCCCCAAAGACGCTCATCGGTTTATATTTCGGCACCAAACCGTACCACTTGACGACCTGCAAAAGTCGCTGGGGATCTCAATTAACCCAAGTATGAAGGCGACAATGAACGTGTAAACGTGAACCGTCAACTCACATCCATATTCCTTCTTTTTTTCCTCCCATATCCTTCGATAATCTTACAGAAAATTGTTTCCTTATCGAAGCCATCCCTTGCGGGAGTTCCTTACAAATGAATTGATATTTTTTCCGCATCGCCGTCAGTCGATATCTAACGCGACATTCAATCCATGTGTGTACACACCATATTTATAACAGGCCCCGAGCAACCCCCCTCAACAGAGCCGCCGAGTAATTTTCGCGCCAAAAAAGAAATGGAACGACATGACCTCTCGGATGTCAAATAACATTCAACAAACACCACTTTCAAGTGACTTTTAATGTTGATATTTAAATATATTTCGATGTCAGCTAAAGTAACATACGAAATTTCATTTCATCACTCAAACCTTAAGCCTCATCTAACAAGTCCTAAGGTCGTCCTTAAACAACAATCCTCTCTTGCACCTCCAACAGACAGCATAACGATGCCCAAATCCACAAAAATAACGAGCATCTTTGCTGGATATGCAGCACCTTCAAATTATAACTCAACGTCTGGGCTCTTTCAAGCCAACAAGGACACCCATTCTCAGGTGATACAACTGCAGTGGATGGCATGATGGATGGAATGAAGAAGAAAATAAAAACAAACGCACACAAGAAATAAAGTCTCAAGAGATAAAGTTTTGTGCGTTTCGATACGTTGAAGTGAGAAGATATTGCATAAGTCTGAAGTGGAAATGCGTGTGGTATCCACCAAAGGACCTCAAGGACTTTTGCGATTAACTAGATAGAAAAATAAATAAATAAAAACATAGAAACACTTCTTGAAAGGCTTCAAACGCTTATGCAAATGTTGCATAAGTTACAATGAGTTCTGGGGTGCATGGGGCAGCAGTTGAAGAGCCACTGGTCTCTGCCACACCTACTTTAAAGCGCTGGGGGTCATCAAGCCAAATAAATATTCGTACCTGTGCAAGCATCGTTGTCATCAACAATGGATATAATTTATTCCACTCTAATTCAGCGAACTCATCATCATTTTTAGATTTGAATTCGTATCTAGATACTCGTGGAGTTTGTTTTTTTGTGCCCCGATTGCTCACGGAACTCATTTGTCTTTCCATATTCAGCGAGAAACACAAAACCTCAACGACCAACGAAATTACAACAAACAACGAAAATATAAAAAGCATCCTTCTCCTTGCATTACATTTTGTGCAGACTCTGCATTCAAATTTCTCAATTTCGTCCTGGTGGATGCAAAAAACCAAAAAAAAAAAAAAAACAAACAAACAAGACCGGAAAAACGAGATAAAAAGAACCGAAACAAAAACACATCACATGCGTCCTGCAAATGCTCATTCCACGCCTCCACATTTGCTGGATTCTCATGCTGCTGCAGGGTTGACCATGCCGTACAGAAAAGCGTGTACGCTAAACGAGGAAAGGGCGCACGGGAGAAATATTTCAAGGCCAGCAGCGCATAGGATTTTTTCTCCCTCTTTATGGTGCACATATTATCAAATTATTTCATTACGAGAACTATTGAGATCCTCTGCAGTAGATAGATGTCCTGAGCGGATTTTGTTGGCTTCTCCCCAATCGGATTCTGTGCGCAGTGTTTCACTGATGTTCTCTTCCGACCACAAAGTTCTCCTTTTTTGCAGCCCTTAAAAGGGGATGAAAGAATGCAAAGTCTTCCCCGCTTAAGAAGGGGTTTTTCGGAAACTTCCGATTTTCTCCTGCATTGGTGAAGTGGAATCTGTTGCTGGTGATGGATGAAGTGAGTATCTCTGAGAAGGGGGTACGATTTATGAAAGGGCAATACTCTCATTTCCCATGCCTATGCACATTGTTCGACAGGGAGCATTAAAAATGATTACTTATGCCCAACTGGAGTCAAAACAGTAGGGAAATCGCATTGAAGTGACTAAGATAGGCTGTGAATACAAAAAAAAACTTACTCTCTGGACAAAGTGAGAAGCCCTTTAATCTTTTGGACACAAGAGACACAAGACAAGCCCGTGGCAAGATTTAAGAAATCTTAATTCGATTACACATAAATCTGATGGAGTTGGTTGACTGCCAGGAGATTCAAGAATCTCGTTTATTAAAAAAAGCAAAACAAAAAGACTAACATAAGTACACATTGTTTCCACACTTTCCAGCGGTGTACAAATTTCCGTTTCGCCGCCTTTTGTTATTCACAAAAAAACAAAAAGAACAAAAACCTTATAAATTGCCATCCATACTCTGGGGTAGCATTAAGTTTTTAAAAAGTTACCCACGCCCATTCATCGATTATGCAATTCTCTAGCTGTATGGACATATCGGGGTACCCACAGTCGAAAATGAAAGAATTTTTATTTGTTTTTTTTTTTTCATTGTTTCTAAGCACTGTAACAGAGAACAACATTTATTACAAAAAAAAGAAACAAACGAAAATTGCTTACTTTTGGCATTTTGACCAGTTTATATCCTTTTCATTTCATGGTTACCAACTAAAGAGCTGATGCGGAGTCATTCTTTTATCTTAAGCGGATTCCCTGTTCGAGCTTCGGAAATGTACTATGGACATTTAGGGGAAGCTTATCGCCGGCTTAGCTGAAACAAATAAAAATCGATTAATTGGATTCAAACGAAGCAAATATGATGCCAAGTGCGAAGCGATAAGCTCCATAAATACATAGATGGAAAGGCAGCTAATGGAAAATGTTTCATTAGGGGATTAAAAAATATGTGCTCTTGTTTTTCGTTAGGACATTGCGTTTAATCGATTGCTCCCAATGCTCCAATCATCTTTTACAAGAACATTCGTTTTCAATTTAATGTGACTGATAAAGGATAAGGCGAATGTTGTTTGCAAAAAGTATTTTAATTATAATTCCGGTGAGAGGTTTCGAGTTTTACAGGATTGTCTGATCATCTACTCAATTTTTCATCAGCCTTATATAAATGGAAGACATTTTCATTGAAAGATAAACATCATAACATATACCAACAGTAATTTTGTTGCACAGTGATTTAAGACAAACACTATTGAAGTGAAGATTTTCAGAAACCTACGTACAGATGATTGTGGACATGTGTTTGACGGACCATAGGCCTTAGTAAGATTCCCATCTGGCGTCACTGAAGCTATATTTATGAAAGTGATTTTTAAAAAAGAAAACTTTAACAAATTAGAGGTAGTTTTTTCTCGATTCGTCGCTTTTTTCATTCATTTTGTAGCTAACTGGGTAGGTTCAAAGAAAAAAGTTCAAAGCAACTTAGCAACTTAAGTTAATTATCATATTTTTATTAGTTACTAATTTTACTACCTTCGGCTTCGGATGAGTTGGATTATTCAATTTCTCCAACAGCTATAATGAGGTTAAAAAGGGTAAAGCGCTGACTGCTTCCAAACTGCAGGAAACCAGTTATGATCCGTATCCCTGGCAATTCAAATCCTCCGGAAAATCATTTAATCAATCGTGCACCACCCTCAGCCAAAACATAACGATTGACAGCTACAATTTTGAAGTGGTAAAGAATACTTCGGTACAAATAGCCATTCGGTATGTCAAAACAACTATGATCAAAAACACGAAGGACAAAAATACTGCTTGATAAGACACTGAATGCCACCAAATGTTGGACAATATGAGCATATAAAAAAAATCGCACCACTTACTGAACCCAAATTGAAAAATTTAGCTCTGAGAACCTTTTATTGACAAAAATAGAGAGATCTGAAATCCGAGGCTATTTTGCTTAATTCTGCCCATGGGTTCAAAATGTACTTTTTTCCTGAAATTGCAAATGACGATTGGTTTGATATTGGTTATCGTTCGCATCACTTACTGAACACAAATTTAAAAATTTAGCTTTGAGAGCCTTTTATTGACAAAAATAGAGAGATATGAAATCCGAGGCTATTTTGCTTAATTCTGCTGGACTATAGCCGATGGTTTCAAAATGCACTTTTTTCCTGAAATTGCAAATGACGATTGGTTTGATATTGGTTGTCATGAGCACCACTTACTGAACCCAAATTGAAAAATTTAGCTTTGAGAACCTTTTATTGACAAAAATAGAGAGATCTGAAATCCGAGGCTATTTTGCTTAATTCTGCTGGACTATAGCCCATGGTTTCAAAATGCACTTTTTTCCTGAAATTGCAAATGACGATTTGTATTATGTCGATGATAACGAGCATCGCTAACTGAACACAAATTCAAAAATTTAGCTCTGAGAACCTTTTATTGACAAAAATAGAGAGATCTGAAATCCGAGGCTATTTTGCTTAATTCTGCTGGACTATAGCCCATGGTTTCAAAATGCACTTTTTTCCTGAAATTGCAAATGACGATTGGTTTGATATTGGTTGTCATGAGCACCACTTACTGAACCCAAATTGAAAAATTTAGCTTTGAGAACCTTTTATTGACAAAAATAGAGAGATCTGAAATCCGAGGCTATTTTGCTTAATTCTGCTGGACTATAGCCCATGGTTTCAAAATGCACTTTTTTCCTGAAATTGCAAATGACGATTTGTATTATGTCGATGATAACGAGCATCGCTAACTGAACACAAATTCAAAAATTTAGCTCTGAGAACCTTTTATTGACAAAAATAGAGAGATCTGAAATCCGAGGCTATTTTGCTTAATTCTGCTGGACTATAGCCCATGGTTTCAAAATGCACTTTTTTCCTGAAATTGCAAATGACGATTGGTTTGATATTGGTTATCATGAGCATCACTTACTGAACACAAATTTAAAAATTTAGCTTTGAGAGCCTTTTATTGACAAAAATAGAGAGATCTGAAATCCGAGGCTATTTTGCTTAATTCTGCTGGACTGTAGCCCATGGTTTCAAAATGCACTTTTTTCCTGAATTCGCAAATGACGATTGGTTTGATATTGGTTGTCATGAGCACCACTTACTGAACCCAAATTGAAAAATTTAGCTTTGAGAGCCTTTTATTGACAAAAATAGAGAGATCTGAAATCCGAGGCTATTTTGCTTAATTCTGCTGGACTGTAGCCCATGGTTTCAAAATGCACTTTTTTCCTGAATTCGCAAATGACGATTGGTTTGATATTGGTTATCATGAGCATCACTTACTGAACACAAATTTAAAAATTTAGCTTTGAGAGCCTTTTATTGACAAAAATAGAGAGATCTGAAATCCGAGGCTATTTTGCTTAATTCTGCTGGACTGTAGCCCATGGTTTCAAAATGCACTTTTTTCCTGAATTCGCAAATGACGATTGGTTTGATATTGGTTGTCATGAGCACCACTTACTGAACCCAAATTGAAAAATTTAGCTTTGAGAACCTTTTATTGACAAAAATAGAGAGATCTGAAATCCGAGGCTATTTTGCTTAATTCTGCTGGACTATAGCCCATGGTTTCAAAATACACTTTTTTCCTGAAATTGCAAATGACGATTGGTTTGATATTGGTTATCATTCGCATCACTTACTGAACCCAAATTGAAAAATTTAGCTCTGAGAACTTTTTATTGACAAAAATAGAGAGATCTGAGATCCGAGGCTATTTTGCTTAATTCTGCTGGACTATAGCCCATGGGTTCAAAATGCACTTTTTTCCTGAATTCGCAAATGACGATTTGTATTATATCTATGATAACGAGCATCGCTGACTGAACCCAAATTGATAAATTTAGCTCTGAGAACCTTTTATTGACAAAAATAGAGAGATCTGAAATCCGAGGCTATTTTGCTTAATTCTGCTGGACTATAGCCCATGGGTTCAAAATGCACTTTTTTCCTGAATTCGCAAATGACGATTTGTATTATATCGATGATAACGAGCATCGCTAACTGAACACAAATTCAAAAATTTAGCTCTGAGAACCTTTTATTGACAAAAATAGAGAGATCTGAAATCCGAGGCTATTTTGCTTAATTCTTCTGGACTATAGCCCATGGTTTCAAAATGCACTTTTTTCCTGAATTCGCAAATGACGATTTGTATTATATCGATGATCACGAGCATCACTTACTGAACACAAATTTGAAAATTTAGCTCTGAGAACTTTTTATTGACAAAAATAGAGAGATCTGAAATCCGAGGCTATTTTGCTTAATTCTGCTGGACTATAGCCCATGGTTTCAAAATGCACTTTTTTCCCCGATTTCGCAAATGACGATTTGTATGATATTGGTTATAGTTCGCATCACTTACTGAACACAAATTTGAAAATTTAGCTCTGAGAACCTTTTATTGACAAAAATAGAGAGATCTGAGATCCGAGGCTATTTTGCTTAATTCTGCTGGACTATAGCCCATGGTTTCAAGATGCACTTTTTTCCTGAATTCGCAAAGGACGATTTGTATTATATCGATGATAACGAGCATCGCTAACTGAACACAAATTCAAAAATTTAGCTCTGAGAACCTTTTATTGACAAAAATAGAGAGATCTGAAATCCGAGGCTATTTTGCTTAATTCTGCTGGACTATAGCCCATGGTTTCAAGATGCACTTTTTTCCTGAATTCGCAAATGACGATTTGTATTATATCGATGATAACGAGCATCGCTAACTGAACACAAATTTGAAAATTTAGCTCTGAGAACTTTTTATTGACAAAAATAGAGAGATCTGAAATCCGAGGCTATTTTGCTTAATTCTGCTGGACTATAGCCCATGGGTTCAAAATGCACTTTTTTCCTGAATTCGCAAATGACGATTTGTATTATATCGATGATAACGAACATCGCTATCTGAACCCAAATTGATAAATTTAGCTCTGAGAACCTTTTATTGACAAAAATAGAGAGATCTGAAATCCGAGGCTATTTTGCTTAATTCTGCTGGACCATAGCCCATGGTTTCAAAATGAACTTTTTTCCTGAATTCGCAAATGACGATTTTTATGATATTGGTAATTATAAGCATCACTTACTGAACACAAATTGATAAATTTAGCTCTGAGAACCTTTTATTGACAAAAATAGAGAGATCTGAAATCCGAGGCTATTTTGCTCAATTCTGCTGGACCATAGCCCATGGTTTCAAAATGCACTTTTTTCCTGAAATTGCAAATGACGATTCCTATTATATCGATGATCACGAGCATCACTTACTGAACACAAATTTGAAAATTTAGCTCTGAGAACTTTTTATTGACAAAAATAGAGAGATCTGAAATCCGAGGCTATTTTGCTTAATTCTGCTGGACTATAGCCCATGGTTTCAAAATGCACTTTTTTCCCCGATTTCGCAAATGACGATTTGTATGATATTAGTTATCGTTCGCATCACTTACTGAACACAAATTTGAAAATTTAGCTCTGAGAACCTTTTATTGACAAAAATAGAGAGATCTGAAATCCGAGGCTATTTTGCTTAATTCTGCTGGACTATAGCCCATGGTTTCAAGATGCACTTTTTTCCTGAATTCGCAAATGACGATTTGTATTATATCGATGATCACGAGCATCGCTAACTGAACACAAATTCAAAAATTTAGCTCTGAGAACCTTTTATTGACAAAAATAGAGAGATCTGAAATCCGAGGCTATTTTGCTTAATTCTGCTGGACTATAGCCCATGGTTTCAAGATGCACTTTTTTCCTGAATTCGCAAATGACGATTTGTATTATATCGATGATCACGAGCATCGCTAACTGAACACAAATTCAAAAATTTAGCTCTGAGAACCTTTTATTGACAAAAATAGAGAGATCTGAAATCCGAGGCTATTTTGCTTAATTCTGCTGGACTATAGCCCATGGTTTCAAAATGAACTTTTTTCCTGAATTCGCAAATGACGATTTGTATGATATTGGTAATTATAAGCATCACTTACTGAACACAAATTTAAAAATTTAGCTCTGAGAACCTTTTATTGACAAAAATATAGAGATCTGAAATCCGAGGCTCTTTTTGCTTAATTCTGCTGGACTATAACCCATGGTTTCAAAATGCACTTCTTTCCTGAAATGACGATTTCTATGATATCGATGATCACGAGCATCGCTAACTGAACAAAAATTTGAAAATTTAACTCTGAGATCTTTTTATTGACAAAAATAGAGAGATCTGAAATCCGAGGCTATTTTGCTTAATTCTGCTGGACTATAGCCCATGGTTTCAAAATGCACTTTTTTCCCCGATTTCGCAAATGACGATTTGTATGATATTGGTTATAGTTCGCATCACTTACTGAACACAAATTTGAAAATTTAGCTCTGAGAACCTTTTATTGACATAAATAGAGAGATATGAAATCCGAGGCGATTTTGCTTAATTCTGCTGGACTATTGAACATGGTTTCAAAATGCACTTTTTTCCTGAATTCGCAAATGACGATTTTTATTATATTGGTAATCATAAGCATCACTTACTGAACACAAATTTGAAAATTTAGCTCTGAGAACCTTTTATTGACAAAAATAGAGAGATCTGAGATCCGAGGCTATTTTGCTTAATTCTGCTGGACTATAGCTCATGGTTTCAAAATGCACTTTTTTCCTGAATTCGCAAATGACGATTGGTTTGATATTGGTTGTCATGAGCACCACTTACTGAATGAACCCAAATTGAAAAATATAGTTTTGAGAACCTTTTATTGACAAAAATAGAGAGATCTGAAATCCGAGGTTATTTTGCTTAATTCTGCTGGACCATAGCCCATGGTTTCAAAATGCACTTTTTTCCTGACTTCGCAAAGGACGATTTGTATTATATCGATGATAACGAGCATCGCTAACTGAACACAAATTCAAAAATTTAGCTCTGAGAACCTTTTATTGACAAAAATAGAGAGATCTGAAATCCGAGGCTATTTTGCTTAATTCTGCTGGACTATAGCCCATGGTTTCAAAATGCACTTTTTTCCCCGATTTCGCAAATGACGATTTGTATGATATTGGTAATTATAAGCATCACTTACTGAACACAAATTTGAAAATTTAGCTCTGAGAACCTTTTATTGACATAAATAGAGAGATATGAAATCCGAGGCGATTTTGCTTAATTCTGCTGGACTATTGAACATGGTTTCAAAATGCACTTTTTTCCTGAATTCGCAAATGACGATTTTTATTATATTGGTAATCATAAGCATCACTTACTGAACACAAATTTGAAAATTTAGCTCTGAGAACCTTTTATTGACAAAAATAGAGAGATCTGAGATCCGAGGCTATTTTGCTTAATTCTGCTGGACTATAGCTCATGGTTTCAAAATGCACTTTTTTCCTGAATTCGCAAATGACGATTGGTTTGATATTGGTTGTCATGAGCACCACTTACTGAATGAACCCAAATTGAAAAATATAGTTTTGAGAACCTTTTATTGACAAAAATAGAGAGATCTGAAATCCGAGGCTATTTTGCTTAATTCTGCTGGACTATAGCCCATGCTTTCAAAATGCACTTTTTTCCTGATATTGCAAATGACGATTTGTATGATATTGGTATTCATGAGCACCACTTACTGAACCCAAATTGAAAAATTTAGCTCTGAGAACCTTTTATTGACAAAAATAGAGAGATCTGAAATCCGAGGTTATTTTGCTTAATTCTGCTGGACTATAGCCCATGGTTTCAAAATGCACTTTTTTCCTGATATTGCAAATGACGATTTGTATGATATTGGTATTCATGAGCACCACTTACTGAACCCAAATTGAAAAATTTAGCTCTGAGAACCTTTTATTGACAAAAATAGAGAGATCTGAAATCCGAGGTTATTTTGCTTAATTCTGCTGGACTATAGCCCATGGTTTCAAAATGCACTTTTTTCCTGAATTCGCAAATGACGGTTTTTATGATATTGGTAATTATAAGCATCACTTACTGAACACAAATTTAAAAATTTAGCTCTGAGAACCTTTTATTGACAAAAATATAGAGATCTGAAATCCGAGGCTATTTTGCTTAATTCTGCTGGACTATAGCCCATGGTTTCAAAATGCACTTTTTTCCTGATATTGCAAATGACGATTTGTATGATATTGGTATTCATGAGCATCACTTATTGAACACAAATTTAAAAATTTAGCTCTGAGAACCTTTTATTGACAAAAATATAGAGATCTGAAATCCGAGGCTATATTGCTTAATTCTGCTGGACTATAGCCCATGGTTTCAAAATGCACTTTTTTCCTGATATTGCAAATGACGATTTGTATGATATTAGTTATCGTTCGCATCACTTACTGAACACAAATTTGAAAATTTAGCTCTGAGAACCTTTTATTGACAAAAATAGAGAGATCTGAGATCCGAGGCTATTTTGCTTAATTCTGCTGGACTATAGCCCATGGTTTCAAGATGCACTTTTTTCCTGAATTCGCAAAAGACGATTTGTATTATATCGATGATAACGAGCATCGCTAACTGAACACAAATTCAAAAATTTAGCTCTGAGAACCTTTTATTGACAAAAATAGAGAGATATGAAATCCGAGGCTATTTTGCTTAATTCTGCTGGACTATAGCCCATGGGTTCAAAATGCACTTTTTTCCTGAATTCGCAAATGACGATTGGTTTGATATTGGTTATCGTTTGCATCACTTACTGAACACAAATTTGAAAATTTAGCTCTGAGAACCTTTTATTGACAAAAATAGAGAGATATGAAATCCGAGGCTCTTTTTGCTTAATTCTGCTGGACTATAACCCATGGTTTCAAAATGCACTTCTTTCCTGAAATGACGATTTCTATGATATCGATGATCACGAGCATCGCTAACTGAACAAAAATTTGAAAATTTAACTCTGAGATCTTTTTATTGACAAAAATAGAGAGATCTGAAATCCGAGGCTATTTTGCTTAATTCTGCTGGACTATAGCCCATGGTTTCAAAATGCACTTCTTTCCTGAATTCGCAAATGACGATTTGTATCATATCGATGATCACGAGCATCGCTAACTGAACACAAATTTGAAAATTTAGCTCTGAGAAACTTTTATTGACAAAAATAGAGAGATCTGAAATCCGAGGCTATTTTGCTTAATTCTGCTGGACTATAGCCCATGGTTTCAAAATGCACTTCTTTCCTGAATTCGCAAATGACGATTTCTTTGATATCGATGATCACGAGCATCGCTAACTGAAAAAAAAATTTGAAAATTTAACTCTGAGATCTTTGTATTGACATAAATAGAGAGATATGAAATCCGAGGCGATTTTGCTTAATTCTGCTGCTTATTGCCCATGGTTTCAAAATGCACTTTTTTCCTGAATTCGCAAATGACGATTTTTATTATATTGGTAATTATAAGCATCACTTACTGAACACAAATTTGAAAATTTAGCTCTGAGAACCTTTTATTGACAAAAATAGAGAGATCTGAGATCCGAGGCTATTTTGCTTAATTCTGCTGGACTATAGCTCATGGTTTCAAAATGCACTTTTTTCCTGAATTCGCAAATGACGATTGGTTTGATTTTGGTTGTCATGAGCACCACTTACTGAATGAACCCAAATTGAAAAATATAGCTTTGAGAACCTTTTATTGACAAAAATAGAGAGATCTGAAATCCGAGGTTATTTTGCTTAATTCTGCTGGACCATAGCCCATGGTTTCAAAATGCACTTTTTTCCTGAATTCGCAAAGGACGATTTGTATTATATCGATGATAACGAGCATCGCTAACTGAACACAAATTCAAAAATTTAGCTCTGAGAACCTTTTATTGACAAAAATAGAGAGATCTGAAATCCGAGGCTATTTTGCTTAATTCTGCTGGACTATAGCCCATGGTTTCAAAATGCACTTTTTTCCCCGATTTCGCAAATGACGATTTGTATGATATTGGTTATAGTTCGCATCACTTACTGAACACAAATTTGAAAATTTAGCTCTGAGAACCTTTTATTGACAAAAATAGAGAGATCTGAGATCCGAGGCTATTTTGCTTAATTCTGCTGGACTATAGCTCATGGTTTCAAGATGCACTTTTTACCTGAATTCGCAAATGACGATTTGTATGATATTGGTAATTATAAGCATCACTTACTGAACACAAATTTAAAAATTTAGCTCTGAGAACCTTTTATTGACAAAAATAGAGAGATCTGAAATCCGAGGCTATTTTGCTTAATTCTGCTGGACTATAGCCCATGGTTTCAAAATGAACTTTTTTCCTGAATTCGCAAATGACGGTTTTTATGATATTGGTAATTATAAGCATCACTTACTGAACACAAATTTAAAAATTTAGCTCTGAGAACCTTTTATTGACAAAAATATAGAGATCTGAAATCCGAGGCTATTTTGCTTAATTCTGCTGGACTATAGCCCATGGTTTCAAAATGCACTTTTTTCCTGATATTGCAAATGACGATTTGTATGATATTGGTATTCATGAGCACCACTTACTGAACCCAAATTGAAAAATTTAGCTCTGAGAACCTTTTATTGACAAATATAGAGAGATCTGAAATCCGAGGCTATTTTGCTTAATTCTGCTGGACTATAGCCCATGGTTTCAAAATGAACTTTTTTCCTGAATTCGCAAATGACGGTTTTTATGATATTGGTAATTATAAGCATCACTTACTGAACACAAATTTAAAAATTTTGCTCTGAGAACCTTTTATTGACAAAAATAGAGAGATCTGAAATCCGAGGCTATTTTGCTTAATTCTGCTGGACTATAGCCCATGGTTTCAAAATGCACTTTTTTCCTGATATTGCAAATGACGATTTGTATGATATTGGTACTCATGAGCACCATTTACTGAACCCAAATTGAAAAATTTAGCTCTGAGAACCTTTTATTGACAAAAATATAGAGGTCTGAAATCCGAGGCTATTTTGCTTAATTCTGCTGGACCATAGCCCATGGTTTCAAAATGCACTTTTTTCCTGAAATTGCAAATGACGATTCCTATTATATCGATGATCACGAGCATCACTTACTGAACACAAATTTGAAAATTTAGCTCTGAGAACCTTTTATTGACAAAAATAGAGAGATCTGAAATCCGAGGCTATTTTGCTTAATTCTGCTGGACTATAGCCCATGGTTTCAAAATGCAAATGACGATTCCTATTATATCGATGATCACGAGCATCACTTACTGAACATAAATTTGAAAATTTAGCTCTGAGAACTTTTTATTGACAAAAATAGAGAGATCTGAAATCCGAGGCTATTTTGCTTAATTCTGCTGGACTATAGCCCCTGGTTTCAAAATGCACTTTTTTCCTGAATTCGCAAATAAGGGTTTTTATGATATTGGTAATTATAAGCATCGCTAACTGAACACAAATTTGAAAATTTAGCTTTGAGAACCTTTTATTGACAAAAATAGAGAGATCTGAAATCCGAGGCTATTTTGCTTAATTCTGCCCATGGGTTCAAAATGTACTTTTTTCCTGATATTGCAAATGACAATTTGTATGATATTGGTATTCATGAGCACCACTTACTGAACACAAATTTAAAAATTTAGCTCTGAGAACCTTTTATTGACAAAAATAGAGAGATCTGAAATCCGAGGCTATTTTGCTTAATTCTGCTGGACTATAGCCCATGGTTTCAAAATGCACTCTTTTCCTGAATTCGCCAATGACGGTTTTTATGATATTGGTAATTATAAGCATCACTTACTGAACACAAATTTAAAAATTTAGCTCTGAGAACCTTTTATTGACAAAAATAGAGAGATCTGAAATCCGAGGCTATTTTGCTTAATTCTGCCCATGGGTTCAAAATGTACTTTTTTCCTGATATTGCAAATGACGATTTATATGACATTGGTATTCATGAGCACCACTAACCTTTTATTGACAAAAATAGAGAGATCTGAAATCCGAAACTATTTTGCTTAATTCTGCTGGACCATAGCCCATGGTTTCAAACTGCACTTTTTTCCTGAATTCGCAAATGACGGTTTTTATGATATTGGTAGTTATAAGCATCACTTACTGAACACAAATTTAAAAATTTAGCTCTGAGAACCTTTTATGGACAAAAATAGAGAGATCTGAAATCCGAGGCTATTTTGCTTAATTCTGCTGGACTATAGCCCATGGTTTCAAAATGCACTTTTTTCCTGAATTCGCAAATGACGGTTTTTATGATATTGGTAGTTATAAGCATCACTTACTGAACACAAATTTAAAAATTTAGCTCTGAGAACCTTTTATTGACAAAAATAGAGAGATCTGAAATCCGAGGCTATTTTGCTTAATTCTGCTGGACTATAGCCCATGGTTTCAAACTGCACTTTTTTCCTGAATTCGCAAATAACGGTTTTTATGATATTGGTAATTATAAGCATCACTTACTGAACACAAATTTAAAAATTTAGCTCTGAGAACCTTTTATTGACAAAAATAGAGAGATCTGAACTCCGAGGCTATTTTGCTTAATTCTGCTGGACTATAGCCCATGGTTTCAAAATGCACTTTTTTCCTGAATTCGCAAATGACGGTTTTTATGATATTGGTAATTATAAGCATCACTTACTGAACACAAATTTAAAAATTTAGCTCTAAGAACCTTTTATTGACAAAAATAGAGAGATCTGAAATCCGAGGCTATTTTGCTTAATTCTGCTGGACTATAGCCCATGGTTTCAAAATGCACTTTTTTCCTGAATTCGCAAATGACGGTTTTTATGATATTGGTAATTATAAGCATCACTTACTGAACACAAATTTAAAAATTTAGCTCTGAGAACCTTTTATTGACAAAAATAGAGAGATCTGAAATCCGAGGCTATTTTGCTTAATTCTGCCCATGGGTTCAAAATGTACTTTTTTCCTGATATTGCAAATGACGATTTGTATGATATTGGTTTTCATGAGCACCACTTACTGAACCCAAATTGAAAAATTTAGCTCTGAGAACCTTTTATTGACAAAAATAGAGAGATCTGAAATCCGAGGCTATTTTGCTTAATTCTGCTGGACTATAGCCCATGGTTTCAAGATGCACTTTTTTCCTGTATTCGCAAATGACGGTTTTTATGATATTGGTAATTATAAGCATCACTTACTGAACACAAATTTAAAAATTTAGCTCTGAGAACCTTTTATGGACAAAAATAGAGAGATCTGAAATCCGAGGCTATTTTGCTTAATTCTGCTGGACTATAGCCCATGGTTTCAAACTGCACTTTTTTCCTGAATTCGCAAATGACGGTTTTTATGATATTGGTAATTATAAGCATCACTTACTGAACACAAATTTAAAAATTTAGCTCTGAGAACCTTTTATGGACAAAAATAGAGAGATCTGAAATCCGAGGCTATTTTGCTTAATTCTGCTGGACTATAGCCCATGGTTTCAAAATGCACTCTTTTCCTGAATTCGCCAATGACGGTTTTTATGATATTGGTAATTATAAGCATCACTTACTGAACACAAATTTAAAAATTTAGCTCTGAGAACCTTTTATTGACAAAAATAGAGAGATCTGAAATCCGAGGCTATTTTGCTTAATTCTGCCCATGGGTTCAAAATGTACTTTTTTCCTGATATTGCAAATGACGATTTATATGATATTGGTATTCATGAGCACCACTAACCTTTTATTGACAAAAATAGAGAGATCTGAAATCCGAGGCTATTTTGCTTAATTCTGCTGGACCATAGCCCATGGTTTCAAACTGCACTTTTTTCCTGAATTCGCAAATGACGGTTTTCATGATATTGGTAGTTATAAGCATCACTTACTGAACACAAATTTAAAAATTTAGCTCTGAGAACCTTTTATTGACAAAAATAGAGAGATCTGAAATCCGAGGCTATTTTGCTTAATTCTGCTGGACTATAGCCCATGGTTTCAAACTGCACTTTTTTCCTGAATTCGCAAATAACGGTTTTTATGATATTGGTAATTATAAGCATCACTTACTGAACACAAATTTAAAAATTTAGCTCTGAGAACCTTTTATTGACAAAAATAGAGAGATCTGAACTCCGAGGCTATTTTGCTTAATTCTGCTGGACTATAGCCCATGGTTTCAAAATGCACTTTTTTCCTGAATTCGCAAATGACGGTTTTTATGATATTGGTAGTTATAAGCATCACTTACTGAACACAAATTTAAAAATTTAGCTCTGAGAACCTTTTATTGACAAAAATAGAGAGATCTGAAATCCGAGGCTATTTTGCTTAATTCTGCTGGACTATAGCCCATGGTTTCAAGATGCACTTTTTTCCTGAATTCGCAAATGACGGTTTTTATGATATTGGTAATTATAAGCATCACTTACTGAACACAAATTTAAAAATTTAGCTCTGAGAACCTTTTATGGACAAAAATAGAGAGATCTGAAATCCGAGGCTATTTTGCTTAATTCTGCTGGACTATAGCCCATGGTTTCAAACTGCACTTTTTTCCTGAATTCGCAAATGACGGTTTTTATGATATTGGTAATTATAAGCATCACTTACTGAACACAAATTTAAAAATTTAGCTCTAAGAACCTTTTATTGACAAAAATAGAGAGATCTGAAATCCGAGGCTATTTTGCTTAATTCTGCCCATGGGTTCAAAATGTCCTTTTTTCCTGATATTGCAAATGACGATTTGTATGATATTGGTATTCATGAGCACCACTTACTGAACCCAAATTGAAAAATTTAGCTCTGAGAACCTTTTATTGACAAAAATAGAGAGATCTGAAATCCGAGGCTATTTTGCTTAATTCTGCTGGACTATAGCCCATGGTTTCAAACTGCCCTTTTTTCGTGAATTCGCAAATGACGGTTTTTATGATATTGGTAATTATAAGCATCCCCTACTGAACACAAATTTAAAAATTTAGCTCTGAGGACCTTTTATTGACAAAAATAGAGCGATCTGAAATCCGAGGCTATTTTGCTTAATTCTGCCCATGGGTTCAAAATGTATTTTTTTCCTGAATTCGCAAATGACGGTTTTAATGATATTGGTAGTTATAAGCATCACTTACTGAACACAAATTTAAAAATTTAGCTCTGAGAACCTTTTATAGACAAAAATAGAGAGATCTGAAATCCGAGGCTATTTTGCTTAATTCTGCTGGACTATAGCCCATGGTTTCAAACTGCACTTTTTTCCTGAATTCGCAAATGACGGTTTTTATGATATTGGTAATTATAAGCATCACTTACTGAACAGAAATTTAAAAATTTAGCTCTGAGAACCTTTTATTGACAAAAATAGAGAGATCTGAACTCCGAGGCTATTTTGCTTAATTCTGCTGGACTATAGCCCATGGTTTCAAAATGCACTTTTTTCCTGAATTCGCAAATGACGGTTTTTATGATATTGGTAGTTATAAGCATCACTTACTGAACACAAATTTAAAAATTTAGCTCTGAGAACCTTTTATTGACAAAAATAGAGAGATCTGAACTCCGAGGCTATTTTGCTTAATTCTGCTGGACTATAGCCCATGGTTTCAAAATGCACTTTTTTCCTGGATTCGCAAATGACGGTTTTTATGATATTGGTAGTTATAAGCATCACTTACTGAACACAAATTTAAAAATTTAGCTCTGAGAACCTTTTATTGACAAAAATAGAGAGATCTGAAATCCGAGGCTATTTTGCTTAATTCTGCTGGACTATAGCCCATGGTTTCAAACTGCACTTTTTTCCTGAATTCGCAAATAACGGTTTTTATGATATTGGTAATTATAAGCATCACTTACTGAACACAAATTTAAAAATTTAGCTCTGAGAACCTTTTATTGACAAAAATAGAGAGATCTGAAATCCGAGGCTATTTTGCTTAATTCTGCTGGACTATAGCCCATGGTTTCAAGATGCACTTTTTTCCTGAATTCGCAAATGACGGTTTTTATGATATTGGTAATTATAAGCATCACTTACTGAACACAAATTTAAAAATTTAGCTCTGAGAACCTTTTATGGACAAAAATAGAGAGATCTGAAATCCGAGGCTATTTTGCTTAATTCTGCTGGACTATAGCCCATGGTTTCAAACTGCACTTTTTTCCTGAATTCGCAAATGACGGTTTTTATGATATTGGTAATTATAAGCATCACTTACTGAACACAAATTTAAAAATTTAGCTCTGAGGACCTTTTATGGACAAAAATAGAGAGATCTGAAATCCGAGGCTATTTTGCTTAATTCTGCTGGACTATAGCCCATGGTTTCAAAATGCACTTTTTTCCTGAATTCGCAAATGACGGTTTTTATGATATTGGTAATTATAAGCATCACTTACTGAACACAAATTTAAAAATTTAGCTCTGAGAACCTTTTATTGACAAAAATAGAGCGATCTGAAATCCGAGGCTATTTTGCTAAATTCTGCCCATGGGTTCAAAATGTATTTTTTTCCTGAATTCGCAAATGACGGTTTTTATGATATTGGTAGTTATAAGCATCACTTACTGAACACAAATTTAAAAATTTAGCTCTGAGAACCTTTTATTGACAAAAATAGAGAGATCTGAAATCCGAGGCTATTTTGCTTAATTCTGCCCATGGGTTCAAAATGTACTTTTTTCCTGATATTGCAAATGACAATTTGTATGATATTGGTATTCATGAGCACCACTTACTGAACACAAATTTAAAAATTTAGCTCTGAGAACCTTTTATTGACAAAAATAGAGAGATCTGAAATCCGAGGCTATTTTGCTTAATTCTGCTGGACTATAGCCCATGGTTTCAAAACGCACTTTTTTCCTGAATTCGCAAATGACGGTTTTTATGATATTGGTAGTTATAAGCATCACTTACTGAACACAAATTTAAAAATTTAGCTCTGAGAACCTTTTATTGACAAAAATAGAGAGATCTGAACTCCGAGGCTATTTTGCTTAATTTTGCTGGACTATAGCCCATGGTTTCAAAATGCACTTTTTTCCTGGACTCGCAAATGACGGTTTTTATGATATTGGTAGTTATAAGCATCACTTACTGAACACAAATTTAAAAATTTAGCTCTGAGAACCTTTTATTGACAAAAATAGAGAGATCTGAACTCCGAGGCTATTTTGCTTAATTCTGCTGGACTATAGCCCATGGTTTCAAAATGCACTTTTTTCCTGAATTCGCAAATGACGGTTTTTATGATATTGGTAGTTTTAAGCATCACTTACTGAACAAAAATTTAAAAATTTAGCTCTGAGAACCTTTTATTGACAAAAATAGAGAGATCTGGAATCCGAGGCTATTTTGCTTAATTCTGCTGGACTATAGCCCATGGTTTCAAACTGCACTTTTTTCCTGAATTCGCAAATAACGGTTTTTATGATATTGGTAATTATAAGCATCACTTACTGAACACAAATTTAAAAATTTAGCTCTGAGAACCTTTTATTGACAAAAATAGAGAGATCTGAACTCCGAGGCTATTTTGCTTAATTCTGCTGGACTATAGCCCATGGTTTCAAAATGCACTTTTTTCCCGAATTCGCAAATGACGGTTTTTATGATATTGGTAGTTATAAGCATCACTTACTGAACACAAATTTAAAAATTTAGCTCTGAGAACCTTTTATTGACAAAAATAGAGAGATCTGAAATCCGAGGCTATTTTGCTTAATTCTGCTGGACTATAGCCCATGGTTTCAAACTGCACTTTTTTCCTGAATTCGCAGATAACGGTTTTTATGATATTGGTAATTATAAGCATCACTTACTGAACACAAATTTAAAAATTTAGCTCTGAGAACCTTTTATTGACAAAAATAGAGAGATCTGAAATCCGAGGCTATTTTGCTTAATTCTGCTGGACTATAGCCCATGGTTTCAAGATGCACTTTTTTCCTGAATTCGCAAATGACGGTTTTTATGATATTGGTATTTATAAGCATCACTTACTGAACACAAATTTAAAAATTTAGCTCTGAGAACCTTTTATGGACAAAAATAGAGAGATCTGAAATCCGAGGCTATTTTGCTTAATTCTGCTGGACTATAGCCCATGGTTTCAAAATGCACTTTTTTCCCCGATTTCGCAAATGACGATTTGTATGATATTGGTTATAGTTCGCATCACTTACTGAACACAAATTTGAAAATTTAGCTCTGAGAACCTTTTATTGACAAAAATAGAGCGATCTGAAATCCGAGGCTATTTTGCTTAATTCTGCCCATGGGTTCAAAATGTATTTTTTTCCTGAATTCGCAAATGACGGTTTTTATGATATTGGTAGTTATAAGCATCACTTACTGAACACAAATTTAAAAATTTAGCTCTGAGAACCTTTTATTGACAAAAATAGAGCGATCTGAAATCCGAGGCTATTTTGCTTAATTCTGCCCATGGGTTCAAAATGTATTTTTTTCCTGAATTCGCAAATGACGGTTTTTATGATATTGGTAGTTATAAGCATCACTTACTGAACACAAATTTAAAAATTTAGCTCTGAGAACCTTTTATTGACAAAAATAGAGAGATCTGAAATCCGAGGCTATTTTGCTTAATTCTGCTGGACTATAGCCCATGGTTTCAAACTGCACTTTTTTCCTGAATTCGCAAATGACGGTTTTTATGATATTGGTAATTATAAGCATCACTTACTGAACACAAATTTAAAAATTTAGCTCTGAGAACCTTTTATTGACAAAAATAGAGAGATCTGAAATCCGAGGCTATTTTGCTTAATTTTGCTGGACTATAGCCCATGGTTTCAAAATGCACTTTTTTCCTGGACTCGCAAATGATGGTTTTTATGATATTGGTAGTTATAAGCATCACTTACTGAACACAAATTTAAAAATTTAGCTCTGAGAACCTTTTATTGACAAAAATAGAGAGATCTGAACTCCGAGGCTATTTTGCTTAATTCTGCTGGACTATAGCCCATGGTTTCAAACTGCACTTTTTTCCTGAATTCGCAAATAACGGTTTTTATGATATTGGTAATTATAAGCATCACTTACTGAACACAAATTTAAAAATTTAGCTCTGAGAACCTTTTATTGACAAAAATAGAGAGATCTGAACTCCGAGGCTATTTTGCTTAATTCTGCTGGACTATAGCCCATGGTTTCAAAATGCACTTTTTTCCTGAATTCGCAAATGACGGTTTTTATGATATTGGTAGTTATAAGCATCACTTACTGAACACAAATTTAAAAATTTAGCTCTGAGAACCTTTTATTGACAAAAATAGAGAGATCTGAAATCCGAGGCTATTTTGCTTAATTCTGCTGGACTATAGCCCATGGTTTCAAGATGCACTTTTTTCCTGAATTCGCAAATGACGATTTGTATTATATCGATGATAACGAGCATCGCTAACTGAACACAAATTCAAAAATTTAGCTCTGAGAACCTTTTATTGACAAAAATAAAGAGATCTGAAATCCGAGGCTATTTTGCTTAATTCTGCTGGACTATAGCCCATGGTTTCAAAATGCACTTTTTTCTCGAATTCGCAAATGACGGTTTTTATGATATTGGTAATTATAAGCATCACTTACTGAACACAAATTTAAAAATTTAGCTCTGAGAACCTTTTATTGACAAAAATAGAGAGATCTGAAATCCGAGGCTATTTTGCTTAATTCTGCCCATGGTTTCAAAATGCACTTTTTTCCTGAATTCGCAAATGACGGTTTTTATGATATTGGTAATTATAAGCATCACTTACTGAACACAAATTTAAAAATTTAGCTCTGAGAACCTTTTATTGACAAAAATAGAGCGATCCGAAATCCGAGGCTATTTTGCTTAATTTTGCCCATGGGTTCAAAATATATTTTTCCTGATATTGCAAATGACGATTTGTATTATATCGATGATAACGAGCATCGCTAACTGAACACAAATTCAAAAATTTAGCTCTGAGAACCTTTTATTGACAAAAATAGAGAGATCTGAACTCCGAGGCTATTTTGCTTAATTCTGCTGGACTATAGCCCATGGTTTCAAAATGCACTTTTTTCCTGAATTCGCAAATGACGGTTTTTATGATATTGGTAATTATAAGCATCACTAACTGAACACAAATTTAAAAATTTCGCTCTGAGAACCTTTTATTGACAAAAATAGAGAGATCTGAAATCCGAGGCTATTTTGCTTAATTCTGCTGGACTATAGCCCATGGTTTCAAGATGCACTTTTTTCCTGAATTCGCAAATGACGATTTGTATTATATCGATGATAACGAGCATCGCTAAATGAACACAAATTGAAAAATTTAGCTCTGAGAACCTTTTATTGACAAAAATAGAGAGATCTGAAATCCGAGGCTATTTTGCTTAATTCTGCTGGACTATAGCCCATGGTTTCAAAATGCACTTTTTTCCTGAATTCGCAAATGACGGTTTTTATGATATTGGTAATTATAAGCATCACTTACTGAACACAAATTTAAAAATTTAGCTCTGAGAACCTTTTATTGACAAAAATAGAGCGATCCGAAATCCGAGGCTATTTTGCTTAATTTTGCCCATGGGTTCAAAATATATTTTTCCTGATATTGCAAATGACGATTTGTATTATATCGATGATAACGAGCATCGCTAACTGAACACAAATTCAAAAATTTAGCTCTGAGAACCTTTTATTGACAAAAATAGAGAGATCTGAACTCCGAGGCTATTTTGCTTAATTCTGCTGGACTATAGCCCATGGTTTCAAAATGCACTTTTTTCCTGAATTCGCAAATGACGGTTTTTATGATATTGGTAATTATAAGCATCACTAACTGAACACAAATTTAAAAATTTCGCTCTGAGAACCTTTTATTGACAAAAATAGAGAGATCTGAAATCCGAGGCTATTTTGCTTAATTCTGCTGGACTATAGCCCATGGTTTCAAGATGCACTTTTTTCCTGAATTCGCAAATGACGATTTGTATTATATCGATGATAACGAGCATCGCTAAATGAACACAAATTGAAAAATTTAGCTCTGAGAACCTTTTATTGACAAAAATAGAGAGATCTGAAATCCGAGGCTATTTTGCTTAATTCTGCTGGACTATAGCCCATGGTTTCAAAATGCACTTTTTTCCTGAATTCGCAAATGACGGTTTTTATGATATTCGTAATTATAAGCATCACTTACTGAACACAAATTTAAAAATTTAGCTCTGAGAACCTTTTATTGACAAAAATAGAGAGATCTGAAATCCGAGGCTATTTTGCTTAATTCTGCTGGACTATAGCCCATGGTTTCAAAATGCACTTTTTTCCTGAATTCGCAAATGACGGTTTTTATGATATTGGTAATTATAAGCATCACTTACTGAACACAAATTTAAAAATTTAGCTCTGAGAACCTTTTATTGACAAAAATAGAGAGATCTGAAATCCGAGGCTATTTTGCTTAATTCTGCTGGACTATAGCCCATGGTTTCAAGATGCACTTTTTTCCTGAATTCGCAAATGACGATTTGTATTATATCGATGATCACGAGCATCGCTAACTGAACACAAATTTGAAAATTTAGCTCTGAGAACCTTTTATTGACAAAAATAGAGAGATCTGAATTCCGAGGCTATTTTGCTTAATTCTGCTGGACTATAGCCCATGGTTTCAAAATGCACTTTTTTCCTGAATTCGCAAATGACGGTTTTTATGATATTGGTAATTATAAGCATCACTTACTGAACACAAATTTAAAAATTTAGCTCTGAGAACCTTTTATTGACAAAAATAGAGAGATCTGAAATCCGAGGCTATTTTGCTTAATTCTGCTGGACTATAGCCCATGGTTTCAAGATGCACTTTTTTCCTGAATTCGCAAATGACGATTTGTATTATATCGATGATCACGAGCATCGCTAACTGAACACAAATTTGAAAATTTAGCTCTGAGAACCTTTTATTGACAAAAATAGAGAGATCTGAATTCCGAGGCTATTTTGCTTAATTCTGCCCATGGGTTCAAAATGTATTTTTTTCCTGATATTGCAAATGACGATTTGTATGATATTGGTAATTATAAGCATCACTTACTGAACACAAATTTAAAAATTTAGCTCTGAGAACCTTTTATTGACAAAAATAGAGAGATCTGAAATCCGAGGCTATTTTGCTTAATTCTGCTGGACTATAGCCCATGGTTTCAAGATGCACTTTTTTCCTGAATTCGCAAATGACGATTTGTATTATATCGATGATAACGAGCATCGCTAACTGAACACAAATTCAAAAATTTAGCTCTGAGAACCTTTTATTGACAAAAATAGAGAGATCTGAAATCCGAGGCTATTTTGCTTAATTCTGCTGGACTATAGCCATTGGTTTCAAGATGCACTTTTTTCCTGAATTCGCAAATGACGATTTGTATTATATCGATGATAACGAGCATCGCTATTTAAACACAAATTCAAAAATTTAGCTCTGAGAACCTTTTATTGACAAAAATAGAGAGATCTGAAATCCGAGGCTATTTTGCTTAATTCTGCTGGACTATAGCCCATGGTTTCAAAATGCACTTTTTTCCTGAATTCGCAAATGACGGTTTTTATGATATTGGTAATTATAAGCATCACTTACTGAACACAAATTTAAAAATTTAGCTCTGAGAACCTTTTATTGACAAAAATAGAGAGATCTGAAATCCGAGGCTATTTTGCTTAATTCTGCTGGACTATAGCCCATGGTTTCAAGATGCACTTTTTTCCTGAATTCGCAAATGACGATTTGTATTATATCGATGATCACGAGCATCGCTAACTGAACACAAATTTGAAAATTTAGCTCTGAGAATCTTTTATTGACAAAAATAGAGAGATCTGAATTCCGAGGCTATTTTGCTTAATTCTGCCCATGGGTTCAAAATGTATTTTTTTCCTGATATTGCAAATGACGATTTGTATGATATTGGTAATTATAAGCATCACTTACTGAACACAAATTTAAAAATTTAGCTCTGAGAACCTTTTATTGACAAAAATAGAGAGATCTGAAATCCGAGGCTATTTTGCTTAATTCTGCTGGACTATAGCCCATGGTTTCAAGATGCACTTTTTTCCTGAATTCGCAAATGACGATTTGTATTATATCGATGATAACGAGCATCGCTAACTGAACACAAATTCAAAAATTTAGCTCTGAGAACCTTTTATTGACAAAAATAGAGAGATCTGAAATCCGAGGCTATTTTGCTTAATTTTGCCCATGGTTTCAAAATGCACTTTTTTCCTGAATTCGCAAATGACGGTTTTTATGATATTGGTAATTATAAGCATCCCCTACTGAACACAAATTTAAAAATTTAGCTCTGAGAACCTTTTATGGACAAAAATAGAGAGATCTGAAATCCGAGGCTATTTTGCTTAATTCTGCCCATGGGTTCAAAATGTACTTTTTTCCTGATATTGCAAATGACGATTTGTATGATATTGGTATTCATGAGCACCACTTACTGAACCCAAATTGAAAAATTTAGCTCTGAGAACCTTTTATTGACAAAAATAGAGAGATCTGAAATCCGAGGCTATTTTGCTTAATTCTGCTGGACTATAGCCCATGGTTTCAAACTGCCCTTTTTTCGTGAATTCGCAAATGACGGTTTTTATCATATTGGTAATTATAAGCATCCCCTACTGAACACAAATTTAAAAATTTAGCTCTGAGAACCTTTTATGGACAAAAATAGAGAGATCTGAAATCCGAGGCTATTTTGCTTAATTCTGCCCATGGGTTCAAAATGTACTTTTTTCCTGATATTGCAAATGACGATTTGTATGATATTGGTATTCATGAGCACCACTTACTGAACCCAAATTGAAAAATTTAGCTCTGAGAACCTTTTATTGACAAAAATAGAGAGATCTGAAATCCGAGGCTATTGTGCTTAATTCTGCTGGACTATAGCCCATGGTTTCAAACTGCACTTTTTTCCTGAATTCGCAAATGACGGTTTTTATGATATTGGTAATTATAAGCATCACTCACTGAACACAAATTTAAAAATTTAGCTCTGAGAACCTTTTATGGACAAAAATAAAGAGATCTGAAATCCGAGGCTATTTTGCTTAATTCTGCCCATGGGTTCAAAATGTATTTTTTTCCTGATATTGCAAATGACGATTTGTATGATATTGGTAATTATAAGCATCACTTACTGAACACAAATTTAAAAATTTAGCTCTGAGAACCTTTTATGGACAAAAATAGAGAGATCTGAAATCCGAGGCTATTTTGCTTAATTCTGCCCATGGGTTCAAAATGTATTTTTTTCCTGATATTGCAAATGACGGTTTTTATGATATTGGTAATTATAAGCATCACTTACTGAACACAAATTTAAAAATTTAGCTTTGAGAACTTTTTATTGACAAAAATAGAAAGATCTGAAATCCGAGGCTATTTTGCTTAATTCTGCTGGACTATAGCCCATGGTTTCAAGATGCACTTTTTTCCTGAATTCGCAAATGACGATTTGTATTATATTGATGATAACGAGCATCGCTAACTGAACACAAATTCAAAAATTTAGCTCTGAGAACCTTTTATTGACAAAAATAGAGAGATCTGAAATCCGAGGCTATTTTGCTTAATTCTGCCCATGGGTTCAAAATGTATTTTTTTCCTGATATTGCAAATGACGGTTTTTATGATATTGGTAATTATAAGCATCACTAACTGAACACAAATTTAAAAATTTAGCTTTGAGAACTTTTTATTGACAAAAATAGAGAGATCTGAAATCCGAGGCTATTTTGCTTAATTCTGCTGGACTATAGCCCATGATTCAAAATGCACTTTTTTCCTGAATTCGCAAATGACGGTTCTTATGATATTGGTAATTATAAGCATCACTTACTGAACACAAATTTAAAAATTTAGCTCTGAGAACCTTTTATTGACAAAAATAGAGAGATCTGAAATCCGAGGCTATTTTGCTTAATTCTGCCCATGATTCAAAATGCACTTTTTTCCCCGATTTCGCAAATGATGATTTGTATGATATTGGTAATTATAGGCATCACTTACTGAACACAAATTTAAAAATTTAGCTCTGAGAACCTTTTATTGACAAAAATAGAGAGATCTGAAATCCGAGGCTATTTAGCTTAATTCTGCCCATGGGTTCAAAATGTACTTTATTCCTGATATTGCAAATGACGATTTGTATAATATCGATGAACACAAATTTAAAAATTTAGCTCTGAGAACCTTTTATGGACAAAAATAAAGAGATCTGAAATCCGAGGCTATTTTGCTTAATTCTGCCCATGGGTTCAAAATGTATTTTTTTCCTGATATTGCAAATGACGATTTGTATGATATTGGTAATTATAAGCATCACTTACTGAACACAAATTTAAAAATTTAGCTCTGAGAACCTTTTATGGACAAAAATAGAGAGATCTGAAATCCGAGGCTATTTTGCTTAATTCTGCCCATGGGTTCAAAATGTATTTTTTTCCTGATATTGCAAATGACGGTTTTTATGATATTGGTAATTATAAGCATCACTTACTGAACACAAATTTAAAAATTTAGCTTTGAGAACTTTTTATTGACAAAAATAGAAAGATCTGAAATCCGAGGCTATTTTGCTTAATTCTGCTGGACTATAGCCCATGGTTTCAAGATGCACTTTTTTCCTGAATTCGCAAATGACGATTTGTATTATATTGATGATAACGAGCATCGCTAACTGAACACAAATTCAAAAATTTAGCTCTGAGAACCTTTTATTGACAAAAATAGAGAGATCTGAAATCCGAGGCTATTTTGCTTAATTCTGCCCATGGGTTCAAAATGTATTTTTTTCCTGATATTGCAAATGACGGTTTTTATGATATTGGTAATTATAAGCATCACTAACTGAACACAAATTTAAAAATTTAGCTTTGAGAACTTTTTATTGACAAAAATAGAGAGATCTGAAATCCGAGGCTATTTTGCTTAATTCTGCTGGACTATAGCCCATGATTCAAAATGCACTTTTTTCCTGAATTCGCAAATGACGGTTCTTATGATATTGGTAATTATAAGCATCACTTACTGAACACAAATTTAAAAATTTAGCTCTGAGAACCTTTTATTGACAAAAATAGAGAGATCTGAAATCCGAGGCTATTTTGCTTAATTCTGCCCATGATTCAAAATGCACTTTTTTCCCCGATTTCGCAAATGATGATTTGTATGATATTGGTAATTATAGGCATCACTTACTGAACACAAATTTAAAAATTTAGCTCTGAGAACCTTTTATTGACAAAAATAGAGAGATCTGAAATCCGAGGCTATTTAGCTTAATTCTGCCCATGGGTTCAAAATGTACTTTATTCCTGATATTGCAAATGACGATTTGTATAATATCGATGAACACAAATTTGGAAATTTAGCTTTGAAAACTTTTTATTGACAAAAATAGAGAGATCTGAAATCCGAGGCTATTTTGCTTAATTCTGCCCATGGGTTCAAAATGTATTTTTTTCCTGATATTGCAAATGACGGTTTTTATGATATTGGTAATTATAAGCATCACTAACTGAACACAAATTTAAAAATTTAGCTTTGAGAACTTTTTATTGACAAAAATAGAGAGATCTGAAATCCGAGGCTATTTTGCTTAATTCTGCTGGACTATAGCCCATGATTCAAAATGCACTTTTTTCCTGAATTCGCAAATGACGGTTCTTATGATATTGGTAATTATAAGCATCACTTACTGAACACAAATTTAAAAAATTTAGCTCTGAGAACCTTTTATTGACAAAAATAGAGAGATCTGAAATCCGAGGCTATTTTGCTTAATTCTGCTGGACTATAGCCCATGGTTTCAAGATGCACTTTTTTCCTAAATTCGCAAATGACGATTTGTATTATATCGATGATAACGAGCATCGCTAACTGAACACAAATTCAAAAATTTAGCTCTGAGAACCTTTTATTGACAAAAATAAAGAGATATGAATTCCGAGGCTATTTTGCTTAATTCTGCCCATGATTCAAAATGCACTCTTTTCCCCGATTTCGCAAATGATGATTTGTATGATATTGGTAATTATAAGCATCACTTACTGAGCACAAATTTAAAAATTTAGCTCTGAGAACCTTTTATTGACAAAAATAGAGAGATCTGAAATCCGAGGCTATTTTGCTTAATTCTGCTGGACTATAGCCCATGGTTTCAAGATGCACTTTTTTCTTGAATTCGCAAATGACGGTTTTTATGATATTGGTAATTATAAGCATCACTTACTGAACACAAATTTAAAAATTTAGCTCTGAGAACCTTTTATTGACAAAAATAGAGAGATATGAATTCCGAGGCTATTTAGCTTAATTCTGCTGGACTATGGGTTCAAAATGTACTTTTTTCCTGATATTGCAAATGACGATTTGTATTATATCGATGATCACGAGCATCGCTAACTGAACACAAATTTGAAAATTTAGCTCTGAGAACTTTTATGGACAAAAATAGAGTGATATGAATTCCGAGGCTATTTAGCTTAATTCTGCTGGACTATGGGTTCAAAATGTACTTTTTTCCTGATATTGCAAATGACGATTTGTATGATATTGGTATTCATGAGCACCACTTACTGAACCCAAATTGAAAAATTTAGCTCTGAGAACCTTTTATTGACAAAAATAAAGAGATATGAAATCCGAGGCTATTTTGCTTAATTCTGCCCATGGGTTCAAAATGTACTTTTTTCCTGATATTGCAAATGATGATTTGTATTATATCGATGATCACGAGCATCGCTAACTGAACACAAATTCAAAAATTTAGCTCTGAGAACCTTTTATTGGCAAAAATAAAGAGATATGAATTCCGAGGCTATTTTGGTTAATTCTGCTGGACTATAGCCCATGGTTTCAAGATGCACTTTTTTCCTGAATTCGCAAATGACGATTTGTATTATATCGATGATCACGAGCATCGCTAACTGAACACAAATTCAAAAATTTAGCTCTGAGAACCTTTTATTGACAAAAATAGAGAGATCTTAAATCCGAGGCTATTTTGCTTAATTCTGCCCATGGGTTCAAAATGTACTTTTTTCCTGAAATTGCAAATGACGATTTGTATGATATTGTTATTCATGAGCACCACTTACTGAACCCAAATTGAAAAATTTAGCTTTGAGAACCTTTTATTGACAAAAATAGAGAGATCTGAAATCCGAGGTTATTTTGCTTAATTCTGCTGGACTATAGCCCATGGATTCAAAATGCACTTTTTTCCTGAAATTGCAAATGACGATTTGTATGATAATGGTAATCATGAGCACCACTTACTGAACCCAAATTGAAAAATTTAGCTTTGAGAACCTTTTATTGACAAAAATAGAGAGATCTGAAATCCGAGGCTATTTTGCTTAATTCTGCTGGACTATAGCCCATGGTTTCAAACTGCACTTTTTTCCTGAATTCGCAAATGACGATTTGTATTATATCGATGATAACGAGCATCGCTAACTGAACACAAATTCAAAAATTTAGCTCTGAGAACCTTTTATTGACAAAAATAGAGAGATATGAATTCCGAGGCTATTTAGCTTAATTCTGCTGGACTATGGGTTCAAAATGTACTTTTTTCCTGATATTGCAAATGACGATTTGTATTATATCGATGATCACGAGCATCGCTAACTGAACACAAATTTGAAAATTTAGCTCTGAGAACCTTTTATGGACAAAAATAGAGAGATCTGAAATCCGAGGCTATTTTGCTTAATTCTGCCCATGGGTTCAAAATGTACTTTTTTCCTGATATTGAAAATGACGATTTGTATTATACCGATGATCACGAGCATCGCTAGCTGAACACAAATTCAAAAATTTAGCTCTGAGAACCTTTTATTGACAAAAATAGAGAGATCTTAAATCCGAGGCTATTTTGCTTAATTCTGCCCATGGGTTCAAAATGTACTTTTTTCCTGAAATTGCAAATGACGATTTGTATGATATTGTTATTCATGAGCACCACTTACTGAACCCAAATTGAAAAATTTAGCTTTGAGAACCTTTTATTGACAAAAATAGAGAGATCTGAAATCCGAGGTTATTTTGCTTAACTCTGCTGGACTATAGCCCATGGATTCAAAATGCACTTTTTACCTGAAATTGCAAATGATGATTTGTATGATAATGGTAATCATGAGCACCACTTACTGAACCCAAATTGAAAAATTTAGCTTTGAGAACCTTTTATTGACAAAAATAGAGAGATCTGAAATCCGAGGCTATTTTGCTTAATTCTGCTGGACTATAGCCCATGGTTTCAAACTGCACTTTTTTCCTGAATTCGCAAATGACGGTTTGTATTATATCGATGATAACGAGCATCGCTAACTGAACACAAATTCAAAAATTTAGCTCTGAGAACCTTTTATTGGCAAAAATAAAGAGATATGAATTCCGAGGCTATTTAGCTTAATTCTGCTGGACTATGGGTTCAAAATGTACTTTTTTCCTGAAATTGCAAATGACGATTTGTATGATATTGTTATTCATGAGCACCACTTACTGAACCCAAATTGAAAAATTTAGCTTTGAGAACCTTTTATTGACAAAAATAGAGAGATCTGAAATCCGAGGTTATTTTGCTTAATTCTGCTGGACTATAGCCCATGGATTCAAAATGCACTTTTTTCCTGAAATTGCAAATGATGATTTGTATGATAATGGTAATCATGAGCACCACTTACTGAACCCAAATTGAAAAATTTAGCTTTGAGAACCTTTTATTGACAAAAATAGAGAGATATGAATTCCGAGGCTATTTAGCTTAATTCTGCTGGACTATGGGTTCAAAATGTACTTTTTTCCTGATATTGCAAATGACGATTTGTATTATATCGATGATCACGAGCATCGCTAACTGAACACAAATTTGAAAATTTAGCTCTGAGAACCTTTTATGGACAAAAATAGAGAGATCTGAAATCCGAGGCTATTTTGCTTAATTCTGCCCATGGGTTCAAAATGTACTTTTTTCCTGATATTGAAAATGACGATTTGTATTATACCGATGATCACGAGCATCGCTAACTGAACACAAATTCAAAAATTTAGCTCTGAGAAGCTTTTATTGACAAAAATAAAGAGATATGAATTCCGAGGCTATTTAGCTTAATTCTGCTGGACTATGGGTTCAAAATGTACTTTTTTCCTGATATTGCAAATGACGATTTGTATGATATTGGTATTCATGAGCACCACTTACTGAACCCAAATTGAAAAATTTAGCTCTGAGAACCTTTTATTGACAAAAATAAAGAGATATGAAATCCGAGGCTATTTTGCTTAATTCTGCCCATGGGTTCAAAATGTACTTTTTTCCTGATATTGCAAATGACGATTTGTATTATATCGATGATCACGAGCATCGCTAACTGAACACAAATTCAAAAATTTAGCTCTGAGAACCTTTTATTGGCAAAAATAAAGAGATATGAATTCCGAGGCTATTTTGCTTAATTCTGCTGGACTATAGCCCATGGTTTCAAGATGCACTTTTTTCCTGAATTCGCAAATGACGATTTGTATTATATCGATGATCACGAGCATCGCTAACTGAACCCAAATTGAAAAATTTAGCTTTGAGAACCTTTTATTGACAAAAATAGAGAGATATGAATTCCGAGGCTATTTAGCTTAATTCTGCTGGACTATGGGTTCAAAATGTACTTTTTTCCTGATATTGCAAATGACGATTTGTATTATATCGATGATCACGAGCATCGCTAACTGAACACAAATTTGAAAATTTAGCTCTGAGAACCTTTTATGGACAAAAATAGAGAGATCTGAAATCCGAGGCTATTTTGCTTAATTCTGCCCATGGGTTCAAAATGTACTTTTTTCCTGATATTGAAAATGACGATTTGTATTATACCGATGATCACGAGCATCGCTAACTGAACACAAATTCAAAAATTTTGCTCTGAGAAGCTTTTATTGACAAAAATAAAGAGATATGAATTCCGAGGCTATTTAGCTTAATTCTGCTGGACTATGGGTTCAAAATGTACTTTTTTCCTGATATTGCAAATGACGATTTGTATGATATTGGTATTCATGAGCACCACTTACTGAACCCAAATTGAAAAATTTAGCTCTGAGAACCTTTTATTGACAAAAATAAAGAGATATGAAATCCGAGGCTATTTTGCTTAATTCTGCCCATGGGTTCAAAATGTACTTTTTTCCTGATATTGCAAATGACGATTTGTATTATATCGATGATCACGAGCATCGCTAACTGAACACAAATTCAAAAATTTAGCTCTGAGAACCTTTTATTGGCAAAAATAAAGAGATATGAATTCCGAGGCTATTTAGCTTAATTCTGCTGGACTATGGGTTCAAAATGTACTTTTTTCCTGATATTGCAAATGACGATTTGTATGATATTGGTATTCATGAGCACCACTTACTGAACCCAAATTGAAAAATTTAGCTCTGAGAACCTTTTATTGACAAAAATAAAGAGATATGAAATCCGAGGCTATTTTGCTTAATTCTGCCCATGGGTTCAAAATGTACTTTTTTCCTGATATTGCAAATGACGATTTGTATTATATCGATGATCACGAGCATCGCTAACTGAACACAAATTTGAAAATTTAGCTCTGAGAACCTTTTATGGACAAAAATAGAGAGATCTGAAATCCGAGGCTATTTTGCTTAATTCTGCCCATGGGTTCAAAATGTACTTTTTTCCTGATATTGAAAATGACGATTTGTATTATACCGATGATCACGAGCATCGCTAACTGAACACAAATTCAAAAATTTAGCTCTGAGAACCTTTTATTGACAAAAATAAAGAGATATGAATTCCGAGGCTATTTAGCTTAATTCTGCTGGACTATGGGTTCAAAATGTACTTTTTTCCTGATATTGCAAATGACGATTTGTATGATATTGGTATTCATGAGCACCACTTACTGAACCCAAATTAAAAAATTTAGCTCTGAGAACCTTTTATTGACAAAAATAAAGAGATATGAAATCCGAGGCTATTTTGCTTAATTCTGCCCATGGGTTCAAAATGTACTTTTTTCCTGATATTGCAAATGACGATTTGTATTATATCGATGATCACGAGCATCGCTAACTGAACACAAATTCAAAAATTTAGCTCTGAGAACCTTTTATTGGCAAAAATAAAGAGATATGAATTCCGAGGCTATTTTGCTTAATTCTGCTGGACTATAGCCCATGGTTTCAAGATGCACTTTTTTCCTGAATTCGCAAATGACGATTTGTATTATATCGATGATCACGAGCATCGCTAACTGAACACAAATTCAAAAATTTAGCTCTGAGAACCTTTTATTGACAAAAATAGAGAGATCTTAAATCCGAGGCTATTTTGCTTAATTCTGCCCATGGGTTCAAAATGTACTTTTTTCCTGAAATTGCAAATGACGATTTGTATGATATTGTTATTCATGAGCACCACTTACTGAACCCAAATTGAAAAATTTAGCTTTGAGAACCTTTTATTGACAAAAATAGAGAGATCTGAAATCCGAGGTTATTTTGCTTAATTCTGCTGGACTATAGCCCATGGATTCAAAATGCACTTTTTTCCTGAAATTGCAAATGACGATTTGTATGATAATGGTAATCATGAGCACCACTTACTGAACCCAAATTCAAAAATTTAGCTTTGAGAACCTTTTATTGACAAAAATAGAGAGATCTGAAATCCGAGGCTATTTTGCTTAATTCTGCTGGACTATAGCCCATGGTTTCAAACTGCACTTTTTTCCTGAATTCGCAAATGACGATTTGTATTATATCGATGATCACGAGCATCGCTAACTGAACACAAATTTGAAAATTTAGCTCTGAGAACCTTTTATTGACAAAAATAAAGAGATATGAAATCCGAGGCTATTTTGCTTAATTCTGCCCATGGGTTCAAAATGTACTTTTTTCCTGATATTGCAAATGATGATTTGTATTATATCGATGATCACGAGCATCGCTAACTGAACACAAATTCAAAAATTTAGCTCTGAGAACCTTTTATTGGCAAAAATAAAGAGATATGAATTCCGAGGCTATTTTGCTTAATTCTGCTGGACTATAGCCCATGGATTCAAAATGCACTTTTTTCCTGAAATTGCAAATGACGATTTGTATGATAATGGTAATCATGAGCACCACTTACTGAACCCAAATTGAAAAATTTAGCTTTGAGAACCTTTTATTGACAAAAATAGAGAGATCTGAAATCCGAGGCTATTTTGCTTAATTCTGCTGGACTATAGCCCATGGTTTCAAACTGCACTTTTTTCCTGAATTCGCAAATGACGATTTGTATTATATCGATGATAACGAGCATCGCTAACTGAACACAAATTCAAAAATTTAGCTCTGAGAACCTTTTATTGACAAAAATAGAGAGATATGAATTCCGAGGCTATTTAGCTTAATTCTGCTGGACTATGGGTTCAAAATGTACTTTTTTCCTGATATTGCAAATGACGATTTGTATTATATCGATGATCACGAGCATCGCTAACTGAACACAAATTTGAAAATTTAGCTCTGAGAACCTTTTATGGACAAAAATAGAGAGATCTGAAATCCGAGGCTATTTTGCTTAATTCTGCCCATGGGTTCAAAATGTACTTTTTTCCTGATATTGAAAATGACGATTTGTATTATACCGATGATCACGAGCATCGCTAACTGAACACAAATTCAAAAATTTAGCTCTGAGAACCTTTTATTGACAAAAATAAAGAGATATGAATTCCGAGGCTATTTAGCTTAATTCTGCTGGACTATGGGTTCAAAATGTACTTTTTTCCTGATATTGCAAATGACGATTTGTATGATATTGGTATTCATGAGCACCACTTACTGAACCCAAATTGAAATATTTAGCTCTGAGAACCTTTTATTGACAAAAATAAAGAGATATGAAATCCGAGGCTATTTTGCTTAATTCTGCCCATGGGTTCAAAATGTACTTTTTTCCTGATATTGCAAATGACGATTTGTATTATATCGATGATCACGAGCATCGCTAACTGAACACAAATTCAAAAATTTAGCTCTGAGAACCTTTTATTGGCAAAAATAAAGAGATATGAATTCCGAGGCTATTTTGCTTAATTCTGCTGGACTATAGCCCATGGTTTCAAGATGCACTTTTTTCCTGAATTCGCAAATGACGATTTGTATTATATCGATGATCACGAGCATCGCTAACTGAACACAAATTCAAAAATTTAGCTCTGAGAACCTTTTATTGACAAAAATAGAGAGATCTGAAATCCGAGGCTATTTTGCTTAATTCTGCTGGACTATAGCCCATGGTTTCAAACTGCACTTTTTTCCTGAATTCGCAAATGATGATTTGTATTACATCGATGATCACGAGCATCGCTAACTGAACACAAATTCAAAAATTTAGCTCTGAGAACCTTTTATTGACAAAAATAGAGAGATCTTAAATCCGAGGCTATTTTGCTTAATTCTGCCCATGGGTTCAAAATGTACTTTTTTCCTGAAATTGCAAATGACGATTTGTATGATATTGTTATTCATGAGCACCACTTACTGAACCCAAATTGAAAAATTTAGCTTTGAGAACCTTTTATTGACAAAAATAGAGAGATCTGAAATCCGAGGTTATTTTGCTTAATTCTGCTGGACTATAGCCCATGGATTCAAAATGCACTTTTTTCCTGAAATTGCAAATGACGATTTGTATGATAATGGTAATCATGAGCACCACTTACTGAACCCAAATTGAAAAATTTAGTTTTGAGAACCTTTTATTGACAAAAATAGAGAGATCTGAAATCCGAGGCTATTTTGCTTAATTCTGCTGGACTATAGCCCATGGTTTCAAACTGCACTTTTTTCCTGAATTCGCAAATGACGATTTGTATTATATCGATGATAACGAGCATCGCTAACTGAACACAAATTCAAAAATTTAGCTCTGAGAACCTTTTATTGACAAAAATAAAGAGATATGAATTCCGAGGCTATTTTGCTTAATTCTGCCCATGGGTTCAAAATGTACTTTTTTCCTGATATTGCAAATGACGATTTGTATTATATCGATGATCACGAGCATCGCTAACTGAACACAAATTTGAAAATTTAGCTCTGAGAACCTTTTATGGACAAAAATAGAGAGATCTGAAATCCGAGGCTATTTTGCTTAATTCTGCCCATGGGTTCAAAATGTACTTTTTTCCTGAAATTGCAAATGACGATTTGTATGATATTGTTATTCATGAGCACCACTTACTGAACCCAAATTGAAAAATTTAGCTTTGAGAACCTTTTATTGACAAAAATAGAGAGATCTGAAATCCGAGGCTATTTTGCTTAATTCTGCTGGACTATAGCCCATGGTTTCAAACTGCACTTTTTTCCTGAATTCGCAAATGATGCTTTGTATTACATCGATGATCACGAGCATCGCTAACTGAACACAAATTCAAAAATTTAGCTCTGAGAACCTTTTATTGACAAAAATAGAGAGATCTTAAATCCGAGGCTATTTTGCTTAATTCTGCCCATGGGTTCAAAATGTACTTTTTTCCTGATATTGAAAATGACGAGTTGTATTATACCGATGATCACGAGCATCGCTAACTGAACACAAATTTGAAAATTTAGCTCTGAGAACCTTTTATGGACAAAAATAGAGAGATCTGAAATCCGAGGCTATTTTGCTTAATTCTGCCCATGGGTTCAAAATGTACTTTTTTCCTGAAATTGCAAATGACGATTTGTATGATATTGTTATTCATGAGCACCACTTACTGAACCCAAATTGAAAAATTTAGCTTTGAGAACCTTTTATTGACAAAAATAGAGAGATCTGAAATCCGAGGCTATTTTGCTTAATTCTGCTGGACTATAGCCCATGGTTTCAAACTGCACTTTTTTCCTGAATTCGCAAATGATGATTTGTATTACATCGATGATCACGAGCATCGCTAACTGAACACAAATTCAAAAATTTAGCTCTGAGAACCTTTTATTGACAAAAATAGAGAGATCTTAAATCCGAGGCTATTTTGCTTAATTCTGCCCATGGGTTCAAAATGTACTTTTTTCCTGATATTGAAAATGACGATTTGTATTATACCGATGATCACGAGCATCGCTAACTGAACACAAATTCAAAAATTTAGCTCTGAGAACCTTTTATTGACAAAAATAAAGAGATATGAATTCCGAGGCTATTTAGCTTAATTCTGCTGGATTATGGGTTCAAAATGTACTTTTTTCCTGATATTGCAAATGACGATTTGTATGATATTGGTATTCATGAGCACCACTTACTGAACCCAAATTGAAAAATTTAGCTCTGAGAACCTTTTATTGACAAAAATAAAGAGATATGAAATCCGAGGCTATTTTGCTTAATTCTGCCCATGGGTTCAAAATGTACTTTTTTCCTGATATTGCAAATGACGATTTGTATTATATCGATGATCACGAGCATCGCTAACTGAACACAAATTCAAAAATTTAGCTCTGAGAACCTTTTATTGGCAAAAATAAAGAGATATGAATTCCGAGGCTATTTTGCTTAATTCTGCTGGACTATAGCCCATGGTTTCAAGATGCACTTTTTTCCTGAATTCGTAAATGACGATTTGTATTATATCGATGATCACGAGCATCGCTAACTGAACACAAATTCAAAAATTTAGCTCTGAGAACCTTTTATTGACAAAAATAAAGAGATATGAATTCCGAGGCTATTTAGCTTAATTCTGCTGGACTATGGGTTCAAAATGTACTTTTTTCCTGATATTGCAAATGACGATTTGTATGATATTGTTATTCATGAGCACCACTTACTGAACCCAAATTGAAAAATTTAGCTTTGAGAACCTTTTATTGACAAAAATAGAGAGATCTGAAATCCGAGGCTATTTTGCTTAATTCTGCTGGACTATAGCCCATGGTTTCAAACTGCACTTTTTTCCTGAATTCGCAAATGATGATTTGTATTACATCGATGATCACGAGCATCGCTAACTGAACACAAATTCAAAAATTTAGCTCTGAGAACCTTTTATTGACAAAAATAGAGAGATCTGAAATCCGAGGCTATTTTGCTTAATTCTGCCCATGGGTTCAAAATGTACTTTTTTCCTGAAATTGCAAATGACGATTTGTATGATATTGTTATTCATGAGCACCACTTACTGAACCCAAATTGAAAAATTTAGCTTTGAGAACCTTTTATTGACAAAAATAGAGAGATCTGAAATCCGAGGCTATTTTGCTTAATTCTGCCCATGGGTTCAAAATGTACTTTTTTCCTGATATTGAAAATGACGATTTGTATTATATCGATGATCACGAGCATCGCTAACTGAACACAAATTTGAAAATTTAGCTCTGAGAACCTTTTATGGACAAAAATAGAGAGATCTGAAATCCGAGGCTATTTTGCTTAATTCTGCCCATGGGTTCAAAATGTACTTTTTTCCTGAAATTACAAATGACGATTTGTATGATATTGTTATTCATGAGCACCACTTACTGAACCCAAATTGAAAAATTTAGCTTTGAGAACCTTTTATTGACAAAAATAGAGAGATCTGAAATCCGAGGCTATTTTGCTTAATTCTGCTGGACTATAGCCCATGGTTTCAAACTGCACTTTTTTCCTGAATTCGCAAATGATGATTTGTATTACATCGATGATCACGAGCATCGCTAACTGAACACAAATTCAAAAATTTAGCTCTGAGAACCTTTTATTGACAAAAATAGAGAGATCTTAAATCCGAGGCTATTTTGCTTAATTCTGCCCATGGGTTCAAAATGTACTTTTTTCCTGATATTGAAAATGACGATTTGTATTATACCGATGATCACGAGCATCGCTAACTGAACACAAATTCAAAAATTTAGCTCTGAGAACCTTTTATTGGCAAAAATAAAGAGATATGAATTCCGAGGCTATTTTGCTTAATTCTGCTGGACTATAGCCCATGGTTTCAAGATGCACATTTTTCCTGAATTCGCAAATGACGATTTGTATTATATCGATGATCACGAGCATCGCTAACTGAACACAAATTCAAAAATTTAGCTCTGAGAACCTTTTATTGACAAAAATAAAGAGATATGAATTCCGAGGCTATTTAGCTTAATTCTGCTGGACTATGGGTTCAAAATGTACTTTTTTCCTGATATTGCAAATGACGATTTGTATTATATCGATGATCACGAGCATCGCTAACTGAACACAAATTTGAAAATTTAGCTCTGAGAACCTTTTATGGACAAAAATAGAGAGATCTGAAATCCGAGGCTATTTTGATTAATTCTGCCCATGGGTTCAAAATGTACTTTTTTCCTGAAATTGCAAATGACGATTTGTATGATATTGTTATTCATGAGCACCACTTACTGAACCCAAATTGAAAAATTTAGCTTTGAGAACCTTTTATTGACAAAAATAGAGAGATCTGAAATCCGAGGCTATTTTGCTTAATTCTGCTGGACTATAGCCCATGGTTTCAAACTGCACTTTTTTCCTGAATTCGCAAATGATGATTTGTATTACATCGATGATCACGAGCATCGCTAACTGAACACAAATTCAAAAATTTAGCTCTGAGAACCTTTTATTGACAAAAATAGAGAGATCTTAAATCCGAGGCTATTTTGCTTAATTCTGCCCATGGGTTCAAAATGTACTTTTTTCCTGATATTGAAAATGACGATTTGTATTATACCGATGATCACGAGCATCGCTAACTGAACACAAATTCAAAAATTTAGCTCTGAGAACCTTTTATTGACAAAAATAAAGAGATATGAATTCCGAGGTTATTTAGCTTAATTCTGCTGGATTATGGGTTCAAAATGTACTTTTTTTCTGAAATTGCAAATGACGATTTGTATGATATTGGTATTCATGAGCACCACTTACTGAACCCAAATTGAAAAATTTAGCTCTGAGAACCTTTTATTGACAAAAATAAAGAGATATGAAATCCGAGGCTATTTTGCTTAATTCTGCCCATGGGTTCAAAATGTACTTTTTTCCTGAATTCGCAAATGACGATTTGTATTATATCGATGATCACGAGCATCGCTAACTGAACACAAATTCAAAAATTTAGCTCTGAGAACCTTTTATTGACAAAAATAGAGAGATATGAATTCCGAGGCTATTTAGCTTAATTCTGCTGGACTATGGGTTCAAAATGTACTTTTTTCCTGATATTGCAAATGACGATTTGTATTATATCGATGATCACGAGCATCGCTAACTGAACACAAATTTGAAAATTTAGCTCTGAGAACCTTTTATGGACAAAAATAGAGAGATCTGAAATCCGAGGCTATTTTGCTTAATTCTGCCCATGGGTTCAAAATGTACTTTTTTCCTGATATTGAAAATGACGATTTGTAATATACCGATGATCACGAGTATCGCTAACTGAACACAAATTCAAAAATTTAGCTCTGAGAACCTTTTATTGACAAAAATAAAGAGATAAGAATTCCGAGGCTATTTAGCTTAATTCTGCTGGACTATGGGTTCAAAATGTACTTTTTTCCTGATATTGCAAATGACGATTTGTATGATATTGGTATTCATGAGCACCACTTACTGAACCCAAATTGAAAAATTTAGCTCTGAGAACCTTTTATTGACAAAAATAAAGAGATATGAAATCCGAGGCTATTTTGCTTAATTCTGCCCATGGGTTCAAAATGTACTTTTTTCCTGATATTGCAAATGACGATTTGTATTATATCGATGATCACGAGCATCGCTAACTGAACACAAATTCAATAATTTAGCTCTGAGAACCTTTTATTGGCAAAAATAAAGAGATATGAATTCCGAGGCTATTTTGCTTAATTCTGCTGGACTATAGCCCATGGTTTCAAGATGCACTTTTTTCCTGAATTCGCAAATGACGATTTGTATTATATCGATGATCACGAGCATCGCTAACTGAACACAAATTCAAAAATTTAGCTCTGAGAACCTTTTATTGACAAAAATAGAGAGATCTTAAATCCGAGGCTATTTTGCTTAATTCTGCCCATGGGTTCAAAATGTACTTTTTTCCTGAAATTGCAAATGACGATTTGTATGATATTGTTATTCATGAGCACCACTTACTGAACCCAAATTGAAAAATTTAGCTTTGAGAACCTTTTATTGACAAAAATAGAGAGATCTGAAATCCGAGGCTATTTTGCTTAATTCTGCTGGACTATAGCCCATGGTTTCAAACTGCACTTTTTTCCTGAATTCGCAAATGACGATTTGTATTATATCGATGATCACGAGCATCGCTAAATGAACACAAATTCAAAAATTTAGCTCTGAGAACCTTTTATTGACAAAAATAGAGAGATCTTAAATCCGAGCCTATTTTGCTTAATTCTGCCCATGGGTTCAAAATGTACTTTTTTCCTGAAATTGCAAATGACGATTTGTGTGATATTGTTATTCATGAGCACCACTTACTGAACCCAAATTGAAAAATTTAGCTTTGAGAACCTTTTATTGACAAAAATAGAGAGATCTGAAATCCGAGGTTATTTTGCTTAATTCTGCTGGACTATAGCCCATGGATTCAAAATGCACTTTTTTCCTGAAATTGCAAATGACGATTTGTATGATAATGGTAATCATGAGCACCACTTACTGAACCCAAATTGAAAAATTTAGCTTTGAGAACCTTTTATTGACAAAAATAGAGAGATCTGAAATCCGAGGCTATTTTGCTTAATTCTGCTGGACTATAGCCCATGGTTTCAAACTGCACTTTTTTCCTGAATTCGCAAATGACGATTTGTATTATATCGATGATAACGAGCATCGCTAACTGAACACAAATTCAAAAATTTAGCTCTGAGAACCTTTTATTGACAAAAATAGAGAGATATGAATTCCGAGGCTATTTAGCTTAATTCTGCTGGACTATGGGTTCAAAATGTACTTTTTTCCTGATATTGCAAATGACGATTTGTATTATATCGATTCGCAAATGATGATTTGTATTACATCGATGATCACGAGCATCGCTAACTGAACACAAATTCAAAAATTTAGCTCTGAGAACCTTTTATTGACAAAAATAGAGAGATCTTAAATCCGAGGCTATTTTGCTTAATTCTGCCCATGGGTTCAAAATGTACTTTTTTCCTGAAATTGCAAATGACGATTTGTATGATATTGTTATTCATGAGCACCACTTACTGAACCCAAATTGAAAAATTTAGCTTTGAGAACCTTTTATTGACAAAAATAGAGAGATCTGAAATCCGAGGCTATTTTGCTTAATTCTGCTGGACTATAGCCCATGGTTTCAAACTGCACTTTTTTCCTGAATTCGCAAATGACGATTTGTATTATATCGATGATAACGAGCATCGCTAACTGAACACAAATTCAAAAATTTAGCTCTGAGAACCTTTTATTGACAAAAATAGAGAGATATGAATTCCGAGGCTATTTAGCTTAATTCTGCTGGACTATGGGTTCAAAATGTACTTTTTTCCTGATATTGCAAATGACGATTTGTATTATATCGATTCGCAAATGATGATTTGTATTACATCGATGATCACGAGCATCGCTAACTGAACACAAATTCAAAAATTTAGCTCTGAGAACCTTTTATTGACAAAAATAGAGAGATCTTAAATCCGAGGCTATTTTGCTTAATTCTGCCCATGGGTTCAAAATGTACTTTTTTCCTGATATTGAAAATGACGATTTGTATTATACCGATGATCACGAGCATCGCTAACTGAACACAAATCCAAAAATTTAGCTCTGAGAACCTTTTATTGACAAAAATAAAGAGATATGAATTCCGAGGCTATTTAGCTTAATTCTGCTGGATTATGGGTTCAAAATGTACTTTTTTCCTGATATTGCAAATGACGATTTGTATTATATCGATGATCACGAGCATCGCTAACTGAACACAAATTTGAAAATTTAGCTCTGAGAACCTTTTATGGACAAAAATAGAGAGATCTGAAATCCGAGGCTATTTTGCTTAATTCTGCTGGACTATAGCCCATGGTTTCAAACTGCACTTTTTTCCTGAATTCGCAAATGACGATTTGTATTATATCGATGATAACGAGCATCGCTAACTGAACACAAATTCAAAAATTTAGCTCTGAGAACCTTTTATTGACAAAAATAGAGAGATCTTAAATCCGAGGCTATTTTGCTTAATTCTGCCCATGGGTTCAAAATGTACTTTTTTCCTGAAATTGCAAATGACGATTTGTGTGATATTGTTATTCATGAGCACCACTTACTGAACCCAAATTGAAAAATTTAGCTTTGAGAACCTTTTATTGACAAAAATAGAGAGATCTGAAATCCGAGGTTATTTTGCTTAATTCTGCTGGACTATAGCCCATGGATTCAAAATGCACTTTTTTCCTGAAATTGCAAATGACGATTTGTATGATAATGGTAATCATGAGCACCACTTACTGAACCCAAATTGAAAAATTTAGCTTTGAGAACCTTTTATTGACAAAAATAGAGAGATCTGAAATCCGAGGCTATTTTGCTTAATTCTGCTGGACTATAGCCCATGGTTTCAAACTGCACTTTTTTCCTGAATTCGCAAATGACGATTTGTATTATATCGATGATAACGAGCATCGCTAACTGAACACAAATTCAAAAATTTAGCTCTGAGAACCTTTTATTGACAAAAATAGAGAGATATGAATTCCGAGGCTATTTAGCTTAATTCTGCTGGACTATGGGTTCAAAATGTACTTTTTTCCTGATATTGCAAATGACGATTTGTATTATATCGATTCGCAAATGATGATTTGTATTACATCGATGATCACGAGCATCGCTAACTGAACACAAATTCAAAAATTTAGCTCTGAGAACCTTTTATTGACAAAAATAGAGAGATCTTAAATCCGAGGCTATTTTGCTTAATTCTGCCCATGGGTTCAAAATGTACTTTTTTCCTGATATTGAAAATGACGATTTGTATTATACCGATGATCACGAGCATCGCTAACTGAACACAAATCCAAAAATTTAGCTCTGAGAACCTTTTATTGACAAAAATAAAGAGATATGAATTCCGAGGCTATTTAGCTTAATTCTGCTGGATTATGGGTTCAAAATGTACTTTTTTCCTGATATTGCAAATGACGATTTGTATTATATCGATGATCACGAGCATCGCTAACTGAACACAAATTTGAAAATTTAGCTCTGAGAACCTTTTATGGACAAAAATAAAGAGATATGAATTCCGAGGCTATTTAGCTTAATTCTGCTGGACTATGGGTTCAAAATGTACTTTTTTTCTGAAATTGCAAATGACGATTTGTATGATAATGGTAATCATGAGCACCACTTACTGAACCCAAATTGAAAAATTTAGCTTTGAGAACCTTTTATTGACAAAAATAGAGAGATCTGAAATCCGAGGCTATTTTGCTTAATTCTGCTGGACTATAGCCCATGGTTTCAAACTGCACTTTTTTCCTGAATTCGCAAATGATGATTTGTATTACATCGATGATCACGAGCATCGCTAACTGAACACAAATTCAAAAATTTAGCTCTGAGAACCTTTTATTGACAAAAATAGAGAGATCTTAAATCCGAGGCTATTTTGCTTAATTCTGCCCATGGGTTCAAAATGTACTTTTTTCCTGATATTGAAAATGACGATTTGTATTATACCGATGATCACGAGCATCGCTAACTGAACACAAATTCAAAAATTTAGCTCTGAGAACCTTTTATTGGCAAAAATAAAGAGATATGAATTCCGAGGCTATTTAGCTTAATTCTGCTGGACTATGGGTTCAAAATGTACTTTTTTCCTGATATTGCAAATGACGATTTGTATTATATCGATGATCACGAGCATCGCTAACTGAACACAAATTTGAAAATTTAGCTCTGAGAACCTTTTATGGACAAAAATAGAGAGATCTGAAATCCGAGGCTATTTTGATTAATTCTGCCCATGGGTTCAAAATGTACTTTTTTCCTGAAATTGCAAATGACGATTTGTATGATATTGTTATTCATGAGCTCCACTTACTAAACCCAAATTGAAAAATTTAGCTTTGAGAACCTTTTATTGACAAAAATAGAGAGATCTGAAATCCGAGGCTATTTTGCTTAATTCTGCTGGACTATAGCCCATGGTTTCAAACTGCACTTTTTTCCTGAATTCGCAAATGATGATTTGTATTACATCGATGATCACGAGCATCGCTAACTGAACACAAATTCAAAAATTTAGCTCTGAGAACCTTTTATTGACAAAAATAGAGAGATATGAATTCCGAGGCTATTTAGCTTAATTCTGCTGGACTATGGGTTCAAAATGTACTTTTTTTCTGAAATTGCAAATGACGATTTGTATGATATTGGTATTCATGAGCACCACTTACTGAACCCAAATTGAAAAATTTAGCTCTGAGAACCTTTTATTGACAAAAATAAAGAGATATGAAATCCGAGGCTATTTTGCTTAATTCTGCCCATGGGTTCAAAATGTACTTTTTTCCTGAATTCGCAAATGACGATTTGTATTATATCGATGATCACGAGCATCGCTAACTGAACACAAATTCAAAAATTTAGCTCTGAGAACCTTTTATTGACAAAAATAGAGAGATATGAATTCCGAGGCTATTTAGCTTAATTCTGCTGGACTATGGGTTCAAAATGTACTTTTTTCCTGATATTGCAAATGACGATTTGTATTATATCGATGATCACGAGCATCGCTAACTGAACACAAATTTGAAAATTTAGCTCTGAGAACCTTTTATTGACAAAAATAGAGAGATCTGAAATCCGAGGCTATTTTGCTTAATTCTGCTGGACTATAGCCCATGGTTTCAAACTGCACTTTTTTCCTGAATTCGCAAATGACGATTTGTATTATATCGATGATAACGAGCATCGCTAACTGAACACAAATTCAAAAATTTAGCTCTGAGAACCTTTTATTGACAAAAATAGAGAGATATGAATTCCGAGGCTATTTAGCTTAATTCTGCTGGACTATGGGTTCAAAATGTACTTTTTTCCTGATATTGCAAATGACGATTTGTATTATATCGATTCGCAAATGATGATTTGTATTACATCGATGATCACGAGCATCGCTAACTGAACACAAATTCAAAAATTTAGCTCTGAGAACCTTTTATTGACAAAAATAGAGAGATCTTAAATCCGAGGCTATTTTGCTTAATTCTGCCCATGGGTTCAAAATGTACTTTTTTCCTGATATTGAAAATGACGATTTGTATTATACCGATGATCACGAGCATCGCTAACTGAACACAAATCCAAAAATTTAGCTCTGAGAACCTTTTATTGACAAAAATAAAGAGATATGAATTCCGAGGCTATTTAGCTTAATTCTGCTGGATTATGGGTTCAAAATGTACTTTTTTCCTGATATTGCAAATGACGATTTGTATTATATCGATGATCACGAGCATCGCTAACTGAACACAAATTTGAAAATTTAGCTCTGAGAACCTTTTATGGACAAAAATAAAGAGATATGAATTCCGAGGCTATTTAGCTTAATTCTGCTGGACTATGGGTTCAAAATGTACTTTTTTTCTGAAATTGCAAATGACGATTTGTATGATAATGGTAATCATGAGCACCACTTACTGAACCCAAATTGAAAAATTTAGCTTTGAGAACCTTTTATTGACAAAAATAGAGAGATCTGAAATCCGAGGCTATTTTGCTTAATTCTGCTGGACTATAGCCCATGGTTTCAAACTGCACTTTTTTCCTGAATTCGCAAATGATGATTTGTATTACATCGATGATCACGAGCATCGCTAACTGAACACAAATTCAAAAATTTAGCTCTGAGAACCTTTTATTGACAAAAATAGAGAGATCTTAAATCCGAGGCTATTTTGCTTAATTCTGCCCATGGGTTCAAAATGTACTTTTTTCCTGATATTGAAAATGACGATTTGTATTATACCGATGATCACGAGCATCGCTAACTGAACACAAATTCAAAAATTTAGCTCTGAGAACCTTTTATTGGCAAAAATAAAGAGATATGAATTCCGAGGCTATTTAGCTTAATTCTGCTGGACTATGGGTTCAAAATGTACTTTTTTCCTGATATTGCAAATGACGATTTGTATTATATCGATGATCACGAGCATCGCTAACTGAACACAAATTTGAAAATTTAGCTCTGAGAACCTTTTATGGACAAAAATAGAGAGATCTGAAATCCGAGGCTATTTTGATTAATTCTGCCCATGGGTTCAAAATGTACTTTTTTCCTGAAATTGCAAATGACGATTTGTATGATATTGTTATTCATGAGCTCCACTTACTAAACCCAAATTGAAAAATTTAGCTTTGAGAACCTTTTATTGACAAAAATAGAGAGATCTGAAATCCGAGGCTATTTTGCTTAATTCTGCTGGACTATAGCCCATGGTTTCAAACTGCACTTTTTTCCTGAATTCGCAAATGATGATTTGTATTACATCGATGATCACGAGCATCGCTAACTGAACACAAATTCAAAAATTTAGCTCTGAGAACCTTTTATTGACAAAAATAGAGAGATATGAATTCCGAGGCTATTTAGCTTAATTCTGCTGGACTATGGGTTCAAAATGTACTTTTTTTCTGAAATTGCAAATGACGATTTGTATGATATTGGTATTCATGAGCACCACTTACTGAACCCAAATTGAAAAATTTAGCTCTGAGAACCTTTTATTGACAAAAATAAAGAGATATGAAATCCGAGGCTATTTTGCTTAATTCTGCCCATGGGTTCAAAATGTACTTTTTTCCTGAATTCGCAAATGACGATTTGTATTATATCGATGATCACGAGCATCGCTAACTGAACACAAATTCAAAAATTTAGCTCTGAGAACCTTTTATTGACAAAAATAGAGAGATATGAATTCCGAGGCTATTTAGCTTAATTCTGCTGGACTATGGGTTCAAAATGTACTTTTTTCCTGATATTGCAAATGACGATTTGTATTATATCGATGATCACGAGCATCGCTAACTGAACACAAATTTGAAAATTTAGCTCTGAGAACCTTTTATGGACAAAAATAGAGAGATCTGAAATCCGAGGCTATTTTGCTTAATTCTGCTGGACTATGGGTTCAAAATGTACTTTTTTCCTGATATTGCAAATGACGATTTGTAATATACCGATGATCACGAGTATCGCTAACTGAACACAAATTCAAAAATTTAGCTCTGAGAACCTTTTATTGACAAAAATAAAGAGATATGAATTCCGAGGCTATTTAGCTTAATTCTGCTGGACTATGGGTTCAAAATGTACTTTTTTCCTGATATTGCAAATGACGATTTGTATGATATTGGTATTCATGAGCACCACTTACTGAACCCAAATTGAAAAATTTAGCTCTGAGAACCTTTTATTGACAAAAATAAAGAGATATGAAATCCGAGGCTATTTTGCTTAATTCTGCCCATGGGTTCAAAATGTACTTTTTTCCTGATATTGCAAATGACGATTTGTATTATATCGATGATCACGAGCATCGCTAACTGAACACAAATTCAAAAATTTAGCTCTGAGAACCTTTTATTGGCAAAAATAAAGAGATATGAATTCCGAGGCTATTTTGCTTAATTCTGCTGGACTATAGCCCATGGTTTCAAGATGCACTTTTTTCCTGAATTCGCAAATGACGATTTGTATTATATCGATGATCACGAGCATCGCTAACTGAACACAAATTCAAAAATTTAGCTCTGAGAACCTTTTATTGACAAAAATAGAGAGATCTTAAATCCGAGGCTATTTTGCTTAATTCTGCCCATGGGTTCAAAATGTACTTTTTTCCTGAAATTGCAAATGACGATTTGTATGATATTGTTATTCATGAGCACCACTTACTGAACCCAAATTGAAAAATTTAGCTTTGAGAACCTTTTATTGACAAAAATAGAGAGATCTGAAATCCGAGGCTATTTTGCTTAATTCTGCTGGACTATAGCCCATGGTTTCAAACTGCACTTTTTTCCTGAATTCGCAAATGACGATTTGTATTATATCGATGATCACGAGCATCGCTAACTGAACACAAATTCAAAAATTTAGCTCTGAGAACCTTTTATTGACAAAAATAGAGAGATCTTAAATCCGAGGCTATTTTGCTTAATTCTGCCCATGGGTTCAAAATGTACTTTTTTCCTGAAATTGCAAATGACGATTTGTGTGATATTGTTATTCATGAGCACCACTTACTGAACCCAAATTGAAAAATTTAGCTTTGAGAACCTTTTATTGACAAAAATAGAGAGATCTGAAATCCGAGGCTATTTTGCTTAATTCTGCTGGACTATAGCCCATGGTTTCAAACTGCACTTTTTTCCTGAATTCGCAAATGACGATTTGTATTATATCGATGATAACGAGCATCGCTAACTGAACACAAATTCAAAAATTTAGCTCTGAGAACCTTTTATTGACAAAAATAGAGAGATATGAATTCCGAGGCTATTTAGCTTAATTCTGCTGGACTATGGGTTCAAAATGTACTTTTTTCCTGATATTGCAAATGACGATTTGTATTATATCGATGATCACGAGCATCGCTAACTGAACACAAATTTGAAAATTTAGCTCTGAGAACCTTTTATGGACAAAAATAGAGAGATCTGAAATCCGAGGCTATTTTGCTTAATTCTGCCCATGGGTTCAAAATGTACTTTTTTCCTGATATTGAAAATGACGATTTGTATTATACCGATGATCACGAGCATCGCTAACTGAACACAAATTCAAAAATTTAGCTCTGAGAACCTTTTATTGACAAAAATAAAGAGATATGAATTCCGAGGCTATTTAGCTTAATTCTGCTGGACTATGGGTTCAAAATGTACTTTTTCCTGATATTGCAAATGACGATTTGTATTATATCGATGATCACGAGCATCGCTAACTGAACACAAATTCAAAAATTTAGCTCTGAGAACCTTTTATTGGCAAAAATAAAGAGATATGAATTCCGAGGCTATTTTGCTTAATTCTGCTGGACTATAGCCCATGGTTTCAAGATGCACTTTTTTCCTGAATTCGCAAATGACGATTTGTATTATATCGATGATCACGAGCATCGCTAACTGAACACAAATTCAAAAATTTAGCTCTGAGAACCTTTTATTGACAAAAATAGAGAGATCTGAAATCCGAGGCTATTTTGCTTAATTCTGCCCATGGGTTCAAAATGTACTTTTTTCCTGATATTGCAAATGACGATTTGTATTATATCGATGATCACGAGCATCGCTAACTGAACACAAATTCAAAAATTTAGCTCTGAGAACCTTTTATTGGCAAAAATAAAGAGATATGAATTCCGAGGCTATTTTGCTTAATTCTGCTGGACTATAGCCCATGGTTTCAAGATGCACTTTTTTCCTGAATTCGCAAATGACGATTTGTATTATATCGATGATCACGAGCATCGCTAACTGAACACAAATTCAAAAATTTAGCTCTGAGAACCTTTTATTGACAAAAATAAAGAGATATGAATTCCGAGGCTATTTAGCTTAATTCTGCTGGACTATAGCCCATGGTTTCAAGATGCACTTTTTTCCTGAATTCGCAAATGACGATTTGTATTATATCGATGATCACGAGCATCGCTAACTGAACACAAATTCAAAAATTTAGCTCTGAGAACCTTTTATTGACAAAAATAAAGAGATATGAATTCCGAGGCTATTTAGCTTAATTCTGCTGGACTATGGGTTCAAAATGTACTTTTTTCCTGATATTGCAAATGACGATTTGTATGATATTGGTATTCATGAGCACCACTTACTGAACCCAAATTGAAAAATTTAGCTATGAGAACCTTTTATTGACAAAAATAAAGAGATATGAATTCCGAGGCTATTTAGCTTAATTCTGCCGGACTATGGGTTCAAAATGTACTTTTTTCCTGATATTGCAAATGACGATTTGTATGATATTGGTATTCATGAGCACCACTTACTGAACCCAAATTGAAAAATTTAGCTATGAGAACCTTTTATTGACAAAAATAGAGAGATCTGAAATCCGAGGCTATTTTGCTTAATTCTGCCCATGGGTTCAAAATGTACTTTTTTCCTGAAATTGCAAATGACGATTTGTATGATATTGTTATTCATGAGCACCACTTACTGAACCCAAATTGAAAAATTTAGCTATGAGAACCTTTTATTGACAAAAATAAAGAGATATGAATTCCGAGGCTATTTAGCTTAATTCTGCTGGACTATGGGTTCAAAATGTACTTTTTTCCTGATATTGCAAATGACGATTTGTATGATATTGGTATTCATGAGCACCACTTACTGAACCCAAATTGAAAAATTTAGCTATGAGAACCTTTTATTGACAAAAATAAAGAGATATGAATTCCGAGGCTATTTAGCTTAATTCTGCTGGACTATGGGTTCAAAATGTATTTTTTTCCTGATATTGCAAATGACGATTTGTATGATATTGGTATTCATGAGCACCACTTACTGAACCCAAATTGAAAAAATTTAGCTATGAGAACCTTTTATTGACAAAAATAAAGAGATATGAATTCCGAGGCTATTTAGCTTAATTCTGCTGGACTATGGGTTCAAAATGTACTTTTTTCCTGATATTGCAAATGACGATTTGTATGATATTGGTATTCATGAGCACCACTTACTGAACCCAAATTGAAAAATTTAGCTATG